>OY720676.1:164706725-165356975 GCA_963170755.1 Amphimallon solstitiale | reverse complement strand
AATTACTCTGCCAGATGGTGTATTTGTATTTCCTCTTTCTTATCGGTAGACCACTTTAAAGCTAATCATTCGGAAAAAGCCAAAAGAAGCGACGGATGTCCACTTCTAGATAATTTCAAATCCAGCAGAAAAAATGCTAGGTATAAACACTAGGATGATGATTTTAAAATAAAAGAAAATCAAGAATTCAGTACCTAGAGTACATAGTGATAAAATACCATTAAAGTACGGTCGATAGATTTATAATTTGTTCAAAAAGTCAGGAACAAAAATGCTGCAGTTATACAATACGATTTTAATAAATGGTGAAAAGCAAAACGCATAATTTTTAGTAATATATGAGTAGTGTATAATAATTCCTTTCTATTTCTATGACCAGAGAAGGCCATTCGACAACGTTACCCACGGTCTCCATGTGTAGAAGATTCCTCTTAATAGTATGTATGGCGCGATTGCTTTTTATTAATTAAAAATGTTTACTCTCTACATGTATCTACTCGTATATCAATGGTGGGATCCCGCATTTTCGAAGAATATTAGTCTAAAAATTTACTATGAATCATTGCACTATGGAGTCATTGCTGATGAATAGTCATTAGATTCTAAGTACTATAAATGCTTCTGTTTGTCTATTAACAACTCTGTTAAGATTGAAGTAAAAATTTCTTTTCTAACCAATTGTTACATTCCGACAGCATTTGGTAATCTTAATGACATATGGGTCACTCTGTATTTACAAAAATATTTATATAATAACAAGTATGGTAACAGTGAATAAAAGCAAGATTATTAAAATCTAATATCTAGTCATATTCCATAATTACTTTAGCGTCAATAACATATTCGCCAATATTTATTACATTAATGTAAATACAAATATGAATGTATGTATAATGATATAGGTTTCAAAACTCACTTGATTTAATGTTATTTGTCGTTGGGATATAATCCTGCCCTCAAATAAAATTATTTACCCTTCAAATACGTACCTATACAGATATAATATAGAAATTACAACGAACAAAGTAAAATGTTATGACAATTAGCATAATATTAAATTTGTAATAAAACAAACTTGTTTTTGTAAGTGATATACATAAATGAAAACTGAAGATCATTCGGTTTATTATCCCTATTATTAATGCACCTGCGGCTGTTAGGAAAACATTAAACATTTTTAGCATACGTTTTCCAAATGGTTTCCCTTCAAATTTCACGCACATTTAAAATAACACAAAGCGAAAGAAAAAACCGGGAAAGATGGAGTGTTTCAAGGCTCGCTGGCATTTCACATGAACAGGCACAATTAAGTAATTTGAAACATACCTCTTGTGCGTGTGAGTAAAAAGGAAGTACAAAATTTCAAATATTATTCTACCTTTAATAAACATCTCATATATATATAGGTACATACATTTCGGAATTGTGTAACCAAAAAGTGGGCTTTGATATTACGTCGGATCTTGTTAAGTACACTAGAAGCTTATTGGTCTACAGCAAAAAGTTAATTTTAACTGGAGGGCTAACCGTAATTCATAATTTCTGTGTTGATATTGATATAATAGTATTATACACAGTAGAATTCCCTTTTACATTGTATTCGGTAAGTCAGCATTAATTTGTATTAAAATGAAAAGTGGAAAGATATTTTTTCTAAGAAAGGTTATTATTCTTGTAATTAATGCTGTAAGCCGTTACTTTGTCATAATCCACATTAAAATAATAAGACACATATACTTTGTTGTATCACTATATTTAAACAAATGGTGTGACCGACCAACATGGTTATTAACGAACACAATATTGAATGAGACACAAAATTATTGTAAGGCAGTAATTATAAAGCAGGGGGGTGGGGAAATATATGGGATAATACACAAACATTATAATAGTTATTAGTTAATTACAGGGAAAACCAGAAATTAGAAATTTGAGGTAAATTAAAATCTAAGTACAGCAGGTAAACAGAGGTGTAGGGGAGAGTGGGGTATAGTGATCCCTCTAAGACAAGACACGACGTAGGGGAAGTACGGTCCGAGCAAAAAAATTAAATTTATTCTAAGAAAGAGAACATACTTTTCTTAGCACTTTGGTATGGTCGTCAAGGTTGAATCACTAAAAAATATTAATAGAAATGGATAAAATGTATATTTCCCAAAAGGATCATTTTGCCCCAAGGGTAGAGGTAAAATGATCCAATGGAGCGGGTGAAACGATCCTACCCCAGTAATAGCATTTTTGATTGGCACACTTACTATAAGTATAGCAACACATTAGGTAAAGATTTTTAATAAAGTTGTTTTTACTGCAAATACAAAAATAATATATTTTCTCAAAAAAAAACATAACAAAATATTCTTTAGGATCTCAAGAACTTTGGCATAAAATAATGATTAAACTAAAATTTAAATTGTAGTCTAGTAGGGGCTACTTGAGTACGGAATACACATATGATATAAGTATAATCCTCATCATCGTCGCTAACTGCTGCACATTCATCATGTGCCCATCCGCGACACGTAGTGCATTGGATGCAACCTTCTCCACTGACAGACCTTTTAAAACTTCCACCGCACAGTATTGTTATTGTTATTGTCACTACTACTCCCACTACTCTCCCGAAGCTTTTCTTTTTTTTACTTTTCTTTGTTCTCTTTGAAGTCATAACTACTTACGAGTTTTACCCAGTCTTGCTTGTTTTTTCGCTTTCTTCCTTTTTTCGGCTTCATATTTTTTCCTCTTTTCTTTTTCGAGGTTATCCTTGTATGGAGTGCTTGTGAGAATTACAGTATCAGTTGACTTGCGTTTATTCCTACTTCCTTTCTTGTCAATTTTTGGAAGAGGATGGCAAACGGAGGGATTAGTAATAGTAAATGAAGAATTATTATTGTGCTGTTGTGATTCGGGTTCCAAAATGACGGTATCTGGGCGCGAACTTGAACCTGGAGTAGGACTTTCTTGACGTTTTTTTTCTACGACGTTATCTAGACGCGAACTTGGATCTGCAACAGGATTTTATAGATGTATTTCTTCTATGAAATCGACATCTATAAACGTTTCTGGATAGAATGGAACAATACCAATTTTTCGAAACCCATGAAAGCGTTTATCGGTGTCGAAGCTTTCAAGTATGCTTCGCAAAAGACGCTGCTTATTTGATACGTGATGATAGTCCTTCCAGGGTGATTGTATTCATTGTAATTAGTTTGTTTTTTCCCAGTCAGTAAAAAGGTCATTACAATCCTTAAGATTGTTTCTAACGTATAATTGAAATCGTTTGTTGAGGTCTGTATTAATCACTACAAGATTTTCATTCTTCATAAAATCTAAAATTTTACTATTATAGTCTGCTTTAGATACAATGACGGTGGTATTACCTTTATCTACTTTTGTAACAATCGTTATTTCTTTTATTTATGTTAGTATACTTGCTTCAGGAGCACGTTGAAATATTTTGAAAAGTAGAGTTGATTGCAAGAGTAAAAGTAAAATAGTAAATACTCTTAGAGCATTGTGCACTAATTTTCTTTTCGAACACGTATTTCAACATCCCAGATATCAGGTGAAGTGCTTTGTATTTGTTAAGTCTTTACGGTGAACCAGGTGTGAGATTGTTTTGAACCATTAATAATTGCAAGTTACATATGTAAATGAAATACTGCTGATGTGGGAATTTAACAGTGATTTTGTAACAGGAATTATGAACTCGAAATTCGCGAAGAATTATTCTGATATGAAGTGAGAAGACCACCTTCGCAATTTATGGTGTCCTACTTGTTCAGCACGGAGAAGTGGGTTGAGTGGAATGGAATTGCATCTAAAGTACAAACCTAGGTACGGGAGTTCTGCAGGGGTCAGTATTAGGATCAGTACTGTTTATAATCTACGTAAATGAGCTTCCAAGTAATATTGGGGCGAAAAGTTAACCAATTCGTAGACGATACGTCGATACTGATTTGAGCAAAGACAACGGACGAGGTAGGGAGGAAAATAATAACGCCATGGGAGAAGCACAAACCTTATATGATGTTTGTATGTACAGGTGATGCACAATAGACTAGCATCAGCATGCAGTAAAAATCATTTGAAATAAGAGTGTGGAGTTTGTCTGGGACAGACTTGAGGATCTTCTTGCAACAGAAGGAGGCAGTGAGGGCGTTAACTGGGAAGATACAAAGGCAGTTGTAGTGACATCAGATATTTACCTTACCCTCAATGCACATTCTCTTCTGTCTTCTAGGAAGTAGTACAGGTACTGCAATATCCATTCCTACACTAGAAGGCAACATAATAGTATGGTAAAACTACCTACACAGAACTTAGAGAGGACCAAAACAGATAAGTCTTGCTCGAAGTTTACTTACTGACGGAGATGCCTGCCGGTCTACCCAATTTTCTATACGAAATAGAGAACTGTGTGGACCGACATCCCCACAACAAGTAATTTGAAAGTAAGGGCCCTCACAAAGCAATTATTTTAATTTGATGGTATTTGGATCAAAAACAAAATTCATAAATAGCGTTGTGAGGGGGCCACTGCTTTCATTGGACTCAAGTTTCTCAGACTTCTCCTTTGAAAATGTCAAAATTTCTAGGTGCGCTTAAAAAACTCACAAATCAAGTGACTCAAACCGCAGGCACCCTTGAAAATCTGGAGGTGAAACTAAATATACTCCGAGAGAGCATATTTCTGCAAAGAAGAAGGGTGAGGTTATTTACTGTATGGAATTTCACACAAGACAACATCATATTGAAAAACAGCGATCTAAGTCGAGGCGCGCACCAAAGTGGTGTGACGATGGCGTGGAAGTGGCGTGGTGACAACGTGGCATGTGGCAATTTTTAAACGAGTGAAATCAGATTCGACAGCGCGCATCGATATGGCGCTTTGGTAACTGATTTCACTAGTTAAAAATTTGCCACATGCCACGTTGTCACCACGTCACTTCCACGCCACGTACGTACCATTTCGGTGCGCGCCTCAACTAAAATGACTGGATTTAAGTTCTCCATACTTTCCCTCATACCATTTAAACTCTTAATGTAAAAGATTGAGAATAACTTATATTTATTGTCTAAATGAATATTAAATTTTATTATGTTTAACTCGGCAAATATAAGTAACGGGTAATTTGTACCATGCTGTATATATGTCATAATCAATAGCTTTGTTTCAATTGCGCAACAGCGGTGTTTGATATTCTGTTGTTGAAGTTCATATTAAGCCGGCAAAATAATAAACGTTAATGAGGAGATGGCGCGGGCTTCTGTGCTACAGTCATTTCAATTTGGCTTTTATGCGATCTACTAATTGCAGAATTTGTTTGTCTTTATATACAGCCGCTATTCAATCCTGATGAAAACAAACAGAACATGTATAATAAATTAAACATCTCTTCACTATTTTGTTTTGTTGTGTCGGTCTACCACCAAAAATATAACACACGGGGTGTGTTTAAAAAATATTAATACTAATTCTATGAAGCACTTTATTAATACGTAATCAAACTTACAATCGATATTGCATTTCTAAAACTAATTTATTTGAAGCTACGTTGACGACATTGTTCTGCTCACTTTACAATTTCAAACAGAAACCGTAGAACATGTTTACAATAAAACGGGTTTGACAAATAAGCATAAGTTTAATTGACATTGGAAACACTTACAACTTAATTATAACCTTTTGTGTTTACTAATTCTAAGCTTCTAATTGCTTGACAATGACAATTTTGAAAATATAGGAGCAACATCAAGATAGTCACCACGTGTATATTTGTATTTATATCTTGTAATTGTTAAAATTACAGGTGCAAATATACAGGGTGTTTAAAAAAGATGCGGCAATATTAAAGGGGTTGATTGTCCAGGTCATTTTATACAAAAAAGTATATAATAAACAAGATCCGCAAAAGCTTCGTTACCGATCCACAACGTGTTGAAGTTTAATTAAAAGAAACAGTAAAAATTAGATTTCTCCAAGACGGCATTAAAGATCATAATGAAATTTTAAGCGTGTTATTTTTCAAGAAAAAAATAGGACGCCGCTGATTTCTCTAAAAATAAAAATATGTTTCTATTCTTTGTTCAATTGTGAAGAAAAAAGCTCTCTTAACTTTTTATCGTACGACGTAACGTTTTTTAGTAAAAAAAAAAACACATTTTAGTGCATGGACATTTATCATGCATAAAAAAATATTTTTAAACAGTCCTGTTTTATTCACTGACATATTGAATGACATATGATTAATAATTTTGTATGTGTCGAATTTGTTATGCCTGCACGATTCCCGGACTTAAATCCCCTGGATTTTTTCCTGTGGGGCCATTTGAAGTCATTGGTGTACGCTACTCCATTGGAAAACGTAGAGGACTTAAGAAATCGAATCATTGCTGGGTGCAACTCAATTGAAACCGATCCTGTTGTTTTTGAGAGAGTTTGCCAGTCGATGAGGAGAAGATTGGATTCTTGCATCCGAGCTCGAGGTGGTCACTTTGCACAGTTATTGTAATTTTTGCTTGCTAAAGTTGTTGGTATGGTAAAATATTTGTTTTTGCCCTTAAATAAAACCCTTGTTATTTAAAAAAAAAATTCTATAATAAATGTACATGCACTAAAATGTGTTTTTTTAATAAAAAACAGTACGTCGTATGATAGAAAGGTAAGAGAGCTTTTTTATTCACAATTAAACAAAGAATAGAAACATATTTTTATTTTTAGAGAAATCAGCGGCGTCCTATTTTTTTCTTGAAAAATAACACGCCTAAAATTTCATTATGATCTTTAATGCCGTCTTGGAGAAATCTAATTTTTACTGTTTCTTTTAATTAAACTTTAACACGCTGTAGATCGGTAACGAAGCGTTTGCGGACCTTGCTTATTATAAACTTTTTTGTATAAAATGACATGGACAATCAACGCCTTTAATATTGCCGCATCTTTTTTAAACACCCTGTATATATCATTTTGAAATCCAATATATTATAAAGAAAAATAGGAAATTTACATTATGTAATGTATGTTGGATGTACAGTGAAGCTGAAAGAATGGATATTGTTGAAAAATTGGCTATAGTAACATCATAGATACTTGAGATGACGGAGGAAAATAAGCAAAGTATTAAAGTATTCGACAGAAACTTAAATGACTTATAAATTTGAATTTTAAATTTTTGAATTTATATTTAAGTATATAATTAAAATGTTATATTATAAATAATATAAAAATAACAAAGTTCGGTATTATATAGAAATATGAAGGATACTTCAAGGAAGGTTATAATTTCAAACATTAATCGTAGAAGTGGCAAAGGGTGGTGGACTGAATAGAAAACAGAATTAAAGGATTCTATTTTATAGAAGTACACATATTACACCTTATTATCATACATACAGGTTTGGGGTAAAGTTAATAACTACTGAAATTATTTTTGTTAAATAAACATGAATATGTCACTTCTTATTCATATAAATCTCATCTAAATTTTATATGTATATATCAGATATTTGTTTCTAAAAAATAAAACGATGCAGGACAGCCTATTATTCTATCACCACGTTAGGTTATATTTTTACTTTTTTCTTACACATTTTTGCGTACTGCTTGGTCTCAGGTTTCTTTTTTAAGTAGTCTAATAATTATATTTGAGTATCGTAATTTATTGTGAATTAATATGTCTGTTCGGAATATAATACACCTTCTGTGTACAAATAAATTTAATAGGCACGAATATTAAGGATAGTGAAAATGAAAACAATGTCATTTCAGAGCATTAAAAACACAAGTTTAATATATAACGGAAATAGTGAGTATTGAATATGTCAAATATGTTAAAAAATAATGTATAGTAGAAGAGAAATTGAGTTCAAAAATATGTAAAATGAAAAAAAAACTATTCTTTGAACTATACTTAGTTGAGACAGTGGCGGCTCTTTAATGAGAGCAAGTGAGCAATTGCACCCCCTGGAATTTTGAAACAAAACAAACCAAGCGGCGACTAACTGTGAAAGTATTTATTTATTACGTATTCATAGTTATTGAACAGGAACGTGGCGTGTGCGGCGATCGAACAACCTACATTCACCGATCGTCGTCACAGATATAATGACGACTAACAGCGCACGGATGTAAAGTATTCGAATGTTTCCCGTTCCACCGAGAGAAACATACCCATGAGCAAAGCCCTACCGTTGCTCCGTTAAGCCATTAACATTACATTGAAGGTGGGGAGAACTGTATTTTGTTCTACTTCCATATCGTATAATACATAGCCTGTGAGCAGATCCCCAGTCTGCTCACCGCTGTTGGTTCTGCATCTCCACATAATACGTAACGGTCCCGCTTGATTTAATATTTTTATCTATGTACAAGGGTCGATTAATATTTTAATAATGATTTGAATTAAAATACGATAATTCCAGAACGCGTATGCCCCGTTTCCTTAATGGGGAAAAGGATTGTTTTTAACATTGATGTGCCCTTAAGTAATAATTTTATTTAAACGATTACGCATACATGCAGAGTGGGCGGAGCTAGCTGAAATTAATTTCTCTCTTCTGATTAAAGTAAAATTCGGCACTTGGGATTTCTTGTGGTGTCATTGATCACGTATCCAAAGTCGAAATGTCAAAAAAAAACAAAATGGCCGAAGGATTTTTTGAAAATTGACGTATAAACGTGAAATTTTAGATACGGGGGTGTCTTAGGTCGCCGATCACAAATCCAAAATCAAAATGTCAAAAAAAACAAAATGGCGGAAGATCTTTTTGAAAATTGACGTATGAATGTGAAATTTTAGATACGGGGGTGTCTTAGGTCGCCGATCACAAATCCAAAATCAAAATGTCAAAAAAAAACAAAATGGCGGAAGATTTTTTTGAAAATTGACGTATAAATGTGAAATTTTAGATACGGTGGTGTCTTAGGTCGCCGATCACGATTCCAAAGTCAAAATGTCAAAAATAAACAAAATGGCGGACGAGTTTTTTGAAAATTGACGTATGGATGTGAAATTTTAGATACGGGGGTTTTGGGTGTTAAGCTTTTAAAAATTGTCATTACAATCCCAATGACAACGTCTGAAGCGGGACGCCAGTTTTCACGGCTGAAGAGAATAAAAACTTTCCTGAGAAATACAATGAAAGAAGACAGATAAATGCCCTTACTATGCTATCTTGGGAAAAAGAATTTATAAATGATTTCCCAAATTTTAATGAAAAAGTGATAGAACTGTTCTGCAAGTCAAAGACACGCAAAATGGACTTCGTTTATCGTCAGATGTAATCAAACTGTAGTGTTATATTTACTATTCCCTCAAAACAAACTGTAAAGTGAACAGTACCTGCTTCATAAAAATGTTAAAGGAATACTAGTACTAAAAATAATAATAAAGAAGTTGGTACAAATTACACCCGAAAATGAATGAGAAGGACATTTTAAGATTTAGAAAATAATTAACCTAACTAAGTACAACATTAGATCAACAAAGTTGAGGATTTGGAGAATATAAGTTATCTTTAATTTCTACATTCCAACAAATTTCAAACAAATTGGACGATTTTTTTGTAAATTTAACCCTACAATTTGGATAAGACATTTTCTAGATGCGATATAGTCCTGTTCCTTTAACCGGCTAGGTACCTAATACAAAGCAAACTATAAATTATAATATAAGTATATATCAATGTGCATATCATACTTTTCTTAAATCCTTAAAGTTGTTAATACAGTCATTGTTAACCCTTAAGTGGTGCGGCGAAATACATTTACAGGTCTAGTGGGGTGTCCACTAGTGTCCAGGTACCAATGACTAAAATATTTCAAAACAACTTTTTGTTGAATTTTTTTTTATACAAATGTTTTTACAAATTAAGTTAGTACGACAAACAAGCAATTTAAGATTCTGTATGATGTTTCATTATATTGAAATTAGTTATTAATAAACATGATATTCTTTTCTTGAAAATTGTAATATGAAATTTTCTACGTTACACTTATCTTGGAAAACGGCACGGCTAACACTTATATATAAGAACTATGTTTATGCAAAATGCTCTCTTGCTAAGTTTATTTCAAACGCCAGGTAGACAAATAACCATTTATACATAAAAATTGTTTGAATACTCAAATAAAATATTTTTCCTTTCAATGATATAATTAAGCGATAACCTCGACAAGGCAAAAAAAGTTCAAAGTGCTCGTAAATTAAGTGACTGTCAATTAAGAGTTTTCGCAAAGAAAGCAGAAATCATTCCCAAAAAGGAACGTAACATCGGAAACAACACGCAACTTTTAATTGAATGCAAAAAAATATCACAGTTTCTATGGTTTAATATTTAGGTAATAAAGTGTGAAAATTACCTGTCGCCAGGGAGCTCTTAATATTTGCATGCCTTTTGTTCTTTTAACTTTTATTGTTTTTTTTATATTACGAGGCTCATAAAGTTTATATGTAATTATATCAACCGGGAATACTCTAAATATATTTTTTATTACACTTATGTTAATAAAGTTTATTAAAATAGAAATTTTTGAATTGGTACGTATTCATATATATAGAATTATGCGAAAAATGGAAAATAAACAATATTTCTTTTTTATTTCCATAACAAAATTTATAATTTTATTTGGTTTCACTAATTTTAGGCAATAGTGAATGTATCTATTCTAATAAATTCTATTTTACGATAAGTAGAGAGATATGTACGTCTAAATTTTCTTTTCATATTAATTATATGATCTTGAAATATATTTTGGAAATCAATTTAAGCATGCTTTGGATATACAAAAATTGATTCTTTAGAAATTAATTATTATATTTCAGGAGTTGTTTCTTTCTCTATTATAACGGCAGATAGTAATTATTGTGAATGTCACTTTAAACATTAAAACCTACAGAAAAGCTTATTATGCATACAATCTTTAATTATATAGATTACAATAATCAAGTTTATCAATTTGAGAAATACATATGGTATTTTTGGACTTCCACTAAAAAACAGTTTGCTATAATTAAGTCAAATATTTATGTAGATAATTATTCTGGTCTAATCTTCAATGGTAATTGACATTTATTCAAAACGTCACATATTTCACAGGTGTAATATAATACGATATTAATCAACGTGATCTGTATTTCTTCCACTAGACTCTTTTACAAATGCTTCTAAATATTAGGGAAGAAATTCTGAATTTTATAAAATTTTCATCTGAGTTGATTTCACAATATTTTTCTCCAGTAATGTTTCTGAAACATTGCTAGTTTTAGCTTAAAAAATATGTATTGCGCATAACACATTTTTCCATGCAGTCCAGTTATATAACTGCGCACATGTACATGGCAGATCGTACTACATGATAATGCTTTATTATAAAATTCATATTAAGGAAAAAGGACTCAAAACTGTGTTTCTTCTACTGGTTGTCGGTAACTTCCACCATATCTGACCAACAAATCTTCGTAAAACCAACGATATTCTTCGACAATGTATAGGGAAATTGAATAAGAATATCGTCAATTTTTTGTCGGATATACCCTTTCCACTCTCGTCTCTGTGTTCAACGTATTAAACTGAAGTTGAATTTCTTTTGCCGTTTGGTAAATATACGCTCGTAAGGCCTTAAAAGTTTTTCTATTCTCCGTCGAAGTTTAAGTAGGAGTGACCAACCTCAGCAAGTCTATGGTCTATGCTCTTGAAGAAGCCTCACTGAATTATCAGTTGGTAGATACAAACAATACTAAAATTTTTATTCTGGTCAGCGTATATTTTACTCATTATTAAGTTCTTGGCAACTATTCACAAAGTTGTAGATGCAACTAACAACTCCAGAACTACATCTTCCAATAATATCCACGGTCCAAGTTAGCAAAGTTTTCTTCGATAGACGTGTTGGAAGTTGTCAGTTTAGGCAAGGGCATTGTTTGTTGCAGATCACACAGTTTTGAATTCTGTTGAGCCATTCCTCTATTCTGCTTCTGACAATCATATGAAACCAAAACGTTTGCTTTATATTCGTTATTTGCATTTGCTGCATCGCGGTGCTAGATGTGTCAATTAAAGGCTGCATAAATGACAGGTCCTAATTATTGCTGCGTTCGAGGAGTTTTTCACAAAAAATTCATATCCTCGATTTTCAATTTCACACTCTGCCAGATACAAACGATACATAATGGACGTGTTTAAAACTAACGATAGATAGAGCGTATGAGGGTTACTGTTCCTGGGATAATGGGATGCTTCTGACGGAAATTTTTTCATATGTTCGATTATTGCTTCCACTACGTTGTTTATGTGGTCTGTTGGAAGGACACCCTGTCGTATCTTATGATGGTGTTGAATCACCGCTTTTTATTGTATGTTTGATGACCTCTATTTTGCTTCTACTTACTTGATGTAGTTTAAAGAAGACTGTAATAATTTCTTTTTTAATATTTATTGTGATAAGTAGTATATTTATAGGAACACGATTTGTGAGTTTTTGCTTTTTACCTCTTATGACCTGCTGCTGCGCATCGAATGCTTCTGAATAGTAAAGCGTTTTCGAGTTTACATCCTGTAAATTATAAAACTCGGTAAGCACGCGTTTTCTATACTCCAGATTAAATTTCTGATTGCATTTTAGCCTATACTTGTCACCACAAAGATCAGTTGAAACTGTATTTTTTTCTTCCATTTTCCTTAATTTCCTTATAAAAATTGAGGTGTGGCCACCACACGACTTCCTTATACGTATGAAAGTGTTACTTCCGGTCCGAATTTTGAAATTTCATTTATACAAAAAATATTCCGAATCCAACTCTAAATACTTTTGTACTCTTCATAAATATATATAGAATGCATAATTTACGACATATTTGCAAAAAATCGTTATTCGGTAAGAGTAAAAGTGATACTTCCGGTCCGAATTTTGAATTTTTTTTTATACAAAAGATATTTAAGAGTACGTTCTAAATACTTTTATACTCGTAATGTACCTGCCTAGAAAGCATGACTTGCGAGATATTCGCAAAAAACTGATTTTCGATAAGAGTAAAAGACCTACTTCCGGTAGGAATTTCGAAAAACTTTATTAACGCGATTTTTCTCAAATTTAATTTTGAGTATATTTGAATTCTTTATAAATGAGTTTAAACTTAGTAATTGACGAAATATTTGCAAATTTCGATTTTTTCACCGAAGTAAACTACTACTTACGGTCTGCCGATTTTGCTCAAAATCTAATCAGTTCTCAAGAGGGAGGTTATATTCGTAAATACAAAATTTGGAATTGATATCTGTACCGGTTTGACCGCTATCGTGGTCACACACACACACACACACAGAGAGAGAGAGAGAGAGAGAGAGAGAGAGAGAGAGAGAGAGAGAGAGAGAGAGAGAGAGAGAGAGAGAGAGAGAGAGAGAGAGAGAGAGAGAGAGAGAGAGATTTTTTAAAAACCACTTTTTTGGTATCAGGGGACCTCAACGTGGACATCTGCATAAATCTCGAGGTCGAAAATTTTCATCATCACATACTTCCTTATACTACGTATAAGAAAGTAAAATATAGGCCTCACCATTTTCTATTGCTATCGCTTGCTTTTCCTTTGTTTTTCTTTTTCTTTTGTGTAATGCCTTCATTAATGGACATTGCGTTCAGTATTCAATGTCTGAATTGTGTTTATGCTTCTTGTATTAGGTTTTTACTTGCTTCAGTAATGGAAGTTGATTGTGGAACATTTTCTGTTCATTGGAACTTGAGCTAGTACTATTTCCTTCATTCATACATGGTTCATCATTAGATGATTACCTAAATGTATATGCAAAGTAGTACACTGGATATTAATTTAACATTTTTTTACTGCAAATATTATTGCAGAGGCCTAATCATAATAAAATTCACACTAATCTGACCTGTGGATTTGACGTCATTTGATTCAAACCACTTGTACTAACTAGGATGGGCATCATTAAAACTGACAGACCATAAAATAGCGAACGTTTTGACATTTTCTGCTACCACAAAGATCATATTATTGTACGTGGAATGTAATATTTATTACTTATCTTCTGGTGTTTCCAAAGAATTATTTTTATTGTTGGTTGTCGATATTTCAGACTGTACCACCACTACTTATAAATTCATGTTATTACACACTTCAAATTCTTTCTCACCGATTATTTCTGAATCTAGTTGTATATCTTTGGTATTTTTCGGTACTAACAGTAAAATCTTTTTACCCATTGAGAACGTTTTCAATAATTACAGTTATAAAATAAGAACCCTCAGATCATAAAAAAACACCTGTTTTTTGTGATTTTAACCTGCGAAACTTACAGGTTATGTTATTTTGTTATATCTGCGCATTCTTAGATTGAACTTTGGACATTCTTCCTTCCTAAAGTTAAAATTGTTTTTAGGGAGGCTATGAACGTGATATGTACATGTAAGGTCCCATAGCATATGCTTCCATTTATTGTTCACAAAATGATGTAATAAAGCACATACATCTACTCCACAACTCCAAGAAACGTATGTTTTAACCACGAAATGGCATGATACAGTAGCACTAACATATTCTTCCATCAACAAATTTTCTTTTTTCTGAAATTGTATCATAGCATATTTATCTACTTGCCCTATCTTTATATTATTACTTGTACCACAATACTAATCACTTTTGTACGTACCAGTTTTTGTTTTTGTTTGATTATTTGTTTGTTATAGTTATATAATAGACACATAAATAAATCATATTATAAAGAAATACGAACTCTTGTTCATATTGGCTACACACGTGGACAAAACAACAATCTCAAATGTTTCACTACAAATTATTCAGGTGCTGGAATTTACCGACCACCACAGCTCGTCCCATTAACAAAACCAACGACATTATCAGTGTACGAAATGAATTTTATTGCACAGCATACCACATGTTTACACGTTTCATATCGTTCATGTATGAATGCGGCTTTAGAAATTACATGAAATTATAGGACGTGTGTGTACTTGTGCATATAGTTTCCTTCTCAAAACTATGCCAATATTGTTCGCTGACTATCGGCAAATAACAGTATTTCAACTCTACAAACACTGAAAGCGCTGTTCGAATATTTCAAACACGAATAGAATCCTATAGAATATTAACTATCGTGTAGTAGTGTACGTGGACCACTTCTGACGCGCAATTTTGCTGACTATTTGCTCCGAGTTCCCAATAAATATCATATTAGATATTAATGCTTGAAATAACAAGGATTATGGAAATTCTCTAATTCGTTAAAAGAGAACGTAATCAGATAGCTCTAAACTCCTGTATCCTGTTGTCGGATTTGACATTCTGAAAATTGTTATTGACATAAAGTGAAATCACCTTGATATTTCAATATAAGTTATAAATACTTGTTTACAAGAAAGGAAGTAGATAAGTGCTTATCCGGATAATTATACATTTATAATAATAATAATAAATGCCTTTTCTATTAATACGATAACAAGTGAGTAAATACAAGAAATGCGAAACATTAAAAAGAAACAATATATACATATGTTAGATATTAATCAATTTCAAGGCAAAGTTCAGCAGTGGGTAGGTGTTTTGATAAAAAAAAATGATTTCATTCTACAACCCATAACATATTTGTGTGGAATTGTTTCAAGTATATTATGTTTGACTGAAGTTGCAGAGTTTTATATTTAGTTTAGTTTTCAACAACCCAATTATTATTTTTATGAATCCTCCAATTTCAGATTGTAAAATTATTATTAAATTCGCAATTTCGCTTTCCTGACCAAAAAAAAAACTTCATAGCTTGTCTCAAATCCGTTTCTGAACTTTATAGATCGGGTTGTTTAGGTATTGGCACACTCTCCACTACGTTGCTCGGTAAATTGTAGCAATTGCTATTAGGTTGGGAACTTAATTGTTGCAAAAAGGACAAACACTAATTACGTAATGTTGGCATGGTTACCCATCAAAGATCCAGGATACTGTGCTGTAAGAGCAAGTATTAATAAAACACAAGCAGAGTTGTCTTTAAAGTTTTTATTTACATAACATAAATACCGAAGAAAATTGCGATTTCAATTAAAAGCGATAATATTTTAGACAGGTATCTTATTTTATTAGGGGGACTGTAAATAAGTTATTTACATGTCGATTCACAACTATGGATTTAAGTTAATGTAAAAGGTATGGAACAATACAAGTTATGCTTGCGTGTGTGTGAATCCGGACAGATTCACATATACATCGGGGACGGGGTGGATGAAGAAATCACGTAGCTATGAGGCGAAGTGAGATGATAGTGTGCACTATGTAATGAGAGATGACTAAGAAGTGAAAAATATGAGTGACGTGAGAGTAATAATAGTGTTCGTAAAAAAGCTGAGTCCTTTTAAAGAATTCTGAGGTGCAAGTAGGTAGTTGTGGAAGCATTATAATACTAAATAAATCTTTATCAGAAATTTAAGAAGATATGCCAGTGTCTTTTATTTGATGAAACACCTTCCACATGTTCCCCTAATATATCTCAAGATGAGCATTTTCGCATCATGGTCTGGAACTATACGAATGCAGGTTCTGGTACGGTTTTTTTGCACTTCTTGGTGAATGCGGAAAGGCACTAATTTATACATTCCTGATGTGATATATATCTATATAATAAGTCTTTCTTTTTTGCAGATTATTTTTCTTGCATTTAGACTTTGTTTGTTCGTCCTTTTATCAAAATTATTTTATTATTATCATTACAAATTTTTTTTCAGTAATATTGTATTTTATTCCATATAATTATGTATGTCTATATTAACCCGTTAACTACTAAAATAATAGTTTTTGAAAGTGATATAGTACATTTGCTTATTTACCGCCTTACAGAATGATAACTTTAGTAAACCAAACATAAACAAAATAGAAAAGATAACTATATTAAGATCTGCAATTTTACTAAACACTGCCACCCCTTGTAAGCCACTGGGTGGACGAGGCGCAGTGAGTTATGGCACAACCACGATAACTCTATATACCGACGTGCGAAAATTAAGGCGTTTGTCTGAAGTAACAGTTTCCTATCAAACTAAGTTAAGTATTAGCAAATTATAAAAATATAATTATGCTTCACTCTTACTCTACAAATACTATCTTACTAAGTGATGTATAAATTTGAGAAACTAATATGCCTCTAGCTCTTCCGGGAAAGGGGGTGGTTCAAGAGAGGTCGAAACGTCGGTTATTATAAGGGTGCCACGCTCTATGTATTTATTAGCTCACAAAAAGAAACTCTTGGTTTGAGCGATTACCAAGTATCATAGAATGAGGTTAATTATTATAACACGGGCATCTCTAGCAACAACAACAAATTTCTTGTGGAGTTCCTCAATATATTATAAAGCATACCTATATAAAGAAAGATGTAACAATTCAATTGAGATTGCTGGTGCATTTTAAAAAAGGAACAAGTAATTACCAAATTGTCAAGAAGCAAGTTATTAAATGCTGTAATTCCCCAATACTTTTTCAACAGCAAAAATATACCAGTAGTAAAAATTAATTAAAATACTATTAAATTAAATGAATGAAAATTTGAAATTAACTATGTGAAAATTAATGAAACATGAGCAATAAGAAGTGTATATTTCATAACGCAGGCCATTAAATCTAAATCAACTGAATCATTGCACGTATATATAAAAAAATTATATCGAACAATAGAATGGGTGCAAAATTAAATGACTCACAAATTAAAAGTCGTTAGTGGTGGTGAGATCTCATACCATTGCAAGTTATTACAATACTAGTGACCAATTGAGTCATTAACAGACTGTAAATTATCAGTCGACAAACAAAACATATTTAAATTTATGCTTAAGCATTAAGATAAATTAAGGTGCATATCTATATGATATTAAGAAATTTGAGATAGCCATAATACTAATTAACTATGCATGGACACGTAATAAATTGTCCAACAATATAAAATATCTAGGTCGTGATTAGATATTACAATTAAATTAACACTTCTGGTATAAGGATATTTACAAAAGAATTTAAAGTCTTTAAAACATACATCAAATTTCACAAGACTGTCTCTCAATAAAACTAAAACATTTATTGTTATTACAATTTATTACTCGAGACGACAGCTAAAAATATTAAATTTACATTTAATTGTTTAATATTCTTAACAAAATTATGAAATTTTCTTGTGCAATTCACGTGACAAAATACACAGTATTTCTGGAGCTTTCTTAACTCTAACTCCCACATGGAACGTCCAGGTGCACACGATACTTCTTATTTACAAAATGGAAATTCGTTACATTATACTTTGATATTTCACAATACATATACCACAAACAGCACGATAACTGGAAGTCTTGTAACGGCAAAGTACTGAATTTCTTCTCAGCAAGATTGATATCAAATCGACAGTACCATAAACTTTACTTAAATACTGTTCAAAGTATCTGATATTTATTACTGATATAACTAGTGGTCTTATTTCATTGCGTTGGTATTTATTTATTAACTTTATTGGCGACCCTTGTATATTGACTTCTCTATCCACAGACCTATGCCAAGTTTTCGTAAAAAATAAAGTTCACACACATCTTCGGACAATTTCGGCATCTGTCGTGTATCATTCGTCTCATAAATACTATATTGTATGTATTTTTTTATAAAACACACCCAATTTTCCTCCGTACTATTTTTTATTAGATATTATTGGGTATTTATTTGTAATTGACAAGAGTTGATATTCATATTTGTTAGGATTATTTCTTTAAAGCTGAATATGAAGTAGTTTATTATAAATCATATTATAGGTATCAACTTAAGAAGTTTAGTTTTTGATATATGTGCTATAGCATTTTCTTGAGTAACGTTTTCTGTTTTACTAAAGATGACAACTTTGGTACTAAAATACATGTTTTGATTTCCGACCGCTTGTGTGGAATGTTTTCCTAATTTTATATGAATACTTGGCAATGATAGAATTAAAGTAATGCTAGAATCAAATTTAAAAAGTGAATATAAATTACAATCGTATTTTGTGTATTTATTCCTTAGTAGACTATTTAAATTTACTTTAACTTGCTGTTGTATCATTTGCATATTTGGCGCCTACATAAGGTACACCTGTAATTTTATAAATTTTCAGCAGAAGTATATACATATTTGAATTTATGAAAAGATTTCTACGTATTTTTGAGCAAACATATATAGTTGGATATTATGCTAATAAGTCTTTCAAGCATAGGTAGAGCTTTTTAAATAAATAATTAAACTAAAGCCCTGTAATGTGTCCCAAGACATTCTAAATACGTTTTGCATAATGAATTAAACATCATCTTAATTCTTGCAAATCCTACACACATACAATTTCGGCATTAACAGCCTCCTAGGAAGATCATCGATCGGTCCCACAGCACGTCTCCACTGTCCCCTTCATCTTATTACTTAAACAAACTCCGAAAACGCGTACGCACATTCAGCAGCCAGATGTCTCCATCCCAATGTCAACATATTTAGGGCATCTGTTGACAGTGTCATTAAGCGAATAACTCTGGCGCTCTTTCATTTTGGGTGCACGACCGACTACGGCATGAACGTCAAGTTGGTGAAACTAGGCCGCAGCAGCAGTAATTTTTAATTGATTTAATGCTCTGACCTTAAACTCCAAAACTGCCGTTTTTTGCACTTTTTAAATAGAAAACATTTGATATTTGATTATTAATTAACGATTAGATGAACAGCTGCCACCATATGTGCATTTTATTCAGTTGTGGATTGCTAGTAATTCAAAGCTATAAAAATATAGAAAATATAGATAACGTATTAATTGCTAAATAAATCTTTAAGATTACATAGATGTATTCCAGACATATGGAATCAGACTTCATATATAAAGAAAGAAAAATATTGCATTTACCTGTGACATGGAATAATATTTACAATATATATACATATATATAACAATACCTGGAGCATCAACGGCTCTATGTAATATTAGTGGGGTTTTAAAATAGTATATTATGCAACAAGCATTTAATGATAGCTATTACGACACGAGTAAAAAAATTACAATACGAGCCGTAAGGCGAGTATTGTAATGAGTACGAGTGTCGTAATAGCCATTAAATGCGAGTTGCATACACTATTTTTTCTACGACCCCATAATAAAACATATTTTTTGAATAATCCATTTCATAAATTGAGGTTAAAATTTTCCGTACGTTTTTGTGAATTTGGCTGGTAATAAATTGTTCGTGGCTACTAAGGCTTGTTCCATAAGTTCTGGTAGAGTCAATTATTACATTTCACTGTCATTATCCCTCATTTTTACCGTTTATATTTTCAAAAAAGCACAAATTTTAAGTACTTACTTGTAAATTGCAGAGAACTGTCACATTTATTTACTTTGTATATCTGTCAGATATGCAGTCGCCATATCGAATATTGTTTGAATATTGAAATGTCGCATTCCTATTGGATATAAACTTGTATCGTAATGAAAAATCTGTGTTCCTATTGAATATAAACTTGTAACATAATGAAAATCTGTATCGTAATGAACATCTTTATAGTACAGGTTCGGCATATCTAATAATACAATTACAGTATGGGAGTAGAAAAATATTATTTTTTGGAACGTGATCTTGGAATTGAAATAATTTCTATGAAATTTGTTGGACATGTGTTTACAGAAAAACATGCGGCACAATCATCTGAACTTTTAAAAAATCTGCCTTTTATGAAACAAGGAAGGAAGTACTGAAAATGAGAGTTCAACTTTTCAATGCTCAAAAATAAATTTAAAATAGATATAGAGCGGGCGCATTCATAGACCTGTCTAAGGCATTTAACAATATTACTTGTAGGATATACTGACAGGTGTCCCCCAAAAAACAATTTAGGTGGCGTTCTTGTTACTGGTGTACGGGTTGCCTAAAATTACAGCATATTTTACATATGGTTGACAAGTCGGTTGTGACGAAAGGAAATTATATTAGAAGAAGGGGTAACAAAAAATATGAAGAAATATGCCATACAGTTTAAAGAACATGATTTCAAAGTAAACACATATAAAACAGTTCGTTTCTCGACTGTGATATTGTCAATCCAGTATAATTGAAAACATTTCGTTATCACCAAGTCTCATTTCTTGTATCAGAATGTAATAGTTTCCTTGTTGCATTATATTTTGAAAAATCGGTTGCGTCTACCAACGTCTTGATCTACTTGACTTTTTCAAATAATACCAAACTCATAACACAAATGTCAAGTGTGTTAGTAATTCTTCTAGGCTTATGTATTTTGCACTCACGTTTTGAGAAGGACCGAAACCTTTTATTATTATGTTTGCTCAGACATTGATATTATAAAAAAAATCAAATTGTGTACGCTCACATCGAACGTTAACCAACTAATTTCAAGACTGAATTTGAATTAACAAAGTTTTATGTACAAATGTGAACTAACTTGACGTTTGGCTAGGGATCATTTAAATTTCACATAATTGTGTAAGAGAAATGTATATATGGTGAGTCATCTCCGCGGGTAAGGCCGATTGTGCCTTTACGAATAAAGATATATCGAAGCGATTTTTTCTTGTAGTAGCTTCTCATTAGGAGCACATTTTTAAAATATTTTGTATTATATAGAGTTTTCCATAACTTTGTGGCTGACCATACTTGTAGTTCTCTAAATAGAACACCATTTATATTATATTTTTGTATTTCCCGACTAATTTTAGGCAAAAGGTAATCAGATAGTATAGGCCTAAAATCTAAAATTTTTGACTTATTCCCATTTTTCTGAAAAATTCAAAGTTTTATAAATTTATATTTCTCGAGAACGACGTATTAGATGGAGACAATTTTTTTTGTTATTGTTCATAATAAGAGGTCTTAATAGAAGGATATTTTTTTTAGTTACTAATTGCATGTGCAGAAAACTGGATTAAAATTACATCACACGTATTTGTATAAAAGTGATTTTTTTCAAATAGAACAACCTGTATATCAGTTCATTTTTTAATTGCTCATTTAATTTTATATCAATAACATATAAGACGTTAATACTTTAAAAGTGACTGTTACAGAGCTATTGTCACTTTTTAATATAATTTTGCCAACTTCATGTTTTTTATTTGAATACAATACAAAAATTATTTCAACAAGTATTCACATGAGTTTCCATTCACTTCTGAAAAATTTTCAATGCGCTTTTGATGATATATCGACATTAAGAAGAACTTGAGGACTGTTCCCGCATTGCTTCTTTTATTGTTAGAGGTATTCTGTACAGTTGTTCTTTTACGTGTCCCAATAAAAAAAATCAAATTTTGTGATATCCAGAGACCAAGCAGATCAGTGAATAGGCCCTCCACGATCTATCTATTTTCCAGGAAAAATGTTTAGAAGTGAATGGAAACTCATTTGAATGTTTGTTGAAATATTTTTTGCCTATTTTAGTATACATATTTATTATTATTTTGTAGTTTCTTTTTCACTAATTCCTGTTTATGCACTTACTATAATTAAGGTATTAATTTGTTTTGTTTAAAAGTTTGTTTATTGTACCGTATTCTATACATTTTATGAAATATATTGCTTGCATAGAATGTATTGTAAGTACAACATATATCCAATTTTTGTATAAATATGTAGGTATAGAAATGAGACACTTCCCAAGATTATAGAAGTAAAAGAAACAAGAAGAGCAATGTTATTTTATATATTTTTGAAATGCAGTTTTGTAAACAACTCAAAATCTTAAGCTAGTCAATTTTATTTTGTAATCCACCAATACGTATAAAAATCATTTCTCTAAGCTAATTTTTAGAAAAATTCATTATAAAATCATGCCTGTCAACTGCGTAACAACTTATTAAATGGCATCCATTCAATTATCAATGTCACAACAAATATCATGGCTCACTATACCGTATTCAAATAAAAAAACATGAAGTTGGCAAAATTATATCAAAAAACGACAATAGCCCTGTAATAGTTACTTTTAAAGAATTAACGTCTTACATGTTTTTGATTTGAAATTAAATAATCAATGCAAAAATGAACTGATATACAGGCTGTTCCATTTGAAAAAAAAATACTTTTATACAAAAACGTGTCATATAATTTTAATCATGGTTCTTGCATATGCAATTAGTAACTGAAAAGAAATAAAAGATGCTTCTATTAAGGCGTCTTATTATGGACAATACTACAGAAAATTGTGTCCATCTAATACGTCGTTTTCGAGAAATATAATTTTATACAAAAATGGGAACAAGTCGAAAATTTTAGATTTTAGGCCTATACTATCTTATTACCTTTTGACTAAAAATTATACGGGGAATACAAAAATGTGATAATATATAGGTGTTCCATTTAAAAAACTATAACTATAGTTACAACTACTATATAAAGCATAGCTGACTCGTCCGCCATTGTGGAGATAACTGCGTCAAAATGTAGCCCATATGAGAACAGTTTTTTGAGTATATTATTTAATAGTACATAAATTCTGAAAGCAAACAATAATAAATAAAGGCATATCCTATAACACATACTTATCAAACATTTTTGCGCACGCGTTGAAGTTTAGAAAACGAGCCGCTAGGCGGGTTTTCTAAAGAACAAGTGCGCAAAATGTCTTGTGAAACGTGTCTTTTATACTATTTTTTCTATTTCGGTTATTAAAAGTCCAAAAAAGCTTAAAATAAGAGACCTGTTTTGTTCGGATATTTTAGAAATTTTGTTTTTTGAAATTGGATACACTGATTTTTAATTAGAACATTTTAAATATTTGAATATCGGCGATGTTATATGTAATTATGTTTCTAATTACTACTGATTTATGCAATAAATCATCCAACTCTGCTTAACAATTTATATTGTTAATTAGTAAATAAAATGGTAGCATGTGTGCATTTTATTCTTTGTACAATTCTATTGCACATGTTTGTTACTTTAAAGGCTTATATTTTGACAGTTCAATATTATTTGGTTCCATTTCTTTTTTGTTACCAACCTCAAAAAAAATAAAATTAGCGTGTGATAAAGTAATGCTTTATGCAACCAAAACGGGTGTCGTAAAGTGAACTTTATAGCACCGAAATAGAAAATAGTATATTAAAATACAAGTTTCATAAGACACGATTTTTGCGCACGTGTTCAAGTTTAGAAAACGAGCCGCTAGGCGATTTTCTAAAGAACAAGTGCGCAAAATGTCTTATGAAACGTGTATTTTATACTATTTTTTCTATTTCGGTTACTAAAAGTTCAAAAAAGCTTAAAATAAGAGACATGTTTTGTTCGAATATTTTAGAAATTTTGCTTTTTTGAAGTTGGTTACTCTGATTTTTAAGTAGAACGTTTTAAATATTTGAATATCGGTGGTGCTATATGTAATTGTGTTTAAAATTCAGACTGATTTATACAATAAATTATTTCAAATTATCAACAAAAAGGACGAAATAAATAACTGTACGCCCCCAGAGATTCGCAAAATAGCAGAAGACAATTTACAAAATCTTTCGTCCACAAACTCTCTACATATTTATCAAAACAAACTTTTATAACAGTTGTACTATTCAACATGGTAAGTAAATGTCAATAGTAGCATCCGAAAACTTATCATCCAACTCTGCTTAACAATTTATATTGCTAATTAGTAAGTGAATTGTTAGCATGTGTGCCTTTTATTCTTTGTACAATTTTATTGCACATTTTTGTTACTTTAAAGGCTTATATTTTGACATTTAAATACGATTTGGTTTCATTTTTTTTGTCACCAACTTCAAAAAAATAAAATTAGCGTGCGATAAAGTAATACTTTATGCAACCAAAACGGATGTCGTAAAGTGAACTTTTTGCAATTAGTACCGTAATCATACCATTTATTTCACTAGTGCTGTAATAGGGTCTATTACAGCACTAGTTGCGTAATAGAAATGGAACATTTAAACAGATTTATTATAAGTTGGTCACATTGCAAAAGAAATGGAGATGTCAATATGACATTTTGTAAGCAAGTTTGAGGTTTTTATATTGAAATTCATTGTAAGATTTGATATTTTTAATTAATCTTTGAAATAGTACAACTATTATAAACATTTATATTAACGTTTGAATTATCTTTCGAAGTGATAGTGATACCGTGTGCAGTAGAAACATTCTGTTGAAAATTATCAAAAATGTGTCAATTTTAAATTAACTTGTCAATTTAAATCTTGTGCCAAACCAAGGTGACAACCGCCACAAAATTTCCCTTGATTATCAAATTTTTCTCGTTTTGCTTTTACAAAAAGAGAAATTTTAAAACTAATTGCAAAAAATAGCATAAAAGACACGTTTCATTTGACATTAAAGCACTCATTCAGTTAAGAAACTCTTGGCTACACCACTCGTTTCTTAAACTCTGAATTGGTACTTTGAAACGTCAAAATGAAACTTGTCCTTTAATATACTATTATAGCACCGGAATATAAAAATTAATTTATTAAACGACATAGCGTAATTCTCTCCTTTAACACATAAAAAAATCGGAATTTTTATAATAATAATTTTAAGAATATGTTTTCAAAATTTTCTAGTCATTTATTGTATTTTACATTTATCATTAGTGCACTGTAACGCTTAATAATGTAGTCTGGAATCACTATAGAAATAAGCTTTCATTATATCTTTTTAATGAAAGCACTGCATCACGTTATCAATGTGGCTCTTCTAGCTATGTGTTCAATAAAATCCGTAATTCATATATTTTGCGTTTCCTCTTCTTTGATTGTACAATTACTGAAATCAAGAGTCTATTTACAAATCAAATGACCTACTTATGTATTTCAAAGTAGTAGGAACTGCAATTATAATAAGTGGATAAAATTCTATATAATGACAAGAATCTTGTAAACAACTTGCCTTGTAATAAGATCTGAAATTATAGCGTATTCAAATCTCATACCTGTGTTATCAAATTTAATAATACCTATTCTTGGTATTTTTTATGGTGGCTGTTATGCTATCAATACCTTCCTAACTGCTTATTATGTGATCTACATTTTCCCAGGGCTACTAATTCTTTATATTAGTTTTTCTTGATATTATGTTATCTTTTAAGAAAATATTCAGTTAGTAAGTCATATAGGATTAGAGGTTAGAGGTAGAGGTTGCAGGATTGGACTTAAATGAATAATGTAATTTGAAATTGGGCTCAGTAATGGCAGTAATAACATTTTATTTACTAACTAAATATAAATTGTTAAGCAGAGTTGAATGATATGTTTTCTGATGCTACTATTGACATTTACTTTTACTTACCATGTTGAATAGTACAACTGTTATAAAAGTTTATTTTAATAAATATGTAGAAAATTTGTTGGCCGAAGATTTTGTAAATTGTCTTCTGCTATGTTGCGAATCTCTGGGGGCGTACAATTATTTATTTCATCCTTCTTGTTGATAATTTGAAATAATGCATTGCATAAATCAGTCTAAATTTTAAACATAATTACATATAACACCGCCGATATTTAAATATTTAAAATGTTCTATGTAAAAATCAGAACAACCAACTTCAAAAAAACAAGATTTCTAAAATATTCGAACAAAATATGTCTCTTATTCTAAGCATTTTTGAACTTTTAATAACCGAAATAGAAAAAATAGTATGAAATACACGTTTCATAAGACACTTTGCGTACTTGTTCTTGAACGCGTGCGCAAAAATCGTGTCTTATGAAACTTGTACTTTAATATATTATTAATTTAGGGCGCGGAATCGAGCGAGCCATGACTCATCGCCCATGGGCGCACTATTGAAATGTTGTATTTTTAAAGAGGTTTTAATTTTATTTATATAATTGGATAACAAGTGACTGGTGATCTATAAAATACAAAATACCTTATTATTTGTTCATTTTCTCTTCTGTAAGACTTGTTCTCTTTGAATTAAGTACATCCTTGTAGATAGAAAACGTTCTTTCTACATCGCAACTGGTTATATGTGCGTACTGGATATATTCTTTTATGTCAGCGTATTTAGCATACACAATTGCCGCAATGTTATTAAATCTGGATTTCTATTAAAAACTGCGTCTAACTTTTGCCGAAGGCCACATGCGAAGTCAATTGGAATACTTTTGAAGTTATTAATAACCACCATCTAATGTGGTTAATCCATTTTTTAATTTGATATTCGATTTTCAAAATATGTGATTAGTTTAGGCAAATTTCCAAAGTGTTCCTGAAGGAATAACAACTGATTTTTTATTACTTTCTTATACGTAGTATAAGGAAGTATTGTGATGACGAAAATTTTCGACCTTGAGATTTTTGCAGATGTCCACGTTTTGAAGTCCCCTGATACCAAAAAAGTGGTTTTTAAAAATGTCTATCTGTCTGTGACCACGATAGTGGTCAAACCGCTGTACTAGAGTGGATATACTCGCTATTTAAATATACTCCATAAATTAGCAACTCAAAAATAAAATGTTGTATTGAAAAAATGATATGTTATGTAATTTTTATCTCAGGGTAAGAATTTTGTCATTTAGTACTATTTTAATTATTTTAAGATGCCTCGTGCTAGTTCAGTACAATTTAATAATATCTACTGTATACTTTTTTAAACAATAAGAACATGAGACTCACTAATAAAATTATCTGTATTAAATACCTACTTGATGCTCTTAATCCGGTCCTGGATACTTCAGTAGTTCACTTTGCTTATATTAGTATTCTTATAATTTGTAAGTTGGTATTATGATTCCAACTGTACTCTATTTCTTATTAAATCAAACTGTTTTCGTTAACTTTACGTATAATAATTTACACTTCTAAAATTCCATATAATAAATCTGACTACTATAAAACTTCAAGAAATTCTCATTAGGTAAGTATAACTCAGTCTAAACATTCTATTACCAAATCTATTATTTATTTCTTTTCTTTCTTTTAGGAATGTGATCTGTCAATTATTTACATAACCTCGACGATGATAAAAGAAACACTGTCTATAAACTAACAATATATTCGTTTCCCTATAAACACATATACATATTTGGATGACGATATGGATTATGTATCATAAATCAATATTAAATACTCATAAAACTTGTTCAAATTATATAAGGACTATTTAGGATGAGCTTCTTTAAATGATGACCATTTTAACAATGTAAGTATTCTTATATGCCAGAAATTGTTAGTATTTCTATAAAATCTACTGGTTTACGTTTATGAAATTTATTATTTTGAGATAGGTACTTATATGACTTTGAATAATCGAATATAGTAATTTTATAGTTACTTGACCTTAATTCAGAATAAAATATATATCAAATTTGTTTCTTTCTTGTCTACTTATAATTCTTAACGTACTATAAAACTTCATACGACCTTTTCCAATTTAAATATCCCTTGAAAATTTTAAAAACTTCTAGATAATAATCCGGTTCTTTTGTAGATACACTGGACTCGATTCTAATGAAGTTCTTGAATGTTCTTCTACATAGATGTCTCGGAATGGGCCTTCAATCTTAGATGTCTCCTATAGAATATATTCGACTAGTGCTCCTGGGCTTCGAGAGGATGTATTCGTCTAGTGCTCCTGGCGGATTCCTGTTGCTTCGATACAATGTATTCGACTAGTGCTCCTTAAGCCTATCAAGATGTAATCGTCTTGTGCTACTAGTAGTCCTGCACGATGTATCCTTCTTGTGCTCCTAGTGCTCCCATAGAAGGTATTCGATTAATGTTCCTGGTGCTCCAACAGGATGTGTTCGATTAATGTTCCTGGTGCTTCAACAGGATGTTATCGTCTTAAGCTCCTTCAAATTTGACTTTGGATATTTATTATCTTCGTATCGTTTATTAAATTTAGTAAGTACTAATTTCTTTACTCCTATTTTGTCACCATTCTAACAAATATTTCCACTTTTTTTATATTTTCTACACTGAATATGTTCTGTATAGTTAGAATATTAAATATTCTACTATATCTACTTCAAAACACTTTGCTTTAAGCACTTTTAACTGCATTAATCTTAATTTGCGAAAATTGCGACTAGCTCTCGCAAAAATCGAAAAATTCTCTTATATTTATTTTCAAAATTACCTTAGTGACACAGACTAAACAACCCAGACCGGCAACTACTTGAAAAAAAATATCCAAGATCTGCTATCCTTGTCACACATCAGTGAACTTGGTACGAAGATGGCGCTAGCAGCATATTGGCGCGAAATTTGAAATGAACTTGTTTTTAGAATACGCTTATTAAATACATTATTTATGTAACAGAAACATACACAAAAGTTACTAAAA
Organism: Amphimallon solstitiale; assembly: GCA_963170755.1. NCBI lineage: Eukaryota > Metazoa > Arthropoda > Insecta > Coleoptera > Scarabaeidae > Amphimallon > Amphimallon solstitiale. The sequence goes on along the minus strand of OY720676.1, from coordinate 165,327,663 downwards.
CTATGGTAATAAATATTATTTACTGTAACAATTATAGCCATAGTTTGAGCATCTTATGTGTAATTTTGTGGTGTTACATATTAAATATGGTGTAAATATGTGATACGAAATATAAATATTAATCTTTTACTTACATGTATTATAACATCCCTCTTACGGTGACCTATTAGACACAATACACTACTACTCTATATAAGATTAAGAGAAATATAATAATCTAATAAGTGAAAACTGTCAAGGAAAACATAGCGATATAATAATAATAGTTTTTATTGATACATATACTTATACAATAAAACATAATAAAATTAAATTACACAACCAGTAATGAGAAGACAATAATAATATGCAAATCTTGTAATATAATAAATATGATGACTAAAAATTTTGTAATATACATACTTAAAGCACAACTGTACAATATTTATACTCACTCGTCGAGATTTGCAGGAAACCTGTGCATTTTGTTAACTTCATCCTGCCCAAACCCGCACACTAAACACTTAGGCACCATATTTGTATCAAAATATAATTAATACTACGTACGACAAAGGATTGCAAAAATATGTCAAACGTGTCAAATTTGAAATGTAGTTTTGAATGACATATAACCACAGCATAACAAACATTTCAAATGACGCTAGCGCCATCTCATCTCCAAGTTCACTGAATCTGACAAAGACGGTAGAGTATTGAAATTTACTTTGCTAAACAAGGATGAGTACTCTGGATAAAATCTAGGATTAAGTTGCCGGTCTGGATTGTTTAGTCTGTGTTAGTGATAATACCCAATTCCTTTTGAACCAATAAATTAATTCCACATTAAAATCAAGATCAATACAAATTATAGATATGTTATACTTTTATAAATACCTTACATAATTCAAAGTTTCTATCAAAATAAAATATTTCACGAATTTAATAAAGTTTTTTACACGTTATTTACCATTTTAAACTTTGCTTCATTATAGTAATAAATATCTGTCACATTGACAATTAACTGACACTTCCAAAATACAATTTAAGGCGGTAATTTCTTATCAATTCTTTATCGATTTGTTTTCATATTCTAAAAACTTTTTATCCTATTCTCATCATTAATATCACTTGAACAAGTTTTTCACAATGCTAAAATACATTTCTAAACAATTACAATACTAATATAAAATTTTCTTTACAGATTTTTGGTTCATATACATGGAAGATATACATCATCCCCAAAAGTAATAAATTTCTATTTCATCATGTAACTATAAAATTCCCTTTAACTCAATAAACAAAATTCTTTCAAAAATACAACCAGCTTATTTATATTTGCAAATTTAACTATCTCTGTCATAATCAAAGAAAATCCAAATCTTGGATAAAACTCATCCTTAATAATTTTAAAATAGGCAACTCTAATTACAACATAATGTATCTTTAATAATTTAAAATAGGCCACTCTACCTATATCAATATCTATTCCAAATTTTGTATTTACGTGTATAATCTCCCTCTTGAGATCTGATTAGTTTTTCAGTAAAATCGATTCAAAAAATCGAATTTTGCAAATATTTCGTCAATTACTAAGTTTAAACAAATTTATAAATAACTCAAATGTACTCAAAATTAGATTTGAGACAAATTGGCTTAAAAAAGCTTTTCGAAATTCCAACCGCAAGTAGGTCTTTTACTCTTATCGAAAATCAGTTTTTTGCGAATATCTCGCAAGTCATGCTTTCTAGGCATTACGAGTTTAAAAGTATTTAAATTATAATTTTAAATATCTTTTGTATAAAAAAAATTTCAATATTCGGACCGGAAGTACCACTATTACTCTTACCGAATAGCGATTTTTTGTAAATATGTCGTAAATTATGAACTCTATATATATTTATTAAGAGTACAACATTATTTAGAGTTGGATTTGCAATATTTTTTGTATGCATACATGAAATTTCAAAATTCGGACCGGAAGTAGCACTTTTACTCTTAGCGAGTAGCACTTCTTTTCGAATATCTTGCAAAGTATGCATTCTATAACGATTTATTAAGAGAATGAAAGTACTTCGAATAGGATTTTGAATAAGTTTTGTATAAAAAAATTCTTAAAATTGTATAGTTTGAAACACTCATATACTTATAAGAAAGTCGTGTGATGGCCACACCCCATTTTTTAAATTTGAGATTTGTGTTAGTTCCTTGTACTCAGAAATACTTCGAGCATCGTCATTTAAACATGTAACGAAATTTTGTTAACTATCGAAATACTCTGCATAAAAAATATTTCTGTGTATGTTTTAGCAAAGCTAAGTGACGAACGTGCGATATTTTGGCATTCTGTAACGATATTATACTTACTTTGTAATAAATTTCGGAATCACTGACAATTCATTTTCATATTAGAAAAAGGAACATAAACAACGTTCTAGATCTAAATAAATGATAACTAAAAATGTAGGCGTATGTGTATTGAAACTAAATAACAGTAAGTATATATTATTTCTCTTGCGAAATATAAGGTAAATATAATAAATTTTAAAAATGGCAGTTTTTTCCTCTGATTCTCGTGCACTTCTCGGGCGTAAACAGATGTTGCAGTTCGCCCTATGAATTAGTACTATTCAGATATAATGTAAACAACACACAGTTGTTGACATTATTTCTTTGCCCGGTTGTAGCTCCGTGGTAGTTTAGCTCGCTCGATTTCGCGCCCTAATTATTATAAACCCCGCAATATTGGTTCTAGTGAACACATATTTACTGTTATTTGGTAAGTTCTGTTTTCTCTATACGCATATTAATTAGCGTGTGAAAAATATCAAATCGTGGTCATGATGCGTGTATGGAATTTTTGTCATATAAACTCGACATCCCTTGTATAATGTCCCACTGTAGCAAGCGCACGTCGTAAAATAGTTGCACGTTTACTTATTGTCCCTATTTGATGTATTATATGAACACGTCCCATCTAGACAAATACCTAGAAAGTCGGGAATGAATGCCTTCCCAAATATGTGTCAATAAAAAGTGTAAATAATTTCCTTAGAATTGTCTGAAATGGCATCTATAGTACGTATGTACATACGTCACATACATATCTGGATAGAACGATAGGAATAGGCGTAATTGTACCAGCTACAAATTGGGGGCGAATTTTAAAATCTATCAGCCGCTCGATAGAAAGTACGTGACGAGAAAATTGAAGTGGAAAAATGTAGACGCTTGACAACTCAATACGTTAGACGACGCACGCAAGTGGTACAGATTTGATGTATTTTAGAGTGAATTAAATGGATTTTCTTAGTATGGATTCATAAAAAATATCTTAGACCTTCTCTGACCTTAAGCTTCGTCTTCCCAGAGAATTTCTTTCCAAAAAAAATTTAATAACTTTTATATTGTACTGAAATCTGAGAATAGAACATCTTAAATTTGCGCAATTCTAACGGGAATATAGCATATTGTTTTTATTTTACTATTCATGGGAGGATCGATAAAATGCGCATTTAGAAGAATGAACGGTGAAGAATATAGACTAAAGCGTTTAGAAAATATTAAGAAGAAATTAAAAAAATTGTCTGGAATACAAAACGATAATTTCTAGACAAAAAAATAAAGAATTTTGTTTCCAGACATGTAAAGCATTCCCTGAATTTTAATTTGCCTTGTTTTTTTTTTAAAACACAAGAACCAGACGGATGCGTTTGTTTGAACACGTGTAATAAACCTACATCGTCGTCGTTTCCTATTAATTTTATAATTCTGTATTTTAATATTAGCAAGGCCATGGAATTTTATCCTAATATTGATGTATTATTGTAGGATAGTAGTAGTTGTTTAATTAAAAATACACTTAGGTATAATTACATTTAATGTCATAAAATCAAATTATGAACTTCATATTATTTTATGTTTTTAGGTAGAAAATATTTTTCTGAATAATCATTTTAGAATTTGCAGAATATTTTTAGTGCGGCTGCCAATTTATTCTAATTTTCTTTTAATATTATTATTTTTTGAATTGAGATTTTAAGATTTCATGATGTTGATTCATATTAAAGTCATTGTTTTCGTTTGACTAATTTATATACTGAACTTACAATTGAGCACAAATGGAGCACAATTGACACACATTTTGATTCATTGATTCATGTAAATAATAACAACTTTTTAGTTTGTTAATGTAAACTATGACAATATATAATATTCTAATTTTGAATTATTGTAATATTATTGCAGATTAAAGAGGTTTTTTTAAAAGTGTTGATACGACGAGTTATAGCTTATTTAAAGGTTGGGAAAATTTCTTTAACAAATTAAGTTAGATTGGTATATCTTTAGATAAACACAGTGAGGATTTAATATCTGCCGTATCTGAAAATCTAACTAAGGTATTGTACACCATTAACTTATTATATATATTATTTGTATTTACTCCCTAGAAGAAAAACCCAATTTAAATATTTCGCTTAACTGAATTATGTTTGTTTAAAAGGCGATTAAAGTCGAGGAAACTTTCAATTCAAGAATGTAAACCTATCAAAAGTAAAAAAGTAAAGAAAGATTGATAATTTTTTAGTCTTGAATATATAATTTACCCAAACATGTATGTTTTCTTTCATTATACGTATTTTATAAAGAAAATATACAATTTATTAAATTATCCAACCCAACTCAACCCAAGTGTAAAATTAAAGCACAAGTGCTTTGACCTACAAGTATGTAACAATATTATATTTTTTTATATTTCTGTTGTCTTGCTTCAGACGATAGCTGATATTAATGCAAAAACTGAGATAATAGGAACAAAACATTCTTTTCCCGTAGGGGTGCGTTCAGAAATGTTGGATAGGATACTGGCATGGTCGGGTTATATCTATGACGTCATCCACTTGGTAACCTTGGATCGTTTTAAAATTCTGAACGCCGTAGTGTGAGTCGAGTTAGTTTGTGGCAAAAGTCAAAGGTCAAAGCTAAGCATTGCAGAATTAGAGGTTATGTATGAAGAAATAAAGTCATCAAAGAAATAATTCGAAAATTAAAACTAATTAGAACAATGGATCATAATCGAAAAATATTTTTGGATCAAATTAAAATTGTCCAAAATCAAACTTATGACCATATGAAACACACATGTGACCATATGATATGAAATGACATGAAATTATAGCCTTAAATATCACTCAGAACCGCGCTTTAAATACCCCGACTCGAATGCCCATGAATCGCCCGCTATTAACCATCACAACCAGGTGGGTGACAAAGAACACTCCGCGTGTCGCACCAATCATTTCTGAACGGCAATGACGTCATAATTTTGGGACATCTTTTTGTTTCTGAACAGCAAGTGTGAAATTGGAGTGACACTTGGATAACATTCTCTCCTTTTCTGAACGCACCCCAGCAGCATTTAAAAATCTAAATTTTGACGAATCCAAAGTATTTCAACGAAAAATTCATAATTTGTCGAGATGACTAAAACAAACAAAATCCGAAATCTTGATATCAGCCTTCCGCGCTACTTATTCTATTTTATGAATAAAGCTAGCGACTTTTAGTCTTTCTACGGTTTTCTGTACCGTGAATACAAACTCATTTCCACGTTTTTGGCGATTATGCTTCTTTGTTTAGCTCCGTAACGTAACCGTATTAATATAGCTTAGCTTGTTGTCCAGTTTTATTTTTATATCAGAGATATTAAACCATATGAGATAATGTTTTCAATTTCAGGAAATAAAATATAAAATAGTATCAATAAATAAATTTTACACAAAATTTACATGTATTTTAGGCATAAAATAAAGCATAAATTGTAGTAATAATAAGAAATACATTACATTTCTCACACATTTTTCTTTTAATATTCTGAACTGACACTTCTTGGTGAAACATTTTTAACAAGCCAAGTGTTTTAATCAGTATTGCTGTATGAACATTTATCTTTTCCTATCGTTTTTTAGTCTTAAATTTCTAATACTATTATTTGATACAGATTAATTTCATTTTATCCTTGATGCTTTTTTCTAAATTAGAAGAACTTCAGGTCAACAAGGAAGTTAATAGAAAAGTAATCCCCAAAAAGTATTTAAAGTATATACAGGGTTACCGCTAAATAGGTACCAGGCTATGCGAATCTGAAGAATATGTATAAATGTCTAACTGGAAATCAGGAAAGAAATTTATTTGTAACTCATCAAAAATGTCCAAATTTTTAGGGCTAAAATGTAGTTAAAGTCGGTCCATAACTTTGGCTATCCTATACGCATTTACGTAAATACCACTAGTAATTCCAGTTTAAGGTTCTTCCAAAAAAAGCGATAAAATGCAAATAGTTACAACCTTTGTTAGAGAATGAATGGCAATTGAAAAAATTTTCTATGGCGGTGTTTGTTTTTTGTGGATAGCACGCCTTTATGTAGAAAAGGTTGACAGCCTCGGTGCATTACCATGTAGAAGTACATTATTTTGAAACTTAAATTCCTCTACATGAAAATTATTATGTTTGTACATTAACTGCGACAGGCTCGGACACTAGGAAAAAAATCAATTTCTCGTCACTGCCTGCACATTGGACCGCGATTTTTTTTGTACGGGTATTACTCATATTTTTCTTTCACCCCCGTTTTTAATTACGCTATTTAAATCTAACCCAGTAGAAGGATAAAATTCATAATCAGTTGGTGTTAGAATTTAAATTTACATTTAGTAGTTTTATCGTTGTAATCTTGATAGGGAATTTGGAAAGTGACGGGCATCATTTGTAAATTTATTGGTGGAAAAGAATGTAGAAAAATATATTATTATTATGACTTACTAAGCTATTTAAATCCTTCCAACGAGTATTTCTATCTTTTTACCTGGATCTTAAATATGATTTCGAAAAACGTTTTACATAATACGAAAATTTTTATAGGACTTTGTGGATAGCAGTATATAGCTAGACCTGTATCTATCCGTTAGAGCTTATTTGAAAATACATTGCTCTTTAGTCGTCCAAAATCAAATTATTGCCATGCCACAGTTAGTGTGATTTTACATACCCAGTATACAATCATATATTTTCCGATAACCCTGATATATGTATAAACGTTTTAACGACGGCGTCATTAGCTTAAACGTGACATACCAAGTGACATGAGATGGACAGCAATTGAACTTGCACGCCTCGAACGCTTTCCCCTTAAACAGTTCGACAACTCGTTGACATGACAGAACGTTTCGAAATGTGCATTTTGGCTTGAGGTTCAGTGCGATCGATGACAAAAAAAGAGGAACAGAGAGTCCTTGATCTGAGTGAAGAGAGAATATCTGACGCGGACAGTAATAACCCCTTTTCCACACTCGATTCTATAGGTTCAATCACGTGATGTATGCTGAAAAGGAAATTATGGATCGCCCTAGTCTCAGAACCTTAATTTCAATGTAAGCTTTAATTTCGTTATAACAGCATTTATACCGAAAATATTTAGCAATTAATTTATATTTTAGAATTGAAAGTTACTATGTTAAATATCTCTAAAATGTAATAGAATAAGCGGTCCTCTACGATCTACCATCGATGGCAACGATTTTTTTTATAAAATGAACTAACAATTCTGTGATAAAAAAAATATTCAGGAGATGCTGGTTGAAGATTTAATTCACGGCATTTTGTATATCTGCGGCTGTCCAAAAACGGTTACCTTTAATCGCCTATTTCATTGGCCAAATACATTGAGATCACAAAGCGATGCTATAGTGTGAATTTTATAAAAACCAGTTCTTTTGTTGCAGATTTTCTTTTACTCTGATGGCTACATGTATCCGAGTATTGTTGTAGAAAAAGGTCATTACCATTTTAAGGCGCTTGTGGTAGGGGCTGATTCCCAAGCATATTTTATCGTTGGACAAAAGAAGAGGAACTCATTGCCCACAATTTTGCTGTAACCCAGTTCGACTACACTCTCACCAATATTTTAACCACGTTTATACATGATATATAGATTATGTACGAAACCGGTTCCAGTATCTAACCTTGCAGTAGGTATCTACTGGAAGATTGTTTAATTGTTTACCTTATTTATATCAGTTGTGCGCATCTCACCCTGTATATATTTTGTATTTTTTTTCACAGTTATTTTAAGGTGACCCTATTGTTAAGTAAATGATGTTCAAGTCCTTAATGGCGTCATAATTAAACCCTACCTAAATGCAGGCGTATGTATATTATTGTCCAATGCATTAAGGAAATACTAATAATATATTTATTGATTTTGGCCTAAATGACATTTTATTGCAACATCAATAGAATTACTAGATATTTAGATGGAATAGCAAAATTTATCAATCTCTTCGAGATTGTAGTAAAGCTGTAAGCGGTTGCGAAGGGAGCGGATTTTAGCCTCCTAGACATGGTCCAAACAAGAAGCAAAACTCCTACGATCCGTAAGATAATATTAAAAAATTGTAGTAGTTTGGGAAGAAAGCCAGTTTCAGACAGTTTACTAAGCAGCAACTGATAATCAGGCCTTTGAAAAGTCCGTATAAACGACATCAACCCGATTATTGGCATCTATGTTCTCGCATAAATAATGACCAAAGATAGCCAGGTTGGACAAAGTAGACCGCCTACTAACAAAACTATGTTGATGGACAAATATGCAATTGCCAACTCCGTGAAACAGGCGAACATAAAGACACCTCTCTAGGGCCTTCGCAAAATTATTTATGATGGCTGTAGGCCAATAATTGTCGTTAAGCCCCCCCCCCCCCCATTCCCCTTTTTAAAGACGGCCATTACTACATACTAATTTTCCAGCAGTCAGGGAAGATAGATGTGTCTTCAATCCGCAATCTCTCAATATAAAGCTGGGTATGTTATCACACACCATAGTATTAGAATTTTTAATTGATTTGATTGACATGGGTCCATCGTCGTAAGGCAAGCTTGTAAACATTAATTGCTGAGAAATTAAAATGTGGCAAAGAATATTATGTATCACAACCTTTTAAAATTTATACTCTGTGATGGAAAATACGTTGTATAAATATGATACGTATAGGTTTTGACAGAGTAATCGCTATCAAATGTGCGCTGTGCGCCAGAGAATGTTAACTTTCGGTAGTGGAGGGGTCAAAACCGCAACCGTCGAATGTTCCGCTTCGGTACGGAATTTGTACTAGATTTATGAACCCTCCTTGTTTTTTCTTTAATTGCGCTGGGTCATTGAGATTTATCGATCCCACTCGCGTCGTCGGCGGTACAATATTTTTTTTTTCTTTACTTCCTTCAGATTAAGTGTATTCTGTTTCCAAATTAACGGAGTAAACGAACAAATGGTATAAATCCCCCTTCGGTTTAAACACGATTCCAGATCAATTAAATAGCTTGTCTTAATTTACTTATTTAGAGGTATCAAATTGAGATCATATTTTTTTTACGGTAGATTTATTACGCTCTTTACGAATGTTGTTTTCTAGTAAGTTTTTAATATTTGTCTCTATTAGAAGTTTAATTGTATTACAAGTGTATTGCGGGGAACAACTTGGTGGAGACAAAATAGAAGGAAAACTCAAACAATCTTACAATACATATTGATCTACCTTAAGGTTCGATAATGGGTCCGCTTTTGTATTTAATTTAGACAAATAATATCTATATCTACATAAAAATTATGTTTATGTTTAAAAGTTTTAAATGGGTAACTTTAGTAGTTTTATAAGTTATAAACTCAATTTTAATATAATTTTTCATTTTTATATATTGAAATGGCAATATACTATTTACTACATATTTGAATTAAATGACATACATATACCGCACATAAAAAAATAATATGAGAAAAAACGGACGACAGAGGAAGAAGTAGAAGAGAAAAAAGAATAAGAGAACATATTGGAAAAGAAAGAAGACCACAAAGAAAGGGTTGCAGAAAAGGATGACGAGACGGAAGAAGAAGAATAAAGAGAAAATAAAGTCGAAAAAATCTAAATTTATCTATTTATAAATAAATTAGGCAACACTTAATTTTATTTATAGATAGATAAATTTAGATTTTTTCGACTTTATTTTCTCTTTATTCTTCTTCTTCCGCCTTGTCATCCTTTTCAGTAACCGTTTCTTTGTGGTCATCCTTTTTTTTCAATATTCTCTCCTTTTCTTTCTTCTTTTTTACTTCTTTCTCAGTCGTCCGTGTTTCTCATATTATTTTTCTATTTTGTCGTCCAGTTCTTCATACACAGTTTTCCGCTGCTGCTAGTTTTTTCTTTTTCTACTACTTCTTGCTATTCGCTCAAGTGTTTTAGTTGATATAATGCATTTGATTATTGTTACATTTGTATGTATTATTTATCTATCAGCACAGAATGAGTCGATTAACTTTAGTTTATAATATATATTTCTCTTTATAATTTAATAGTTTAATTGTTTCACTCAAATTCGTGTGTTTTGTTGCAATATGATGTTGCAAAATTTTTCTTTCTGAAGTATTGCTAACGATTTTCGAAAATATGTTGTTCAATTAATGTACAGTCTCAGAACATACTGACATTTGTAGGTGAATGTAAATAATTCATAATTATATTTAGTACCGTTAAATTTAAGTTTACGCACACGCACTATTTTCCATCATAGCAAATGCAGTGATAAATATGTGTCTGTAATTGAATTACGCATCGACCATTTTAATTTTCGAGATTTTTATGAATTCCGAAATCCGCTTTATTTCAAATTAATAGTCGAATTTGACATTAGAATCCCATAAACGCAACATTCGATAATGGAACCGCTTTGGTAAATAATTTAGACCAATAATATCTATATCTAAATAAAAATCTATTTACTATTCTATTAAATAAAAAGTCCAAATGTTTGTGGTTGACAACATTGTTCTTCGAGCAACATTTAATTTATATCAAATAATGTTTACAATCTCGTAAGGAATAATGATAAATTGAACCGGTTGAGAAAAAAATGAAGTGGAAAATTTAAAACAAACGAAACCACATTTTCGTTTAGCATTTCGGCTTTGTAATTACAGCGAAAGATTTTTCAGTCTTCCTTTTTTCCTCTTCGTTTCGAAACTCGTGCATAATAAAAATTTAATTTAAATTAAGATCATTTTTCTACCAGAGGGTATAAAGACGATGAGGAGACTTGGAGCAGCGAGGAATATCCCGAATTCGCGTCACATTCCGGGAGATCGGTAGGTCGTCAAAGTTATCTACTTCAATTATCTTTAGATTATTAGCATAAGGCATGACTAATTTAAATTTTTATCAAGGAAGTGTGCTCCATTTCAACCGACGCCTTATTTTCACATTAATTTTCTTATCTCACGGGAGTTTTTAGCCATCATCTTTTTCCACTATTTAAATCCACGTTTTTAATGTATGGATGAAGTGTGAAGATTCGACAGAGTAACCAGTTCTCATCTTTCGTAAATGTTTGTTTGTTGAAATAGTACTGACTAATCTGGGAACAATCAAGAAAAGTTCTATATAAGAAGCTAAAATAAGAAACGGTATTTGGAGGAAACTTTTGGATGTCAAAATGTTTTGTTCTAATAAAACTCTTGTGATATAACTCATATATCTACTCACTTATACTACCATATAAATAGTATGTATTATGTATAGACAATATATCCAAATAATATTCACTAGTTGATTGTACATCTCTGTTTCCGTATTGGCACCGAGTTAAGATTGGCGTAAATGTTGACGTTTCGTCCATTATTGCAAGGACATCCTCAGGGATGCAGGTAGATGTTTGTCGAATCGTAGTAGCTTGAAGAATGATAGGACACAGACTGCGCCGGGCTTATATATAGATCGATTAACTTTGTTATTCAAAACTACAGAATATTATGAAAAGTTTACCATAGCGAGTCGGCGCGAAAAAAAATGCTTTTTGATAATAGTGAAAGTGTTACTTCTGATTCGAATTTTGAAAATATTGCTTTACGAAACTTGTTAAAATTTAAGTTCTACTTTTACACTCTCAAAAAATGTGTAAAGAACGCACAGTTTGCGAGATATTTGCCAGAAAATTGCTGTTCTGTGAGTAAAACTATTACTTCGGGGCCGAATTTCGAAATTTCGTATATACAAAGATTGTTGGAACTCAAGCTCTATCTACTTTTGTACACTTTATAAATCAATATAAAATTTAATGTATAATGTACGAGACATTAACAAAAAAATGCGTTATGATAAAGTAAAAGTGTGACGAATTTTAAAAATAGTATTATACAAAAGTTTTATCAAAGGCAATTTATATATTCTTAGTAAATCTGCGCTAATTTTATAATTGGTGAGATATTTGTAAAAGTCCCGGTTCGATTTCACTAAAAATCTAACCAGATCTCACAAGGAAGATTCTACAAGTAAATATAAAGTTTGTAATTGATAGATGGCCCTTTGGTCGCTATCATGATTACACATACACACATACACGGGCGCACGCGAAGAGAGAGAGATTTTTTAAGAGCCTCTGACGTTATCATGGGACTTGAAAATCTTGACATCTGGAAAAATCTCTAGTTGGATCGTTTTCGTTATCACAACACTTTTTAATAGTACATATAAGAAGGTATATAAAAACAAACAAAAAACTGCAATTTTTTTATTTTAAAGAATTACTCTTAATTTCCTATAAAGTCCTATTCAAAATTAGACTTCATGCACCGATAGCGTTCGAAACATTTCATCCACTTTTGGCAAGGACGGTCCTCAGAAAAGATACCATTGTAGAACAAGCATTCAACATTTGCACTTGAAGCATTATCCGAGTCAGCATCAAATTCGAAAAACTTGATGACGAAGTGCAATTTTTTTTCTGTTAGCCATACATTCGAAAGGCGTTCGAAATATTTTTTCAACCATTTTTCCCAGCCAATTTTTTTTCATCAGAATATGCATGACGAATACCGTTTTTCCACGCTTCTTATTAAGCAAGTCGACTAACGCCCGAAATTAGTAAGGCATCTTAACAATGCTTCACCAAAGGCCTTTTTATGATTTAATGCTCTGAGGCTTTGGAGGTATTTTTCACATATCCCTCCAATGTTTTTCCGGGTATATTAAAAAATTTACAGGCTTTGAATACGCTATTTCTTTATTTCCTACTGCGTCTATAGCAAGTTGTTGTTGACTGTGATTCCACCTTTTGCGATTCGTTCATTTTCGTACATTCCTATTCATCATACTCTGAAAACGTCAGTTAAACAATTTTCCTATTGACTCCTACACGCTGACTTGTTAAATTTAGAAGGAATTCCTAATTTTCTACATCCAAAATTAGGTGACTTGCTACTTCTCAGGTTAAAGCTGTAAAAGTGCTACACTTAAAATAAAAATTCACAGGTCTAACTCATAATAAGAAGTGTTGAGTTACAGGTTTTTTTGAAGGAACTACCTCTTAGATTCATACTGAAATTTTTGCTTCCATCTAGTGCAGAATCCTAGATTCACCAAACTTTCACACCGACAGTTTCTTGACCTCTGCCGCATTAAGGAGGATTCCTGTAGTTTTTATACTTCACAGTTTTCTAGAAAAACCACTGTTTAAAATTAGGCAGCTGTCGTAAATAACGCGAGTTTTTTTTAGGAAGAATGTTTTTAAACGTAGAAAGTTAGATCCTGACAACTAACTAATACAAACGAATCGAGCTACAGCTTAGTACATATGAGCTTATTAACAATAACTGTAGAAAATTGTTATTTTCACTTATTATAATTTTCACAGCCGCAACATCCAAGAAAATGAACCTTTGCTTCACGAGCACCTCTGCTTAAACTAAACCCTATAATTTGCTCGAAATTAACCGTTTGTTCAAATGCGCTACGTTAAAATTCTTCTCAGTGAAATGTATTCCTTGTTTATTATTTAATTAAGCACCATTGTTAGGTAAACGCAACCCTGAATAATTGAACGTAGGATACGGGAAAGGAGAGAAAGTAAAAGAAAACTACTACATCGAAATTGACTGAGTTTCTTCACGTATTTCCAACCAGTCAGTCGTCTGAATAAAGTCTACCCTCTCAATTACAAGGTCTTTTCTTCTTGAGCAGATCCAGTGCCAGAGGGAAATTTCGACTCAGTCCACCTCCACACTCCTCGAGAGGGCGTCGTCTTCCTCCACTGCGCCCCGATACAAATGATCCGTTTCCGAAAGACCCATTCAAAGTAACAGTTCACACCGTAATTAAGGAACCCCCAGTTTCCGAATTCTCCAATTTACCGAGAACGACCCAAAACAATAATTAAAACAACTCCAACGGATATATACAATGTAATTTATTTAGCATTGTGCGAATGTAGTGTTATGGCGCCCAAAAAGTACGTACTACCGCCCCGAACCAGTGCAGAAAGTAAAGCGGAAAGCATCTTGTTTCGTTTCGTTAGTTATACTTGCGGGCGCTGTGTTGGTTGCTGTGTAGTTGTGTGTGCGTTTCTGTGGAATTTCGGAAAAGGTCCGAATAAAATTTTAATAGGGTTTTGGCTGTGCAAGTTTCGTTAATAGCTTCGTTATATACGCGAAAGTTTCATGATAGAAATGCATGTGAAAGAGGGGTGAAAATATATATAGACGAAGACTGGTTTTGCGTTTCGGACGGACGGTCGGTCTTAACCTTAATTTCAATTTTCATTAGTTCGCGCATTGCGCTGTGAAGATCAAAATGTCTGTGTGGCAGACCCGGCAGCAGATTTTCTTGTCAGCTTATATAGGATGTAACACGATTTGTAATTAATATTTGAACTTCTTTAGCTATTGTGACAAAACTTAGCTTAGCCCTTTATGACGTATATCTAAATCTTAGAATAATTATCTGGTATATATTCACAATGTTTACAAACTACCCTCAATTGTTTATTAATAGAAATAGGAAAACCGGCTTTGTAAAAGTGCAGTGTCAAAAAGTAAAATATTGTACTTTGTTAAACATGAAATTGTGATGAAAGGAAATTTCATCGATGGACAAAATTAATGATTAATCATTTGCGTGGGTCAACATATATATAAAATAACAAAAAATATGTAATTCAATAAGTGTTGCCAAGTGGAATATTTAGAAGGACGGAGAAACGGTAAAGTGTTTCATATATGACGAAGAGATACATGGTAAATGCGCGGGAGTAAGGGACGAAACAGCTAAACAATTAAGTGAAACCGATATAATTACATATACTGGAGACGCGTTAAGTTCAGTTGCACGTCATCGATGACGTTTACATGTTGTCATAACTGTATTAGAGAAGCTAAAAAAGTTACTTTGTTAAATTATACTTGAGGGCATTTAATTCATTAGCTTAAATTGAAGATTTATAAATTGATCGTAATATACGCATTCATGGCAAATAAACACATAATTTCCGTTTCAATATTAAATTTCTTTATTACATATTTTTAATAGACTAACAGCACAGATTGAACAATCCAGACCGGCAACTTAGTCCTAGATTTTATGCAGACTACTCATCCTTGTTTAGCAAACGTAAATTTCAATACTCTACCATCTTTGTCAGATTCACTGAACTTGGAGATGAGATGGCGCTAGCGTCAATTGAAATGTTTGTTATGCGGTGGTTATATGTCATTCAAAACTACATTTCAAATTTGACACGTGTGACATATTTTTGCAATCCTTTGTAGTACATGGTATTAAGTATATGTTGATACAAATATGATGTCCAAGTGTTTAGTGTGCGGGTTTGGACAGGGTGAAGTTGACAAAATGCACAGGTTTCCTGCAAATCTCGACAAGTGAGTATAAATTACTCATTACTGGTTGTGTAATTTAATTCTATTATATTTTATTGTATAAGTAAACTATTATTATTATATACCTATGTTTTCCTTGACAGTTTTCAGTTATTAGATTATTATATTTCTCTTAATCTTAAATAGAGTAGTAGTTTATTGTGTCTAATAGGTAACCTTAAGAGGGATGTTATAATGCATGTAAGTAAAAGATTAATATTTATATATCACATATTTAATATGTAACACCACAAAATTACACATAAGATGCTCAAACTATGATGATGTGTGACAAGGATAGAAGATCTTGGATATTTTTTTTCAAGTAGTTGCCGGTCTGGGTTGTTTAGTCTGTGCTAACAGTTCAATTCGGTGTTAACAGATAAATCATATTTGTCAAAGAGACGTGCGTTGTGTATATTCTTCCTGTCAAATTTTTCATGTTTATTTTTGCTTTGATATAAATTGTTTGAAAACAGTGCTTCTTAGAAGTGTATTTATTATTTATTTGCGTCCATTGAATATAATGCCGAAAGGTTTCTGTAAACAGTCGAGGCTTTTTACAAACTTTTCTATAATCAATGCGAACTGCGTAAGTATTGCTTATTTTAAATTATATTATGGATACGTAATGAAACATTTAAGGTTTTTCGACAATCTAAATCAATATAATAAATAAGTTGAGAAAGACGAGAAAGAAATATATTACATTATAGTTATTGTATTGTGAATAATTTTTTTCTTTGGTTATATCAAATGTCACTGACAGAAATAAAAATAGATCCGGCAACATATACAAGGCGAGTCGTCATGGATCTAGTATGACGCGCAACTGAAGGTAACGCGTTTCCACCATATATATGCGATATTTGCCGTAAAGTGGAACTTTGTCAAAAAATGAATGATATATATAAAAAACTTTTTGATTGCCTTCAAACAATTTCAGATCAAACCATACTGATTCATAAATAAAATGGAAAAAAACTTCATTCAGTGATACTGTAAAAAAAAATGAGGAAATTATTATAAAACCAAAAAAAAAGACACACAAAAAAGCCAGAAAACAAAAACAGAATTGAGAAATAAACCTGACCGTACTACATTATCTGTAAGTGTAGAAACAATTAAAAATATAAGCAAAGGTGGTATTTTCAGTATTTTGGTCAGTTGCGATGATACTACTTCCAAAGAAAAATTAAATATCAAATGAAATAGTGAGGTGTGGCCACCACACGAATTTTTTATACGTATGAGCGAAGTGTTTTTACAAAAATTATTCAAAATCTTATTCTAAGTGCTTCTATTCTCTTAATAAATCTCTGTAGAATGCATACTTTGCAAGTTAATCAAAAAAATGGGCAGCTCGCTAAGAGTATAGTAAGTAAGTTTATTTAAATAATTGTTTTAATCTTTGTTTTATGTACGAAGTGTATTTTCTATTGATGTTTCAAACCAATTTCTATTGGCTTCTTAATAAATACATTATATTATTATTATTTCTGCAAGAATGCTGATTATTAGTCATTACTATTATACTGACACTTTTTATTTGTAAAATGAACTAGATCCTGATGAAAGAGTCTGAATTTGAGTTATAACTTCCTGTTTATTGGATTGATTTAATATATTCTACTACACAATAGGGTATTACCTAATTAATAGAAAAACTGTTAAAAATTGATTTTTTTTAAGTTGTAGTTATCCTGTCCTTCTTCTTCCTCTGTGCGGGAAGCGTATTAGCTGGTAAATATTAATAAAGAGTTCGGCTCTTGCTCAGATATACAGGCTCCATTAACCATTAAATAGGGTAATTCCTCATTTAGACCATGTTGCCTTATACATAACATAGAAAAGCGGCAATATAAAATCTATTTTATTAATTGCGGAAATTATCCCATCAATTTATGGTCGCCTTTTATATAATGTTTTCGACGACTTGGACGTAATATATAGCATCTTTTTTCATTTCCTTTCTAGTTACAAAGAGCAGGGGAACATTAACAGAAAGTATTAATTCTGAGCTACGCAAAACGCAAAAATTTATACCGCCATGCTTGTTAAATTAATGTGTTTAAGTGTTGTAGTCTCAGAAAAGAAGAGTAAGGAAGAAAAAGGACGAAATAAAAAAGAAAAACGGAAGAAAATCTCGGCCTGCCCGATAAAGTAATTAATTACCAGATTTCAGATCCAGGAAAACTTTCGCCGCTTTCAAGCCACTTCATAATATATAACTTCTCTCTGTTGATAAATAATTTGCTTTCTTCTTAGTTAATAAATCTTCCAGGTCCAAAAGAAAGCAGTCATTTATACATATATACGCGTCATTTTTGGAATTAATACCTTCATTCTTTTCTATGAAGTGAAGTAATTACCTTTATTAAGTTGATATGTTGTTATCCAACAATCGTACAAATGTTTAATTACTGTTATTAATCTTTAGGATGTGTTTCACTTAATTACGTTTATCATCACTTTTAATAACCACAAATTACAGTTCAAAATAAAACCACCAACATTTAATTGAAACGAAAAATACACAATATAAAAATATGATTAATATTTTCCTGGTTAAAATTGCATATCTTAAATACTACGACTTTTTTAAACAATTTTATTTGAAAAATTTTAGTGTCGTAATTCCATTTTCAAAGATCGCAAATACTACAAACTGCGGATTATTTACTTCTCTTGTAATTTTGCATATGATTAGGTATATAGTGAACTGATTATTATTATTATCCTTATTATTATTATTATTCAATATATAGTATATATCACTCTATTTTCAAAGCTAATTAAGCAACAACAAATTATAGGCCCAATAATTATATAAAAAGGCAATCCTATCTAAAATATCTTTAAACGTACTAAATTTAAAACAAGCTTTATTCACACATCCAAATTCAATTTAATTCAAAGCAATTAAAAGAAATATTTAAGACGCAAAGGAGATTTTATAATAAGCTATTACTAATATAAAAATGTATTAATATCTTTTGTAAATCAGTAGAAAGGAATTACAAGATTCATGGAAAAATAATCATTTTATTAGATATCATAAATTAGGTACAATAAAATCACCAGATTGTATACTAGAAAATTTCTCAATTTGACAGGTAAATTTATCCCGTACACAGGTGTCAATATATTCCTACCGTTAACGATAATTAACTGACGTATCAAGAGGGTATTGTAAATTAACATTGATTTGTTTTTATAATTATCTATATGTTGAATTTATTCCATATAAATTTTCACTGTTAATCGACTCCAGCAGGGAATTACCAGAGATTTAAAATGATTGTTTAACATATTTTAGTATATACTTTATTTTTCGAATATGTTTTGAATACATCTGTAAATTTGTCTAGCATAAGATCGGTGTGCGTTTGTATAAGCGATACTCTAAATAATTAAGAAATAATTGAATGGGAGGTGTAAAGGTACAGTAAAATTCAAATAATTTACATGTTTAAAGATGAATAGAAATTACTTTTGCTGACACGTGTGTTAGAAACTGACTATCAATTTCTTTAAGTGTTTACTTAAACGTATATCAACCTATGTATATGTTACGCATTATTTAGATATGAAGATATTTGTATTAAATTTAAGAATAAGTGCGCAGTTTAATCTCTTATGAGTAAGACTTTTGGCGCCTCGTGTTTTGTGTGTGTATTGCTGTTCGCACGTGCAAATATGTGGGGACGTTAAGATTAATTAAAGGGGGTACTAGGTACAACCTGAAGAATGCCTGGGATAGGGGTCGACAAGGAACTTTGAAGAAGAGCGGTTGACAACATATTGGACTGTCTTGAACCGCTTAAGTAATATAGAATGTTACAGATTTATAGAAAAGTCGGCCGGGATTCTTCATGTAAGGTGGTCAAGAGTATATTAGACCGAGAAAAGTGATGAAAGATTCCCGAAATATATTAATAAATATTAAATGTGTAAAAGTTAATATATATTCTTATAAAAAGCTGAAATAGTGCACGTTCACCTATAGAAATAGAAGAGGAGAGTTTATAAGTTGGCCTACGGGAATTAATGAAGGTACCAGTATTTCTACCGTCGTTCGAGGTCCCTCACTAAGCAGATCGACTGCGGGAAAAATCTTCTGTTCCAGTAAAGGAAGAAGGAAATAAGACAATAATAGAGAAGGTATTTGAAAGTTATTAATATGCGAGTGCTAAATAAACTAAAACATTAAAATTCGTCATAATTTAGAGATTTAAACGAATCATGTTATTTCAATCTGATATTATTAGCATTGTATGTTTATTTCTAGCCTAATCTGTTATCGCATTTATTCCTATGTAGTTGTATTTATATATGTACGTAAAGGCAACTGAAAACAAATAATGTATAATGTGTTATTTTGTAGAGACGGCAATAGTTAAATTGTTGCAACTAATTTGTCAATATTGAATTAGTTCTGTTATTATCATTGTGAATTTAATATTATTTTGCACATGTTTGTATTCCTATTGGTAAATACAAGTGTTGGTTTCTATAATACGGATTTTATTTAATTAGAGTACCCTTGTTATCTTTGGTTGTACCATTGAATGTCCGAGGATTATTTTTTGATCTCTCTACCTGAATGGTCTGAGATAAAAGCACGAGCTAGCCAGGGAAAATTACCTAATTTTCATTTTATTTTGGAACATGAATGAGTAATATTCTTATTTAAGAGCCTTGAAAATATAATTTTAATATAATTTGATGTGATCGGTACAATATGGAGTACATATGTAAAAATACCAAGGAATTAAAATAAGTTCTTTATATAGAGCATCTCACTAATCGAATCAACACAATGTGTGAAAATGCCACAGGAGTCTAATGTATGTCACGGTATTATAGACGCGGGATAGATAGCTATGTGAATCTCTCTGTGCCTCCTCCTATTTAGGTGTATAGTAAAACCCCCAATAATAAATGTTTATAACTTTTGAATGAATATTTAGCTTTAATTACTTTTTGTTATTTTTTTATTTGTACTTACTTTGTTATAGTATCATGTGTTATTTCTTAGTACACATTTTATAATTTTCGTGATTAGATTATGTTTGTATTATTGACTCAACTGAATAAAATTAATGTGTATTTTTGAAAAATTTAAAAAGAGATCGTTAATCTTCCAAACATTATAAATAAAAATTAAGTATTCTAAAAATAACAATTGGGTCCTCTGAGCTATAGCCACCGATTTATTTCCTTTAATCTCTCCATATTATATATATTCATGGAGGCGAAAGGATTTGTTTGTAGCTACTCCCTGCCCACGTAATGATTGCAGACTAATTTAGAATTCACTTCACGCAACTACTTTGTCAAACTGATAGCAGCTTACATGATAATGTCATATAATTGAACCGCTAACAATTATTATGTGTCACCAGTAAAACCGCTGAACTACACGAAAGCCTGTCTGCTGGAAAACGAAAGCTGTTTCATTTCTCACATCGGCGTGTCCACATCAGTAACTCCATCTGTTTAACAACGACGTTTACAATAAGGTGTTTGTGAACACTAGATATACTATCTCATTTAGTGAAACCAAAAATCCGCAAACAAAATAAAACATAACAACAACAAGTTCTCACAAAATTGAGGTTAACTCTAAACTAAAATAGCAACTACGTACAGCTCACAGGTTGAGAGCTGACCGGTGAGATGTCCTTCCCACAATATGCGCAGTGAATTCTTATAATATTAGGATAAGCAACAAATTTTATCATTACATTCATTTACAAGATTCATGGAAAAATAATCATTTTATTAGATATCATAAATTAGGTACAATAAAATCACCAGATTGTATACTAGAAAATTTCTCAATTTGACAGGTAAATTTATCCCGTACACAGGTGTCAATATATTCCTACCGTTAACGATAATTAACTGACGTATCAAGAGGGTATTGTAAATTAACATTGATTTGTTTTTATAATTATCTATATGTTGAATTTATTCCATATAAATTTTCACTGTTAATCGACTCCAGCAGGGAATTACCAGAGATTTAAAATGATTGTTTAACATATTTTAGTATATACTTTATTTTTCGAATATGTTTTGAATACATCTGTAAATTTGTCTAGCATAAGATCGGTGTGCGTTTGTATAAGCGATACTCTAAATAATTAAGAAATAATTGAATGGGAGGTGTAAAGGTACAGTAAAATTCAAATAATTTACATGTTTAAAGATGAATAGAAATTACTTTTGCTGACACGTGTGTTAGAAACTGACTATCAATTTCTTTAAGTGTTTACTTAAACGTATATCAACCTATGTATATGTTACGCATTATTTAGATATGAAGATATTTGTATTAAATTTAAGAATAAGTGCGCAGTTTAATCTCTTATGAGTAAGACTTTTGGCGCCTCGTGTTTTGTGTGTGTATTGCTGTTCGCACGTGCAAATATGTGGGGACGTTAAGATTAATTAAAGGGGGTACTAGGTACAACCTGAAGAATGCCTGGGATAGGGGTCGACAAGGAACTTTGAAGAAGAGCGGTTGACAACATATTGGACTGTCTTGAACCGCTTAAGTAATATAGAATGTTACAGATTTATAGAAAAGTCGGCCGGGATTCTTCATGTAAGGTGGTCAAGAGTATATTAGACCGAGAAAAGTGATGAAAGATTCCCGAAATATATTAATAAATATTAAATGTGTAAAAGTTAATATATATTCTTATAAAAAGCTGAAATAGTGCACGTTCACCTATAGAAATAGAAGAGGAGAGTTTATAAGTTGGCCTACGGGAATTAATGAAGGTACCAGTATTTCTACCGTCGTTCGAGGTCCCTCACTAAGCAGATCGACTGCGGGAAAAATCTTCTGTTCCAGTAAAGGAAGAAGGAAATAAGACAATAATAGAGAAGGTATTTGAAAGTTATTAATATGCGAGTGCTAAATAAACTAAAACATTAAAATTCGTCATAATTTAGAGATTTAAACGAATCATGTTATTTCAATCTGATATTATTAGCATTGTATGTTTATTTCTAGCCTAATCTGTTATCGCATTTATTCCTATGTAGTTGTATTTATATATGTACGTAAAGGCAACTGAAAACAAATAATGTATAATGTGTTATTTTGTAGAGACGGCAATAGTTAAATTGTTGCAACTAATTTGTCAATATTGAATTAGTTCTGTTATTATCATTGTGAATTTAATATTATTTTGCACATGTTTGTATTCCTATTGGTAAATACAAGTGTTGGTTTCTATAATACGGATTTTATTTAATTAGAGTACCCTTGTTATCTTTGGTTGTACCATTGAATGTCCGAGGATTATTTTTTGATCTCTCTACCTGAATGGTCTGAGATAAAAGCACGAGCTAGCCAGGGAAAATTACCTAATTTTCATTTTATTTTGGAACATGAATGAGTAATATTCTTATTTAAGAGCCTTGAAAATATAATTTTAATATAATTTGATGTGATCGGTACAATATGGAGTACATATGTAAAAATACCAAGGAATTAAAATAAGTTCTTTATATAGAGCATCTCACTAATCGAATCAACACAATGTGTGAAAATGCCACAGGAGTCTAATGTATGTCACGGTATTATAGACGCGGGATAGATAGCTATGTGAATCTCTCTGTGCCTCCTCCTATTTAGGTGTATAGTAAAACCCCCAATAATAAATGTTTATAACTTTTGAATGAATATTTAGCTTTAATTACTTTTTGTTATTTTTTTATTTGTACTTACTTTGTTATAGTATCATGTGTTATTTCTTAGTACACATTTTATAATTTTCGTGATTAGATTATGTTTGTATTATTGACTCAACTGAATAAAATTAATGTGTATTTTTGAAAAATTTAAAAAGAGATCGTTAATCTTCCAAACATTATAAATAAAAATTAAGTATTCTAAAAATAACAATTGGGTCCTCTGAGCTATAGCCACCGATTTATTTCCTTTAATCTCTCCATATTATATATATTCATGGAGGCGAAAGGATTTGTTTGTAGCTACTCCCTGCCCACGTAATGATTGCAGACTAATTTAGAATTCACTTCACGCAACTACTTTGTCAAACTGATAGCAGCTTACATGATAATGTCATATAATTGAACCGCTAACAATTATTATGTGTCACCAGTAAAACCGCTGAACTACACGAAAGCCTGTCTGCTGGAAAACGAAAGCTGTTTCATTTCTCACATCGGCGTGTCCACATCAGTAACTCCATCTGTTTTACACTCCTAGTACAAGTTATTTTATTGCGAATGACTCCATAAAATTCACCACATCTAGCGTATAATGGAACGCGCCTTAGACTATCAAGACGTTAATGTTTCACTACTAACTGTGAATCTTGTTTTACTGTAATGCATATTAAACATTACTTTGCCAACTACCTTCAAGATTAATTGTGTTTCGACTAATAATATTCACAGTGTGCAGTTATTGCGTTGTAATGTTATTTTGCACATGGAATTATAGAAAATAAAAGGCAGAAATAACTTTGTTTAAGATATACATACAACAGTAATAGACATAAATAAAGAAATGAAGTTAAAAAGAAATTAGAAGCAGACTAATCTACCTCTAAGTAGAGCCAAAACATTATAGAAATTACAAAAAAAGAACCGTAGAAATTGTGGATATGAAAACTGCTTTTGATCCGATCTATAAGAAAAATTGTGGAATTTCCTCGCAGATCAAAAGCACTTATAATAATGTCAGGGGAGAAGCACGTAAAGATGAGATCCTTTATTCGCTTGCTCATGGGTTCAAGGGAGCTTACCAGGAGGTATTCTCTTTAATGAAAGTCCATAGGCGCACAACTTTAACTTACAGTTGGGGAAAAACTCTATAGATGGCATGTGTATCACATGTGCCGGGACTCGAAAGTACAGTACACAGACCGAGTCCTGGCCGCTGGGCGGAGTCTTATAGGTCAGTGTAAGACAGAGAAAGTATTCGGAAAAAGGAAATGATAAAATTTGTTGCTTATCCTAATATTATAAGAATTCACTGCGCATATTGTGGGAAGGACATCTCACCGGTCAGCTCTCAACCTGTGAGCTGTACGTAGTTGCTATTTTAGTTTAGAGTTAACCTCAATTTTGTGAGAACTTGTTGTTGTTATGTTTTATTTTGTTTGCGGATTTTTGGTTTCACTAAATGAGATAGTATATCTAGTGTTCACAAACACCTTATTGTAAACGTCGTTGTTAAACAATAGACATTGTTTGAGTGTAACTGTAGGTTTCCAGTGCACATGTTCATTCATGTACAACATTTAGTACTTTTCAGCTTTCATCAAGAAAAAACGAGGGGGTCACTTGTGTAAAGTCCCAATAATGTGTGAAATTCCCATGCATATTTGTAAGTCAGTATTTGTTTTTTTTTATGGAATTATACTCTTTTATTGTAATATTCTCAGTAAACCTATTTTATGTTTTAAAATAATTTCCTGTTTATAAATCGTACTGATACTTAAGTTCTGACAACTGCTAAAATATTTTATTACCTGAACTTTATACATTGTTTATATGAAAAGACTTACTTGAAATTATTTTTTCAAAGTAAAATGCAAATCAATATTTTATAAATAATTTTTAGTTTGTCTAGGAATAGTGCTAAATATCGTATTTTTTTTATCAATTAACTCACATAAATAGTTTAATGTGAAAAATGAAAAATAAATATACTGCACCAAAGCTATTCAAATTACGTATAGTTGGAGAAAAACTCCCTAGGTAGTGCTTGAGAAATGCGTCCATTTGATTATGAAGAAGTTTGCTATCTATCTACTCTTTTATCTATGGGGCTTACGCAGAGGTGACGACTAAGTGCCAAGATCTAGGACGTAAATTCTGAACTTTAGAAGCTTTCGTTCAAACAATAGTAAGGTACCGCTTTCATTTACCGAAATATCAAAACGAAATTTAAAACACAAATAAACAAAGCCTCAATGCATGCTCGACTGGAATTAGTTTTTAAAATAAAGTTCCTGAAACTGTGTTATGATGTTGTAAATTTTGCCAACTTTGAGAGTGAAATGCAGGAGTAAATAATTTGAATTATAAGAAAGTACTCCCATCAGAACCCTATCCTCTGTATTCAATTTAATGCAGAAACATAATAAGAAAAACAAAAATTTCTGCCGTTTGCTTTATTTTAACGAATACCTTACAACGGCGGAATTTACATTAGCGCATATGGCGCCATCCCCTTACGTCCTACGTCACGCACCAAGAGAAATAATTTTCCGTACACTTCGCGGAGATATAATGTGGTATGGGCATGTTCGCCCATATACTAATTCATGATAAACACGCCCATACCAGCTTATATCTACGCGAAGTGTAGGGAAAATTATTTCTCCTGGTGTACTTAGTATAAGGAAATATTGTTATAATGAAAATTTTCGACCTCCAAATTTTTGCAGATGCCCACGTTTTGAAGTCACTTGATACTGTAATGAAACAAGCCTACAGAGAAGCAGACATTCGGAGCGACTGGTAAACATCGTAAAGCAATAAATCATCCATTTTATATGTACTGCGAAGAGACAGAATGTCTGTCGAATGTTCTACAAACATCGAGAGGCAGATGGAGTTTACGCGAATGCTTCCAGATGTTTCGTATGTGTATATAAGGCGGCTGGGTCACGGAGATGAGTCAATTCCGGAATAAGAATGTCCTTAAGCAGTAGTCGCGCGGAACAGACCAAATAAATATAAGAAATAAATAAATAGTTCCTTGAGTGGAAGCCGAAGAATAAACATAAGTATAGTGTAATAAAGACATAAATATTACCGTGTCATATAAATAGTAGTAGTAAATAAATACCTGTGTTAATTTAAATCGTAGTAGTTCAAGTGTGATACATTAGTTTTATATTTTTATATTGTAATTAATTTTACGTGTGTAAATATACAGACTGTTTTAAATAAATAAATTGCACGAGTTGTTTATTACGAACCCGAAAACGTTATAATTGGTGTCAGAAGTGGGATAAACAATATAAGTGAAAATAAATAAATAAATAAATAAATAAATGGCTACCAAACGTTTGGAAGAACTAAAGGTCTCCGAGTTAAGGGCAGAATTGGAGGAAAGGGACGCAGATACGTCTGGAAAAAAACAATTCTCCAGGAACGGCTTCGTGACCTTTTAATAAACGAAGGTAAGGATCCCGAGAAATATTTGTTTCAAGTACAGGCTGATTCAAGCTTAATTTTGGAGACTCTAAAAAGAATTGCAAATAATTTTGAAGCTTTAATAGATGAAATTGCAAATAATTCAAAACAGTTCGAAACTGATGTGAAGACTCTAAAAGATGAAATTGCAAATGGTTCAAAGCAATTTAAGAATACTATGGAGACTCTAAAAGATGAAATGGCAAATAATTCAAAACAAATCGAGACTATGTTTAAGGAAGACATTCAAAAGAATTCATCGAATGGGAGACAAGAATTTTCTGGGGCCATCGAAGCCGTAGAACAGAAAGTTGAGGAGCGCGTGTTCGGAATGGGGAACGAGTTTGGGGTTCAGCTTCAGTTGCCAGCGATGAACGACTGCGGTACCCATGACGTACAAAAAAAATCAAAATTCGGACCGGAAATAATTCTTTTATTCTTATCGAATAGCGATTTTTTCCAAATATGTCGTAAATGATGCATTCTATATGTATTTATCAAGAGTACAAAAGTATTTACAGCTGAATTTGGAATATTTTTTGTATACATAAATGATATTTCAAAATTCGGACCGGAAATAACACTTTTACTCTTTGCGAGCAGGTTGCACTTTTTACGAATATCTTGCATAGTAAGCATTCCAGAGATATATATTAAGAAAAAAAAGTATGTACTTAGAATAGGATTTTGAATAACTTTGTATAAAAAACTTTTAATAATTGGAATTGAAGTAACGCACTTACTCACAAATTTATTTTTTAAAGAAGATAAACGTATTTAAAACAATTTAAACCATTTTTGTATAATTTGAAACCCTCATACGTATAGGAAAGTTGTGTGGTGGCCACCTCTAATTAATTTCTTAAAATCTCAAAACTGATGTTTGCGGCTGGTGGCAAAATAATAGAGAGTTATTATATAACGAAATAAATACTTCAACGTATGTGAGGTATTTCAATTCTGGAAAACGGCAGCGGTAAACCTTCCAGATTTCTTTAAACAACAATTGTCCGTATTTTCTTATTAAGAAGATCAATTACTAGGATTAATATACATAGGTCAAGTTCTGTTGTAGCTCTAGTAGACTATTATGAATACCAACTACAATTTGTGGATATCTAATGTAAACTGATAAAATAATCGCACAAATTTTATAGCAGAAAATGTTTTCATTGTTCCATTAATACCTTCAGTACATCCAATAATGGGTGGAGACTGTGGCTAAAAATCTGAAATAAAATGCAAAAGGAAAATCCCTTACCACAAAAATGATTGTGGTAAGGGATTTTCCTTTTGCATTTTATTTCACCTTCAGTACATACATAGGTAGTTATAATAATATAAAAGATATTCAATTACGAGTAGCCTTTCATTCCTGAAAATTCCGTTGCAATATGTTTTCCTTTGTAACAAAATTAAGAAGTTTAACTTTGTAGCTTTCGCGTTTTCCATAGTATATGTATATATTATAACATTAAAGTTGTCAGAACATTAAAACGAAATTAATTTCTCGTCTTCTCAGACTTAAAACAATAACAGTCTGTTAATAAAAGTTGACATATTTCACTCTAAAACTAAACTTAAACTAAATTAAAGTTAAAGCGAAATTTCCAGAAAGCATTCATTGTATTTTCTAAGTAATCAGTTTGGGAATGAGGGAAGGTGGAAAGTCAGAGACGAATTTAAATGAATAGTTGCTTACGTTGAAATTTTAAACTAGTTAGCAAAATAAATTGACTTCCGTTACATGTTTTATTCATTTCTCCTGTAACGTGTTCGCGATTAAGTTCTTACTAACACTTGTCTCGCACTAAATAAATAATTAGTGTTGTTACATTGTGTGGCGTGTATAGCTCTGCAAATTTCCAGTTAAATTTTCGATTGTTTGTTCAATAAACAAACGTAGGATAATAATGTAGGGCGATGGATAAATTGGCACTTTCCATTTAGAATTAAATTTAAATGAAGCATAGTAATACATGTTACGTATATGTTGATTATTTATAGTATAATGCGGGTTATTATAATGTTACCATCAAATAGAAAGTACGATACCTTTCTATATTAGGTCGAAAATTTTGCGACATATTATCCACCACGAAACTCTATGTAAATTCAATTTCAACCCAAGTTCACGCATTATATCTGCTTTTGTACAGGGAAACCTGATAGTGTTGACGTTTCATAATATATAGCCATCTACAGTGTCTATTATAAAGTTTGATCCTAAATCGGACAAAATATGGTAATAGTTAAGATCATTCTTACATAAAATGCAGGTTGTTTCAGGAATGTTATGACAAAAAAACATTTAACCTTTTTAAAGTCTGGTTTTCTAGTTTTTCTAGTTCAAAAAATATATATAAAAAAGAAATTATAGTTGTAAGTTATAATAATACAAGTTGCCTCTAACGGGTGCGTTCGGCATTTAGGATTAGAAATTTTTATGTTTTTAAATCGGCTACTTAGAAACGTCGTCCTTCATTTGTTCTACCGCCAGAGTGGTATCTAAATATATTAAGAATTTAACAAAATTAACCCCATTTTATAATGTATAATCACTAATTTATATATATATATATATATTTATTCAACCGACGTAACCAGGCCCGCTATGTTCATGCTACCAAGTCAATCCCAGTGTATAACACACGAGTTGTCATTCAATCGACGCTTTTAAACCCAGCGATTCTACCGTCTTTCGAGTCCCAGTGTGTAAAAAAGCAACATTTATCAGACCTTGTCATTCCCGACAGCATTGCCAAGTATACTACATAAACAACGTAATTTGATAGTCCCGCTCGTGCTATGAAATTCAGCTTAAATTTATTTAAGATGTTTTAAGAGTAAGGGAAAAGTAAGATTTTAAAATACAATATTTTAAAATAAATTGTGTTAAAGGTAATTTAGATATTTGCCGTTATTTTTGGTTGTTTCACTTTCTTTAGATATCTATATTCTTTTAAATATATCAAACAAAAGGTAAAGAAATGTGTATATCTTCCATTAGTGTTTTTTCGAGTATTCTAATACAGCGTTAGTAAAAAGTCCCGGAACGGTCGAATAACTTTGTTATTTGAAAATTATGATTTCTGAAATTTGGTATGGGGGTATAGTTAATATAAATGCATTTTATGCAATACAGTTAATATTTTTTTCACTTCCGGTTTAATCGGCAATACGTCCAACTTTTTTTTTTAAATGGAACGCCCAGATTTTTTTAACACTTTTGAATGCAAAATAAAAAACTACGTTCAGGAAGTATTAAGATGTTTATTTTTATTCACAAGAAAACAGTTAAAAAATTAAAAAAGTGTCCTAATACAGAAAAATCAAGGTACCTTTGAAAAAAGTTGTTGTTTAGTGTTTGCATTCTTTTTGCCGTCACATTTGACAATTTTAAAAGTGTTTTAACTTTTGCATCGCTATAAATTTAGTTATTTTTGACATTGACACATTTGAAAATGGCAGTAAAACTTACTGAATCAGAACGAATTGAGATATTAATGATGCGTGGGTACGGTGATCGTCAACGTTCTTTTGAAGAGGTTCGTATTTTGTTTAATACTGTTTATCCGGATCGTCACATTAGTAAAAGTACGGTATGCCGAACAATTCAAAAGTTTGAAGTCTTTCGTCAGGTGAAGGATTTACCTAGAAGGGGACGTCCATTAAACAGCAACAGATGAAGAAACTAGTTTGAATGTGTTACTTACAGTGGAAGAAAATCATCACGTATCCACAACAGAATTAGGTCAAATTCATGAGATCTCTCAAAAATCTGCTCATAATATTCTTAAATCAGCAAGAATGAAAGCCTATAAAATGTATCCCGTCCATGAGTTAACTGAAGATGATCCAGATCGTAGACTACAATTTTGCGAAACAATGACGGAATTGATCGAGCAGCAGCCTAATGTTTTAGATCACATGATTTTTTCAGATGAGGCAACGTTTTGTCTCAACGGCACTGTGAACAGACATAATTGTCGCTACTGGTCAATTGAAAATCCGCATTGGATTGAAGAAGTCCATACACAGCGTCCTCAAAAGGTGAATGTCTGGGTTGGTGTTGTTGGAAACAACATCATAGGACCATTTTTTATAAGAGGAAATTTAACTGGCAACGTCTACTTAAATTTATTGCGAAATGAGGTTGTTCCAGCACTTGCGGCCCTCTTTCCAAATGCAAACATAGGTGATCACCCTAATGCACATTTTTGGTTTCAACTAGATGGAGCTCCCCCCCCCCCATGTTGCCCATAATGTCCGCGATTATTTGAATGAAATTTTTCCGGGACGTTGGATCGGACGTAGAGGAACAATCGAATGGCCAGCACGTTCGCCAGATCTCTCGCCATTAGATTTTTTCTTTTGGGGTCACTTGAAATGTCAAGTGTACAAAAATCGTCCCCATAATCTTGAACAATTGGAAGAGAGAATAGTTCAAGAAGCCAATCGCATCACTCCAGAACAAATACAAAATTCAATAAGAAATTTTACTGACCGTTTACATTTTTGTCAAATTGTAAATGGAGAGCATTTTGAACAATTATTGTAATCGCAACCTGAATAGACAGGTATCTTGATTTTTCTGTATTAGGACACTTTTTTAATTTTTTAACTGTTTTCTTGTGAATAAAAATAAACATCTTAATACTTCCTGAACGTAGTTTTTTATTTTGCATTCAAAAGTGTTAAAAAAATCTGGGCGTTCCATTTAAAAAAAAAAAAAAGTTGGACGTATTGCCGATTAAACCGGAAGTGAAAAAAATATTAACTGTATTGCATAAAATGCATTTATATTAACTATACCCACATACCAAAAAATCATGTGATCTAAAACATTAGGCTGCTGCTCGATCAATTCCGTCATTGTTTCGCAAAATTATAGTCTACGATCTGGATCATCTTCAGTTAACTCATGGACGGGATACATTTTATAGGCTTTCATTCTTGCTGATTTAAGAATATTATGAGCAGATTTTTGAGAGATCTCATGAATTTGACCTAATTCTGTTGTGGACACGTGATGATTTTCTTCCACTGTAAGTAACACATTCAAACTAGTTTCTTCATCTGTTGCTGTTAATGGACGTCCCCTTCTAGGAAAATCCTTCACCTGACGAAAGACTTCAAACTTTTGAATTGTTCGGCATACCGTACTTTTACTAATGTGACGATCCGGATAAACAGTATTAAACAAAATACGAACCTCTTCAAAAGAACGTTGACGATCACCGTACCCACGCATCATTAATATCTCAATTCGTTCTGATTCAGTAAGTTTTACTGCCATTTTCAAATGTGTCAATGTCAAAAATAAGTAAATTTATAGCGATGCAAAAGTTAAAACGCTTTTAAAATTGTCAAATGTGACGGCAAAAAGAATGCAAACACTAAACAACAACTTTTTTCAAAGGTACCTTGATTTTCCTGTATTAGGACACTTTTTTAATTTTTTAACTGTTTTCTTGTGAATAAAAATAAACATCTTAATACTTCCTGAACGTAGTTTTTTATTTTGCATTCAAAAGTGTTAAAAAAATCTGGGCGTTCCATTTAAAAAAAAAGTTGGACGTATTGCCGATTAAACCGGAAGTGAAAAAAATATTAACTGTATTGCATAAAATGCATTTATATTAACTACAGGGTGTCCCAGATAGTGTGCTCACCATTGGGATCTCATAAACGGTAAGAGATAGAGAGTTGGTTAAATGAGACAAAATGTACGTGACACCTGGGTTTACTTTTTTAAATAAAAAGCTTTTAAAAAAATGAACGATTCGTGCGCTATAGGGGAAAAACTAAAAATCGGCAATTTTAATTTCGTCGTTTAACTTATTTCATGTAAAAGATACCGAAATACTATTTTGACATTATGAAGGTACTTTTTTACGCAGAATTCAAATTTGGTATTGCAACCTCTGAAGCTTTTATACGTTTCGAGATTTTTATACAAACTTTCTTATTTTAAATACAAATCGTAGGCGGCTTTGACTGTATCAAAAAGAGCATAATTTGCTGATTTCAATGATGTACAACACTTTGGGTTTATTTGTAGAAATAACAAAGTTACAAGAATAATTAGCATATTTTTTTGTTTTATACTTACCTATTCCTGGAAAGAAAATACAAAAATGACTGAAAAGTAAATAAAACACTAACTTCACATACCTAACTATTTATTTACTACTAGTAAATAGATAAATTACATTAAATGCTCAAAACGTCCTCCATTGTTATTGATACATAACTGAGCTCTTCTTAGTGTGGAATTAATCACTTTTTCTAAAATACGTCCATTTATCCGATGAAACTCTCTTAAAACACAAGCTTGCAGTTCCTCCACATTATTAAATTGTGTTTTATACACCTTATTTTTTATGTAACCCCAAAGGAAAAAATCCATTGCGGTTAAGTCTGGGGAACGTGCAGGCCATGAAATGGGTCCTCGATTACCAATCCACCGATTACCAAATCTATTATTTAGGTAATTCGTAATAATGTGAGCATTATGTGCTGGTGCCCCATCCTGTTGGAAATACATATTCTTCTTTTCACCTTGAAGTAAGTTCAAATAGCGTTCACTCGTTAAATTGTTATTGAAGATAATAGGTCCAACTATTCTTCTGCCGATATTACCGCACCACACATTGAACCCAAAACGTTCTTGATGTCGAGCTTCATGTAGAGCATGGGGATTTTCTGTCCCCCAATAGTGAATATTATTTCTGTTAAATAACCCATTGTTCGTAAATCGAGATTCATCTGACTACAACACATTAAACAGAAATGTAACATTGTTATTATTCTGATTAATGTACCAATGACAGAAACGAGTCCGCCTCTCTGCGTTTCCTGGTTAGAGTCCTTGGCTAATGTGGACTTTGTAAGGATGATATCGATGCTTTTTTAATATTCTATGGGCTGATGTTCTAGGGATTCCGGTGTTGTTTTCTATTTCTCTTGTGGAAACTCATTTTTCACGCACCTGATTTAATACAATAACTTGGGTTTCCTCATCTAATCTTTTTCTATTTCTTTTCGGTTTACTAAAGGCACCGTATGTTTTTAGATTTACTTCTAATCTTCGAAATAAAGTTTCGTGTGGTTGCCGTCGATCTGGGTACAACTCCAAATAATGATTAGCTGCATTCCTTGAATTTTTGTGAGCCAATATGTAACTTTGAAGCATATCATATTTCTCTTCATTATTAAATTTCTCCATAACGTGAACAACAATAAACAAGTAATAAAACGAACCAAAACAACAAATGCGGTGATTTTTAAATAAACGAACAAAATAGCAGACTAAATAACACAAAAATAAACCGATACGTAACTTGCTTGTAAATAAATTTGACAGATGCTACTTATTGTCTTAATAATTCAATGCTGCCTCTGATGTATAGCCTATGCATTCATAAGGATACCAAAAATTGCACAAATATCATTATAACTTTGTTATTTCTACAAATAAACCCAAAGTGTTATACATCATTGAAATCAGCAAATTATGCTCTTTTTGATACAGTCAAAGCCGCCTACGATTTGTATTTAAAATAAGAAAGTTTGTATAAAAATCTCGAAACGTATAAAAGCTTCAGAGGTTGCAATACCAAATTTGAATTCTGCGTAAAAAAGTACCTTCATAATGTCAAAATAGTATTTCGGTATCTTTTACATGAAATAAGTTAAACGACGAAATTAAAATTGCCGATTTTTAGTTTTTCCCCTATAGCGCACGTATCGTTCATTTTTTTAAAAGTTTTTTTGCTTAAAAAATAAACCCAGGTGTCACGTACATTTTGTCTCATTTAACCAACTCTCTATCTCTTACCGTTCACGAGATCCCAATGGTGAGCACACTATCTGGGACAGCCTGTATACCCCCATACCAAATTTCAGAAATCATAATTTTCAAATAACAAAGTTATTCGACCGTTCCGGGACTTTTTACTAACCCTGTATATTCTTCAATTCTATTACTTTTATTATTTCAATATATTAGTTTATTTGGCTGAGATTAGAAGAGTTGCAATTCTAAATTAATATTCTTCAAATTATCTTGGAATTATTTACTGCAGACTACTTTAAGACCAACTATAGTAATTGTAAACACAGATATATTATTCGAAAAATATACCTGTAACTAATTATACTTAAATAATCCGTCAGAGATCAAATTAATTGTGCCATCTGAATGGGACACAATCTCTTCCACTTACACCATGTAACCGATACCCATGTAGTTATACGTAAATAAAGTATTATATTAGTAGACGAAAATGATTTATTTGATAAAATAACAAGCAATACAAAACAACTTAGGTCAGCGATAGTTGTTGCTTTGTATATATAATAAAATTCTTATTTATTAGTTGAGAAAGAAGAAACAAGTCCGGGTCTCTTTAATAACCTTGGTAGAACAGCTGATTTATCAAAACTAAGAGATTTGCTTGCTTTCTGTTTTCATTTTATATAATCAATTTTAGGGATTAGTAAAAGCATTTATTCAAATATTTAATTAATTAACTCCCATTACAACAATAGCTTGTATGCTAATGATTACGTATTTAAAAAATCATACTTTTGAAAAGAAGCAACTTTGAACAAATCTGAAATTACGTTATAATATTAAGTCGATGATTGAAATCCGTCAAATTCACTAGCTGAATAAAAAAAATGAGGTGTGGCCACCACACGACTTTCTTATACGTATGAGCGTTTCAAACTATACAATCTCAAGAATTTTTTTATACAAAACTTATTCAAAATCCTATTCTAAGTACTTTTATTCTCTTAATAAATCGCTATAGAATGCATACTTCGCAAGATATTCGAAAAAAAAGTGCTACTCGCTAAGAGTAAAAGTGCTACTTCCGGTCCGAATTTTGAAATTTCATGTATACAAAAAATATTGCAAATATAACTCTAAATACTTTTGTAGTCTTTAATAAATATATATAGAATGCATAATTTATGGCATATTTGCCAAAAATCGCTATTCGGTAAGAGTAAAAGTGTTACTTCCGGTCCGAATTTTGAAATCTTTTTTATACAAAAGATATTGAAAACTATGTTTTAAATACTTTTATACCTGTAACGTACCTGTCTAAAAAGCATGATTTGCGAAAAATTCGCAAAAAACTGATTTTCGATAGGAGTAAAAGACCTACTTCCGGTAGGAATTTCGAAAAACTTTTTAAATAAAATTGTTCTCAATTTTAATTCTAAGTACATATGAATTCTTTATAAATTTGTATAAGCTTAGTATTTGACGAAATATTGGCAAAATTCGATTTTTTCACTGAAGTAAACTGCTACTTCCGGTCTACCGATTTTACTGAAAAACTAACCAGATCTCAAGAGGGAGATTATACACGTAAATACAAAATTTGGAATTGATATCTCCAGCGGTTTGACCGCTATCGTGGTCACAGACAGACAGACAGACAGACAGACACACACACACACACACACACAGACATTTTTTAAAAACCACTTGTTTGGTATCAGGGGACCTCCACTAATGATTTTCTTGTATACCTACCATTTTCTAACCATTAATACAATAGTCGAGATATTTGCTGTGACATAAAATCTAACACTGTTTTATATAAAATATGATTTTAAGTGATAGGTAAACATAATATAATATAAATAAGTAGATTGCTCTACATCATTAATTCATTCGAAATATAGTTAAGGATAGTATTTCAAAGAATCTAGAAGCAAATGTCTCAAAATAATATTTTGCCTTACTCGACCAATTGAAGAGTATTAAAAGAAAGGCAATGTGTTAGTTCTACAAGTATTATTCCTAGAAGTGTTTCGCTTATCGTCATTTACGTAGCTGCCAAGTTTAGGGCTTGGGAACGTCGGTATAATATGGTGGGCTTGACAACGTAAGAGTAAAAGTTTTTACACAAATACGCCTGGCCCTCTCCCAGAAAATCTCTGAACTAAACTTGTATATAAGTTGATATTATACCGCGTTAGCGGACCCAAAAAATTTTTTTTGAAATATCATTTTTTATCATAAGCATTGAATAATAGACCGAAATAACACAAGAAACGTTGTCAGTCCCGAGACCGGGACTGACAACGTCTTTGCGGGCCTGACAACGATTACTGTATGTAGCAGATCGGGTCTGTGTAGACGGTTAAATAAATATATATATATATATACATATATATATATATATATATATATATATATATATATATATATATAGAAATATGTACCAATCTTTGCTGTTTTTGTGTAATTGAAAAAGGTATTGGGGAATCCAGCAATCAAAAACAAGTTTTACAATGTCATGGAAATCTAATTCTCTTTAATCTATATTTCGCACATATAATTCATGTGCTTCCTCAGGATTAAGCTGTAATTACAATGGCATGAAAACAACGTAAGAAGTATGTACAAGAATTCCATTTTAAATGACTTACAAATGTGATTTCTCGCTATGGAGAAGATAAAACATCTATGAAATACAGGTTACAGTTGCTAAGAAACATCACAACAAAGTATCCAAAATGCGACGAGCATTATGTTTTTTAAAAAATGAGAGGATTGAGCAAGCTGTATTGTGTCAACAAGACAATGTCATTAATGTCTGCTTATAGCGCAAGTCATATATTGAGTAAAATCAATACCAACCCAAGAAAAATCAAAACATCCGAAATGTAAAAATACTAGGGAGTAACTATACAAAGCATCGTCACAGCTAGATGCCCATCCCCCTTTTTAACACGTATTATGAACATCATTATATGACACAACAAGTCTGTCCAATCTTACTAAATTGTTAATAAAAAGACAAAGAAAAACAAAAGAGAAGGTAAAAGGTAAAATTTGTAAAAGTTAATTAGTTAAAACCCCCCAGCTCGCCTCTAAACATCAAGACTCAACAAATATGAGTATATTATGCTTAAGTACTGAAGATCAGACCTGAAATTCATCACATTGTTTATTTTGTTTATATATACCATCTCAAAGAATTCTCTACTGTTCTTTCTACTCTCTGTCCTCAAAATTGTGACCCCTTCTAAATTAGGTGTGTGATCCTCTTCTAACATATGCTTAGCCAAGGCACACCGGGTTTTACCTGTGCGTATGTCACTTTTATGTAAGGTTAATCGTGTTGATAGCCAGTTGCCTGTTTGGCCTATGTATTGTTTATCACATTTAGAGCACGGTATTTGGTATATTATGTTAGATTTGAATTTAAACTCAGTTTTGTCCTTTAACTTAGAAAAGAAATCACCTATTTTATTTTTACTATAGTAACCAAACCGGATGTTATCAGTTTTTAAGATTTTAGAAATCTGTTGGCTTAAATTGTTTATGTAAGGCAACCTGAAGTATTTAATAGGTTGATTATTGTTAGGTTCCATCTGAAGTTGAATCTGTGGATTATCTATTCTCTGGGTGTTAAATAACAACTTTGAAATGACCGTTTTGGGATACCCATTATTGAGAAATAGATCAGCTAATATTTTTAGGTTTTTTCTATGGAAATTGGGGTGGCTTAATCTTAAAATTCTTTGTTTCATCATGATCACCATATTGATTTTTTGCTGAATGGGGTGATTCGAATAGTAGTTAAGGAATCTTGACGAGTTAGTTTTCTTTCTGTACCAGTCAGTTGTTAAAACAGTGTCTTTCCTAATGATTTTTATATCTAGGAAAGGGATTTCAGCATTGACCTCTCTCTCCAACGTGAATTGAATGTTACTGTGGAAACTGTTAAATATTTCTAGGATGTTATCAGTTTCTTGTATTGGAATCGCAAGAATAAGGTCATCGACGTATTTATGAATGAATTCTAATTTATAATTAAGTTTGCTAATAATGTTATTCAAGCAATCGTCCATGACTATGTTAGCTAAGATGCAACTCAGTGGGCTCCCCATAGGGCAACCATCTAACTGCCTATAAAAGTTACCATTGAAAGTGAAAGTATTATTAGTTACAGTAAAGTGTAACAGTTTAAAAAACGAACTTTTTGTTAAGTTAGTGTGCGGAGAGATCAATTCCCAATCCCTTGTTAAAATTTCAGTAACTAAAGTTATAGGAACTTTAGTGAATAGTGATATAACGTCTAATGAAACGATTTCATGTTCTGGTGGCAGCACATAATTCTGGTACCTATCTACAAAAGTGAACGCGTCAGGGATGTCATAAGGACTGTTATTATAGGCCATTGAACGTATCTGTGCAATGTGGGCTGATACGTAATAGGTGGGAGAGCCATTACAAGACACAATAGGACGAAACGGTACATCAGGTTTATGGATCTTGGGTAAAGAGTATAATTTCGGGCTAACAGAGTTATATATCACCAATTTTTTGTATATTGCATCTGTAATCTCATTCCTGTCTTTTAATGATTTTAATAAGCTGTTTAAATCTCTTTGAGTTTTAAATGTAGGGTCTTTTTTTAAAATGTCATAAGTACCTCTGTCTTTTAACAACTCTTCTGTTTTATTTAAGTATTCTGTTCTTTCTAGGGCTACTGTTACGGCCCCTTTATCTGCCCTCGTAATAATGATATCGGGGTGGTTTTTTAAAAAAGTTCTACACTCAAGTGAGTCGTCAATAAAATGATCTTTTTTATTTTTGAATTTAGTAATGAAGTTAGTAATGCTATTAGTTAAACGAGCCCTACGTATGTTAATATCGTGGGCAGCACTATTGTCTAGTATCATCTCACAATCAG
Source organism: Amphimallon solstitiale (assembly GCA_963170755.1). NCBI lineage: Eukaryota > Metazoa > Arthropoda > Insecta > Coleoptera > Scarabaeidae > Amphimallon > Amphimallon solstitiale. Next base: position 165,288,005 of record OY720676.1, on the reverse strand, counting down.
CTAATACACTTGCAACATCTAAATTACCCCCGTAAACAGGTATACCAAAATTTGGACCTAATGAAAGGAAATTCTTAACGTTTTCTGGAATGTCACTGTTTGTGCGATTGACAAACCAATCATCGTTGTTTGAAAACAATTTCTGCTGTTTAAGATTAGTTTGAAGTTTATTGAATTTATGAATATTAACTTTCTTAATTTTGTTGTACATTTTTTGGTACTTATGACTCACTGATAATTCAAAGTCCCTAAAAATGTGTAAAGGCAACATATCTTTTTTAGGGACTTTGAATTATCAGTGGGTCATAAGTACCAAAAAATGTACAACAAAATTAAGAAAGTTAATATTCATAAATTCAATAAACTTCAAACTAATCTTAAACAGCAGAAATTGTTTTCAAACAACGATGATTGGTTTGTCAATCGCACAAACAGTGACATTCCAGAAAACGTTAAGAATTTCCTTTCATTAGGTCCAAATTTTGGTATACCTGTTTACGGGGGTAATTTAGATGTTGCAAGTGTATTAGCTGATTGTGAGATGATACTAGACAATAGTGCTGCCCACGATATTAACATACGTAGGGCTCGTTTAACTAATAGCATTACTAACTTCATTACTAAATTCAAAAATAAAAAAGATCATTTTATTGACGACTCACTTGAGTGTAGAACTTTTTTAAAAAACCACCCCGATATCATTATTACGAGGGCAGATAAAGGGGCCGTAACAGTAGCCCTAGAAAGAACAGAATACTTAAATAAAACAGAAGAGTTGTTAAAAGACAGAGGTACTTATGACATTTTAAAAAAAGACCCTACATTTAAAACTCAAAGAGATTTAAACAGCTTATTAAAATCATTAAAAGACAGGAATGAGATTACAGATGCAATATACAAAAAATTGGTGATATATAACTCTGTTAGCCCGAAATTATACTCTTTACCCAAGATCCATAAACCTGATGTACCGTTTCGTCCTATTGTGTCTTGTAATGGCTCTCCCACCTATTACGTATCAGCCCACATTGCACAGATACTTTCAATGGCCTATAATAACAGTCCTTATGACATCCCTGACGCGTTCACTTTTGTAGATAGGTACCAGAATTATGTGCTGCCACCAGAACATGAAATCGTTTCATTAGACGTTATATCACTATTCACTAAAGTTCCTATAACTTTAGTTACTGAAATTTTAACAAGGGATTGGGAAGTAATCTCTCCGCACACTAACTTAACAAAAAGTTCCTTTTTTAAACTGTTACACTTTACTGTAACTAATAATACTTTCACTTTCAATGGTAACTTTTATAGGCAGTTAGATGGTTGCCCTATGGGGAGCCCACTGAGTTGCATCTTAGCTAACATAGTCATGGACGATTGCTTGAATAACATTATTAGCAAACTTAATTATAAATTAGAATTCATTCATAAATACGTCGATGACCTTATTCTTGCGATTCCAATACAAGAAACTGATAACATCCTAGAAATATTTAACAGTTTCCACAGTAACATTCAATTCACGTTGGAGAGAGAGGTCAATGCTGAAATCCCTTTCCTAGATATAAAAATCATTAGGAAAGACACTGTTTTAACAACTGACTGGTACAGAAAGAAAACTAACTCGTCAAGATTCCTTAACTACTATTCGAATCACCCCATTCAGCAAAAAATCAATATGGTGATCATGATGAAACAAAGAATTTTAAGATTAAGCCACCCCAATTTCCATAGAAAAAACCTAAAAATATTAGCTGATCTATTTCTCAATAATGGGTATCCCAAAACGGTCATTTCAAAGTTGTTATTTAACACCCAGAGAATAGATAATCCACAGATTCAACTTCAGATGGAACCTAACAATAATCAACCTATTAAATACTTCAGGTTGCCTTACATAAACAATTTAAGCCAACAGATTTCTAAAATCTTAAAAACTGATAACATCCGGTTTGGTTACTATAGTAAAAATAAAATAGGTGATTTCTTTTCTAAGTTAAAGGACAAAACTGAGTTTAAATTCAAATCTAACATAATATACCAAATACCGTGCTCTAAATGTGATAAACAATACATAGGCCAAACAGGCAACTGGCTATCAACACGATTAACCTTACATAAAAGTGACATACGCACAGGTAAAACCCGGTGTGCCTTGGCTAAGCATATGTTAGAAGAGGATCACACACCTAATTTAGAAGGGGTCACAATTTTGAGGACAGAGAGTAGAAAGAACAGTAGAGAATTCTTTGAGATGGTATATATAAACAAAATAAACAATGTGATGAATTTCAGGTCTGATCTTCAGTACTTAAGCATAATATACTCATATTTGTTGAGTCTTGATGTTTAGAGGCGAGCTGGGGGGTTTTAACTAATTAACTTTTACAAATTTTACCTTTTACCTTCTCTTTTGTTTTTCTTTGTCTTTTTATTAACAATTTAGTAAGATTGGACAGACTTGTTGTGTCATATAATGATGTTCATAATACGTGTTAAAAAGGGGGATGGGCATCTAGCTGTGACGATGCTTTGTATAGTTACTCCCTAGTATTTTTACATTTCGGATGTTTTGATTTTTCTTGGGTTGGTATTGATTTTACTCAATATATGACTTGCGCTATAAGCAGACATTAATGACATTGTCTTGTTGACACAATACAGCTTGCTCAATCCTCTCATTTTTTAAAAAACATAATGCTCGTCGCATTTTGGATACTTTGTTGTGATGTTTCTTAGCAACTGTAACCTGTATTTCATAGATGTTTTATCTTCTCCATAGCGAGAAATCACATTTGTAAGTCATTTAAAATGGAATTCTTGTACATACTTCTTACGTTGTTTTCATGCCATTGTAATTACAGCTTAATCCTGAGGAAGCACATGAATTATATGTGCGAAATATAGATTAAAGAGAATTAGATTTCCATGACATTGTAAAACTTGTTTTTGATTGCTGGATTCCCCAATACCTTTTTCAATTATATATATATATATTGATACCCAATAAGCTGTCACCTCCATCATTTAAATCGCGCGACCTAACCTCCACATTACAGCACTAAAATATTTTTATGAAACTTTCAAATATATCATGAGGGGAACTTCTAAAATAGGTTTCTCAAAAGAGGGGTAAAATATATTTACTTTTATTGCATATATTTTTTGTAGATACACAACAAACGATATGACTTCAGCACCATACAGATATGCGCTCGTTGTACTGACCTCCAACAACGTTGTCAATTTGTGTAGAAGTCACTACTTGCAAACAACTGATAATTTATATATAGAAAATAAAAGAAAGCAAAGCGGTTCATATGGCTTTTATTATATGTACATATAGGGCGGAAAATAGCGCATAAGTTCGATAATCACACACTATTGAATTTAGATCAAAATTAAGCTATTTCTATATTTAATTTTTCATATTTCGAAATACAATTTTGTTTACAGAGCGTTTTGTCATATTAATAACTTAATGGATGATTCAATTGACAATTTAATTTTACTGTGGTATATATACCCTGACCAAGCGTTGATCGTTAAAACCGTTGAAAATCTAAGAAATGTTGTATTTCCCCGGTTAAGATAAGGTGCAAAGAAGCAAATTAATTTACAACTTATAAACCTCGTTGCGTTAGGTCATTAAAGTTGAGTTTTACTTGGCTATACTGTCTCATCTAAATTCTAGAAGATGCTAAATATAAATGTTTAAAAATGTCATATATCAATACTGAATGTTTTGAAAATGTTATTCTTTCACACTCTTCTAAACATGAAATTTCAATTAGTTATAGAGCGTCTCGCAATTAAATGTTGATAATTTCTTGAGGGATATTTTTTTCCAATTCTTTTCAATTACGAGATATAATATGTTTCACTTATTTTTATTTTAGATAATTGTGTAACTGAGTTTTATGGAAATTTCTCAATGAAAAATATAGTTTACTTATATTAATTTATAAAAGAATGAGCTGTGGCCACCACAAGACTTTTTTATACGTATGTGCGTTTAAAGTTATACAGAGGCTGTTCTATATTACATTTTAAATACTGTTATCATAAAATATAAACATGCGAGTAAAGGTGTTACTTCGGGTCCGAATTTTGAGAATTTCTTTATACAAAAATTATTCAAAATCCTATTCTAATACTTCTATTCTCTTAATAAATCTCTACAGAATGCATACTTTGCGAGATATTTGCAAAAAATGCTACTCGATAAGAGTAAAAGTATTACTTCCGGTCCGAATTATGAAATTTCTGTTATACAAAAACTATTCCATCCGGCTCTAAATGCTTTTGTACTCTTGATAAATCTATCTAGAATAAATAATTTACGAGATATTTGCAAAAAATCGCTATTCCATAAAAGTAAGTCTTACTTCCGCTCAGAATTTTGAAATCCTTCTCACACTAAAATTGTTGAAATCAAGCTTTAAATACTCTTATAGTCATAATGTATTTATCTAGAATGCATGACTTGCGAAATATTCACGAAAAACCGATTTTCAACAAGAGTAAAAGGCCTAATTCCGGTAGGATTTTCGAAAAACAATTTTGCATAGAATTTTTCCTAAACTCATTTTAAGTACATTTGAATTCTTTATGAATTTGCTTAAACTTAGCAGTTGACGTAATATTGGTAAAATTCGATTTTTTCTTTGAAGTAAACTACTACTTCTGATCTAACGATTTTACTGAAAATCTAATCAGCTCTCAAGTGGGATATTATACACGTAAATATAAAATTTGGAACTGATAGGTTTAGCCGTTTGACCGCTATGGTGGTCAGGACATACACACAGAGAGAGAGAGGGAGAGAGGGGGGGGGGGAGAGGGAGAGAGAGGGGGGGGAGAGAGAGGGAGAGAGATATACTAAGTACACAGCTGAAAATTTTGTATCGAATTTCACAAAAATTGCTTGTTAATTACGATACACACAATACCTTGTGTATAACCTTGCCCAACAGCTTCTTTAGTATGCACTTTTCCCACTTCTCTTTTCCCTTCTATCATTTATAATCAGGAAGATTGAAAATTTAAATAAATTATTGTGTGATTTGCTTTCACTCAAAGCAATTGTGCTATATTTGATACCCCCTTGTGAGTATTTCAACACAACTAGTTTGTGCAGCGACACACATTTGTGAGAACGATTAAAACTTTCAACAGTGTATAAGAAAGTAAGAATATAGATTATTATACATATATTGAGCAAATTCGAACTAAGAAAGAACATAAGGCTTTCTCTTTTACTTTCTTATACGCCGTATAAGTAAGTATTGTGATGACGAATATTTTCCACCTAGAGATGTTTGCAGATGTCCACGTTTTGAAGTCTCTTGATATCACAAAAGTGGTTTTTAAAAAATTCTGTTTATCTGCTTGTCTCTCTCTCTCTCTCTCTCTCCCTCTCTCTCTCTGACCACAATAGCGGCCAAACGGCTACAGTTATCAATGCCACACGTCATATTTATGAATATAATCTCCTTCTTGAGAACTGATTATATTTTCAGCGAAATCGGTAGACCGTAAGTAGTAGTTTACTTCAGTTAAAAAGTAAAATTTCAATAATATCTTAGGACAGTAAGTTTAAACAAATCTCTAAAGAATACAAAAATACTCAAAAATCAATTTATTTTATTATTATTATTTCATTTATTATTATATTTTTTTTCTATAAAAAAAATTTTTCGACATTCTTACTGGGTAGGTTTTTATTCTTATCGAAATATGTTTTTATAAAAATATCTGGCAAATTGTGCACTTCATGTTTTTGCTTACCACCATGTCTTACAAACAGATAAGCCTATCAATTCCAAATTGTATATTTACGAGTATAATCTCACTCTTGAAATCTGTTCAGATTTTCAGTAAAATCGGTAGACCGGTAGTTTATTTCTGTGAAAAAATCGAATTTTACCAATATTATGTTGCTAAGTTTAAGCAAATTTATAAAGAATTCAAATGTACTTAAAAGTGAATTTAAAAAACAGTTTTCAAAAAACTTTTCCGAAAATTCTACCGGAAGTGGGTTTTTGTCGAGAATCTGTTTTTCGCGAATATTTCGCAGGTATTGCCTTCTAGGCAAATACATTATGAGTATAAAAATATTTAAAGCTTGATTTTCAACAACTTTTTTATAAAAAAAAACATTCGGAGCGGAAGTAATACTTTTACTCTTATCGAATAGTTTTTTTTGCAAATATCTCGCAAAATATGCATTCTATAGAGATTTTCTAAGAGAATAGAAGTACTTAGAATAGGATTTTAAATTCAAAGTGTAAATAGTAAATTTTTAGTACTTTTCTCTGCCAGACAGACTGTTCCATTGTTTTTCTTAGATTTTTTTAAGTTCAGCGAATAGTATATAATTCTAAAAATGTGCGTTGATATGTAGAAATCATGTAAACGAGTCATGTTTTTACTTATTGCGCCCATAAGAGTTCTTCGATCGTTACTCGTTATTTCATAGGAATTTTTCATAAATTGTAAAATCTTCGACGAAAAATCATTATATTTCAGAAAAGTAAAATATCGCCTAATATATCTTGATGTTAATTTAATCAGCTCTTAAAGGTATGTAAGGAGAAGCATTGCATTCTTTTACGGAAAAACATGTTTATGTTGGTTCGTCTTTCCAGAACAGTCTGTATAAATGAAGATATTGTTGAATTGCACAGTTCATGGTTATCTATAATTTTTATATGAAAAATATTTTGCTTCTACATCATTAGATATTGATAATTAATTTTGTCATCACTTCGGTGGGTATAATAGACACATATTTTAAAATATTAATTAAAGAATTGTGAGTGATTCTATGCTGGTCTTACAAAAACCTTATATACTACTCTTTCTTTTCGTTCACAGAAAGAGAAATCAAATAAGTCTATTCTTCTTTAGTTAAAACTTTCCAACATACTTAAACAAAAAGTATTCTTAAAAAAATTGTAATCACCAGTAATCACAATTTTATGAAATGTCCACATTTGGATACAATTTATAAATACAAGAAATTAAGATCATTTAAAACTCGTAGAATTAAATTGCAAATACATCAGAATCCAAAGATTCTATTCCTTATTTTTTACTCCTTATCAGAAGGAGTAAAAAATAATGTAACGAACGTCTTCCGTACTAGTGTATACAATTACTGTAATATTTTATTTATTTAATAATAAAACCGATTCTAGGGGTGATAAGAGCGAAATTTTAAATTTCTTTATATAAGAAAATAAGCTCTGCTAATATTTCAACGTTAACCAATTAGAGATTTGATGAAAATACGAATTTAAACGGGAAAAATGATTTGACCTTAAGGTTTTTTAATATTTATTTTTCATTACTGCAATAAATAATTTAAGGAAATAATGCATTTTAGTTTTATCATTCTGATTTTTTTTTAAATATAAGTATATCTTTTGACGGGTCAGCGTCAGGTTAGGGCTAGATGGTACAAGTAAGTACCTTGAAGAATTCTTCAAGCTAAAGTAAGATGAGCAACATTTACAAGCACTCCGAAAGATGTCTTGTGTAACAATGAACAAGACGTCTCAAGCTACAACTTGCATGGTTCCAAGCAAAATCTACATTTTGACAAAGACAGCAGAAATCTACAGTTTATATTAAAAAGAGTCAACGACACTATTTTCTATTTTTATATTGTATTGTATTGAAAGACTTTAAACAATAATGAAATTAAATTATAAAGAATATAAGACATGAGTTTTGCGAATTTGCAAATAAAGGAACTGAAACACATGTTTTTATATATTTTTAATATTATAACTGAATGCAATAAATTTAAAATAAATTCTCATGCAAAAATCTATTCGTATTGCGATTAAACTAATTAATGGATCGCTACTAATTTTATTTGCAATTAATTACACTGCTACACTGCTAATAATAATAATCGTAAAGGAATATTTGCTTATAATAATCAAAAAGGTAAATAATTGCTTTTCGTTAAGCGTAGCGCCATTAAAAATATTATTGATACAATGCTTACTTAAATAAATACAAAAAATATAATACTCTTACATGATCGCGCAGTGCATGTCTTTCTATGCAGATATTTCACAGAAGTCAAATCGAACAGTTTGTATCCAGCAGAAATATATAAATAGCGATATATTATAAACAGCGACAGAGTTATATTGTGCATATTATTGACAGAAGTCAAATCGAACGTTCTGTATCCAGAAGAAATATATAAACCGCGCTATGTCATCGATAACGACAGAATTACATAGTGATAGAATTAACTTCAATGTTGCCATTTATCAGAGGTGACAAGATGCGGCTCGTATCAATTTGTGTGCATATATCTGATGGAGGTGAAGTCGTGCGGGTGGTATCTAGCTTGAAAACGGATGCTAGCGTCAGCGGCAAATGCCCGAACTAAAAGATTGTTTTGCGGGTATATATGGCTAAAATGACCTCCACAATAAATTTTGGCAGACGACTTCTACTGACATCTAAGGACCATTGAAAGCAATAGCAAGGCAAATCGTTATGACTTCCATTTTTGGAGGACAGAACGTTATATATGAAGTAACAACGTATATCGTATATCTACTTTTGAGGTAACAACGATACACTCATCAATATATATATATATATATATATATATATATATATATATATATATATATATATATATCAGAAAAAGAAAAATATTGGGTATAATCCGCTGTAGAGCAACCGTAAACACGTGTTTCTGACTAATTGGTCGTCATCAGTAACGGTGTAGCCAAGGAATAAGGTGGGATAACCTTGGAGATGTAAGCTAAACGGAAGACCATCAGGTGACAGACCACCATTTGCAGCTTCAGCTAGAAGATCCTCGGTTTTGAGGACAACAACTAACGTCGCCACGAGGAAGACAATGTCAACCTGCGTGCCATCCGAGACCCAGGAAATGTAAATGAAAGAATAAGAAATTATCGCGAATACATAAAATATCAGAAAAAGAAAAATATTGGGTATAATCCGCTGTAGAGCAGGTTGACATTGTCTTCCTCGTGGCGACGTTAGTTGTTGTCCTCAAAACCGAGGATCTTCTAGCTGAAGCTGCAAATGGTGGTCTGTCACCTGATGGTCTTCCGTTTAGCTTACATCTCCAAGGTTATCCCACCTTATTCCTTGGCTACACCGTACTGATGACGACCAATTAGTCAGAAACACGTGTTTACGGTTGCTCTACAGCGGATTATACCCAATATTTTTCTTTTTCTGATATTTTATGTATCCGCGATAATTTCTTATTCTTTCATATATATATATATATATATATATATATATATATATATGCGCAACTGTAATATTAACACCATACAAAGCGTTAATTACCTTAAATTTTAAATTTATATAAATATATTACTATGTTGAATTCATGCAGAGGCAGAAATTGTAAAATGAAGAATTCGCTAAAGTGCATCGGTAAAACAATATAACAAATTTAATATAATTATCAAATGATATCAATAATGGTGCAGATAAATAGATAGATATACGCCATCATCGAAACCGAACGTTTGTCGTAAAATAAATTAAATAAGTTTAACTTCGATAAGTTATCGTCAAGTTTTAAAATAAGTATTTGGTTGAAACAAAAGATAATTATGTTTTAAGTGTAATCAATTACGAGATTTTTGAAATATTAACAATATATTTGGAAAATGAGTACACATAATATGGTTTAACATAATCTCGCTCATGATATTTGAACAATATATTCTTCTTAAATGAGGGTTGCTTTCATTACAGTGGTTAAGTGATTTCGTAAAATTATTGACATTGTTCATCTGTAAATGAACATATTTATGTAGAAATGAATATAAATCCAGTTAGAGTTGGTGTTTGGTGTACAACGTCTCGTAGAAGAATCATTTGTTTCATGACAAAATGAATACTCAATGAATCTCTATTGGACAATTTGAAAATGAAATATAATTTGGATACTTCCAGCAAGTACTGATACTGCTCACACCGCCCATAATACAAGTAAATTTGTTAAATTACATTTGATGATCGACCAAATAGTCGAAACAGATAGACTCCCTGCCTAACTGATATGACCCTTATGGAATTTTTTTTTCTGAGTACTGCTTAAGAAAAAACCCTGTACATAAAAATCAGTTACATACTGTGCAGTTTGCATCTCAAGTAGCATATGCAACTGATTTTTATTTACAGGATTTTTTCGTAAGCATTACTAAGAAAAGAAGTCCAAAAAGGTCATATCAGTTAAACAGGGAGTCTATCTATTTCGACTATATTAATATGGCATTATAGAAGAAATGTCTGTTGGAGATTTCAATTCCTTAAGAACATGCTTAAATGTGTAAGCTTTTTGTAAAGTAAATTGCAAATTTTATTTCTAAATTTTTATTAAGATGTATGTGATATTTATGTTAAACTGTATGTAAATCTTATCAATGTAGATGCTTTCAACCATTATTTATTTCTTTAAAAAAATATAGTTTTTAATAATAATAAAGATTTGTATATAAAAAGTTTGAATATAAAATGATAGAAAAGGGACTGCATGATTTAATTCCAGACGCCAAGTAATCTCACACACGGAGTGCGCCAGGTTAAGTTCTGTGTGCAATTTCGACACGAACCCATTTGAGCCATTTCCGACCATCATTTATCTCCGTGGTTATTTGAGATACATGCTGATTTATTTTAAATATGAGATAATTGTTACCAAGATACAAATATCCAAAAATTACGAATTTGGACACTCATTGAAACACAGATTATTATAAGTCTAAGGTACTTCCCACTAAGCTAGAAAAAAACAGTAAAAACTGTATTAGTATATTAATTATCCTTGTCCTTATTATACCTACTATGCGGCATTGATGCGGCACTCAACATAAGGCAAAATGACGGGGCAAAGAGCAGCAGTGAGCCAAGCCGTGAGCACGGTCTAGCAGGAGGGGAGATCAACATATATAGAGTACCATGTCGAGCCGCTACGTAGTGCGGATGTATGCTTAGGAATTGGAGTATTTTCTCACTCATTTCCAATATCTTCTTGATCTTGATAAAAATTGATGCTGCTTTCTTTTAATTATTTGAATATTAAGTTTATTCTTATATCTTGGTTCATGTTCATAACTACTTTTTTTTTTCATACTTCCCTTTATTTAGTCTTACAGTTGTTTCTTCTTTATGTACGTTATATATTTCAAGGCACTTATATATTACTTATAAGTTGTAGGTATATTACAACTACTTATCATTAGTCATATAGCTGTTTATATATAGATTTTAACTAAACAGAAAGTTATGAAATTACACTAAATCATACATGAACAAAATGAAGGCCAAATACTTGCAGGCGTGTGTCTTGCCTACACGTTTCTTGTATTGTTCTGATAAGTACAGAAAATTCTGTTTAAATTGATAAACCTCCAGATCAAAGTTGGCAAATTTTCAGATTTATTTCAGAGGTTTATCAGTTTTCAACGAATTTTATGTGTTTATCAGAAAATGCAAGAAATATGTAGGCAAGTAGTTTGGCATAGTTTCTATATTTCAGTTATTTTTTTAAGATAAATATGATTTTAGTGGGATTTGATAAAACTAACAAATAAACGTGGCATTGTTTAATGTATTTTTTTTGAAATATGAAAATTTGGTTAGTGTTACTACCCCCGTCTTGAACACACACGCCATAAATTGAACATTTCTTCAAACATTAATGAGCTTTGTATTTATGCTATACCTTAAATAACTGAAATTCTACATTCAAAGCAGCAAGAATTAATGCTTTCAGAATAAGATGTTTTTCTAAATATTTTTTGTAAGTTTTACTAATGTTAGGAAAATGTTCAGTATAATATCAAAATTAGTTCGATAAGTCAAAACTAAGAAAACTTTTATAAAACAGCATCAAAGTAAGAAAAATTTCAAATCAAAAAGGAAGTGGATGAAAAATTGCAAATATAATGGAATCTAAAGTTTCTTATATTTCACTGTTCCAGATGGTCAAAATTTCTAAATGGGCATTATTTATTCACTTTATTTTATAAACATTCCCAAACGGAAGAAAAACATGCCTTTAGATTCAACAAACGTAGAGTACATAGAATAATAGAAAAATTAAGATCCTTGATTGTAATACAAGATGGAAAAATTGTTTTGTTGTTTTCCTACGTGATATAAAAGAAGTTATTAAAAAATTGACACCCCCGTATCTAAACTTTCACATTCATACGTCAATTTAAAAAAAAATCTTCCGCCATTTTGTTTTTTTTTGACATTTTGACTTTGGAATCTTGATCGGCGACCCCCAAAACCCCCGTATTTAAAATTTCACATTTATACGTCAATTTTCAAAAAAACACGTCCGCCATTTCTTTTTTTGACATTTTGACTTTGGAATCGTGATCGGCGACCCCCAAAACCCCCGTATCTAAAATTTCACATTCATACGTCAATTTTCAAAAAAACTTCCGCCATTTTGTATTTTTCTGACATTTCGACTTTGGATATGTCTTCAATGACACCACAAAAACTCCCAAGTGCGGTATTTTACTTTATATATATATAACTTTAATCAGAAGAGAGAAATTAATTTCAGTTAGCTCCGCCCACTCTGCATGTATGCGTAATCGTTTAAATAATTCAAATCATTATTAAAATATTAATCGACCCCTGTATATAGATAAAAATATTAAATCAAGTGGGACCGTTAAGTATTATGTGGAGATGCAGAACATTCGCCGGACCGTAATATATTGATCGGCAGTGCACATGAGAATCTTTATTTTTCGCCCGTCCGGAATGCATTGACATCAGTGCACGTTTAAACGGCCATTTTCCTGACCAAATCCATCTGCAAACGAACGTTAATTTGCCGGTACCTTCGATTGCGTGTGACTGTCGACTCGAAATAAGCATTTAAAAGGTGCCAAAAAGCCGGTTCCTTAAGACCCCGAGTCTTGTTGGGCCCTCGAAACCTTCAAAATATCGTATTTCAGTCTTAAAAGCGAATGTGTGGATACAACTCAGTTCGTCTCAGATTGATGTTTCTCGGGATTTTCATTGATTGTCACGTGAATCGTCATGACGTAAGCCATTTTTCTGCTAAAACATCGAAAGCACGCTCCTCTTTAAAAGCCCGTATCTTTACAACCGCTCCACTTGGGAAGAAAATCTCTCCGTCGACCGGAAATTCAATGTCGCCCGTATACCCGTGCCAAAGGGCAGCTTTCAATTTCGCGTATCCAGAGAGGAGTTCTTCCCCCCGCGTAACCAATTTTCGTCGATTTTGATGGTCGTTTGATAATCATTGGCGACTCGGCTATTAGTATATATAAAATAATTATATTTCATTTGCGACATTTAAAGAAATATTATAAAATAAATTTCGTTTAAGTTGAACTCAAACGACAAGAAAAGTAACATCAATCTTATATAGAAGATGACAAAAAATCTTTACTTCTGCTACATATAGACCCAATTTATTATCAAAACGTTTTTACTTTGGAATATGCCACATTTATTCGTTTACAAAAGAAAAAAAACCAAAACCAATGTTTATCAAATTACAGTAATACTTTTTACGTAAATCGTGATTTATCAATCTTTTTAAGTCGGGACATTCCCCAGAGACGCACTCAAATCGTGGCGTAGACACCGTAGGGAATTTTTGATTATTGCAGTCACGCGTTTGCTTGAAAGCTTTCACGATGTCTATCCCTCTAGGAGCTTAGTTCTCCCCTATTCTTTTTTGGCTTTCTAATTGTAAATTGAGAGGGCTATTTGGAAATAATGAAGTATTATATGACACCGAAGTTTCCAGCTTAATGTCATCCCGGAAAGAAAATAAGCAAAATCCCGTTATTAGTCCGAATGAGATTAAGTCATTCGAGAAGAGGTTTGCTTTTCGAAATAAAATAGGATGAGACCAGCATCCTTACAAAACAAAATTTGATATTATCTCTAAATAAGCATGATTATCGGTTTAAAAGTATAATTTAAGCTGTACGTTTGCCCTTTTCGTTTGACTTATATTACAATCACAAAATATAAAAGATTTATATTACAAAATAATCAATAATTGCGAAATTAGAGGTACACACTCTTTAAAACTTAAACATCTTTTTCTAATGTGCTGTTTATTGTCAATGGTGTCCTACATGGAATTATTGATGGCTCAACGCTATTTCTACTTTAACAATATACTGATTATGTTGCCGCAAGATAAAGAGAATGACACAATCGTTGAATGTGCTTCACTTCTATGCACGACATTTAAAAACGGCTGTACAATAATTATTCAAACATAAACAGCAACAAAACACAAAATTATACAAAATAATTCTAGACATTTAAATATATTTGGTTCCATTGCTCTGGGATTTGTGATTGATGGTCATTTTACATGGAAAATTCACATAAATATGCTATGCTGAAAATCGAAGATCCCTTTCTATGGCTCAGGTTTGCCTCGAGATCAATTATACGCTTGATTACACTCGGTATGACTTACAAATAAGCATAAGTTGTTTTCCTTTCCTTCCTAAGTTACATATTTACTTCAAAAATACATTTTTTTAATTTTCTTATGAATTATACCTATTAGGTACATCTTCACATGTATGGGGCATACATACAAATAAATGGATCATCAATAGGGTTCAATATAAATGACAAAGTAAGGCAGATATGGTAATAGGATATTTTCGGGTCTTTTTGGCTAAGAGTTTTTACTTTATCCATACTGGCGCTCTGCAGTTAGGCTTTCTGAATCCCATTCAAATTCCAAAATATTGTTACCATTATCATTCCAGACTTAATGATAATAATATATTTACTCATTTATAATTATAACATCACAGATTATCGTCACATCTGAGTAATCTTCTGATATTTATCACATTTTTCATAAAAAATATCAGACGACACCTTGATCATTTTTGATGAAGGAGTATCATGGTGTGACCAATGTTCAGGTTGCCTTTTTGATTCTGGTATCTAGTAATACCGCCAAGTTTTATTGACAGTAATACATTGATGCTAGATCGAATAAATAGGGTGGTTGGGGCACAACAAAGAATCGTAATTCATCCAGGTTTTCTTGATGTGTGGAGGCACTTGTCATGATAAAATAGCATTTTCCTTTGAGCCATTGCGGGCCTCTATTAGTTCGTCTAGAACGCCATTATAGTATATCCCGTTTACACTTTGGTCTTTTGCGAAGTAGTCTATATGGACTATCCTCTTTGAATGAAAAAATATCGCCGCCATTACCTTTCCAACCAACGGAAATAAGTTAGCTTTGTTTGGCGGTGGACTGCTACGATGCTTGCACTGTTGACTTTACCGTTTCGATTGTAGTAGACCCAAGCTTCAACGATAGTTACAAAGCGATTCGAACATTCTACTTTACTGATGTTAAATAGCCTCAAACTGTCGTCATTGGGAATTTGCGCTCTTTCATGTTTTTTATCTGCATTCAATTAATGCGGTATCTATCTGGTAGATAATATATACATTCTCTATTTGGTAAAATATGATATACAATTTTGTTAGACATATCTACAGTCTTGGGAGTCTTTTCTACTGCGATTAATTGACTGAAGTCCCCATATATGTTTGTAAACTTAATAGAGGTTAGAACTGGAAAACTCATTTTCACAAGCATGATACGTCTTTAAAGAGTGAAACATTATTAACGAATTAGTAGGAACCCACAGATGTTTCGACAAACTCTTATATTATAAAAAAATATCATTTCCGAAATATTTGTCTCAGGTAAAAGATTAAGTATCCTATTCTATGTGACGTTATACTTTATTTAGGACAATAATTTTAGATGACATTGCAACTAGACGGTTTGACCAAGTCGTCTCTAGTTTAGATCACTTAGATCGATTATAAAAGTTTGCTGACTCTGTAAAACTCGATCCCAATAAAAGCAGGGAAAACATTAGTGTCAATTGATAGTACGAGAAAAACGTGTTCCTAGATCTTTGTTGGTATTTTACACTTAATATACAGCAGCAATCATATTTCGAAAACTAGGAGCCTTAAAATAAAATGATTATGTTTGAGTGTAGTGGATGCAGATTCGCTAACTAAATAGATTGCAAAAAAGCAATCATCGATTTTAAATTCGGAAATAAGAACACCATAAGCATTTGAAAAATTTTTTAATTTGTCAAGCCTCATTCGACAAAATATTGAATTTTGTGTAACGACACCTCTTTACATATTCTAATTTTTGAGATATCTCATGACGACTTTCACAAAAAATTGCGAATTTTAAGTAAAAAATGAGTTGTGGCCACCACACGACTTTCTTATACATATGAGCATTTTAAATTATAGAATTTTAAGAATCTTTTTATACAAAAATTATTCAAATTCTCATTCTAAGTACTTCTATTCTCTTAGTAAATCTCTATAGAATGCAACTTCGCAAGATATTACCAAAAAAGTGCTACTCGCTAAGAGTAAAAGTGCTACTTCCGGTCCGAATTTTGAAATTTTATATATACAAAAAATATTGAAAATCCAGTTCTAAATACTTTTGTACTCTTGATAAATATATATAGAATGCATAACTTACGACATATTTGCAAAAAGATTGCTATTCGATAAGAGTAAAAGTGGTACTTCCGGTCTGAATTTTGAATGTTTTTTCTACAAAAGATATTGAAAATTATCTTTTAAATACTTTTATACTCGTAACGTACTTGTCTAAAAATCACGACTTGCGAAATATTCGCAAAAAGCTGATTTTCGATAAGAGTAAAAGGCCTACTTCTGGTAGGAATTTCGAAAAACTTTATAATTGAAGTTATTCACAATTTTAAATTTAAGTACATATGAATTGTTTATAGCTTTGTTTAAACTTAGTAGTTGACGAAATATTAGCAAAATTCAATTTTTTCCCTGAAGTAAACTGCTACTTTCTGTCTGCCGATTTTAATGAAAGACTAATCAGATCTCAAGAGGGAGATTATACACGAAAATGCAAAATTTGGAATTGATATCTCCAGCGGTTTGACCGCTATCGTGGTCACAAGCAGACACACAGACATTTTTTAAAAACCATTTTACTTTCTTATACGTAGTATAAGGAAGTATTGTGATGATGAAAATTTACGACCTCGAGATTTTTGCAGGTGTCCACGTTTTGAGGTCCCCTGATACCGAAAAAGTGGTTTTTAAAAAATGTCTGTGTGTGTGTCTGTGTGTGTGTGTGTCTGTTTGTCTGTGTGTCTGTGTGTGTGTGTGTGACCACAATAGCGGTCAAACCGCTGTAGATATCAATTCCAAATTTTGTATTTACGTGTATAATCTCCCTCTTGAGATCTGGTTAGTTTTTCAGTAAAATCGGTAGACCGGAAGTAGCAGTTTACTTTGGTGAAAAAATCGAATTTTGTTAATATTTCGTCAATTACTAAGTTTAAACAAATTTATAAAGAATTGAAATGTACTCAAAATTAAATTTGAGACAAGGTGTCTCAAAAAAGTTTTTTTGAAAATCCAACCGGAAGTAGGTCTTTTACTCTTATCGAAAATCAGTTTTTGCGAATATCTCGCAAGTCATGCTTTCTAGACAGGTACATTGCGAGCATTAATATCTTTTATAATTAAAATTGTAATTTTAAATATCTTTTGTATAAAAAAAATTTCAAAATTCGGACCGCAAGTACCACTTTTACTCTTACCGAATAGCGATTTTTTGCAGATATGTCGTAAATTATGCATTCTATATATATTTATTAAGAGTACAAAAGTATTTACAGTTGAATTTGCAATATTTTTTGTATAAATGAAATTTCAAAATTCGGACCGGAAGTGGCACTTTTACTCTTAGCGAGTAGCACTTTTTTTCGAATATCTTGCAAAGTATGCATTCTACATCGATTTATTAAGAGAATGAAAGTACTTATAATAGGATTTTGAATAAGTTTTGTATAAAAAAATTCTTAAAATTGTATAGTTTGAAACGCTCATACGTATAAGAAAGTCGTGTGGTGGCCACACCTCAATTTTTTCAGTATCGGGGACCTAAAAACGTGGACATCTGCAAAAATCTCGAGGCTGAAAATTTTCATCATCACAATACTTCCTTATACTACGTATAAGAAAGTAAAAAGAAAAGAGGTTTTTCTTGAAATTCATATATTTTTATGCGAATTTCATTATCTACTCGCAACTTGAAATGTCTAGTTCAAAATTAATTATATTATTTAATAAACAATTAATGATTCGGGTTTTATTATACGTGGCACGCTTTAAATCCACTATTCTACATAAAGTATAATCTGCTTTTTGCAGTACAAAACTTCGAGGAGCTTTTCGAAAACACAATTAAGTATTCAGGTACAAGCTATAATTTTAATTAATTTATTTAAGCAAAAACGTATTATTACAACTTCGTGGCTATGAATATACATATATTTATTCAAACTTTAAAAATAAACATAGCCTTGTAGGATAAGAATCGCTGGCTGTACAACCTAATATTTTAGATGTAATCAAAACCGGAATATATCTTACAGCACTCTTTAATAATGTTATTATAAGTAACGGGCAATTATTTAATATACCACGTAAAATTAAATATATATGTGTTTTATGCTAATATATACGTTCACAAAGAAAAATGAATATCATTAGAGCAAAATGTAGGGAAACTTTAAATTCCTATTGGCTTTATCCGCTATTGTTGGTGTTTTGTTGTAGGCTATCGATCAAGTGCCACTTAGTCGAAAAGAATTTCTTTCCTACGTAATTTCGTTTTCTATTCTGTAGAATTAAATGGGACAATGTTCAAATTTAAATATGCCTTCATGTTGCGAGTTTCGCAGTGATATATATTTCTCGCGTAAAGAGGATTACAATTTGAAATGAGAGCTGCATATAAAATGAATATAATAAGTATGTAGGTACATTGCTTTCATTTAGAAATAATAATACAAAGATTTATCAATGCTGCTATGCGTATATTGGCATACAACGTGTAAATGTTTATTCAGTATAACGTTGGGTAGTAGGGATAAGATAGATATTGTCCTGTATAATGGTGGTTCGTTATCTTTTTATTATAAATATAACACAGAAAGGATTATTAATGGTGTTGGGTGTTAAGAAGATATAACGTGCGAATGTATATTTTCTAATATACTTTATCAGGCATCATTAATTCTCGCAATTAATTTTTGACTTCAAACTTAAAATAAATTACACATTTAGAAAAGGGAAATGTTTCTGTGTGGCGGATTTTGAGACGCTGGCTACAATACGTGCAAATGGTTGTTGCCAGTGATCAAATCGAGCTTTTTCTCCGAACATTGACCATTGCGAAGTTCTAGGATTATTTATCAGGGCATTACGTGAAAATATAATGTTTCTGATATAATAGAATTAGCACAATATTAACAGATTACCGACCTTCAATTGAGTTTTCTTTGTTTTAAAACAGGTTAATATTTTTTTTTCATTTTTGATTAAGCATTATCGATATACTTATTCTACAAAGCATTACAACCGAGAATACGGTATAAATGTTTTCTTTCAATTATGTGTTTTTTTATAATTTTTGTGGTGAATATAGTATAGTGATGCTATCTATTATTAATGTTTGAATAAAATATACAAGTATGATTTTATATAGACTTAGATTTTTTCTTTAATACAAATTATAACCTTATCCCTAAACAAAAAATAAGCAAGAGATTTACCAGGAGAAAAGAAAGCTGAATACACTGCCGGAACTCACGCATACTTACAAAGTACGTGCTGTTAAGGAATAAGTAAATATATCTAATATAATAAAAATTATCATTACTTTATAATTATGTTGCTGGTACAGCAAACAGCAATACGTCACGAAACCAAACCGTGTTTAATGTCTCGTGTGCGAAAATTTATACGTATAAAAATGACGAATTTATAAATGCGAAAATGAACAGCAGTATTTACTATTTCTACATTTGTATACACGACCGAATGAAAGTTCGTTACAATAATTGTCATTAGTTTTTCTAATGCGAATTTTGTGACCGGCTTGTTAAACGAAACTTGGAGTCAAATTATTGCCAACCATATATTTCTGTGGGACGCCAGCCATTATCTTGATTATCTCTTCCTCCTCACAAACTGGTATTAAAAGCGTTGGTTAGAATG
Source organism: Amphimallon solstitiale (assembly GCA_963170755.1). Lineage (NCBI taxonomy): Eukaryota > Metazoa > Arthropoda > Insecta > Coleoptera > Scarabaeidae > Amphimallon > Amphimallon solstitiale. The sequence continues at coordinate 165,267,821 of OY720676.1, read as the reverse complement.
TTCATTATTAAGAGAAATGTTTGGAATAAACCAATATTGGTTAGTGAAAGATTAGCTAATGTGTTATTCTACTCTCTCATATTAATTCGCAATTGTGCTGGATTGAATGTAAAATCGCCAAAAAATAATACATGAATTTGAAAAGCAAGATCTGTATATTCCATAGACAAAGATAATGAAATAACGAAAATGAAAAGTGTGAACACATGGATGTTAAAACTAAGATAAAGCAGTAAATAATTACTGTGACTTACATATATACCTTTATACGTAAAACGTATATGTATATATGCATGTGTTTGAGATACACACATACATTGGGTGTTAGATGTCGCTGTGATACTCTCACTGCATTTAACATGCGAAAATGACATAGGCAGCGATTTAAGTCTTGAAGCTATTGTCGACAATCTCCACGTACACTGATGAGACCTCATAGGTCGAAACACCGGTGTCGGCAATGGCACTTAATGTATGTGTGTATCTCAAACACATGCATATATACATATACATTTTACGTATAAAGGTATATATGTAAGTCACAGTAATGATAATGAAATATTCCCTAATCAATACACGATAGATAATTATATTCAGAATTATATAATTATTTCCGGACTTATTCCTACGTATTTTACAACCGAATCATAATCGGGTCTGCCGGTATGAATATTTAGAGGATCTCATAAATTTGAAAATTGAACACTGACTACAACACGAGAGTTTGTATGTAGTGTGGCGTACGTGAGCACGGGCTGAATATTGAATACTCGTGCGCCTGGTGCAATTTTGAGTATTTGTGGACAGGCAAATCACTGGAATTACAACTAATATATTTGTATTGCATTCCGAATGCAAATTATGCCAAATGTATATCAATCAAATAAATCAGGCGTTCCCGTTTTCATACTACTGCTGCAACTAATCAATGAGATGTGTTCTGTAAAGTATGTTTTGCATGTATTTGCTCTGTGAAAATTAGAATTTGCGTAGAATTTCAAGATCGCCTATAAAATTAATCTTTAAAATAAACACATATAATATAATTGGCATAATTATTTGCTATTTTGACAGCAAATAATTATGCAAAGTTATTATTATATGTACATTTTTATAGCCAGTCTAATAATACTGCGTCGAACACGTCTCTGAGTTTTGTATTTAATGTGGTTTTCCACACTATTACTACACTTACAGAATTATATAGCGATTTTAATAATAATAATAATAATAATATTTCTTTTTTTCTCAACAGACCAATGCCCACTTACAGAGGAATTACAAAAACTATGTACATGAGTAAATACAGTGCCTTCAAATAATTTCCTCGTTAGAGACGGTCATTTTTGAAACTAAACTGCAGCTATCTCTATTAAGGCTGAACGCCCGCTTCAAGCTGAGTTCGATTTGAAATAGGCGTACCACTGTTTTTCGTGCAAATGTAATAAAAGACAAATGTTTAAGGGTCCGCGTGCTCTGTCTTATGCTGAGGAAAAAGATAGAGAAAAGAACTTGTCACCTAATCTAATCTGCCTGTAATTTATGGCTGCGTTATGGTCTCAGATAATCGCCGGTTGGCCCACATGTTTGGCAGTCGGGAAGCAACCCCCCTAAATTAGACAATCTATATTTTCTCAAACATACAAAAAAAGTGAAGCTGAATATGTAAAATCACCTGCCGGATTCAAATTTTGTGAAAATTTTAAAATTTTCATTTTCTTCAATTTTTAATACTTATCTCGTGATATCTCAGCAATGCAGAGAGCTAGGGATCTGTTTTTTTTAAGGTTATACCCTAAAGTATTTGGATGATACTAGTGTTTTCGATTTTTTTTTATGATGTGTAAATTTTATAAAAAAAAAAAGTTTTAGTAGACGACCAATTTGTGTAAGGTATTTTTCAGCTATCGAGTAACTAATCTTATTTTTCAGAATTTACCCATATATATGTGAAACAAAATAAAACCAACATTCCAAAATTATTTTTTGTGCAAGAAATAAATTTCTAGATCGTTTCAGATGCAAATTATTGCAGTCAAATATAATAATTATACTCCCTGCCCGCAAGCCGTGTGAGTCCTAGCATGTGCTTCTAGCAGGTATAGCGTTAGGGACGAGAAGAGATATTGCTTTTACTTTCTGATACGTAGTATAAGGAAGTATTATGACGCTGACACTGTATATGTACACTATATTGTAAAGAAAATATCAACGGTTTCGATAAAATAATGTCCGAGTAACGATTACTTTCTTAACATACACCGATCTCAGAAGTATTTTACAAACTGCGTAGAAACTGCCCGAAATGGTAGGCGGAGCTACCTCTCGACACAATGTGCGAGCGTACCACATACTCTATTTGATTTCAGTGAATTTCGCCCAAATTTCAAAATTTTGTTTTCCGTTTCGTGACCTTATTTTTAAAAATTAAGAAAAAATAAAATTTATGTATTGCTGTTGAGTGTTACATAATTTTAAATAAAGGCTTGTTTTTTGAAATTTCTTACATTTTTATTTTTATTTAGGGCCCTTTGGACAATTTCGAAGAAATTACGATTTATCCATTGAAAGGCATTTTTTTCTTAAATTAGCGTGTAAATTCGGTAAGGTTTTCGGGAAAAATACGATTAGGAAATGGGAAAAACGATTTCGAGGCCGGGCGTATAGCCTTAACAGAAATCGAAAAGGAAGGCTTAGTTACGCACTAAATGTCTGAATTTTAAAAACCCCGTGATAACAAACAAAGCATAATACGACATTTTAACATTAAGATTTTTTATTCAGAACCGAACAAAGAATGTAGCTGTGTGTAGTTATTGCGACAATGTATATACACGTTAATAACCATGCAAAAGACGTATAATACAAACATCTTCAGATGTGTATTTCCTCAGAGTGGAGCAGCTAAAATTTGCACCGTTAATAATAAATATTATAGCGATCATTATGTATTATAGCTCCTTACTGGTGGATAATAAGAGCTTATGCGAATTTTATATTCGTTTTATTGCAGTATTCACAAAGTAGTAATATAATACAAGACTCTCCAAAGCGTATTATTACTGTTTTCATATAAAATACTACATGTAAAGGTTACTTAACTCAGTATTTACTGTAAAAGCATAGTAAAATCAACTTTTTCTTAAAATCAACATTTTTGGTTCCGAACAATAGTGCGCCGTGCCAACAACTACTTTTAGTAAGCTTCTGTAATTTTTTCTGTTATTGGTCAAGTATAGAAACGATTCTTGTAAATACAGATATATAATAAAAAAAATTACTAATTTACGTGTAAATGTTGCCATGGTTTTAACTACCTCTTCTCTGTTTTCCCCTTATTATACAACTATACTATAGTAGCACATACACTACCATCCGCCATAAGCCAAGTAGGTACATACGAGGTGGGCGCCATAAATTCTCGGCCTGACAGGCTTATACAGGTTCAAACGTGTTCAACCTTCGTCACGTCATGCATGCACATCCGCGAGGTGTACACTATAAATACGACGGTTCGAAGCCTAGTAGTTTTTAGTAACCACCCAACCAACGTGACTAGCGCACGAAAATGTCTAAAGTAACGAAAATTGAGTACCGCGAGGTCACAAATTTTTAACAAAAGAAGTGCAGACACCTTATCACATTAAACAACGTTTAGACGGCGTTTACGATGATTCATCTCCTTCGTATTCAACTGTAAAAAAGTGGGCAAAACGTTTTCGTTTTGGAGGAGAATCCCTGGAAGATGCTGATCGGTCGCGTCGACCAATTGAACTGATAACGCCTCAACAAATTTCAATTATTGAACATTTAGTGCTAGAAGATCGCCGTTTGAAAGTGAAGAAATTAGCAGTGATAACAAACATTGCCGAAACAAGTGTTCGCCGAATTCTCCATGACCATTTGGGTATGAATAAAATTAGTACTAGATAGCAACTTCTTTCTGCTCTCCAACGTGAACGTCGACTCGAATGTGCGATTATTGCACGACAATGCTCCCGTCCATTCTGCCGGCATTTCACAAGCTGCCATCCGCGAATGCGGTTTTCAAGAATTGGAACATCCACCGCATAGTCTGGATTGTGATTTTGTTTTGTTTTCTAATTTAAAAAAAGACCTTAGAGAACGTAGTTTTAAGGACGACAGTGAGTTGCAAGCAGCTGTTATAGAACATTTTGACGGAAAAACTTCAGATTATTTTTACAAGGATATCGAATTATTAATTAATCGTTGTAATAAATGTATTGAAGTTTGGGGAGATTACATTGCAAAATAAAAATTCTTGTATTATTCTAAGTTTCATTTTTGTATATCAGGCCGAAAATTTATAGCGCCTACCTCGTACATCTATTATTTAGATTCTATTTATTACTAATTTGCTATTTAGATCTGTTTAAGGTTATTAATATGCACAGATAAATATTTACATTTTGTTTGAAACATTTATTGCACAGAATCACAGACTAAATTTTTGTATAAATTTATAGTATAGATGTATGTAATAGCCCTGATGAAGAACCCTGTCCAAATTGATACAATAATCTTGCACAAGAAAATTGTATGACGTTTTACACTGAACTATAAAATGTTATAGAATTTTTTGGTACGATGTTCTCTGATAGTCTAAAACAGGCTTTAGACTTTATTTTGCGTATAGTAGACTTTCACTAGAGAAGTAGTTACGCCGCGGGAAGTTTGAAATAAAAATGTTAATTGTTCAATTTTTTTTCATTTGGTTATACTATCATAATAATACCGTATGTGTCAATTTTCATTAGGTATATGGATTCAATGTTTACATGCGATTTATACGTATACAAATAATAAGTAGCAACGTGTGTCACCCCTACTATCCGTCACCAATCCCGACAACAATCGACATCACAACGACTTTCTCCGATCTTCCCACTTCTACATTAAATGTTTAGCTGTGAACACGTTGCGATCTAGTCTGCAATAAAAGCCGTCATCATCAAATGGCCGCCGCGATCTAGTAGTTTATTATTATTTTCAGAATCCTTTTTTATTTACCTTATTTTTAATTTTATTAGAATTACGCTTTTGTTTGTGACATGCAGCGTGAACGCAGCTTAATAATTCTCTGCATTTACTGAAAGGGAAAAGAAAAATCCTAGCAATGCGTAAATATTATTTCTGAGCGCAGTACAAACACCCTAGTCAATAGTCCAACAGCTACTGCTAACTTGAGCTTGTATCGGTCGCGCTCGCATTGAAGAGGAAAGGTGGGGTGCCATGTTGTCACGTATTGCATGAATTAATCGCCTATGGCTAATGAAAATTGACACGTGCTGTATAATTAATTCCATAATAGTCGTTTTATACAGGACTGGATCATTTAGAAAATACAATCCCGGGATCGCTGGATCCAGGCCGTTTCTTGATCCCGAACGAGAACACATACCAGAGTTAACAAATGATGAAAACATTAATGAGCTGATCAAAAAATCCGCTAAGTTGTGTGTATTTCAAAAGATCACCATTGAAAAATAAAACTGTACTTCAAAAATATGTGAAGATTGAACATGAAAAAGAGCTGTCACTTCTTTTGGACTGTAAAACTAAGTGGAATAGTCTTTTAACCATATTGGAACGATTCTCTCTTTTAAAAACCTGCATTCAAGAAGCTCTTATAGATCTCAATCATCCAATAGAGGATGCTGATTTTGACATGGCAAATTAAATTATTGATGTGCTGACCCCAATTAAATTAACAGTAGAAGCAATCTGTCGGCGAGGTGCTAATTTATGCACAGCTGATGCCGCTTTAGAATTTCTTATAAAGCAATCGTCTAGCAAAAACTCAGCGAATAAAATTAAAACATCCTTAGTGGAACGTATAAAGCAACGACGAGGTGATGATTTAATTGGTGTGTTGAGTTATTTACAAAATCCACGAAAAGATGATGAAAATCAGTCATTATTCGATTTGGAATGGCTTGACTTATTTGCAGTCCCTACACAGGCTTTAGTGAGGAAGCAAATAAAGACTATTGTTAAAAGACTAAATACTCGAGATGACACGGAAAAGGAAGGAAGGTCAGGATCACAAACAGATGATGAGCCAAGGCAGCAAACCTCCCAACCCCAATTGACACTAAAAGAAAATTTATAGCTGGAAATTAATAAGAGCATGGAATCCCCAGATCCTGAAGTACAAAATGAATCGGGGTTGGTACATAGTATTAGACGCGAAATAAGCCTGTTCAAAAATGGAGGAGTTTGTGGATATCACTTAGAATTAGCATATAAATATCTATTGTCTATTCCTCCAACCAGTATAGAACCTGAACGAGCGTTTTCAGTTGCTGCTTATATTGGCAACAAACTACGAAGGAGGCTTGGAAGTGAAACATTGAATGATTTGATATTTCTGCGAATGTATTTTCGAAATTCTAAATAGTTTTTTGTATTGTCTTTTTTGTTCATTATTTTAGTATACTGTGTATTGTCTTGTGCAACAATATTAATAAATAATTTTTAAGAAATTACTTAGGTTTATTTTTTCATTTGAACCCAATTAGAAACCACATAGTCTACCCGGGATCTGGGGATCTCGAGATTATATTCTCCAAATCATAGCAATTACTCCTTATATTAGTAATTTGTAATATAACTTAGATATTCTTCCAAATGCTCTAAGACGCCATGAGCTTTCAGATCAATACCGTGCAGTTTGTCTAGGAATCCCGCACATAATTTTCATGTTTTTCAAAACACACGTTCATAAATTACATGAACACTCTAGAACAATAATGAACGGAATTTTCCTTTAAACTTCCAATTCCACGGGCCCATATTTTAATAAAACGGGACTCGAACAATTCCGCGAGTTATTTCAGACGCATACTTTTAAAGTGAAGATTGTTATTCGCACCGTTCCTGATAAGATATTTATCAAAGTTGTCAACAATTTAGACCTCAGACCGTGCCTTTCATAATCCTTCATCATTCCTCCCACCGTTTCTACAGTCATTTTCCGAATTTAACGAACGATGTCATTCTTATTGCATTCTACATTTTCGCCTGCCTCGCTCGTCTTTATTTCCTCGCCCACGCATCTCTTCCTTTACCTTCTTCTTAGCGTGGTACCGTCTTTATCCGTTAACATCAACAGACGACTCCGTTTATGGAAGAGTTATATTTACCTTCTATAACTTAATTAAAATTACCTGAGTGTTTTTCGGAGCCAATTTAATTATTTTGTCTTGGAGGCACCATCGCACGAGCGCACTCACCTCCTCTAATATTTATGGTCGCAATCTAATTAGAATTTCTTGTGATTATTAGGAAATTGTTGCCCTCGCGATTAAGATAGGCTTAAAAACTTAATTACTTTCAGGCAGTAAATTATTGTTTCCAGACGATTTCGTAAAGTCCAAGACCACTTCATTTGCAATATTGTAATTTGTTTTCTATGCAAATACTCTTTCTAATGAATCTTTCGGTCTTTGAACAAATTTCACTAGCATTTTTTTATAGATTAATGAAAATGTTGATAGATCTTGATGAAAAATGGAAGTAGTAATAATAATAGAATAATAATAATAATAATTTATTAATTACCCAACTGAAAATTCCAAGTGGGGCATCACAATTACAAAATGCTTAATAATACTTATGTAGAATAATAATAATTATTATAATAATAATAATAGTCTATTATCCAACAGCAAATAATGCCAATTACAGGATGCAGAAATTACAGTTGAATAGCATTTACCATACAATAAACATACATAAAACAATATGCAAAGCCACAATTCAAAAAAACATGTGTTCTACTTAAATATAAAAATAAATCTATCACCTAAGAAAAAAATGAATAATAATTCTAAATTAGAATCGGCACACCGACCAACAACACCAGCAACAATAAGCAAGGATAGCAAACACTAGAAAGATTGTTAACATCAAAATGAGAATCTGTCAATACAATCATAGATGGAAGGAAGAAAGGGAATCGAAATGGATGTCTTCGCTAGGGAATATAAGATTGTAACTGGAAGACATAACATAAAAGGGGGATTTGAAACTGGCATTAGTTCTGGGAAAAGGAAGATAAAAGGCAGAGGAAGGACGGGTGAAGAATTGCGGAACCAGAAAATTTAGGAGTGATAGTAGCGTAAATGAGTCGACCTTGTCATGCAGCAGATTGTAGAGGAAGATAAGGCTATTATAGAAACGTCTGAAAGAGAAGGAAGGGATGTCAAAACGAGAGAGAAGTAGGGAATAGTCTGAGCTTCTAGAGTGATAATCACCATCAACTTTGTACCATAGGAATTTGACTAATCTGGCTGGTAGTTGAAGTGCCGGACTCCAGAGCAGAGTGTGCATCAATTTTATGCATGCATAACTTAGTTATCGATAGATCACATCTCCCTAACGCGTTGCTTTTGCATGGCAGATGTCGCCGAGATTTTCTCACAGGCATTTGTCATGCAAGGGGATTCCAGCAAACCACGTTCGAACGCTGAAGAGATCTTGAAGATCGAAGCACGTGTCCGTGCGTTGGTATCTGGAATGCCGGATATCAAAGCAGAGTGTGCATCAATTTTATGCATGCATATATGAATTTTAACTTATATATGTATGTATTCAATTTCAAATCATTGCTGCACAAGCTCCACAGAGCGCTTCAGGCTAGTATAATATGTATACCAGATAAAGCTGGCATACTCCAACTTTGGCCTCACCATCAGTGTATATAGAGTGGTTAGTACCTGAGTGTGAGAAAACTCCCTGCTCTTCCGAATGACAAATCTCAGAGTTTGTCTAACCAATGAACATGTGCGTTAAAGAAAGTTTAGCATCCAACGTAATCCCCAAGTCTTTGACCATCTGAACTCTTTCCAGCTCTACATGACGCAGCATATAATGTGAATATTATTATAATTATGAGATTGTGTATTACATAGTTATGCTAATAATATCAATAAACACAGCATATCAAATAATTAGAAAGACTAACAATGAAAATTAAAAAATAAAAATAAAATAAAGAAAGAATTACTTGATGAGAGATTGATATCATGAATAAGATATTCCGTAAACAAGCTTTCGAACAACTTTAGTTACATTAGTCTTATTTAGTTGCCCGCATTTGTAATTTGAACGTCTGCATTAGACTTTTATAATTTTTGTTTTCTAATTTATTTTCAATAAAAAATAATTTTCCTATGAACTATTTAATAAACCAGTAATGGATGGAGACTGGTTAAAAATCTGAAATAAAATGCAAAAGGAAAAAATCCCTTACCACAATTTTGTATTTAATAAACATTAAATGTAAAGTTGCAATGACCATGTTGTAATGAGAAACAAACAATACTCTTGACATTATAGTAATGAAGTGTAAACTAAAGATACTATTTTGCTATTTTAATAAAAGAAGGAGTGTGCATTATATCTAAAGCTTACGTAAAAAAAAATTTCAGTTTTCCTATTCGACTCTTAACTACCAGTGAAATATGTTTTCTAACATAAAAACCGAAGAAGATAGCATATATACCTTACAAAATAACTAACAAAAATGTTAAATATTTTACAAAAAAAAAACTGTTCGAATCGGCCCCCGATTATTATCCATAGCAATTATTCACTGCGCCACTGTTTTAAAACTAGTTAAATCGATTTCGATCAGTATGAGCTTTACGATTAACTAATTGTTGTTACTGAAGTTATGATAATTTTTTTATTCAACATTCTAAAAAAAAATAGTTTTTCTGTTACCTTTTCTTGAAACAAATCATAATGTCTCTACCAAATACTTACGCTTACAATAATTTCAAGATATTTTATTGCACGTCTAATTTTAAAAAAAAATATAACATTCCAACGTCATGAGCTAATTCTATCCTACTTTACTTCACGTAAATTAAATAAGTTGGTCCCTGTTCTATGAGTCTGTCTATTCGTTTATTTAAGACGTACCTGGTCAATAATAATTACGTGATAACAGCACAATAAGAGTTACCAAACATTAAAGATATTTATTACCATCAAGTGAGTATTAATAATTTATATACATAATTATAAATGCGTGTTGTCAATATACAAACCAAAATGAATGTTACTATTCGTATGAACAGTAGTATACATGCACGTGTAATATTTGTCACAAAGTAGATAGAATAGATTATTAGAAGTAAAAGAAAATAATATAAAAATATTACTTTAAACGTGTATAATTTAATGGTTAATTATAATACATTTAAATTCTAATAATAAAGGAATATCCTGATAATAAACAAACAAAATTTATTTGAATAAAATTATTCAATTTTATTCAAAGATGAAATATTTGTTCCCATGAAATTATTCATTTAAATATAAAAATACCTTTGAATGGCCTTTTGGTAGTCCAGTACAAAGAAACCCCATCTCTTCTCTAAATGAGGATCTTCTATATCACTTTTATTTAATAAAAAAACTGTACAAAGATACAGGAAATTTTGTATTAAAAACTTTTGCTCGCCACACTTTTCAATCGATTGTTCTTAAAAGTTATGCTAAAACAACACTTCACGTAACATTGTTTAAACGGTAAGTAAATTTAATAATATTTTTCTAATTTATCCATACAAAAATAAAACAAAAACATTATTAACTCATCTTATACACAAATAAATTATAACTTTCTTCGTTTTTAACCCACAATCCCTTGTTTTATGATGTCTTAAAACGTATTTTCTATTTCTTGTAGAAAGTGGAAAAACACCAAATTCTACAATAATGAAATGTGTGAAAAGTACAACTAACGTGGTTATAAACACAAGATAATAATTTATAAATTTAATATGAAATTATGCTTTATATTTAATTACTCCTTGCTAAATAGTGCTTCTTTTAAGACTATTAGGTCTATCTTAACAATTTATGCTAATGTCCTTCTTGACAGGTTTTAGATTCTCTTCTTCAGGCATTCCTTGCTCCTGGCTTAGAATACCCATCACACATAAGATACATACATGAAAATCTAACAAACTCCATGGTACAGAAAATGTTTCTTCTAGAAATAATAATTTATTAGGAAACAGTTTTCATGTATTCCTAATATTGATGTATACAGTAAAAATATGTATATATATAATATAATTAATGTACTAAATACAGTCCACGGTATCTATTAAATTCATAACAATATAAATTCACGATATATTTTGAAGTATTAATTAATTAAAATCTGAATTTCTTTGTATTTATTTTGTTTTCTATTGGTTTAAACCACATTCCAATATATTTGCTTTAAGCGTAGTTACATATTTTTACCTGGACTTTTTCCATAAACAAAAGTAATGTTAATTGCAACAGAATAATTTGTAAATATAAAAAGGCCTATCCATTTCTAAGCAACATCCTAATGCATATATTTATGAGAATTAAATATTGATCTGTCCACTGTTCGGCAGAATAAATTGCTCCAGTAGAATCTACTCACTAACAAAAGTTCCTAAATTATGGAAATTTCAGATTTCCAGCTTGAGAAATTCGGCCGAACAATAACTTATTGTTAGCTAATTATAACTTGTGTATTGTGCACAGAATAGAGTTCGTTGAAGATTCATGACTATCAGCACTGCTAACTTCTGCTTTTATTGTTACCGGACAACAACAGTTATGCCGTTAACAAGCCAGAGACGAAAAGCGGGACTATTGATGATGATAAAACTGGGGCTGTTAATGGTCTGCGCTTGATTTAAACAATATGGCAACCGTACAAGATAAGCTCGATGGATATTCATAAGGTTTTCATCGTACAATAGGTAATATATTTTGTTTAAAGCACTATCCAACATTGTTGCATAATACACACAGTAGGTTTTAAAATATATAAATTCGTCGAATATCAATTGGAAACGTAATTATTGGAATTTTACGCAACGGATTTGTAATATATTAATTTCATAATAAAATTTTACGGTTTGTACACTCTGCATTTACATAAAATTCTATTATTGATTTCTCATTCGCGTTGTTGCAATTTGCATACACCAACGAATTAGTTTTGCTTTTTTTATAATTCACATATTGAATTCTTGGAATGAATATCAAACGAATATTTCCAAGTTGAAATTTTATATTTAAAAATCCAACCGTCTCAACTACCATCCTTCTTCATGAGTATTTCAAAGGTTTAAAATCTTTTAATGCAAAAGGTTAAGGTATCAATGCGTTTATACTGTTAATAGATGATAGGATGCATAATTTGGGGTAGTTGGTCATTTGTGCACTAATGAGGGATTTGACTTTCTCTTAGTCCTTCTAGGAATTCCTTTTCAAAATGATCGTATCGTTGAATATGCTGACTATTTAGTAGATAACTATAGGTTTGTTCAGACCTCCAGTTCTGAACGGTTCTAGAACTAGTGGGCATATGATTTGAAGAAAAATAGATACTGCTTCAGACGAAATTCAAAACTGTGGTATATAGGACAAATGCATGCTAAAATAAAAAAAGAATTAAAATTACGGGCACTGTAAGAATGTGAAAGGAACCTGTATGTCGAATTGTAATAGAACAAATTTGGATTAAAATTATTTGACAGCATTGAACACTCCTATATTTTAAATTGAACTTATCTTTTGACTGACATGCTCTTATCCATTTATTTGCCAATTCCACATCTTTCAGGCAACTAAAATATTGTTCTTAGATGATAATAACTAATAAGAGTCGATCGCAATGACTGATAAATTACCACTACAAACATACCTACAAGTAATACACGTACATAAATACCCAAACATGAAAACAAACCGTACTTGCTGCTTCGAAGATGACATCATGACGATAAGTCAGATTTCTGCAACGCCCTTATACTTATATCAGGGTGTTTTTGTCAATTAATTTAAAAATTACCCACCTATCTAAAATAGTATACTATGCAATGAGCATTTAATGATAGCTATTAAGACACGGGTAAGAAAATACGAGGCGAAGCCGAGTATTGTAATGAATACGAGAGCCATTAATTGCGAGATGCATAATATACTATTTTAGATAGGTGGTTAATTTTTAAATTAAATGACAAAAACACCCTGATATAAGTATAAGGGTGTGTCAGAAATCTGACTTATTGTCATGATGTCATCTTCGAAGCAGCAAGTACGGTTTGTTTTCATGTTTGAGTATTTATGTACGTGTATATATTTCTACGACTCCATAATAAAACATTATTTTTTGAACATTCCATTTCATAAATTGAGGTTAAAATTTTCTATGCACCTTTGCGAATTTAGCTGGTAATAAATTGTTCGTGGTTACTAAGGCTTGTTCCATAATTTCTGGTGGACTCAAATTTTACATTTCACTGTCATTATCCCTCATTTTTACCGTTTATATTTTCAAAAACGCACAAATTTTAAGTACTTACTTGTAAATTGCAGAGAACTGTCACATTTATTTAATTTGTATATCTGTCAGATATGCAGTCGCCATATTGAATATTGTTTGAATATTGGAATGTCGCATTCCTATTGGATATAAACTTGTATCGTAATGAAAAGTATGTATTCCTATTGGATATAAACATGTATTATAATGAAAATGTGTATCGTAATAGACATCATTAAAGTACAGGTTCGGCATATCGGTATTTTGTATAACCTCGAGCTAAAATCTAATACTTTTTTCCTTTGTATAATAAATAACTATCTTCACGTGCTCCCTTTCTCAGAATGTTAAAAAAACATTAAATACCGAAGTTAAACAAAATATCACAACTATTATAAAAAAAAAAGATGTTGCGTCTCTTTAGAAAAGCATTTTAAGTCATATACTACATTAAAAAAGGAAATAGGTTTTGTAATTTGCTTATAAAAACGGGAATAATTTTCCGATGCTTTCATCTCTCTTGCACACTCGGCCACCACCTTTCGCCTTAAATCCTTAAATTTCTATGTAATTATCTGTTCCTAGAACCAACCCTTCACGTTCGATCTACAATTAATGCTTCGGATTAACGGTCCTCATTAAGGTCTAGGTGCTAAAAGTAACCGGGACTGTAGTTCATGTTCGCCGTTGGAAACACTGTTTATATATATTTTTTATGTTTTTTGTGTTTCATCGTTGTATGTGTAATATTGTCCACTACAGTGGCGGCTGCTGCAGGGGGCAGGGGGCTCACTGCCCCCCCCCCCCGTGATAAATTTCTTTTAACAGATAAATTAATTATAAATACCTAATTTTTATGTAATCTTCCTGATTTGTTTGATAACAAATAATATCCCTAGCAGCAAAACCACTATATGCACACTTGTCCTACATTAGGAAATATATATATTTATCCTTGTTTAAAATTGTGATTTTGCTGCTCGGGAATTTTTCGGAAGTAACAGTCCGTCTCTTCAGTGCTTTTAAAAATCACAGTCTGACGTAGGCTCCGGGGCATCTCGCGCGACTGCGCCGTTTGTATTAGAAATCGAGTGGATAAAAAGTGGCGCGGGGCGAGAGCGGTAAACCGTAGTACCGTAGTCGACATATTTTAATTTCGGTTTATACTTCTATCCCATGCAGAAGATGACCTTATAATATGCAGCGATGCCTGCTTGCTAACAGTGGTGGGAGAGCAACGCAGTGTCGGGGGATACTCACTCCTTACATTTCATTGGAAACATTTGTCTTGGCAGCCTCGCTTATGTTTATCTTTAGTTTATTTCGTTGCGCTCTTTTCCTCTTTCTACTTTCTTGTCAGAAATTAAAATATGTCGATTACGGTATGTCAGCGAGCGGGCACTACTCTGTGATGCCGGATGACATCCAGTATGTAATATCACAGAATAACAGAAGTGACAAAAGCCTCACTTGCATAATTCCGATATTTGTGTGCAAAATCAGGGCACATTTCAAAATGGCGTGTTTTGTTTTTGTTGTGTACTTGTATATTGTTGTATAAATATAACCTGTCTAAGTTTTATAACTTATAATTTACGAAAGAATAATAAGTAAAGGTGCCAGTTAAATTGTAGAAGTTGTATTTTTACTTGTAAAAATTTTCAGCAACAAAATATATTCTACAGTTTCTTTTCGTTTCTTAAAGAAGAAAATCGGTAAGTTATAGCTATTACTAATTTCTCTAATGAGATATTTCGTAATTTAAACTTGTAAACTTATTTACTATCTACAAAAAATATATGATCTTATTTATCATTATTGAATATGTTTTGATAAGGTTTCCACTTATAATTAAAGTTTTTATTAAATATGAAGTTTGAAAATAAATACTTCTAATGTGGTTTTTATCTTTTTATATTAGTTATAGAACCTCCTTCGAAAATAAAAATTTTAGAGAACATCATTATCTCCCACAGCCATGCCCATATTGACAAGAAATCAATTCAAACCTCACCGGTTAAGGAACTATCTACAGGTAAATGTTTATTATAAAATATTGTTTTATAAGAACTAAGTATTATTTGAAATTTTAAAAGCATACTGATTTCAAAATGTATTTTGGAATGTGTGGAAACTATGAATATAATAATAATAATAATAATAATAATAATAATTTGCCTTTATTTGAGGAAGTAAACCATCGATGAAAACTGGCGAAGTCTAGCTAACGCTACTCATACTCAACCAGAGTCCATATTCCTAGCACAAGTGATATTGGATCGCAAAATTTAGCAGAAAGTGAACCACCTATAGGTATGACAATTAATATTTACAATACAAAATTATATTATCAGCAAAACATAAAATACGTTTAGTTGTTTAACTAAAGAATTCGAAGTCATTTTTGAACAATAATTCAACACATATTGCTATAGCCTTGTTTTCAAATTAAATATAATAATTTTGCACAGGCATAATTTAATCAAACTACGATAATACAAAGCTGCATAATTTATTACGAATGTAGAGATAACGTTGTTATGTAAAAAAAAATTCTTTATTAAATTTATAAGTTCAATCTCCATCAACATTCATATATTTCTTGTAGGTTCTAGCAGTGATATTCCTTTTGTTTTTCCCACAACATTTCTTATTTAAAATTAATAGGATAAGGTTACTAATAAAAAACTAAATCTCATAAAATATTTATATTCAATTTTAACATCTTATAATAACATCATCGAAGAAATAATTCTCTTGCCACATGTGGCCGTAAAAAGAAATTGTCCTTTTTACTTTCCAATTACAAGTAAAAAAAAACAAACGTGTATTTTATAAAGATACGGAAAACACATTACATTACAAATATAACATATAGATTTAGAATAGATATCACTCTTTGCTATATTCAAATTTTAACATTATATAGTTTAAAAAAAATAATAATTTATTATACGACGCTAAATTTTTGCCTTACCAAAGACATTCATTTTCACGAAGTATCTTTGAAAATACAAAAACTCGCAAAACAGAAAACACCCTGATAAGACCGTCACCAATCACCATATGCAAACATTCACACGTTGTACATATCATAAATTGGCTATTGTCCACCAAAATGCTCCCATCCTTACGTATACCAATATATTTGAAATCCCCATAAAATTTAGTATCTAAAACTTGTTAACAATGCATAGATAACATCACTAACAAACATTCACACGTTATGTCATCGATGCCTCCCTACATTGTTAACAATAATCCCATTATTTATTACTTTAGTCTACTTATAACAAAGAAGATAATAATCGCATCCAAAATATTAAATAAGTTTTTAAAAACGCTTTGCTAAAGATGAATATTTCCACATAGCATTTTTAGCATAATTTATTTTTAAGTGAAACTTACTTATGCTGTTTATACATTTCATCAAATTCTTCCTTATATTGGTCCATCATATTGATAATTAAAAAATAAATTAAATTAAACCAAATGGCAAAAATTAATTATGAAATGAAAATTACTTATTGAAAATAAAATAACTTAATACATTTTGCTAAGGATGATTTTTATGCAGTGTATTACACGCCTGCAATCATCGAACGAAATGAAAAATCAAACGCTACTTTTACAAGTTCGGTTACTAGAGCTCGGCAACTTGTTCACTTCTAGATATCGACTGCTTCTCTGCCACTTCACCCATACTTGCCTTCTTCCCGGCTTTTTATAATTTTCGGTCATCAGAAAAAACCATACTTCGTTCGCAGCGCCACAAACTCCGCACTAACGTTTATGTTGGCATTGTCCTGCTCAGATTTATTTTCTTGACGTTCTCCCTAAGCTGACCTGCACCAATATTGTTTGACATATCGAAATTACACAAATTATACACGCACTCAAATTGTTTATTATTGTTAATGTCTATGCACATTTGCGATTTTCTTATCTTGGTAGGTACATTCCTTTTCATTAACGCCATCCTTCATTATGTTTATAGATGAATTCGTTGCTTCTTTCATCATTATTTAAATACATTCTTTTACCACTATTTAACACTATTCGTATTTTTCTTTTGCAGCCGTTTCCTTTGAAAATAACAGGAAAAACATTGCATACGACTGGAATGCTCCTTTTATTAATTATGCTATTATAAACCTGGACCTTGATAACTTCATCCATATCTTCGAACCATCTTTCCTCGTCTTCATGTAGGTTGATTTGTATGCAGCTGTTAACAATATTGAACATTGTTTTTCTTTGTAGATTTTAATGAGGTTAAACCAATTTAACGTGTTATTTCCGGAATTTTTCCTGGATAAAACTGGATTTAACCTGCTATTACTGAAGTTTTTCCACATTATATTGTGTCGAATAAAAATAATATACCTTTTACATATTCCTTTTAAAATTATGCTTAGATATAAGTGTCAGGTATTTATCATATTATTAAATGTGACCATAAAATGTCGAACAAATAACAATCTCTTATAACTTTACGTCTATTCATGATGAAAGATGTTTTCATGTCGCAAATATCTAATTTCACCTTTTTCATATAACTTTACGGCATTCAAATGACTAACTCTTTTGACTACACCATCTTTCATCATAACTCTCTCTGTGTTATTTATTCTTAATACGTTATTCATTTTATTTATTGCTCAAAATATTTAATGCGACTCTCACACAATGCATAAAATTTGGTTCTGTCTTTGTATATTGAAATTGCATCTTGTGCTCCTCGTTTCTACAAATATAGAATACATGAACTTTATTTTTGTATTTATTTTTATACCTTTCAAATAAATTTTGTTACAATTTTTTAATTGTCATCTACCTAACATTATAATGTTACGCCCTTGCGGTTATGCAACTCATGATACATCTTTCCATAATTACACTTACTACTAATAAATTATTTACTTATTCTATTACATACTTAGTTATTTATCTCATAATGCCTGACCAATGTAGGGATCACGGCAATATGTATTTAACCTAGTATAAAGTAGAATAAATTAGAACTTTTCAGTTACATACATACAGTTAATTTGTATTTAATGAATTGTATAATTTTTAATTGTATTTTAGTAGTTATGGAAATTCGTACTACAAGTGATGTTGGGGTTCAAACAGAAAAAAATCTCTCTGCCCATACACCCAGAAAGGAAAGACTGAGAAAATCTCTGAAACAGCATCGAGTTGTAACTACTAAATCTAAAATAAAATCCTATTCTAAACAGGAGAATTTACAATATTTTCTAGGGCTTCGTGACAGATATTTATTAAAAGAACTAACTGGCAACTGTTGTTAAATTTAATGCAGTTAATAAAAAGACGAATATTGTTTTTCAATTCTGAAGAGAATGAAAACATTTTCTAGAAATACCATGCAGGAAAGCAGACTATGTGCCTCAGCAATGTGTTCCATTGAAAAACAATTACTGACATCAACACCAAACTTCAACTACGGGATTAATCATTTTGTTAATCGTAAGGAACGGCGAATGGATTTTATTTGCAAACAAGTTAATTAAATAACATATTGAGTTTATTTTTTTTGCCTGTACTTAATTTTTGATATTAAACACTCAGACCCCCCCCCCGCGGTGTCCTCCCGTCCCAAAAAATCACGGACCGCCACTGGTCCACTATGACAATACTTGTATCATTTATGATCTACAGTAATAAAGTTTATCTTTACTGTTTTCAACAAGCACACTGATTATTCGTGCAATAGAGAGGCACTTTTCGGTATGAGGGTAATTAATTAGAGTTAGGCACCATATAATAAATTAAAATTACCGTTAAAGTCGTGTATAATAATGATGATATTGCAATAACGGTTTTATATCTTCTCGCAAATTCAAAATGTGGAATTTGTGCTCTAAAGCCATACAAACATTTCTCGAAAGCTTAAATCAATAGCAGAGGCAAATCTTATCTTAACGCTTCTAATCACTGAATTTTATTTGCACAAGGCGCATGTAGATTACGCGACTAAACCAAACGACTTTAAATGATTCGATTTCAGTGTAAAATACTTTTGATGTAAAGGCGACGACAAGCAACAACTTTACTACCTTCCAGCGTGCAACTTTCGGAAATAAGACGAAATAAAGTTCTTGATTTGCAACTACATGTGTATTTCGCCATCAAGGAGAATGTATGTCTGTGTGAGCGTTAGAATATATGGCACAAAACGTGTTACACGGCGACACAGGCGACAGTTTAAATAAAAGCAGTCTCCCCGTATAATCCCCCGAACGAAATACAGAAAATGCGAAATCACATTAAATCCGGCACAGCAGTTGCCGAGAGAACACTTCCACGGTTACCAATTTGCATGTGATGAATGTGAAATAAATATGTTGGTATGCGTGCTGTGTTAGACTGTAGTATTTCGTATATTGTGTGTACATGCGTTCATACATATACATGTATATGGCACGTTCAGAAAGAAATATTCTCAATTTTCCTTTCGTAAAATCCGCCTTTTTCAGTTTCCCTTTTTTTTTTCGTTCTTTCTTTTTTTCCAACCTCGTCGCTATGCCATTAAAGGTATATACGAAGTTCTCGTGGTAATGGTAGTGATGTCGGTGTGTCTCCTCATCCACTTGGAGACATCTCAAAGACGAGATACGAGATACACACATAATTGTGTGAGTGCGTTGCTGATTTGTGTAGGATTTTCGCCCCGATGTTCTTTAAACTACGCGTATAGCTGCTTTCCCCATGTTGAAAAAAAAGCAAATCTGGTAAAGTAATTTACGACATTATAAAAAAGATTCTGTTTATGTGTTGCTTGTGTTCCTGTTTTTTCTGCTCTCTCTTTTTTGTTTGTCTTTTCTTGTACTTTTGCGTGCCCGGATTCTTTTTTATTAGCCAGCGATTGGTACGCTTTAACATTCAATGCACGCTTCGTATGGAAATTTTTCGAATAAAATTGTGATTGAGGATAATATATGTATCCATACACATATCATATGAAAGTGAAGAAATATGAGGGATGGACTTGTAATATTTAAATTAGAACTGGACAGAACAATCGTGAAGGTTTTGCAAGCGGAATCGTTAAAACATAAGCAGACGTAATAAGTAATTAGAAGAAGAGTAAAAATAGAACAATAGTTTGAGGAAGACTATTCAAGATTTTGGTTTGACTACTGATTCAATAATATTTCTTTTAATCTCATTGTAAACCTTTTGCTAATGAATTGTACAAATTTCAGACTTGTTTAGTGATTTGCTTTCTGGAAGGCAAGGCAAGACAGTACAAAATATCTACTGAGATGTCAATATGGTTTCTACTTAAATCTTGAATGGATAGTGAAGAAATAAGAAAAAAACTATAAGATATATTTTTTGTTTGTTACGTGTATAATGACTAGGGTGTGGACACGAACGGTTGATTACTCATCGCCCATGGGCGCACTATTGAAATGTATTTTTAAAGAGGTTTTAATTTTATTTATATAATTGGATAACAGTTGGCTGGTGATCTCTAAAATACAAAATACCTTATTATTTGTTAATTTTCTCTTCTGTAAGACTTGTTCTCTTTGAATTAAGTACATCCTTGTAGATAAAAAACGTCCTTTCTACATCGCAACTGGTTATAGGTGCGTACTGGAAATATTCTTTTATTTCAGCGTATTTAGCAGTTTGATTTTGTGTCGTTGTCCCCATACACAATTGCCGCAATATTATTAAATCTAGATTTATCTGGATGAAATTATTATTATATAATTTCTCTTTTGGATAGTTCTTATTTAATATACTTTTTGTACTCACCGCCTGTAAAGTCACATTTGGCGCATGTGTAGCTCGACTGGGAAATACGTTTTCCCGGTTGAGGCGACTGTAAAAATTGAAAAAAACACTGGCACTTTGGAACATTTAAATAAAAATCTAACTTGGTAGTAATAAAATTTAGTCTATAAAATACTACTTCCCTCCACTATTCTTCGCTAAAAGTTGGGGAAATAGGAGTAATAATTAAAAATTCTTCCAAAAAAATTGTGGCGCCATCTATTTGACGTCATTTTAAGCGACATCTTAAGCAAGATTCAAGCGCCATCTATTTGAACCACATCGACATTCATATTGGCAATTCGGAATTGTTTGTATTTAAACCAAAAAACGCAATAAATGTACTATAAATTTATAAATACAAGAATAAATACCTCATGTTTGCATTGTGTAAGAATATAATAACTTAATTTTAGGGAAAGGTGAGTAATAGTTACGTACATGAAATGCTTAAATTAATTAGGTACCTAATCTATCTTAGGTTAGGTATGATGCCAATGACATTAATCAATAATATTTTTTTAATTTAATGTTCGTACAAGAAATATTGTACAAACCACTTGCGTGAAGACATCTTCCACGCATTCGCGCAATTAAAAGCACTCGCTTCCTGCGGTCGCTCGTGCTTACAATGTGCGCTCATGCGGGAAAATAGTCTTCCCGCACTTGGTTCGTAAATAACTATTACGCCATCTCCGAGTTAGAGAATGAGTTAATTTGGCATTCTAAATTTAAGGTATGTATTAGTAGATTTCTCTTTTCGTAGTTATTGCGTAAACTTTAAGATTTTTCATGTTAAATTAATAACTGATGACTAGGAGTACCCTTCGAGGGATTATTTCCGGTTTGATCTTTGAAGTTTTGAAATAAATTCCAAATTTTAATTAGAGTGCAGATTTATTATGTGTTCTAATTTATTTTGCGGTTCTAATACACCAAAATTAAGAATATTTATTGAGGATTTGTTTTAATGGCTCTCGGTAGTGCCCTTACTTTATTCGGCCTATGGTCAAGTATATTATTAACGAGAGGCTGAGGAATGTTTTACCAAAAGTCTCGCAAATCACTGGGAAGCTGGTGTAATATCTGGGATGGCTGTTCGTTTCAACTAAACTCAAAAACATTGGCTATCGTCTGCTTAACTTTACATCATAATAATATATTATCAATAATCTGAAGTTAAAGTATACAACATTCTACGTTTTACATTTTTAAGGGTGGGCTTTTCTTAAGACAAATTACCGAACGGCGTATGTCGGGTTGCCTGAAGTATATTGAATATATTTACGGAGTTCAAAATACCTCTCCCTCTTGCACGATGCAGGTATACGACCAACGATATGAAGCGATGACTGGTCAACTGGAAAGTAAATAAATTTGGGATATTTGCCTCTTGTATTTATTGCATGAAAATATTGGTGCGTCTTCTTTATTCGAAATTTGTTTTTGCTCTTTCTGAATATTCTTCTGGCTTGTATTTATTTAGTTTTATTAAGACACCCGTTTCATGTAATTTGTAATTATTTTAATAATATTTGCCGGAATTAATTAGATATTAAGTTTTATTCTGTAAGAAATATATAGTTTTATTATTATTATTTATGATTATTAATTATTTTAGTTATACTTCATATTATTTCTTACCATGATTTGTATTTACTTTACATGTTGAGGCTTTGTAATAATATGAGTAATGTTTTAGAGAAAGAAGAACTCAGGCTGAATATAGTTTAATACTTTGTAATATATCTGCTAGCAGTAAATGTCATATTGTACTGCTATGTTTAGTACTATACTCTGTAATTCTTGAAATATAATTTTTTTCTTCCGAATAATACTTTTTCTCGGAAAAAAAAAGAAAAGAGAGATACAAGAAAAAAAGCAGCAAACAAGAACGAGTGGACCACTTAATTAAATTACAATTTAAAATGTAACGAAAGGAAAGACGATCCCGAAGAACCCAACGAAACGATAATTTACAGTATCCTTTTATAGCTTTCGCCCTCTTTACCATCCGCGAGAACTTATTTTCGAGCGGTGACGTTCGCGGTAACTCCGGTGGTGTTGCCAGCAGCCGCCGCCGGCCGCTTCACTGACGAAATACAAGAACAGAAAAAGAAAAGGGAAATGGATGATCGGAAAGTTGGAATCTAAGTAACCGAAAAGTTTTAATATCGCCTCGGGATATTTAATCAATTCCATTGGAGCGATGTTCCGCGGTCATGTCTGTATAAAAAAATATCTTTTCGTTCTTGATTACATTCGAAACCAAGGGAATTTTTAATACCGCATGCAAATCATTGGGATCACCCGTTGGGTGAATATGAAAAATGTTCACTGGCTGAAATTAATTGAAAATTGAAAGTACAAATACACATTGTAAATTCACATAATGTAAGAAAAACAATTAATTTAGTTCACTCTCTTTTCAAAGATGTCTGCATTACAGAAAGTATACTTTAATTTTTGATGACCTAAATTTTCAATGTCTTTCATAGTCTAAGTTGCTTGTTTAGTAAGCAAAAGGTTTGGATTAATTCCCAGAGGCATACATAGGGCTATTTAACTATTAAGTAAGGCACTAACGTGACATCTGCTAGGCGTAGTCACCTCCAAATTCACAACCTAACACCCTTTCTACGTCTTTTTAGGAAAAGTTTCATTTAATAAATGATTATAAGTAGTTTGATGGATATTTTGATTTCTATTCGGTAATTATTTATGGAAGTTTATTCATTGTAAGACTACACGTTTGCATTTCTGTTATTTTTATTATAATTAAAATAAGTAAGTTAGCGAAATGAATAGTACAAACTACGTACTACTGCTGAATGAATACACTTTGATTCAATTGTTTTCGTACTAATTTCTTGGAAGCAGTAACAAAATTATGAGAGGCAATTTGTTAACAGAAAGAAATATTATGTTAATGACGTGATCAATTTCTATTATCAACAGTAGTAAAGTGATCACTTTAGTCTATTCGCAGATATATTTAAAAATGGGATATGGCTACCAAACGATTTCCTCATACGTATTTGCTGTCTGCATTCTTTATACAAAAGGTGTTTCATATAAAGGATTAAATATTTTTATATTCTTAATAAATCTCAGTGTATAATTTGAAAGATATTTCCAGAAAATGCATTCGAATCAGAGTAGAAATTTTAGCGCCAATTTGGACCGGAAGTAACACTTTCGTTCACAGGTTACTCTTACTGGATTGTAGTTTTTTGCGAATATCTTGCAAATTTGCATTCCATATAGATTTATTAGAGCAAAAGTATTTTGAGATGGAGTAGGAACTATTTCTGTATTGCATATTGTTGCCAATTGGTAACTCAAACTTTAAAATTTCCTATCTTTTTCGCATTACTATAAACTGTTCCTTGTATGCATGTCGTACCTCCTGGCAACATAACTGAATGCATGTAGTAAATGTCCATTTTGTAAAGGATTAGAATGGAAAAACACAGTAATATTACTATCCTCTTTTATTCTTTACAAAGGGTATCAGTTTACTCCGAAACTAGTACTCGGAGTAAACTGATACCCTTTGTAAAGAATAAAAGAGGATAGTAATATTACTGTGTTTTTCCATAACTGAATGCATTGGTACGCGCATAAATTGATAGATGGTGCTAGGTGTTGTAAATGTGATTTTTATTTGTTGACAGCATAAAAGCGAGGTTATAGTTGTAACCTTGGTGTGTTCAACTAGAAGTTTGAAGTTTTTATAGTAAAATAAAGGTAACAACTGCTATACTAAAAATCAAAAATGGTCACATAAATCATCATTATGTCATGTTGTATTTCTCAAATATGACTTTTGCATGAGGAAATCGAAACAATTACGTGCTCAACGAATGTGCCGTTCGGAAACCTTTTACATTGATCAACCATTTTCGTAAAATAAAAAATTATATTGATACATGAAATTCTTCCAGATAATGGATCCTAAAACATTTTACGGGCGAAAAATGTTACGCAAAACTGTGCCATTCGTGATATCCCCTTTGATAGTGAGGACAGTGAGTTGTCAGATGACAATGACACCCCTAATTAAGAGTTATTGGTGCAAGCAGGAGTTTCTTCAAACAACATTGAAGAGAGTGATGACGAGGTCTCAGATGAAGATGCCGTTCCTCTAATACAACTCCACAATCAAGCCCCGAATCCAACAAACCAAAAATCCAGAGGGAAAGTAACTAGAAAACCAAAATTGAACTGAAAAAATTCAGTGACGAGTAAAGATGAAGCGGATATACTGTTTTGTGGCAGTGAGTTATTTCCTGATAAAATTTTGAAATTAGATACTCCTCTGAAACTTTTTGGACAATTTTTATCAGAAGACTTTTTCACCGAAGTTGTTCGCCAATCTTGTTTATATAGCGTCCAAGCACGACCTAAGAGACCGTTGTGCACTAGTGTTAAGAAATACAACGGTTTGTGGGTATGATAATTTGGATGTCGATTATCAAACTACCTAATACCAGAAGCTATTGGTCTCCTCAAACCAGAACTTCGCAAGTTGCCAATATTATGCCAGTAAAAACTTTGAGGTAATCAAAAGTTTATTGCATTTTTAGACAATAGCCAGAGTACAAGCAGTTTAGATAAAATTATGCCAATTCTGGAAACAATCAGAAAAGCCTGTTTGACCATTCCTCTTGAACAGCACCTGTCTTGCAATGAACAGATCATCCCGTTTAAAGGAAGGATATAAAAACGTACAACCCTAAGAAACCCCATACATGGGGTTACAATATGTGGGTTCTTAGTGGGGTATCTGGTTTCTCCTACAATTTTCAATTCATTGCGGGAAAGCGAGGCTATACAATTGATGATAATGAGCCTGATTTGGGGGCCATAAGTAACGTTGTTCTTCGATTGAGCAGACCTATTCCACATGACAAACACTACAAAATTTTCTACGATTCGTTGCCGCTAATATCGTACTTAGCGAAACGGAAAATTAATTCTGTGGCCTCAGTCCGCCAAAATCGATTGCCTGATTATCAAGGACAGACAGAAAAACAAATGAAGCAAAAAGGAAGAGGTACCATAAATGAAAGCACAACAAAGTTTGATGGGATCGATATACATGCTGTGCAATGGTACGACAACAAAATTGTCACTCTAATTTCTGAGTATTGTGGAAGCCGACCTATCACCAAAGTAAAAAGATTTTTCAAATCTGAAAACTGCAAAAAAGAAGTAGATTGTCCAAATATAATCACAGAATACAACCGCCATATGGGGGGTGTAGATTTGCAGGATTCGCTAATAGGACATTAGCCGATAAAGCTAAAAAGTCGGAAATGGTATCACCGAATATTTTATCATATGAAAGATATGGTAAATTCTTGGCTATTGTATAGAAGAATAAAAAGGCAACAAGGATCCACGGACAAAATAATGCCGCTTCTCGGATTCAAAACTCTTTTGGCAGAACAACTTTGCTCTACAGGAATTCGAGCATCTAACAAAAGAGAAAGGCCAAGCGGGTCAAACAATGGAACACCAGAACCACCCAAAAGTCGCAAAGATGCCTGGAACCGAGACCAAACAGTTTTGTTCAGAGTGACCATATTAGCCATTGGCCAGAATGGACAATTGAACGCGAAAGATGCAAGCTGCAAGGGGCTTTCTCGCGTGAAATGTCAAAAATGCCAAGTTCACTATTGTTGCAATTCCAAAAACAATTGTTTCTTACAAATTCATCAATAAAAGTACTACGTTTTCTGAACTTTAGTATTTTTTTAGATCTTTTGTTTTGTTGTATGGGTTCATTTGGTAACCAAAAATAAAATTTTTAAAAACTTCGATTTTGCCGATCAAAATTATTTCAAATCAAATGTGAGTTATTTCAATTTCTGTTTGTTCAAATTTTTTAGAAACATAATTAGGTACAAATTTCGATAATTCATGTATTAGAGGGTTAAAAAAAATTCGGACCGGAATAACACTTTTACTCTTATCAAACAGCATTTCTTATATAAATTATATAATAAATACAGATTTATTAAGGACAAAAGTATTTAGAGTTAATTTTGGAATAATTTTTGTATGAAAGAAATCTCAAAATTTGCACCACTCACAGGTTTAATTTATTATGAGAGATAAACGTATTTAAAACAATATGTAACGACTATTGTAACAAAAATTCTGAACGCTTATTATATTTAAGAATGTTGTGTTTGTCCACACCTCATTCTTTTGTTTTTAGTAGACTGTAAATTGTGAACATCTGCAAACATCTCAAGGTCGAAAGTCTTCATCACCCCAATATAGTATGTGAAAATAAAATTAAAACTTTACTTTTAATGGAAATGTTTTTCCATTTATATATTTCTATGCTCTTTGGAGCATCCGAATTTTTACTACGTTGCAATTCCTGTAACAATTTCTTCCATGCCCTCCTCTCTGTCACTGTCGCTTTATGTGTTTGAGTTTTCTACATTTATCAAAATTTAAAATTGGTATCGTTTCCAAATGCACTATGAAAATGAATTAACTATTTGATGTATATGGAGTTCAACTTGAACCACCAACTTCCGGAAAGACGTAACTTATCAGTTCAGTTATGGGCTTCCTGTCCCCACTTCTTTTTAATAGTACGTGCGCCATGTAACGGTACCGTAAAATTCAAACATTTTACATTTTTAAAGATGAATAAAAATTGTTTTTGCTGACATATCGTCGCCTTAGGATCATCTTATCCTACGTCCATTTTTGAAAAATGTACAAGACACCAATTTAAAGTTTTACATTATAAGTACCAATCAACTGCATACAGTTTTAGTCGATTGTAGTTTTCCAAACGTATTTTTGATCATTTTAATCTATATTTCGTGATTAAAGAATTTAAAAATTGATTACTTATAATAATATAGTGCATGAAAAATAATATTGTCACGGACATGGAGTAAACAAAGACAAATTCTCAGAAGTTTTAGATTAACGCTTTCCAATATTCAAGATCACCCTAGGAAAATGATTTTCCAAACTTTTAATGTGCACGCGGAATTGGTGCAGGTGGTGGCTGAACCATTGGCAAACTTATATCTTGCACAAACGCATGCGTATAACTTTTTCTTGTAGGTTTTAGTATGAACGTTTTAATACGCGTATTGCTTGCAAAATTATGTTTAAAACCAATAAAATACGAGTTATTTTCGTATACAAACTCTTTCAAACTTTTATAGGGAACCTGTGAAAAGCTCATACTTTGAGCCAAACATTTATAGCCAAAGAAATTGTGACCGTCCTAAGCGCCATTTATCTCTGTCGTTCCACACTTTCTCCCGTAGACCTCTCTTCCTCATTTCTTCTTTTATATTTTCCACCCATCTCCTTCTTGGTCTGCCACGTTTATTCCTTTGAGGTGGATTCGAATGCCATACTCTTCTTGATAATCTATCTTCCTCCATTCGAAGCAGATGTCCATGGACTTCACTCGGAGTAAAGCTTTAAAAACTGCTAAAGGACTGAACAACTCTAGTTTCTTCAAATTGCGGTCAATCACACTAAGCATAGCATCAACTTCCTGGGCACAGCTATGTCCAGGTTCTTGAAATTTTTTTACAATATTTTTGATATTCTGCTTGTTCTTTAAAAAATATAGTAAGGCAGCAGACATGAGAATTAGATGAGTCTCATGTTCACTAATAATTAACATATATAGGTAGTAGGTATAATTTATAGATTGATTGAGCTAGTTAGAGGTAAAATATTATACAAATAGATTTTGAATGTCGTAATAATATGAAATAATTGTACTGTAGATCATATACAGGGATCATTTGAATAGTTTTTGCAGACATTATTATTTAAAGAGGTTATTATTTTTGTTAGGAGTGCAATACTACTTCAATATATTCTTATAAAAAGCGGACATAGTGCACGTTTACCTATAGAAAAGGAATAGGTGTGTTTACAAGTGAGAGGCCCTATGACAATTAATGAAGGTACCAGTATTTCTACCGTCGTGGGAAATCCTTCACTAACATTTTTTTATCTCTTAATCTAAAATATTAAATAAAAAAAAATCGTATTATCATTACTTAACATAGACATATTATTATGCTTCAAAAACTACTTGATGCAATAATACCAATTTTTTATCTTGATTTCAAAGTCAACTTAGAAATTGAGGGTATGCACTTCCCCGAGTTGACCTTATATATTATTAACTACAATTAATAAATTTTGTTGTTTCGCTGGAACACCTTTATATATAGAAGTGCAATAAAATCTGAAATGTACATGAACTATTGTTCAAAATATTGAAGTTGAAGAAAATGTTCGGTATTTTAGCATAATTCCCAAAATCCTACGGCCACCTAAAATCTTTCAACAGAAAATTAACATCCAAATCTGAAACTTGCTTTTAGTAAAACCATCTTTTTTCTCTCTACACCACAGAAAAAAAAATAAACAGCTATACCCACTGGGATTATTTAACATAAAAACGTATAGATCAACACGGACAAAATCTGAAACGTATTTTTCTTTCATATTTAAATTCAACTCATACACAATACTAAGCAGAAAAGTTTTATCCTCTGAGAAAGACGTGGGACGTGGGTGACTGCAAATACGGTATATTTTCAAATGACGATCACGTTCTTTTTCATCTCTCTGTGTCAAAGACACAGGCCACTGTTTAGTTTCAAATAAAATTATCGAGTTAGGCGTTCAAAAAAAAGTTGTTATTAATTTTTGAACAATTTTTTATGTTCCACTTCATTTTCTACCCCAGAGAGGCGATGTGACGTTCATTTAATTTTCCTCTTTTTTTTTTTTGAGAGAGGAAAAGTTTTGTCATTAATGGAGGCACAAAGTGGATGTAAAGTGTAACGGGTACGATGGTATCTTTAATGGAGACTTGATGCAACGTATTTCCATGTTCTACTGAATATGGTAAATGTACAACCTTCAACTACTTTCAGTGAAACACTCTATTCTCGTATCCACTACATTAATTTTAAACAAAAAGAATGGGAGTATGTCAAATGTCACTGCTAAATTTTCTTAGTAATTAGCTATAAATCAATAATGCATTTGCCAATAGAATCAAAAAATAACCGAAATGTAATAGTGTCGTCATGACTGTGTTATACATTCGCATTGTCAGTTCATTATTATACAAGGTGTGTATAAATTGGCGGACCCACTACACGCGGCGATGTTCTTCGTTAAATTCGGAGTCCAAAATTCTAATACGAAAATGTTGTATCATGCTCCATATCTTTGCACGAGGTTCCTAAAGTTCGGACTTTCAGTCTTAAAATAAGCATTATTACTTGATATTTGTTGACAGAAAGAGCTACAATTTAGAAGAAAGAAGAATTGTTGTTATTATCCTTTCGTTAAAGTTTTCTTTTTGATTTTAAAATTTGTTTTTAATATTTGTTTATTAACTTATTTTGACGAAAAACACATCTGACAAAGCTGTAAAACAATAAATAGGCAGCCTAATGTTGTTCTAGTCAAATACATTACTACTGTCAAATTTTGACACTTTGTAATCTACCTATTTCATTCGACTTGCTTATTCTTCGTGTTTATTTGTATAGTTTTAATCAATTTTCGTGTGTACTAGTTGTTCTGTTTGTTTATTATGAATTTTACGGTCAACGAATATGCTGATATGTACATGATATACGGTTTCTGTCGTGGAAATGCTAGCATGGCAGGACAGGAATATCGAGTGCGTTTTCCAAATCGGAGGCATCCAAGTAAAAATGTATTTCGAAGGCTGGACCAACGACTTCGTGAAACAGGTTCGTTTATTCCAAGAAATGCGAACGCAGGTCGACCAAGGCAAAGGCGTACCGTGCAACTAGAAGAGCAAGTTCTAGCCACAATACAGGAAGATCCCTCTGCGAGTACTCGTCAATTAGCTTCTACACTAAATATTCCCAGTAATAAGACTGTTCATTTGGTTCAACCAGAAAACTTGCTTAATCCATACCATGTTTCTAACGTTCAGCCTCTTTACGGAAATGATAACTTGTTTCGAATCAATTATTGCAATACAATCTTAAATAGAATTCAGGAAGAAGGTGACTTTTTAAGACGTATTCTTTGGAGTGATGAGTGCATGTTTACCAGAGATGGTGTGTTTAATATTCATAATTTTCATCATTGGGCAGATGAAAATCCACATGAATTTCGCGAATACGGTCACCAAAGCAGGTTTTCTGTTAACGTTTGGCTGGGTATAATAAACCACAGGGTATTTGGACCAATTTACTTACCAAATCGCCTAGATGCCGGTGAATATTTAAATGTTTTAGAACAAGTTATTGATGAGATACCGCTGAACGTACGCCGTAATATGATTTACATGCATGATGGAGCTCCTGGGCACTTTGCTCGTAATATAAGAGACTGGTTGACTGAACACTTCCCAGACAGATGGATTGGTCGTGGCGGTCCCCTTTTGTGGCCTGCAAGATCCCCCGATCTCAATCCATTAGATTTTTTTGTTTGGGGTTTCATTAAAGGTAAAGTTTACGGTACACCTCCACAGGACGCTGACGAAGTTAGAGCCCGAATTGAAGCCGCAGTATTAGAAAGACTTGAGCAAATAGTACAAACGATACCACAAAGATTGCAGCTATGTCTACAAATCGATGGATTTTAAATCGAACAATTATGTAGGTAATAATTACATTGATTTCTATCAAGATGATGTACAAAAATTAGTCAATATTATCAAAAAAATTTTAAACTTTGTAATATTTTCGTAATAAATATGTAATCTAAGAAACCAATTTTATTTCGTTTGTTTCTTTTTTAAATTTAAAATGTAAGGTTCACATGACGACATGTAAAAATGTTCCGAAGATTATAACTAGCACATGCGTGTTCAATGTTGCCAAATGTATGTTTCTTTCAAATTCATTCTGAAGACAAAGGAAGCCTGATACATCGTTTTAGGTTTGGAACTTTTAACTCAAAATTTGACCAAGAATGTCGCCACGTGTAGTGGGTCCGCCAATTTATACACACCTTGTATTGTACAGGCATGGTTTCCTATAATAAATTACCGTTGCTATTTTCAAAATAATTTATATGCAATATAATAAATATTTTTGCTTCTGATAACAAATATAAAGCCCGTTTATTTAGACAAGAACGCTTTATTACAATACTATATATTCAACCGCTCGTAAGTGCTAACTACTACTTTAATATTGTCATATTACAAATTAATTGTTAAATTTTTATATGCTCGAATATAACTAAATGGTTGCTATCATGACTGCTTATTTTGGAAGAAAGTGCAAGAAACAAAGGGAGTGATTTTACTTTAGTCGAGTCACGGATATTAGACGTAAACCACTAATTGAATTGATGATAGTTGTATATCAGTGATTTGAATTATATATATTAAAAGTGAAGAGATTAGTTTTAATTTTAGTGGTGCCAAATAAACATTAACATACACAACCTCATGAAGCAAATACTATGTATACAAATCTATGTAAATACATTAGAATTGTATTCATTACAATTCGCTTACTATAAGAAATATAATTACATGAATTAAGGACAGGACACCTTGCTTGGATTGTGAGGGTATTTACATACGACAGACAACCCAGCGGGACCTACTTCAAGGTATTCAATAATTCCTAAATGTTTTAATTTAACAATTCCAGTAAAATAATTTATTAAAAGTTAGTTCTCATACATTTGCATTACCTTAGGATATGTATTAATAAAGGACTGAGATGTCGATTCATCAATTTTCACAACAACAGTTGTAGAATTAAATTTTAGACTAGTCGTGGAAGTAAACTTGTTTGGTGTAATTGCAGATTTGTCGTGGCAATAAATGTAGTCATTGTTGTTGGAACTGTAAGGATTGTTGTTTTGTCAATTTCTTGTGTTATTTTTTATTTTGTTTAACGGTTGTCGTTTTCTCAGAAGTATTTACTCTTAATGGTGGCTGTTGGTCAGGAAATTTAGGAGAATTAATACTATTGTCTAGAATGTCATGTATGTACTTGATCAACGTGGCAATATGATCTAAAGTAGAAACGAGTATGAACTTTATTGGGACAAATGGATTATGGCTTCGGTATATTTTGTTCCTTTTGGGTTGAATGAGACAATATAATACTGCAAGTTCTGTATTTCTCCCTAATTAATACTTTCTAATAAGAGTTATACATTTAGAATGAGTTTTTTAATTATTTAATTTCTAATTTAATGTCTAGTTACTTGATTAAGGTCGACATGATGGTGTTCTGTCCGGAATATAGTCTTTGGCATCGTTTTCATTCGGCCGATTTACCCTTAGTATATTAATAACATATATTATAACATATTACATCATATGAAAGCAATTATATTATGGTTTCGAGAATGTTGCATTCTATTACAACTTTGTCATTACTACAACCACGCCAGTATATAAAAATTACGTATTCGTTTAGTATCTAGCAGCGAGGAGCTATAAGTTCATATGCTGCATACATGATCTTGCCCAACCCTACTCAACTGTTACTTTTTGCTACTTTTTCAGAAAACGACATTTGAAGTTCTTAATCTACATCTTTCGCATGCGTATATAAAGTTTCTGCAATCCTTTTTACTTAAGAGCGCGCCTAATGTCCTTCAAAACGCCCTGAAAGTCAATAATTTGCATTTGTGTACATAGATGGCGCTACTATTACCAATTTTTAATAAAAAGCTAAGAAATGAATCCGAACCCTAGTTTAACTATTCTCCGGAAGATGACAGAGACACGCAGTGTCGTTTGTTATGCTTTTTTTATCCGAAAGCAAATTCAGGAGCCCAGACAACTTTTTTTTTACGTTAAAAAAAACATAAACACGTCCCATTCGGAGTTTGATGTGAATTTTTCGGTATTTTGCTAAATTGCTAATTTGTAAAAGTATATATACATACATTATACAGATATATGATATACCGGGTGTCCTAGAGAAGCGGTAAAGTAAGTATGACACTTAATGATATAACTTAAGACAGACGTTTTACATTCCATGGCAAACCTTTATCAATATAATTTTTGATCTCGCGGTATTTTTAAACAGCACATATTATTACTTGTCACAGCCATATAAATATACAGAGTTCTCCATTTAATTCTTTTAAGAAATTTTATGTTCAGCAAATGATATGTAATTCTAAGGAACATGCTTTGAAATATCAAAATAAATATTAAATTCACACACTAAAATGGTATCGCTACTATAAATTGAGCCCATAATAGGTCTTTCATCATTAATCGTTTTTA
The DNA here is from genome assembly GCA_963170755.1 of Amphimallon solstitiale. Lineage (NCBI taxonomy): Eukaryota > Metazoa > Arthropoda > Insecta > Coleoptera > Scarabaeidae > Amphimallon > Amphimallon solstitiale. The sequence continues at coordinate 165,233,376 of OY720676.1, read as the reverse complement.
CATAGCAAAAATCATAGCATTTCTTTAAAAAAAACATAAGTTTGTGTTGGTTCGTCGTTGTCGAACTGTCGGTATACATGAAAATATCTTTAAATTGTAGACCTCATGATTATCTACAATTTTTTCGCTGACGACAAGTAATATTTCTACTCTTATCGAAGCGATTTTTTGCAAATATTTCGTAAATTATGCATTCTATATAGATTTAGCAAGAGTACAAAAGTATTTAGAGCTAAAATATCTCGCAAAGCAGGCATTCTATAAGATAAAAGATGTACCTACTAAACATAGAATTCTGAATAATTTATGTATAACAATTTTTTCAGAATTCGGACCTAAATTTACACACTTACAGTTTTTTTTTTTTTAAGAAGATAAATGTATTTAAAACTTAATTTTGAACAAAATTTGTATTAATTGTAACGCGCAATAGGTATAAGAAAGTCGTGTGGTGGCCACACCTCATTTTTTTGCTGGTGCTCGTGCGTGTAGCCGTTTCGAATTGTTGTAAGAGGAGCTTTACAAAATCCATAACATTGTTCACTTCTGTACTGTGGTATCTATCACCGATTTATTCGCAATAATTAAATGCATTACGAGAAGGCTATTCAGAATCTAACTCTTTGAGATAATTTTATTATTTTTCTAAGCTATTTACTTTGTTAAAAAAAATTGGCTATAAACAAGTTTCGTAGCAGACACGAATCAAAAGGGGAACTAATAATGGTATTCTTTAATTGGTCAATCAATTTTTTCCATTTTCCGGTCCTCAATACCCAAGTATCTGTTAAAGGCGAGCAAATGCAAAATATGTCCTATACGACTATTACGTATAAAGGCATATATGTAAGTCACAGTAATTATTTACTGCTTGATGTTAGTTTTAACATCCATGTGTTCACACTTTTCATTTTCGTTATGTCCTATACGTTCTAGTAGTTTTTATTTTTTTTTAATCTAGTTTGTTTTTATACTAATACATCAGTCGACAATCGAATTAAAATTATCTATACTTTATAATGATATTTTGGCATAATCACAACTTTATTACACCTATTTTCTTCGAAATGTTTTGTTTAACATATAATTGTGTATAAGTAATTTTATAAACATTGTAATTTGAGGTAGCGCCATCTGATACTGAAGGCTCCAATTAAAAGCGATAGAATTATCTTAGCTTAGACAAAAACCACCAAATATTGATGAAAAAACATAGTAATTAGTGTCAATAAATTGTTTGTAGCGTTGATCTTTTACAAAACGTTTTGAGATGACCATGTCGAGGTTCTCAGGTGATAAAGACACATTTTATGACTATTATTTCAGCAAAATGTCAAGTTTTCAAGTGTTTGTAATTTTATTATTTAAGCTTATTAAGCGCTGGTATTCACAGAATACCTAATCTACATAATGCTCTTTTCAAATATCACAAAGGATGTCACCAATTTTCATTGGTAACTTTTATTTCTTGTCACAAAATTTACATGTTTTTCTACTATGCTGCCATCTATGAGCCTTTTGGGCAGCGGTCCCGCTCTTTATGCGCAAAGAATTTTAATCGCGAACATGTAAGTCTGATCCAGTGTGCGCCGTGCTGGCATCTTTCATCAAATTCTTAAATGTACATCGCTTAGTAGCTTAGATGGCAAGAGTATCGGTTAAGGAACTGTGATCAAGTCACATCACCTACAGAATTTACTATTTATAAAAAATGCTGTTTCGGCGTGTTAGTAACAAGCACGAAGAATACATTTTTGCTTTACTGTTATTATTTTTGAATTTAGGAGATTAACAATATGCGACAATTTGAAATGACAGCTAGTAATATTAATAATGTTTCAATTGTTTTGTAATTTAACAAACAAATGACGAATGCATTCGTGATTTAAAGTGCTTTCAGTTATTCCGAAAATATAACAATGTCCTCTCTTTATTTCATACTACCATCTATTTAAAAACATTATTATACTTACACGAAAGAATTTGTTTTATTTCGACTGTGCTCTATATAATCCTCAGTGTATATAAACTACATTGTACTTATAGAATGACATTGTAATATTTCGTGCAGACAGTCTTTCTAAAAAGATTACATTATAATATAAATGGGAGAATGAACACAATTTCCTATATCGGGATCCGAGGAAATAAAGAAAAGAAAAGATCGCCAGCGCGGGGGCATTTATAATATTGCCGGCAATTTCCAGTAGGATTACATTACGGAAAGTTTGCGTTGCGCTGAAAATATAAATAGGTCGTAATGTCCGAGATTATGGTGTGTCGTATCATGGTATCAGTGATTTATTGCCCGAGGTCTAACACGATTGAGTCATTATTTCTTATTCCGAATATTTATGGAGTTTTGTTATCATGAAGTGTTTATGAAAGAAAATCTCTACGCCGCGTTACCAATGCCGACAGCATTTTGATATCGTAAGTAATGGTCGCTTCAGACGATTCAAATTTATAGGTTAACTTAATGTCTGTTAAAATGTATGTAAAGAGAATCTATCAAGTCAGTTGTTTTATATTAAATTAGATAATAGATAAACTAGACGATTTATATCGGGAAATTGTGCAATCTTTGACGACGAACTTCTAAAAGTCTTTACCACTAACACTGGTAGAAAAGAAATAGATTACAAGCAGCTCTGGATCACTAAATAATTGCTGGAGGTATCTGCATTGCTAAGAGAAATGTCAGATAAAAAAATAGGAAAGTAGATATATTAGCAACACATGCTGGAAAATAATTAATGTGCAATCATGCGCAGTAAAAAGTAACCAAGTACTAAAGATATTTTGCGATATTGGCCCAAATATGTCACGAACATAACAAAAATACGAAGTGGCATGCGGTCTCTCTATTCCACCGTCCTTAACACATTCGCTGCCACTGTCGCCATATGGCGACGCACTCGGTCGTCCGTGTGTGCCACCGTCGCTATTTGGCGACACCGGTTCGATATCAAGTCAATGCAAACCAATTTACCAGGCTTGACAGGATTCAACAGTTGAATGCATAGGCACTTGGAAAAGAAGTTTTTACGAATAATTTCGCCACTGTTCACTTTTTCTTCTTCTTTACGGTCTTTGTGACGTGCGGGGTAATGTCTGGCGAATAATTATCCTGTTATTTCAATACAAATAAACAAATAAGTCTGTCTGGCATAGTATGATAGTGCAATCGTTACTTGAGAAAGAAATGTCTACGAATATTTTACCCCCGGTTCTATTTTTTTAATGGTCTTTGTGTAACGTGTGGGAAAGTGTATGTATGACTGGCGACAAATTATCCTTGTTATTACGTCAATACAAATAAGTATGTCTGGCACAGTAGGATAGGGCAATCGTGTACGTCATTTTCAATTAATTTTGCAAATATGACTGTAAAAATAGACAATGCGGAACATAACTCGTGTCGCCATATGGCGACAGTGGCATAATCTGTATGTTCCACTGTCGCCATATGGCGACACAAACTCAAAATTCGTTTTAAGTGAGTAAACATGTTGTAATTAGACTTTTATTGGTGTTTATAAACATTTAGAGCAATTTTGACGCCAATAAATCAAAAAACCATACTTGGCTCATGGTGAAGTTTGCAAAATGTTACTGGCAGCGAACGTGTTAAGAGTCTTCTATACCTCCCTGTATGCATTAATAGAGGGTGAGACTCATCAGTTTTGCTAATATGACCTTTAGGAAAAAAGGACATGTAAGTAAATTATTTGAACTACATTGTGTAAACAGCTCGGACACCAATATATTTTTATGTTTTCTTGAAAACTACTTTGTTCTAGAGAACGACGAAGTATAAAATCTAAAAGAAGTAACTGCCTAATCTAGATACAAAATTATACCTAATACAAGTAAAACAAGAACATCTACATACACTGGTGGTTCATAATATGACCAAATATAACATGAAAACACTAATAATTCAATTCTAAACTTAATTTGTAGCTGGTTGCTTCTTCAAGGGCCAAACATTAATTTTCTTATTATTAAAATTTTTTTTTCAATAGATATACATACTATGTTTCATGTTATATCGCTCATAGATTTAAACATATGTTAATTTTAAAAATAATTAGGTTTCTATGCCTACAAGGGTTGGATAAATAATTGAAAAGCAAACTAAAATTATATTTCAAAGAAAAGTGCATTGCGTTATCATCTGTATAGTCGAAATATTGAAAAAAACTAACTAATTATGAAGTTGTGGGGGAGTGTTGTATTTTCCGGGTAGGCAGTAATAGTAATAAAGATTTTTTCCACTTCATTTCATATTAATCTGCGGAAGTTAAATAAACATATTTATTCATTGCACGTAAATATTTACATATGGAAATAAAAACTGTCGTATTTATTTTGTTTAAAACAATGTAGCAATCGCTATACACAATACGATTTTCTCTTACAGCCGACTTACAACTTATCAAATAGTTACTTTTCATTGCTCATGACTGTACAAAAAAGGAAGTAAGTATTCATAGTTTTGGAGTTGAAGACCGGGATATAATTCTTAATGTCTAACTATCTCTGTGCTGATCCATCCATGCACAGTTTTCGACCAAATGAGACATTCGCGTCAAAAACAGTAATGCGTTTACATCGCTCTGGTTACATCATAAAAAAAACGAAAGGACTATTGATACGAGGGTGGTCCCAGAAGTACCCGACCTGACGTAGAGATGGCGGTACTTGTTTGAAAAATATCACTGTATTAGAAAGTACACAATCCATAACACATATGTTTCAAGTTTGAAGGAGCAACTGTTTAGTATTTGTTTAACAGCTGTCAATAGTGAATGTTTTCAGTGAATTTGTGAAAATGGAGAAAATTAGTCATCGTTATGTGATACAATACTTTTATTTGAAAGACCTTAGTCCAACCAATATAAAAGCTGAACTGGATTCTACTCTTGGTGAGTTTGTTCCTTCGTTTACAACAATAAAATATTGGGTAGCAGAGTTCAAACGAGGCCGTACGAGCAGCCAAGACAAGAATGCAGTGGTCGACCAAATGAGGTGACGACTCCAGAAATGGTGAAGAAAATCCGCAAAGCGGTACTGGATAATCGTCGACTGAAAGTGCGCGAGCTAGCAGACATAGTGGCATTTCAGAAAGTGCGGTACATCGCATCCTATATTAAAATTTGGACTTGAAAAAGCTGTGTGCAAGATGGGTTTTCGCTCACACTCGAGCAAAAACAGTGTCGTGAAGATGTTTCAATCGAGTGTTTAGCGAAGTGTCACAGCAACAAAGCAACATTTTTGCGAAGTTTCATAACCATGGACGAAACATGGGTCCGTCACTTTACACCCGAGACAAAAGAACAATCAAAACAATGGACTGAAAAGGGAAAACCGCCTCCAAAGAACGCGAAGACCGTTCCATCTGCAGTCAAGGTCATGGCGTCGGTTTCTTGGGATGCGCGTGCGATAATTTTCATTGATTATCTTGAAAAAGGAAAAACTATTGACAGCGAACTTATTGCAACATTTGAGCGAAGAAATCAAGCAAAAACGGCCTCATTTGGCTAAGAAGAAAGTGTTCTTTCTTCAAGATAATGCATCAGTTCACAAATCCGTTATTGCAATGCCAAATTTAATGAATTAAAGTTTGAATTGCTACGTCATTCAACCTATTTGCCAGATTTAGCCCCCTCGGATTATTTTCTGTTCCCAGACTTGAAAAAATTGCACAGTGGTCATAGATTTTCCAACGATGAAGAAGTGATGTCGGCAGTTAATGGCTATTTTGAGGCGCAAGACAGTTGTCATTATAAAGAGGGTATCGAACTTATTGAGCATAGTTGGGAAAAGTGTATAGAGCTGACAGGAGATTATGTTGAAAAATAAATATATTTTTTCCCAAAATGTTTGTGTTTTCTCTGTTGGGTCGGGTACTTCTGGGACCACCCTCGTAGGTGCCGAACAAAGACGACGACAAACTATGAAGGCATCTAAGTAACATTATAAAAACTGCCAAAAGTATATTACATACCCTCTGTATAGAGTAATAAATGTATCTTTTGAAACAGGAATACATCTGGTCGCACTAAATATTTCAAAATAATGAAAATATAATAGCAATCTTTAAAAAAAATGGAAGACATAATATTTTTCAAAATTACCAACCTATTTCAATGCAAAATCTGGTGTGCCTAAATAGCTTCATCAAAAAATACAAGATACAAGTGAATCCTAGCATGAATACTGCTAGCACATACCCGACAGTTCAGTTTGAGTCTCAATAAAATTCATGAAGTCTAGAAGGACAAAGCACATATCATAACACTACTATTTAAAATTCGCTGAATCATGCACTCTTATTTATGAAACTTCAGCCAATCTATAGGTCAGGTCGTTCCGGCAATGTTGGTCACATTGGTGCTGTCATATCTCCTGAAATATTTATTGGAGGGATGTGCCTCAAGGAAATATTCTGGGGCCCGTTTAGTATTGTGATAGACAATCTCGAATATCGATTCCACGTCCTAAAGTAATTTTGGAAATACACATAGAGCAAGTTTGCGTCAAATTAGTTTCATCGTGATATCTCTTTTGAAGATTAGTGTTCTCCAGTTTCAGGTTTGTGACGAATTGTAAATATCATCGGTATCCCACTGAAGATTTTGAACGCTCATTCGTGTATTAAGCCGGTGTTAGTTATATGTACGTTAAATTGTAGATTAGGTTGTCCCTTAATATACGATTACTGTCTCTGGTGGGGGGCAAAGATTTTCAAAACAACCCAGTGTGCATCATTGAGGAATATTTCAGTTTTAAACTTAACTTATCCTGATGACTACGCCTTTTAGCAGTTTTCATGATTCGTCACATAAGTATATACCACTGCACACATTTTACTGATGTAATAGACCTTTTTCTTCTTTAGCTACAAACTCAAGTTGCTCGATTAAGTAAAATTCTTTACAATTTTTTAAAACATGTTATTTAATACTAGTGGAAACTAACTTATTTGTAGTTTTTTTCTTGGACTACATAAACGAAGAGATATTTGCAGAAAGATCTTTTCTGATTAAAGAGTTTTTTCCACTTCAAAATTCACAGTTTTTTGAATGGGTAAGTTTTTCAAATTACCTTTCAACCAGCCTTATACTTTTAATAAATCTGCACACAATGTTTAATTTGTACTGTATATACGAAAAACTAATTACATGCCGATAACATTAAAATAAAGTATAAATGTTGAAACTGACAATGGACGACACACGCTTCAACCAACTTATGCCAAAAATAAAATAGCAATCAAAACTGTTGTATAAGTGGAAAATCACCAGCTACAGCTTACTACCAGAAAAAGCGAATATGATTTTGTCTACCGGAAAGGTCATTCTGGGATGGGAAGGAGATAATTTACTGTTCTAGTAAATTATCTAGTATATATGAGGCGTCTAAATGCAAAAGTCGACATATGACAAATTTAAACAAAATGAGGTAAGGGCGCCATCTGGTAGAATACTTTCTCACTAAGTTGATGACCAATAGTTCTGGTTCAAAACTCGACAGCTAACATTGAAAACGAAGCATTTAAGATCAGCGTTAAATGCAAAACCCGACATCTCCTAGTGTGATTAAGTTGCAAACAACGACATTTGCACAGGAACCAATGGGCGTTCGCATTCGATACACGTGATCAACGGGGCATGACAAACACGTGTTGATTTCATTTATGTAGAAGCATTGTTTTTAATCATTATTATCTAGTGGTGTTTTATTAAAATAGTGAGCGAATGGATAATTTAATAATTACTAAATCTTCTCCAAACAAAGCAAGGAAACGCATTGCTAACTCCAGTCAGTGGAAAAGAGAAATAGCAAAAGTAAAGAGGTAACATTTTCAATAATCTTTGTTTACATTGTTGCATTATGTTCAATTTTAGACATTCTGCAAAAAATTTACCAATTTATCCTTCTTGCAAACATGACGGTAAACCTGGTACACCTTACCATTGCTGCAATAAAAATCTTGTGTCTCTTCAGTCAATAAAACATTTTCACCAACACTTCTATGCCACTAAAAATAAGATTGACCAAGACAATTTTATACTGAGATTTTGTACATCATCAATCCCAAAGCGCTCAAAGAAGAATGATAATAGAAAACCTAAACATGTTTCTATGAAGTATACCATTCGGCGCATTGAAGATGGATCTCTTGTAGCAATATGCCGAAGTGCTTTTTTAAACATTTTGGGTATAAGTAAAGATAGAGTAATCAATGTTGTTAAGAGGCATCTCTATACTGGGGAATCACCAAAGGAACGCCGGGGTGGTAACAGAATTGGAAATAAAAACAATGAGAAAAGAAGAAAAGTCACCGAATTTATAGAATCTCTCACATGCACAGAAAGTCATTATAGTCGATCAAAGAATATGTTACGTGTTTACCTGCCATGCGAATTAAATATAAAAAAGCTTTGGTGTATGTTTAATGAAAGTCAAAATGAAAATCACAAAGTAAAGCAGTGCTTTTTTCGAAAAATTTTTACAACAACGTACAATATAGGATTTGGATCTCCAAAAACCGATATTTGTTCTACGTGCACACAATTTGAAGAAAAAATGAAAACTAATTTAGATAAACCAGCCAAGCTTGAATTGATGGCTCAGCAGAGAGTCCACAAATTAAGGGCTAAAGCTTTTTATGGGTTATTGAAAAAATCCAAAGAAAATATTGAAACATTCTCATTTGACTGTGAAAAAAACTTAGCTTTACCGAAGTTGCCGGACCAAGCTTGCTATTTTAGTATGCAATTGAACTTTTATAATTTCACTATCGTAAATGGCCCTTCAAACACTCCTCTCAATTCAACAACGGTTACCGCATTTTTATGGAGCGAAGTAGATAGACCGAAAAGTTCAAATGAAATCTCGTCGGCTGTTTTCCATAAATTATGCACTTTTCGGTTTAGAAAAGATGTCGAAATTGTTAGGCTTGTAGCTGATGGATGTGCAGGCCAGAACAAAAACTCCACGATGTTAGGAATGGCTATGTATTGGCTTCAAGTTTTAGCACCAAAACAGATAAGAGAAATTCACATCATGTTTCCAGTTGTCGGTCATTCTTTTATACCGCCGGATCGCGTCTTTGGATCTATCGAAAAAAAAGTAAAAAAAACATCTTGTATTGTTTCCCCTGATGAATATGCTGACATAATCAAGAAACATTGTACAGTGCTGAAAATGGGAGACGACAAAATCTATGATTTCAAAGAGAAGGTGAAACATGTTTTGAAGTCTACAAATAGTTGGCATTTTCAAATCAGTAAAGTAAAGCGAATCATCCTTTCTAAGACGACAGAGAAAAACGTTAGTGTTGTAGTTCGTGGGGAAGTACATTATAGAAATGACATTGGAGAAGCAAAATCCATTCTCAAAAGGGGAAAAAAAATCAGATGCTGAAGCCTGAGGAACTTCCTGTGGGAATGCCAGTAAAACCTGATAAAATTAAAAGCATTTCGGATTTACTCAAGAAACATTATGGCGACGACTGGCCAACCCAAGAAAAACTATCTTTTTACAATAACTATTTTCATAATGAGATAGAAAACGATGAGAATCAAAGTTTAGACTCCGAAAGTAATATTTCTGAAGACGATGAGAACTATTTAAGAGTTTAAAATTACTTTTACAATTACTTGAATTGAATCTAATTTGTTTTTTTTTTCAAATTCGAATAAAAGCGATTGTTTAATAATTTTTTTATTTTTAAAGGTAGATTGATAGTTTGAAATGAAAAATCAAAATTTGCATTATGCTGAGATGCAAAATACGACATTTACCTCATGAGATGCAAAAGTTGACATTTGCAAAATTAAAGTTCAAATTATAATTAAACGACTGTTCTTAGATTTTTCAAATAATGTTAGTTATACTGCGAATATTAAAAGCATAATTTACATATCAAATTTAGAACATTTAGCCGAAAAATAAAAAGTAGAGGCGTTTTTGTCATTTTACTCGATTTTATGTCAGAAGTAGATGTCGACTTTTGCATTTAGACGCCTCATATACGTATATTAATTATGAATTTTATCTAATAATCGGGTTAATACCGCAGAACTAACTGTCAATCCGAAGGGTGTCATTTTAAATTCCTAAATATTACCGCTTATTTAGGAAACACAGAATTCCTTAGAATTATCTGCAAATCTTGCATTACACACTTCTCTCAGGAATGGATCCGGATTATCTCTTACTGATGGTAGTCGTTCACATAAAAATATGTTTCTTAAAATCAGCTGAATAAATTTACGTGTTTTAACAGATCTAATAATATTTTCTATAATTCTCATTTTTTTAGCTTTCAGGTTTTAATAATTACAATCTTTTCTTTTAGTCGAATGGTTTTCAATAGACCATGACTGGCATATTAAAAAATCGTTACTTTTTCTTCTTTTATTATTTTTTGTGTACTTTCTAATTGCATCGCGTATTTTCTTTTCTACACTTATTAAATTAACTAAGGTTTAATGAAACACATGATTTAACGGATGATTTAATGTTGTCAGTCGGAACTTCGCTGTGAAATTTGCCGTATATTCAATTCAATATATTGCAGCATTTAAATTATTTTGCTTGATTCATTTGGTTTTTAAATTACCTACCCACAAATATCAACCCCATTCACCACTTCGAAATAATCACCTAAAAAAGCACGTGTTGCATCAACTAAAAAAGCATCCGTGGGTGTATATTTTGCAACCGTTCTGGAATCGAATTTCAAGAATGGAATTCATTAATTGACAAAACATTGAAAAAGAGTATTGAACTAAAGCGGAACTGCGTAGAAAAATAAACGAATTTTGAACAGAAAAACAATCTTTCACTGTTATGTTGAGAATTTATCATCTGTTTTCCGTACCTCTACATATTTGCTTGTCTACGTGCAGGAACTTCTTGTACGAAGGAGTTTTTTTTATGTATTACACCTTTTCCACCGAATCACATCATACATCAAGCTACAGAGAAAAATATTTTAAATAAGCTAAATACCCGTGTTAAATTGTTTAATCTAATAAGGCTGATTGTGCAGGCCTATCATAAGTGTATTTGCCACATTTTATTTGCGCGAATTGATGCACTACGCGCATAGAATGACATTTATTTTAAGTAAAACTTCTTCCGCTTGTCGATCATATGTTTATACTTGTAGCACCCTGATATGTTGTTTATTCTACCGTCCGGATGTCACAATGGCAGATCTGCGTTACCAATTGTTATAATCGCGGATTACTTTGCGTGGATGTAGTTAATTCGTGCACTCTCTCTCTTTCTCTTTCCCGCTGCATTAAGACATATTTTATAATATGTCAGTATAATTTTGCATGATAGCTCTTAAGCTCAAGACTTGTCAAGCAGTTGAAGGTTATTCTGGGGCGCTTTCTGAAACGAAGTCTCAGGCTATTTTATGGGTGGTTCTGTTTGTATACATTTTAGTTTTTCTTTCGTATTCTGGTTATAGTTTAGAAATGATTATAAAGAGTAGGTGCCGCTATAGTTGACTCGCTCCCGCAGTCGACATGCGCCACTAAATCAAAATGGCGTCAAAATTGAGATGTTGCAAAAATGTATCTTTCAAGTAATATAACCTACAAAAGCCATTTCAGGACTGTCATAAATAATAATGTTCATACCTACGAGGAAAGAATAGAACAGGAGAGAGTCTCGTTAAAACTAATATTTGTCCAAAGTGGTAATTCAATATGGCCGCCGCAATTCATAGGCGTGCATAAATATTTTGTATAGGGTATATGCTGACTTCGTATGTTCTCGATAATCATTTAAAAGTTATTCAAAATACTCATTTTTAAAATTATTATTGCCTATGTTGAATGACAATTTGAAATTCACTTTACAGATGAAGAGAAAAAGTGAGATTCTTCGTTTTTGTAGTGTTAGAACGGCCACAAGTCACACAATTCATCATTATAAAAGCACTAAAGCCGTCAGTATTTACATTATTTGACATAACTGACCTGCCTTGAAGTGGTAAATTCCGTCTAAATAATACCTATTCCCCCACCACATTATTATCTCTCCTGTTCTATTCTTTCCTCGTAAGTTCATACATCTTTTGACATTTGTCATAATTATCTTTTAACGTTTGTTATAATTGTCATCTAAACATTTTAAATTTGTCAACAATGCTTGCCCCCTAAACAGTATAGCTAAATGTTATATAAAATATAGGTGTAAAAAAATAATATTTAATAGCTTTATTTATAATATTTAATTTCTAACTGGCTTTCATGTAACAGTATTTTACTAAGGGTTTATTAGTTTAATTTTATTGTTTTGAATTTGTTCCGGCCTATTGAAATTTGTAGTGCTATTGAATCACCGTCTTTAGTTCGTACTTTGGCCGTGTGGGTTGCCAAAACGACTCCACTATAGCTGCATAAACCTCACTAAAGCGAGGAGTTCATATGGTAGTATTTTGCTTTGCAGATGATGTGACATTTATTTATATATGTTCTGGTGCCATAAAAGACTTTATGTGGTAATAATAACAATAATAAATGGTCTTTCTTTGGCGAAGTCCAGCAATCGTCATTAAAATATCTCATTCGATCAAAGACGGCCATTTGTGCAGGTCTCAAATAATTTATTCTGCAAAGACCTATTTACATATTATTCTTAATTTTTTATCATGCAGATTACATAAAATATCCAATGTGTACAAATCCGAGAATGAAAAGCAATCATTACGTTATTGTTATTGGGAACTATGTCAGGAACATTTTGCATTCTGACATATAACCGTCCGTTATTCTTAAGCGATTATACCGTCACAATTTATAAACATTTATAAATGAATTTACCTCAACCCTATTAAATTGTATACCTTTGTGCCATCCAGAGATCTCGGTCCCACCGGGACTCGGACTAATTCACAAATTATCAAATTAAAATGAACAGTGTCCCTGCTAATTCGGTAATAAATACGAAAAGACCGAAATAACCAGCCGGTCACATTAATCTTGAGGCTCTCTCATGTGAACGACTCACCTACTTCTTTATTCTTAATTACATTTGGTAATTAACCTAATGAAAAACGGGTATTCAAAAAGTAATAGAAGATGATTTATTAGGGAATGAACTAACAAGGCGTTTGTGTGAAGAGAAAATTATAGGCTCTATCATGACACACGTATGACTAACTGTGTGTGCGCGCGTGTTTTATCTCTTACTTGTAGAGAACCCCTCAAGTTATATTAGATAACAACCAATGTTTTTATTTGTCTTTTTCATTTTTGTATTGTGCTAAGAAACGAACCGAAGAAATAACTTATTAAGCTAATTGCTGTTTTCGTTATCTGTTGGGTTGTACTCCGGATACCAAACGATAATTTAAAATTATATACCAAAATTACTTCGCAAAGATTATTAAACTGTGCACGTAGGAATAAAGGGAAAAGGAACTAAATAAATAATTTTGTTGGCGGAAAGTAGGTCATCTTGACCTAGAGGCTTACTACGTTGAAATGAGATTTACCTAAGTTTGTAGAACTAATTGTAAAAAAAAAAATTAAACAAACATTTCTTAATAATAATAATTTTGATAATGTTTTATGTTTCTCCTAATTTCTTTTTAAAAATTTTGACTGGTAAATATTGATATTTTCAAACATATTGCAGTGATCTTGAGTTAAATTAAAATAGTAAGTTAGGATGTAGTAAATTTATATTGGTTTTATTAATCGTGTTGAATCAAAATATTGCAATAATTTACGTTTTCTCATACTTATATATTGGTTTTTCTTTGAATCTCGTATACTAAATTGACATAAACACATTGATATTTAAGATGCATTTGTTTGTTTACATTTTTCAAGCAGTAGAATATATACACGCCGCTAAGGGCGATACCAGTAATGTACATCTTAAAGAGTGGGAAGAATTTCTTGAGTAGACATGCCTGAGTTTTTTATCTTAGAAAAATTGTTATAAAATGCCGTGCAGGGCGACTTTCAATGGATTTTATCGCTGGTGAGAACCGCTCTAAAATACAAATAAGCATTCGGTGTCTGTATTAATAATTTTTTATACTCACCGCCTGTAAAGTGACATTAGGAGTATGTGTCGCTCGACCAGGAAAGAGTATTTCCCGGTCGAGGCGATTGAAAAAATTGAAAAAAACACTGGCACTTTGGGCCTTTTAAAAAAAATCTAACTTGATAGTAATAAAATTTAGTTTTTAAAATACTACTTCCCTCGACTATTCTTCACTAAAAGTTGGGGAAATAGGAGTAATAATTAAAAATTCACAATAACTTTGTGGCGCCATCTATTTGACGACATTTTAAGCGACATCTAAAGCGACATTCAACGCCATCTATTATTGACATTCATATTGGCAGTTCATATAATAAATTGAACCACAGAAAACGCAATAAATGTACTTACTATAAATTTATAAATATAAGAATAAATACCTCATGTTTGCCATTTGTAAGAATATAATAACTTAATTTTAGGGAAAGGTGAGTAATAGTTACGTACATGAAATGCTTAAATTAATTAGGTAATCTATCTTAGGTTAGGTATGATACTAATGATATTAATCAATAATATTTTTTTAATTTAATGTTCGTACAAAAAATATTGTACAAACCACTTGCGTAAAGACATCTTCCACGCAATCGCGCAATTAAAAGCACTCGCTTTCTGCGGTCGCTCGTGCTTACAATGTGCGCTCATGCGCACTTGGTTCGTAAATAACTATTAAATTTGAACTCGTAAAATTTTTAGGTAATAATTTTTATTTTAAAATTGTAAAAATTTTAGGAAATAATTTTTATTTTGAATAAATAATTTCATGGAGTAATAATTTCTAAATAAAAATTTTTATTCGAACGTGGAATAATTTTTCGAATAAAAATAAATATATTTAAATCTTAGGAGATATTCGGATATTTGTTAAGAACCGGAATATTTTATTTTAAAACATGATCGCCATAGGCTACATGTCACGATAAAAGATCCTGGAAATTACAATAATGTTTTTTTTTAAATAAGGTATTTTGTAAAAAGTTTGATTTTTTTGAATCGGAGTACAGATACTTTATGTTTTTCTGTTCTATATAAAATGTATTATATCTTATTCGTTATTTATTGTAGAACTGGTATAAAATAAAGTGATTAAGGTGAATATGGAAGAGTTTAATGCTTTATATTAAAAGCTAAGGTAGTTTCTATAGTATTTTCTTTGTGTATATAAAGTGTTTTATTGTTTTTGTGCGGTAACTTATATTGAAACTTAATAAGGTTCATAAATTTATATTTTATTGTTTAGAATTTATTATCTTTTTTGTAAATTGGTATGATGTGCCATGTGTGGGTGGATAGTTAAGAGATGAAATTGAAATAAGGTCCAAGGTCCCACAGATTCTTTATTTTGATTATTGTGACCGGTTTCGTGAGTTTAAATACTACACTCACATCCTCAGGCCAAGCTTAAACAAGAAAGTAACCAAGGTACAAATTACAAAATTTTTGCATTTGAGTGAAATTAATATCAGCACAAAGTCAGCATTTTAATGCATATCTAAACACTTGTAATTATTTTTTTTGAATGATTTTCATTCCTTCTTGTAAACATTAGAGATTGGACACGTTATTATGTGAGCTAAGGGTGCGTTCAATGAATTAAAGGATAAACTCATAGGATGGGACTTTGACTGACTCTTTAACGTTAATTTCCTTTGGGAATATTGTCTAGAAGCGAGAAGAGGCATTTGGACAGGATTAAAATCAGAGCAAAGTCTATTTTCTTGTGTGTGCACAAAAATAAGAATAATATTTTGTTTCATAATCATAACCAATATAAGTCGTTACACATTACAGATTAATGATGAGAAATTTTCTTTTGTTTTATTGATTGCACGAAAATTTTAAACTAAGCACGTACTAGTGTGTTATACATGATTTCGATGTATATTTTAGTTTATATACACTATTATATGCTAATGTCATGAATGGTGGCTTGTACATAAGTTATTTAGAATAGTTATTTTGTTTTAATTTTATTATCAGTATTTTCTCTTAGTATATTCACTAAATTATATTGAAAGATATTTTTGGATTTTTATTTAATGTATCTGACCTGTTAAAAACTTAAGATTACAACCGACATCTTTGTATTACAGACAAATGTATTTTCCGGGAAACAAATGCCAATAATATCATGATAATTTAGAATCAAAAGTCAGGCTTACAAGACGTCAATTCCAGGGACGCATAAATCCCGATTTAATATTTTTCACACACGAATCGAAATAAGTTTAGAGAAATAAGTACTTACCAAGTAACAGTAAATACATCTTCTCTAGAAGCAATATTGAAGGGTTTATAAAACATCACATATGCTGAGTGTTCACAGTTCACACTGAAAGTTCGAATGGAAGTTGAGAGTTGAAATGAAAGTAAATCACCATTAAAATGTCAAATTTGTGCTCAGGTGTTAATAATTGTTTGTCACCGGAAATATATTTATACATTGAAAAGGGCCCTGTAACATCTACTGTAGCAAGAGAGGCATATTTAAGCTATCCAAACTTGTTTACTGCCGGCACATTGCTCCCGCGTTCGGCAAAATCTACTTCTGTGCCGGTACGTAAGTCAACAATTCGGCTTACAGTATGAATTTCTATATTGTTATTTAGAACTGCTTCAAATTTTTGTTTGACCTTATCACCACCAGCTCTAAATAATTGGGAAAGGAATTGACGAAGACCATATCATATCCATACCATATATCATATTCATGGTTCTAGATATAAAATAATCACAGGTTGGTCGGTGTAAGTTCTAGACGTGTGTTGTTGGTCCTCTTTAGATCACTCACACAAGATTGACTGACTACTTACTTACTTATTACTAATAAGGAGGTCAACTTTACCTCTTTCCTTTATCTTTTTGTGTTATTTTACTATTGATGGTGAATTACTCTCTCTCTGATGTAAATGTGTATTTTTTATGTCTTGCTCGTGGTAGTTCTAAACAGCTGGGCAAATACACATCAGGACAGACGGTACAGTTATTCCATGAGAATCATAACGGAATTTATTTTAAAATGAATATTTTAAAAAATTCAGACAAAGCAGAAGTACGATTAAAGAAATTAATTATTAAAATTTGATCAAAGGCAAAATTTGCACGCTATAACTTTAAATAATATTATAAATTATAATCTGTATTTCTCTAATTAAAACAACCTTCGCTTTTCAGTTTCTATAACTCCATATTTACTTGAATTGTATCATTATATAAATCCAAAGTTTAACTTGCTTTTTTAAATTTATCAGCATTACATTTTAAATAGCAACTGAACATGTATCCTCATTAGAGAAATTGCCTGCTTACGCTGTGTCACTTGCTCCCCACTATGCATTATTTTAAGGGTGCGTTTCAAAGTTGACAAATCCATTTCGGTTCGTATCTAAGATTTTAGCGTTTCTTAAGTACTACTAGTAATAATTGGATGGCGCCACGATGTTAATTCTAACAAACTAAACTAATTCTGAAGATCTAAAAACATTTCAAGGTCATTTTACCTGCTTATTGAATTTCTACCTACAAACGTAGATTTGGTCTGGCAGACTTTCATTGCAATTCGATTTTATACATATGAATCTAATCGATACTTGTCAACTTTCATGCTGAAGGGAGAAAGACGCGCGAACTTTAAGCATTCATTTGAATTTATTTGTAAAAATTTAAAATTACGTTTCTTTTATTTATAAATTAAGTTATTCTTAAACATATTCGCTAAAGGTAGGTGATACTCATCCATTCGACTTTCTTATTTTCTTATTTCATATATATTTATATTTTGTAATTTATATTAATACAATGTTGTTCTCTTATTTTGGAAATAAACTAATATTATTAATATTATATAAAACCACACAATAAATAAACAGCAGTGTGTTTGTGTTATGCAAAATAAAACATTTTCTGTTACTTGATACATTTAGTACGTAGCCTGCATCTCTGTTGATCATGTCTAATAATAATAATAATAATATGCAAAACTGATATATAGTCATATTATTGTCTTCATAACGTACCTATTAGTTCAACATTCTAATAAATATATTTCACCTGCTAAAAATACATGTAAAGTTAGTATTTGCATATCCCAAGTGCCAGTTTGACAGTTGATCAGTTTTTTTCATGTTTTTATTTTATTTCTATTTTGTAATTTGGCTCCTGGACAGTTTTCAGAATGGATTTTTTTTTGTGAGATTACTATGTTCGAATAAGAGATATTCTATATACATATTTTAAGGCAAATTTGGTCATAGGTACGTTGTTACTTTATATTATAACTTTTCAATTCAAATATCGCGCCAAAACGGTACTATTTTTAACAGAATGTATTGGTTCCTATGTAAGTAAATTTAACAAGGAATTATAAGTATGCGATATCTGTATATTTTATAACATAATCTAGCCATAATTTGTGAAGCTGTGAACATTCTCTTATTATATTTTACTGTGTTATTATACACTATCTGTACGTTTAAGTACGTCACGAACATATTAGATAAGGCACTTCTAACCAAACCGTGAAAATCGCCACCCAAACAGCGTCAAGTATTTTTACAATAAAGATGATAAAAACAGTTTGAAATATGTACAAAGATTTAACTCTACAAACACCAAAAATAAAAAGAACAGTAATTGTAATAAAAATCTTCAAAACTAAGTAAGGTAAAGGTATTATTTTAATGTTAATATATTATAAATAATGAGGCTATTATAAAGATTATTGTTATTAATCGAAACTAGAAAACCGGCGAACTGACCTCCGGAAGAAAGAGTGGGCAGGCATATGTGATTTGAACTAGGGATGCGCACGATATATTGTTTTGTAAAAAAGTATCGATGTTTTCTTTTCGATAATCGTGATTGAAATCGATATTTTTTTATTTAATAATATTGACTGTTATCGATTTTTTTATTCGATAATATCGTTTAATCAAAAATGCCATTCTACTTATATCCTGGTAAACAATCTTTGACATTTTACACATTTATTTTACATTAATATACAAAAGAAACTGTTCATATTATACAGAATACAATAGAATATATTTTTAAGAAAGAAGTTGGAAATTTGAAAAATGCCTACTGCGATGTTTGCTGTTTCGTAGAAATTATAATCCGGAAGCGGCAGCGGAATATTGCATTTCATAGACTTGACATCTCGGATAGTTCGCCGAATCGCCTTCATGGGGTGTTTGTTATCTTTATCACAATTACTATTTCCTCAAAATTGTAAAGAAGATATGTTTTAAGATGTTTATTTTTTACTTGTATTTATGTATGTGTTTTATACAACTAGAATTATATATTTGAGTTTTGGATTTCTTATACGTTATAGATACAAATTTATATTTTGTTTGTCTTGTTATTGGATTTTTTGTTTGTTTTTTGAGTAAATATATATTTTAAGTTAAAGATTTTATTTGTTACTAAATGGCTTGAAAAGCCACAGTAAAGAACTTTTAATATAAACATGATAAAAATGTCGATATCAAGGTATATCGATATTTTCCATTCAATATTTGTTTAAAATCGATTTTGAATTTTTGATTCATTATTCGATTCTAATATCGATATTTTTGAAACGTTGCGCATTGGAATTTTTTAATTTGCTAATTTGCTATATAGTTTGAACTATAAAATTTGATGAATATGTCAAAAATACTATAGACATGGTGTGCAGTTTCTATTTAAAAAATAAACGATTTCAAAGTTCTGAAAACTGCTAACAAATAAAATGTACCTATATTTACATTTTAAGTAATTAGCAACAACCTTAACAAATTTTGAAGAAAAATGTAAAACGTTCTTAGCCGACAGTTTCTTTGCGAACTTCGTAAATATAAAACAGCTATTAGGCTTTTGTCGGCGTAAACAGTCCCAGTTTAATTGATTTACATAATTTTATTCATCTCATTAGTAAAAGCATAGGCATCTTTCAATTAAGGATAACAGAAAACTCTATATTTTAAAATATTGCAATTTCATTAAACTCGCAAATTAAACTATGTAGTTACTTTTTGGTTTTGTGGTGTCAACCAGTGATGCCAACTGTTGATTGTCTATTATGTACTTTCAAATAACTCGTAACATACTAAATTTTATAATTAGTAACCGCAAAAATTGTTGTTAATTATAATTTTAAATTATAATGAATAATTAAAGTATCGCATAACACACAACTAACCTCTAAATAATTGCAAGATAATAACGCCATCTGTATTATATGTGCTACACTGTTAGGCGACGTAAATGTAACAGATATCTGTAATGTATGTAAAGACCCACCAAAAATGTAAACAAATTTTATTTCATGGATCACTTAAAAAATTACACATGTATTTAGCTACTGTTACTATTTTTACCTTCCAAATATAAATACCGAGAGTACTTGCTATATTACATATAAATTTACCGTGTAATTTTTAAATGTAGCCATTTTTTCTAGTACTTGCAAAACCACTAACTTCCCATTTTATTTACGGCTTATATATTAACTTAATTTAAAAAAGAATTCGACCGTTCACTTCGTTTAACCTTTATCTTCATGCTTAATGCATAAAATTTACATGTTTTGATATTTTACGCCCGTAAAAATGGAAATAAAAATGGTATTTTTTGGGTACATTTCTCTCCCGCCAAAACCTTATCAAACGCAGCCTTAAGATCTTCGTTTTCATTAGTTGTCGGAAGCTTGGTTGTGTTTATGTATAATTTGAGAATCAAGTGTTGAAAACAGCTAAATTAACTTCAATTTTTTTCACTAATATCTATGATAACTTTGCACAAGTAACAAAGGAAGAATCATCCACAACGGAATGACGATGTTTTTGTGTACTTCTGGAAGATATAAAGAACGAATAACAGCGGTCCCAGAATTGAGGCCTGCGGAACTGCAATCTACTGTCGGGTGTTTTCGTGTCAAATACACTGTTTCCAGTTTGATAAATATAGTGCAATCTATACCATTTCCACGCCTTGAAAACAGAATCCCTCTCCTTTGGAACACAGTATCGCATGTTGTATCCAGTCGAAGCAAAGCAGACAGATTCTTGCAAAATTAGATTTCATAGTTGATAAATTCCTTGTGGTTTTCATATTTTCGAAAAACAAATATAAATCGTATTATATTTTTAAATGATCAAGTATTAAAATATAACATATTTTAGACTACAAAATAAGTATGGATAATGATTTTATATAAACGACATTTGAGTCTTTTTTTCATAAAATCTTCATGAATTGAATACAATTGAGGAATAAATCAGTCAACTACAGCTTTACTCTAATCAATATTCTATCGCTCGACCGATATTCAAATGCAACTACGATTATTTATCATTAATTTAGTGGTACGATCGCGGAAGGTCAGTATTTAGCGTGAAAATGTATTTGTCATGAAATTTCATCTCGGCCGACTGATCGCAAAAGCATCGACTCCCTAAAGGAAAGCGAGGGTACATCCAGCGTGAAAAAATAGAAGAACAGATGATGAGGCAGGCGAGAAAAAATTCGAAGGAAAGATCTTACTTTCGCTTGTCTGCTCGGAGTTCGAATTGTGTGTTGAAAAGGAAAAACGTCCTCCATTCGGCTTTCGGATTAATCTGGAAAAGTGAAAAATATCGTCGCCACAATTTATGTTACTCTGTTCGATAAAATTGATTCGTACAAGTAGGGTGGGTTTTGTTGTACGCACTTGTGCTGTATCGTTTTTTCAAGCAATTCAAGTTTCTTTTTCAGAGATGATATTCCAACGTTTACGTGATTTTACTGATTTTTGGCGAATAATCCGCTTTGCAGAAATGTCATCTTTTTAAGTACAAATGTTAAATTCTCATACGCATCAAGTTTAAATTTTATATTTGTATGTTATACAATGCTCATAACAATATATATTGTTATGAGAATTTTAAGACACAATAATGAATTAAACGAACATTAATTATAACAATTATAGCGGTGAAATAGATTTAATTATTTTCAAGTTTGATTATTTAGTTCATCAGTATATCTGTATTTAAAAAACATATCTTCAATCTGAATTGGTGTTTCGGCTACCTACGTCCATCATTTATTGGACATTGAATCTCCGTCGATACTCTTCTACTGTCTTCAAGGCTGCTTCTTGCTAAACACATATCTGAATTTATTTGCAAGGGTGTATGTCTTCCGCTATTTCTTAGTGACAGCTGTGAGGATAGAGCCTGTGTTATCTGAAATAGATTTCCACTGTCCAAGCGCACTAACCAGTGTCCTATTGGGGGGGGGGGGGTAGAATATATTTCTTTAAAACCTATATTTAAGCTACACTTTTATGCGCGGAAGTAGATGCGCAGTAGTTACGTTGTGTGTATATTATGTTGAACCACAATATGTTCTATGAGGTGTAGTGGTAGTTGTGGTATAGTGCTAGTTGTGGTGTATTATGGATGTCAAAGACATTGTGTTTATGTGATTTGATGTTGTGCCCAAATATGCTGCTGTTTTATCTTTTTTCTGGTGCTATGTTCTTTTTTGGACAGAATTTTTGCTTAAACCCATTTGTTTTGGTAGCCTGGTTTCCAAGCATTTTGTTCCAAGCGGGATTTTTCGGTTTCTCCTAGGCGAACCATTCTTCTATTTATGAAAGTCTACATTCACATGGTAGTTTTATTAGTTAGTATTAGTTGCCCTAATCATCGCAATTCTGGTTTTATATTTGATGCCTATTCCTCGGATTTTCTCAGACAAGTTTCATATTTACGGCATGACTGTAGTAGTACATATGGTCTGCGGTTGGTGTAGATAGAAGATATCGCCCTGCTTGTTCTTGCTATATCCAACGTGTGTTCGGGACATCCATTTAATTTTAAGGTGTTCGTTATTTTCTTTATTTTTTCTTTCCTCTCTTCTTCTGCCATTTAGGCACTTGGCCACTATGACCTTTACATTATATACGTGATGAAAGCTTTTTGTCGTCAACCTAAGCCACCATACGTGTTACCGACAAAATTTTTGCTTGCTGTGGCATTCGTTTCCCTCTCTTTTCAAAAATCTGATACCGCTTCTATATTTAAGAAATTCTATTTCTATTTTTTCTGAATACAGCTATACAAAAACAAAATTCCATGAATGTGAACCAAATTTGGTCAGTAAACATGAAAATGTTATTGCACCAGGATAGCAAAAATCTACAACTGTCATTTGTTCTACTTATGGCTAAATAAATGGGTAGATAAAATAAAAATCTCCCCTCTATCGTGCATAATAATATCCTTAAAAATAAAGACACATATTTGGATACACGCGCACACATACACATGTAACAATGTCAATTAATATATTTAGAAAATTACCGAATCCTAGTCCAATCAAATTTCGACAGCTTATGTGAATACCATTCGTAAAATTACAATTATTTGTCCGCATCTGCTAACGAATACGTAATCTACATGAGCTTGTAATTACAAATTGGATTGTATTTGTATGTATTTACATATATACATATGTATGTGAGCATGTACAGAACAATACCAATAAATTCTCCACTGCAAACATTTTGTCATTTACTCTAACCGCGATACACTAGGACATTCCTAAATTTATCTGAGCACCGAGGTCTCGCAAGCGTAAAAATCACATTAGATGGAGTAGAAGTAACCTTATTTCTTCAACCGTTATGTGAAAACCATAAAAATATGTATTATTTAAGCATGAAAAGATAAAATTTTACATGAAGTATAAAAATATTCTATTTTGTTGACAATAAAAAGTTATGCTGGAATATTCTGTTAGAGATCTTCTTCTGATTCTAATCAGTGCAAGTAAAGTTGGTAGAATTCTACACTGTATTACTATTTCTAAAGCTCATATCTATCAAACCCACCAAAAAAAGATGACAGAACTAGAGTTGAGAACTACAGGCCAATATCCATTCTACCCAACTTTGCAAAGGTTTTTGAAAACGTAATTTATTCCTGCATAGCTTTTAATACAAAATCTTTGATTTCTGAATGTCAACATGGTTTCATTCGTGGACGGTTTACAGTTACGAACCTACTCACTATAACTCAGGCTGTCTCTCATGAACTGGATGCTAATGGCCAATTAGACGTGATCTAAACTGACCCTAGTCGCGCGTTTGACACGATAAATCATGGTATCCTTCTGGAAAAGCTCGCAGCAATTGGATTCAGCCCGTCCCTGCTCGAACTTCTGCATTCATATTTGACAAATAGGCGCAATATGTCTTTTACAATGTATTTAGGTCATTTGAGTTTACTCCCTCATCCGCTGTGCCACAGGGCTCTAACTTGGGACCTCTGTTATTTACTCTATATACCAACGATTTGCTTAAATCAATAACATGCAATGTACTCGCATATGCGGATGATATAAAGATCTACTGCTCTATACGAACTTGGAACGATGTACTTCGTCTTCAAGAAAACTTGAATCGTATATCGACTTGGTGTTCCAACTTCAATTTGAAACTAAATGTAAGTAAATGTTGTTATATATCTTACTCTGTCAAAAATAATAATATACCATCTACATATTCTATTGAGGACAATCGGCTTAGGCGGGTGGACAGCATAAAGGACCTTGGCGTGTTCTTTGACACACATTTGAACTTTTCCAGTCATATATATTTCATTTGCAATTCGGCTTCAAAGGCTTTGGGCTTTGTTTTGCGAGTTGTAAGTTTTTTAAAAATCCACTGCTTCTGAAGGCTTTGTATTTCAGTTTTGTCGTCAGTAAGCTGGAATATGCATCACAAGTATGGTCACCTCAGTACATATATCTACAACTAGCCATTGAGAGAGTGATTTCTGAAATACTTATCTTTCAAGGATATGGGAATTTATCCGGAACGTGGCATCGATTACAATCTCTTGCTGCAAGCACATGACCTCCAATCACTGCGGGACCGCCGAGAGTTTCAGGGTGCTCGCTTCATATGGAAGCTATGTAATGGAACAATTGATTGCCCACATCTCCTATCATGCTTAAATTTTTACACTCCCAGGATTTCCTCTCGGTCCTCCTCTACGTTTTGGTTACCCTTTTCGAGGACTAATCTTCTTCGGGGATCGCCACTGGTCACCATGTGTCGTGCTGCAAACTTACATTACGATGATATATTTTTTGTTTCCAATTCAGCAAGTAATAGATAATTCTGCAACTCTATAGATAAATATATATGTATGTAGTTATAAATTATTTATATTACAAATAAGAATATGAGTGATTTGTATTTTATTAATGTACGTTTACTTCTTTGTCCTGTAACTGGTTTGTTACTGTTGGACTGAGTAAATTATTATTATTATTATTATTATTATTATTAAACCCATTAAGGATCTCTAATGCCAAGGACTTCTGTCTATAGTAATAGTGTACCTAATAGGATTATTGAAGGACTACTATTACCAGTATGTTTGGAACCACTTACAACACTTTTTCTGAGTATAAGTTACATATGGCTTATAAATATTTCCTACATTTCTATATGTTATTTCGTTTCAGATTTTACAGTATTATCTAGTGAGAGCTTGTTTTCATTTGGTGGTATTTCGTATTTAATAAGTGTTCTACACTTTCTTCTTGAGTCAGTGCGTTTTCTGCATAAATTGTGAGCACCATAGCTCATGTCCTTTATTATCCTTGTACTCCTAAGTACTAGAATGCGGCATATCTTTCAATAATATTTTCATAAATTCGGAATAACTCTCTGAAAGGATACAGTTTTTACTTTCTTAGTCTTATACGTAATATAAGGAAGTATTGTGATGATGAAAACTTTGGACGCGGAGATTTTTGCAGATGTTTAGGTTTTGGAGCCCCCTGATACTAAAGAAGTGGTTTTCAAAACATGGCAATTTGTGTAGGAGTTTGTGTGTGACCGTGATAGAGGTCAAACGGCTAAATATATCAATCCAAAACTGTAAAATTGTTATTTATAATTCCCTCTTGAGATCCGATTAAATTTTCAATAAAATCGGTAGACCAAAAGTAGAATTTCACTTCAGTAAAAAGAATCAAATTTTAGCATTATTTCGTCAACTAGGTACTAAGTTCAAACAAATTTATAAAAAATTCAAATGTACTCAAAAGTAAATTAGAAAAAATAAATTTTAAAGTTTTTCGAAATTTCTACCGGAACTTGGTCTTTGACTCTTATCGAATATCAGTATTTTGCGAATATCTCGCAAGTCATGCTTTCTAGGCAAGTACATTATGAGTATAAAAGCGTTTAGAACTTGATTTAAATACCTTTTGTATAAAACAAATTTCAAAATTCCGACCGGAAGTAACACTTTTACTCTTATCTTATATCGATTTTTTGAAAACATCTCGTAAATTATGCATCCTATATAGATTTAGCAAGAGTATACAAAGATATTTAGAGCTAGATTTGGAATAATTTTTGTATAAAGGAAATTTCCAAAATTCGGAACTGAAAGTAATACATTAACTCACAAGCTTATTTTTTTAAGAAGATAAAAGTATTTAAAGCTTAATTTAAAATAACTTTGCATAATTTCAAAGGCATTCATGTATAAGAAAATCGTGTGGTGCCACACCTCATTTTTTAATATGGAATGGAGTGAAAGCTTTGGTATTCCGGGACTAGGTTATTCCATTGATAATTTTAATAACTACCCTACAAATAATTCTAGTGTTTGAGAAGTAATAACTGGTATAGCTTGTGACACTTTTTCAATAATAATAATACAATAGGTCTTTATTAGATACCAAGATGCAATACACATGTACAAAAAGTAATAACATCAAGAATCAGAATCCAACCTCAAGGCGAATCTCAGTTAAACTGCTCAATTAACCTTTCAGGAAAAAACATTACAATTTCATTAATTAGATCATTAGTCTAAGGATGCAGAGGTTTTGTATATCATAATTTTGTGACAGACTTTCAGCAGTAAATAAACTGCTAGTCAAAAGTTAGAAATATTGCTAGTATTCAAATAAAACATTTCCTACTTGAAATTTGCTGTTAAGTGCGAGATAAAATGCATGTAAAAAAACCTAGAATGTGCTTTTTTTCTTAACAAAAAAATATGTGTACATTCTTCTCGCTATAAATACAACGTATGTAATGGCAAGTATTCAGCTTGTCTACAAAGTACCTTTACTTTTTTTAATTCTTTCTATTTTATAGTGATATAAAGAAGGAAGTTAAATGTAGCAGAAGCCAATATGGCCATTGGTATGATTCAGACCGATGTCGGAGACCGATTTGGTGTTTCGCAAAGTGTAGTTTCTCGGTTAGTTAAACGTTGCAACGACACTGGAACTGTTGCGGAACGGCCTAGAATTCGAGGCCGAAAGTAAGTACCTGCATACATGACTGCTATATTACTGTCAGCTCAAAGAGCGAAGACAGCAAATATCTGTAGAATGCTGAAAGGTAGGTTTTCTAATGCGACAGGAGTTGAGATTTCCATCTGAACTCTACGTCGGAGGCCTTAGAAGGTGAATTTAAAGTCAATACGTTTGTTAAGAATGGTTCGACTTACAGTAGAAAACAGACGTGCAAGATTGACTTGGCCACAAGAAACTGGCAGAAAGAATGGACTCTTCACCCAAACAAGACTCTTTACCGACGAGTCTTGTTTTGGAAGATTTTTTGATAGTCAACGTGTACGACTTTGGACCAATCCGTGTATGCCCAGAAATCGTCAACCTGTTCAGGAAATCCATCAATTTCTAGGAGGTACGATTGCAGTGTGGGAAGGAATTTATTTTAAAGTACGCAAGAACTTGTTAGTTTTGGATAGGAATATGACCCGTGAAATTTAAAGAGAGCAAGCCATCAACAAAGTGATTTCAGATTTCCCCCCTCCCCCGGCTATCCGTCCAGGTTTTGCCTTTCTGGATGATAATGCAACACAGCATCGATGTGTCGGGGCAGGTGAGGCTCTGAAAAATCTAGGTATTTCTCATTTGCTGTTACACCCGAGATCTCCCGATCTAAATTGCATCGAGCATGTTTGGATCAACTTCAGAGGGCATTGGATGCATTCGAACTACATCCCGATTCCTGAGCGAATTGAAGAATCTAGTGTTTCAACTTTGTATGCAAATCAGACAAGATGTGCTGAACACTTTAGTGAAAAGTATACAAAGACGGTGCCAAGCAGTTATAGAAGCTCTTGGTGTCCACATTACATTTTAAAATTTTTATTGTTTCATTTTTCAAATTATTTACATAGAAGAAGAAATTATGTCACCTTCAATTAAATCTTCCTTTTTTTTGAAATATTTTCAAGTTGACAGATTCATGACACACAGTAGATGTACTATTGTTATTTTATTTTAAAATAAAAAAAAATGTAGTTTTTGTTTTAAAGTCACTTTCTCACAATATCCCTAACTTTTGATAAGCAGTTTATTTCCTACGACTATACATATCCAACCAACAAGTCTCACGAATTTTTTGGAAATATGATCATGTTTCGTTACTTTATAAATATATGAAGACATGCATTATGAACCTTCTGAATTCGACAAGACGTAAATTGATCAAATGCACCATGATGTGTTAAAGAACAGTATGTAAATTGTGACAATACAAATATATCGCATATATTCTTTTTTAAACATTGGTTAAGCATTTCTCTGAAAGGATAATATTTCTTTAAATTAAGATAAGTATTTTTAATATATTTAGTAAGCTTTTTTAGTAGTAGCTTTTTGCTTTATCCACAATAGGTATACTACTACTATTTATAGTAATATTTATAATCACACTCAAATTATGACATGGTATCTTCAATCCAAACAGGATCGCTTGTGATTTTGAAGGATTCAAATGAAAACAATCTAATTAGTTGCAATGTAATGGCCTAAGGTCAGAGTTAATATTACTCACAGCTGTCTGCCAATTTGAATTCTCAAACGAAAAATATAATTGTGTGACGTCCCCATATATATGAGTTTTGCAATACTTAACACATGAAAGCAATTTGGAAGTATACACAGATAGTAAGATAGGCGCTAAAACGGATCCCTGTGGAACCTCTAGCGATAGATAAAGCATACAGCTCACAGAGCGAGACATGGCCGGTGAGATGCCCTTCCCACAAGGTGCGCAGTTGATTCTTATAATATTACGATAAACACGAGCAATCTCAAAAAGATTGTCAAGCGTTACACATCAATGTGCAGTATGTTTCCTATATATATTGAACTTGTATTTGCTCTACTAACAATAGTATAAATTCTTTAAATAATAATGGCCCACATTTGGGGGCTAAATGAATCGGGAGTCTGTGAGTTAAACTGTGGAAGTTGCCAAAAATTCTATATAGGCCAAACAGGCCGATCTTTTAACACTCGAATTAAAGAACATATGAGGTCTTTTCAAAATGAAAAACCAGACTCTCATTATGCTAAACATTTGCTAGAATGTGGACACGATTTCAACGATAACTTTAAAATATTACATACACAGAATAAAAGTGTCCTTTTAAATAATTTAGAAGTTTTAGAAATCAATAAATTCAAAAACACGAACCTATTGTTACACCCGCAACAACGTCGAAACTAAATTTTACTGACCAGGTGAGTCACAGTATAAGGAGATCACGATAGGGTGGTGATAGCAAATGAGAAACGCAGGGCCGAGCTAGCTCTAAACGCAGATGGCGTGTCGGTTCAGATAACTAAACTTAAGAAATGAGCGTCGGTCGGCGACGACGCAAGCGACTGTGGCTGCTGGCTGTGTCCCTCCAGCGGGTTTCCTACGGATCACCCTGTATAGGTCGGCTGCGCCAAACCTTATTCAAATGCTTGTCACAATAATAATAAAGAAAACAAGATATGTTGAGGTAAAATAAAAGAGAGTTCACGATGTGTAGAAAGTTCTATATTAAATTGTTAGTCTTTTTTTTCTAAATATATTGAACAAGACAGAATGATACTTTGAAAATATTCTAAACAAGTCTAAGTGAAAATGGTGAAAATAGTTAACAGTCGGATTCAATTAAAATGCAATCTTAAATACTACTGACATAACCTCTGCACATCGGCAGGAGGATGGTCGGCAGCAGAAACGTTTCGTCGCCTTACAGGCTATTCTACAAATGATATTATACAAGTGCCACCAACGGCGAAGATCTATGATATGTGTTATATGTTACAAAATTAAAAGAAAAATTGATTTAAGATTAGCACTTAAGACTAAAAAAAATAATTAAGGGAAGGGAAAAACGTTAAATTTACAAAATCATGGTTTCGACTACAAAAACCACAATTAAGAATTAGTTAAAGTAACTTGTTTACAAATGTTAAGTTATTAAATGACGCTTTAAAAAAACAAAGGAAAATTTAGTAGTTAACACAAAAGAATCTACTGAGCTTACGGTATAGAATTTGGAATTGCATAAATAATTTTAAATAGCTCAGAAATTTAAAAAAAAACATACATGAAAGGCAAAGTTTTAGCGGTAATGAATTTTCTAGAGTTTTTATTTGATTAACATAAAAATTCAACACATCAACGAGAGCCCTAATCAACTCTTACTTAGGGTCACTCTGTATACAGCATTAACAAACTGCAATTTTGAACAGCAATTTAAGTAGGTTTGCACGTGACCTCGCAATTGATTAAGTGGTGCATTAGGTATCTTATAACCACCCAAATAGTCTTAGATCACAAAAAAAGTAAGGTAAATGTCCAGAACACTGGCACAAAGATATCGACCAACTAGTCGAAAGATACGTCGAAAACTACGAATATAGTTGTACTTATCTGGCACGGTGCGGAGTAGACTCCTTAGCTGGACGGAGAAATTCTACCCAAGATGCCCCTGAGATGGATGCGAAGGTACAACTATTAGAGCGACGATGGTTGTCACTATATTCATCAACAGGAATGTACGGCGGCCATTTTCAGTGTATAGCTACTGAGGGCCTAGCCTCGTGCCCAACAATAAAATCCTATTAAATTAGAAAAGAGAAAAAAACAGAGATAAAACCCCGAAAATTAACACAAGATTTACCCCACTTACCCCAAATTTATTGGAGATCCGCGTAATCGTCTCACAAGTCACACAAAAGTACAAAATTTAAATTCAAAAATCCAACATGTGGTAAATCGCAAATTCGGAAGCGGTAATTCGATAAGATTTACGATAATTCACCTATACTAAGTTATCGACACTCACTACTTATTTCTTCAGAGCCGCCTAAGCGTAATATCTACTAGACATAGTAATAAAAATTACCAAATAATTGCATTCTGTACTGATGTTCTTTAAACAAGATGGACTTCGTAAGTGAAACGAGTACGTGTTTCCCTGGATAATCTGCTGCAGCCAATCACGCACGCCCAGAATATGACGCAACTCGGAAATGGTTCAGAAAAGAAAGCGGGAGATTTCAAATAAAAGTAACGAACACAAGACTTAATTACAAAAGAGAGAGTCAATAACGTGACCCATAAAATTAAACACAAAAATCCTCGGAACTTAAGGCGATGGTAAAATTTATTAAAACACACCTACAAAGTACGGAAGATTGAAAACGCTAGTCAACACACAGGGCAATTTCGCGCTTAAGGTTGGTCACCTGTTTGACATCACCCCAAGTTCATGTCAACGACAGCGAATGATGGCAATCAAAACAAACCTACGTTATAGCCAAAATTTATTACGGAAATAAGACCGGATCTGCAGGTAATTATACAAGAATTACAAGATATTAAAACGCTTCGATAAGGCGGTTGATAAAACCGACCTTCCCATGTATTACAGGGTAAACAACGGAGATCTAACCTCGGTACGCAACTGGAAGATATCAACAGGTGTTCAACAATGCAGCCAGGAATGTCGAAGACTGGAGTAAATAAATCACATTACGAAAACATTTAATAGTATGCCCGTTATTCTACAGGATTTCCTTATTTAATACCTATAACGTTTTAGGGAGATATTTACGATAGAAAAACATCAATCGGACGTAACATGTGTGTGTGTTTAGGAAGACGAGGTGACAGCAAACACAACAAAGCCTGACTGTTGTCTCGAAGAATTTAAAGCAACATCAACTACAAATAATTCCATAAATGCCACATATTGGATACATTTCGAAAAGAACGGAAGGTATAATTAAATAAGTGTAGACAAAGTTTAAACAAAGCATATAAAAGTAACTGCTAATGCAAGTAACCGAGTCTGTAGGTAGGTTAGAACAAGCCAAAAATAAGATAGGTAGTTTATATACAGAATTCCCCACTCGTAAAGAGTGTATTTGACCGAAACTGCACTAGACACATCTGTCAGTGCCATATTACATAACTCAATGTTCCGAAAGCAAATAATTAGGTATAGGACACGCTCAGATAAACAACTAAAGGTCATTTCCATACAGTGTACCGAAAGATGTACAAGGTTCACTCGATTAGTCTCGCTCTCTAGTCAATTCCTTAAGAATTTCAATAATAACACATAACCTTACGAGACCCACATACAAAATGAAATTTAGGACATAACACTATTATTAAATAACCAATTAGAAATATCAAACTCCTCACTTTTAAATTTATTTAAGAACCCACCCCCACCAATGTCAACAAATATATAAATTCAAATAGCTCCTAAGTTTAGTTGTATTATTTACTTGATAAAGCCACAGTGTGTGCGAAACTAGTCGTATTTTTGTTAATACAATTTTTGAAAATTTGAAACACCTTGTTTTATTTCAAGTGTTTTTGTGCATTTTATTAAATGGAATTCCAACAAGTAACAACCAACTCTATCACAAAGCTAAATGAATTAGTATTTGTGACTCTATAACAAATGTAATGCTTTATTTTCTTTCTTAAAACGTCGGCTAAGCTCAATTAATCTAAATATTAATAATTTCACTATTTTCTTATAGTTTATTAAACTGGTAGTACTATATTTAACTATACTCGTTTATTCTAGTGGTGGGGTTATTGAAAATTAATGTCAATGATTTTTAACCTATTTTATAAAATCTATTGTATATGACTTTTTTATTTCTCAGGATGTGTAAAAAGTCCGATGTATCTGGGTTTTCTAGAATAGATTATTGTCTCACTTAAATAGGCAAGTATTTCTATTCTCTTGTAATTTATATGTCAGAATGAAAATTTATAATAGTATTTTTTCCAGGATGAATATTTAACCTCTAAATATTCCTATTCTATCTACGTATATAAATGCATAGCACCATCGATGAAGAAAAAAACAATCTCAATTAGTAAGTGTATATTGATTTGGTTAGAAATACCATGTGTACAATTAATTGACTTAATAACACAATAGAAGCATATGCTTAATAAAAATTGTTCAATTGCGATAATAATCCTGTTTATGAATAAATGAGTTTTAACCAAAAATTGATATTATAGGGTGAGTATATTTATGTCCTGACAATTTATTTAATAATAATCAATAAATAATGTGCTTTCCAATATTTATATAAATATTCAGTTCACTACGATAACTTTAGTGGATAATATATTCAATATTTTCTTTCAATAAGGTACCTATCTTTCATATATATTACCATATAACCTAACTTTTTAATTAGGATATCCCTAAATTATTTCATATTTAAACTATGATATAGGTTTTACGTTGAATATGTCCAATAATTGTTATCAATTAATTAACAATGTTAATATGTAAATATTTTATACAACCTTAAATCAAAAAAAAAATGTATCGTAGTTCAATCGAATCGTCAAAAGAATGTTATTTTCTTTCTAGTAGATTTATACTGCCTTGTTGAAACCAATATTCTTGAATTTATAGTATGGTCCTGATTGTCTCAGCTCCCTCCATACTTGAAGATTATAGATGTTTCCAACTGCTGCCTGTTATCGTCTCTTGCAGTTCTCGGATAAGATATTTTGATGTACCTTAAAATAAATGCATTTCTTCTGCGCTGGAAAAAAAACACCTCCCAAATCTTTCTGGACTGAATACCGGTTTACAGGATCAATCCTTCCCCAAATAGTTCATCAAATGGTTAAACTTGTATTATTATCTGGATCTCTGGACGGACAATAGTATCAGGAAATCTCCTTCTCCAAATATTTCATCAAACGGTTAAACTTGCATTATTATCTGGATCTCTGGACGGACAATAGTATCAGGAACTATACTTCTCCAAATAGTTCATCAAATGGTTAAATTTGCATTATCTTCTGGACTGAAAGACTCTTGAAACCTCTTCCTCTTCAATTAGAATCCAAAATGATGTATTCACACTGGCTCGGATCAGTATTTAATAAATTTGAGGTAAGTTTTTTTAATATATTACCAAAATCTTATTATTATATATATATATTTGTTCAATATTAATCACTTAACAACTCTTCAGTAATAGATAATTAGCCTTTGCTTCCACTCAACGTTGGAAATTGTAAATAATTTTATTTATTCTTTGAATTATGTGATATTAACACTTTTAATGACTTTAATAACTCAAAATTATTATATTTTGTATAATTTGTGATGTTATTTTAGTAACACCAAAAATATACACCCGTTCTCAATTAAGAAGAAAAATATTCTTCAATTTATTTTCAAAATTACCTTGACGATCTCCTAATATTTTTGAATTCTCCTATGAAAAATCAACACATATCTTTAATATTCAATATAGTTCCTTTCTATACTCTAAATATTTATATACACTTATAATAATTTATAGAATACATATTATTTAATTCTTTTCCCATTTTAAATAGAGTGTGTGAAGTTAGCCCCCCTTTTTTCGAATATCGGAAATCTGACGGTTGTTCCAGGTTGTTCTAGGTTTGTTCTAAATTGTTCCAAAGTATTTCAAAAAAAAAGTCAAAATTGGCCGAGATAATTGAAAAAAACGACTTTTTCACCCAGCCCCCCTTTTTTCGAAAATTGAAATTCTGAAGGTTGTTCCAGGTTGTTCTAGTTGTTCTAAACATTGTTCCAAAGAATCTCGAAAAAAAAATCAAAATTGGCCGAGATAATCGGAAAAAACGAGTTTTTGCCAGCCCCCCTTTTCTTGAAAATTGTAATTTTGATGATTGTTCTAGGTTGCTCTAGGTTTGTTCTAAATTGTTCCAAAGTATTTCATAGAAAAAATCAAAATCAGACGAGAAAATGGGAAAAAACCAAAGCCAAAAGTATGAAGTCGGACCCAGTTTTTGCAAAAATTAAAATTTTGACGGTTGTTCTAGGTTGTTCTAGGTTTGTTCTAAACATTGTTCGAATACGTCAAAACCGTATCTCTTATATATCAAAAGATATGGCAAAAAAACCAAATCCAAAAGTGTGAAGTTAGCCCCCCTTTTATCGAAAATCTAACTTCTGACGGTTGTTCCAGGTTGCTCTAAGGGTGTTCTCAATTGTTCCAAAGTATTTCAAAAAATAAATCATAATTGGCCGAAAAAACGGCAAAAAACTTTTTTTTTCTGGCGGCCCATTTTTCGAAAATCGAAATTCTGACGGTTGTTCTGGGTTGTTCTAAGTTTGTTTTAAATTGTTCCAAAGGATCTCAAAGAAAAAATCATAATTGGCCGAGATAATAGAAAAAAACGATTTTCCCTCGGACCCCCTTTTTGCGAAAATTCAAATTCTGAGGGTTGTTCCAGGTTGTTCTAGATTTGTTCTAAACATTATTCTTATACATCAGAACCGTATCTCTTATATTTCAAAAGATATTGCAAAAAAACGTTTTTAAAAAAAGTGTGAAGTTAGCCCCCCTTTTTTCGAAAATCTAACTTCTGACGGTTGTTCCAGGTTGCTCTAGGTGTGTTCTCAATTGTTCCAAAGTATTTCAAAAAATAAATCATAATTGGCCGAAAAAACGGCAAAAAACTTTTTTTTTCTGGCGGCCCATTTTTCGAAAATCGAAATTCTGACGGTTGTTCTGGGTTGTTCTAAGTTTGTTTTAAATTGTTCCAAAGGATCTCAAAGAAAAAATCATAATTGGCCGAGATAATAGAAAAAAACGATTTTCCCACGGACCCCCTTTTTGCGAAAATTCAAATTCTGAGGGTTGTTCCAGGTTGTTCTAGATTTGTTCTAAACATTATTCTTATACATCAGAACCGTATCTCTTATATTTCAAAAGATATTGCAAAAAAACGTTTTTAAAAAAAGTGTGAAGTTAGCCCCCCTTTTTTCGAAAATCTAACTTCTGACGGTTGTTCCAGGTTGCTCTAGGTGTGTTCTCAATTGTTCCAAAGTATTTCAAAAAATAAATCATAATTGGCCGAAAAAACGGCAAAAAACTTTTTTTTTCTGGCGGCCCATTTTTCGAAAATCGAAATTCTGACGGTTGTTCTGGGTTGTTCTAAGTTTGTTTTAAATTGTTCCAAAGGATCTCAAAGAAAAAATCATAATTGGCCGAGATAATAGAAAAAAACGATTTTCCCACGGACCCCCTTTTTGCGAAAATTCAAATTCTGAGGGTTGTTCCAGGTTGTTCTAGATTTGTTCTAAACATTATTCTTATACATCAGAACCGTATCTCTTATATTTCAAAAGATATTGCAAAAAAACGTTTTTAAAAAAGTGTGAAGTTAGCCCCCCTTTTTTCGAAAATCTAACTTCTGACGGTTGTTCCAGGTTACTCTAGGTGTGTT
This sequence comes from Amphimallon solstitiale, assembly GCA_963170755.1. NCBI lineage: Eukaryota > Metazoa > Arthropoda > Insecta > Coleoptera > Scarabaeidae > Amphimallon > Amphimallon solstitiale. The sequence continues at coordinate 165,196,676 of OY720676.1, read as the reverse complement.
CTCAATTGTTCCAAAGTATTTCAAAAAATAAATCATAATTGGCCGAAAAAACGGCAAAAAAGTTTTTTTTTCTGGCGGCCCATTTTTCGAAAATCGAAATTCTTACGGTTGTTCTGGGTTGTTCTAAGTTTGTTTTAAATTGTTCCAAAGGATTTCAAAAAATAAATCATAATTGGCCGAAAAAACGGCAAAAAACAATTTTTTTCTGGCGCCCCTTTTTTCGAAAATCGAAATTTTGACGGTTGTTCTAGGTTGTTCTAAATTGTTCCAAAGGATTACAAAGAAAAAATCGAAATTGCCCAAGATAATAGGTAAATCGATTTTACCTATTATCTATATTTTAAAATGAATAATAATACTCATTTGTGATTCAGAATAAAGCAGAAGCAGTAAATATACATATATTTTCCCAAGTAATATAATTCATTTGTTTGAAAACAATATTGTTACTAAATGCTGATGCTCCTAACATAAAATAATATTAGAACAGTGACGTTAGTTACATTATTAATGTAGATTAAAAACTACCTCATAAACATATTGAGAATGATTATACCTTGCTCATAAAAAGATTAGTGTTTTTCTCATGAGCTGCTAGGTTGATGTTTCTTTGTTTATTTTTATTAGAGTTCATGCTTTAGTTTATCCCTAAAATCTAAAATATATATTTTTTCTGTAAAATTTATTTATTGATATTATTATATTATTTGATAACATTGACATAAATAATATATTTTTTTATCAATTTGGTATTGTAAAACAGTAGCCTTTCCCAAATCGGCTACTCTTTGACGGATATACTATCTTATATTATCTAAATAGGTACCTATATAATATTTTTTCCAAATAAAGTAATAGTAGCCTTTGAATCGTTTTAGTGAGAAAATTAGACAGCATATTGCAACATGTTTACGAAGAGGGGCTACAAAAAATAAGCATACTTGATAGGAATGTCTACACGTGCTTGCATTCCCGGAGCAAAAACCATGAAAAAAAGTGGCCAGACCACGGCTAGACAAAATAACGTTGTAGTGGTTTACTATAATTAAAATTTTCAAACTTCAAAATCAGTATTTTATTTTTATTATTACTAGACAAAATAAAATAACAAAGGGAGCCTGATAGACTTCCCCATTTTGTTTGATTTTAGTTGGGTACCCATATCCAGCACTTTTTTTTTTTTGAAATACTTTGAAACTGTAAGAATTTCGATTTTTAAGAAATAGGGACTGGGGAAAAATATCGTTTTTTCATAACCGGTTTTGATTTTTTCTTTGAAATAGTTCATCAGCATTTGGTAACAATATCGTTTTGTAATAAATGAACATTATATTTCTTGCGAAAATATATATTTATTGCTATATTAGATGTTTATTTCTATAAAAAGAACTGCATCATACAAAAACTTCCTTCAACACAGTAATGTTCGGAAAGTGCATTCCGCCCATTGTAAAATCGTTTTTTCCTATTATCTCCGCCAATTATGATTTATTTTTTGAAATACTTTGGAACAATTGAGAACACACTTAGAGCAACCTGGAAAAACCGTCAGAAGTTAGATTTTCGAAAAAAGGGGGGATAACTTCACACTTTTTGAAAAAAGTTTTTTGCAATATCTTTTGAAATATAAGAGATACGGTTCTGATGTATAAGAATAATGTTTAGAACAAATCTAGAACAACCTGGAACAACCCTCAGAATTTCAATTTTCGCAAAGAGGGGGTCCGTGGGAAAATCATTTTTTTCTATTATCTCGGCCAATTATGATTTTTCTTTGAAATCCTTTGGAACAATTTTAAACGAACTTAGAACAACCTAGAACAACCGTCAGAATTTCGATTTTCGAAAAAAGGGCCGCCAGAAAAAAAAAGGTTTTTGCCGTTTTTTCGGACAATTATGATTTATTTTTTGAAATACTTTGGAACAATTGAGAACACACCTAGAGCAACCTGGAACAACCGTCAGAAGTTAGATTTTCGAAAAAAGGGGGGCTAACTTCACACATTTTTAAAAACGTTTTTTTGCAATATCTTTTGAAATATAAGAGATACGGTTCTGATGTATAAGAATAATGTTTAGAACAAATCTAGAACAACCTGGAACAACCCTCAGAATTTGAATTTTCGCAAAAAGGGGGTCCGTGGGAAAATCGTTTTTTTCTATTATCTCGGCCAATTATGATTTTTTCTTTGAGATCCTTTGGAACAATTTAAAACAAACTTAGAACAACCCAGAACAACCGTCAGAATTTCGATTTTCGAAAAATGGGCCGCCAGAAAAAAAAAGTTTTTTGCCGTTTTTTCGGCCAATTATGATTTATTTTTTGAAATACTTTGGAACAATTGAGAACACACCTAGAGCAACCTGGAACAACCGTCAGAAGTTAGATTTTCGAAAAAAGGGGGGCTAACTTCACACTTTTTTTAAAAACGTTTTTTTGCAATATCTTTTGAAATATAAGAGATACGGTTCTGATGTATAAGAATAATGTTTAGAACAAATCTAGAACAACCTGGAACAACCCTCAGAATTTGAATTTTCGCAAAAAGGGGGTCCGTGGGAAAATCGTTTTTTTCTATTATCTCGGCCAATTATGATTTTTTCTTTGAGATCCTTTGGAACAATTTAAAACAAACTTAGAACAACCCAGAACAACCGTCAGAATTTCGATTTTCGAAAAATGGGCCGCCAGAAAAAAAAAGTTTTTTGCCGTTTTTTCGGCCAATTATAATTTATTTTTTGAAATACTTTGGAACAATTGAGAACACACCTAGAGCAACCTGGAACAACCGTCAGAAGTTAGATTTTCGAAAAAAGGGGGGCTAACTTCACACTTTTTTTAAAAACGTTTTTTTGCAATATCTTTTGAAATATAAGAGATACGGTTCTGATGTATAAGAATCATGTTTAGAACAAATCTAGAACAACCTGGAACAACCCTCAGAATTTGAATTTTCGCAAAAAGGGGGTCCGTGGGAAAATCGTTTTTTTCTATTATCTCGGCCAATTATGATTTTTTCTTTGAGATCCTTTGGAACAATTTAAAACAAACTTAGAACAACCCAGAACAACCGTCAGAATTTCGATTTTCGAAAAATGGGCCGCCAGAAAAAAAAAGTTTTTTGCCGTTTTTTCGGCCAATTATGATTTATTTTTTGAAATACTTTGGAACAATTGAGAACACACCTAGAGCAACCTGGAACAACCGTCAGAAGTTAGATTTTCGAAAAAAGGGGGGCTAACTTCACACTTTTTTTAAAAACGTTTTTTTGCAATATCTTTTGAAATATAAGAGATACGGTTCTGATGTATAAGAATAATGTTTAGAACAAATCTAGAACAACCTGGAACAACCCTCAGAATTTGAATTTTCGCAAAAAGGGGGTCCGAGGGAAAATCGTTTTTTTCTATTATCTCGGCCAATTATGATTTTTTCTTTGAGATCCTTTGGAACAATTTAAAACAAACTTAGAACAACCCAGAACAACCGTCAGAATTTCGATTTTCGAAAAATGGGCCGCCAGAAAAAAAAAGTTTTTTGCCGTTTTTTCGGCCAATTATGATTTATTTTTTGAAATACTTTGGAACAATTGAGAACACCCTTAGAGCAACCTGGAACAACCGTCAGAAGTTAGATTTTCGATAAAAGGGGGGCTAACTTCACACTTTTGGATTTGGTTTTTTTGCCATATCTTTTGATATATAAGAGATACGGTTTTGACGTATTCGAACAATGTTTAGAACAAACCTAGAACAACCTAGAACAACCGTCAAAATTTTAATTTTTGCAAAAACTGGGTCCGACTTCATACTTTTGGCTTTGGTTTTTTCCCATTTTCTCGTCTGATTTTGATTTTTTCTATGAAATACTTTGGAACAATTTAGAACAAACCTAGAGCAACCTAGAACAATCATCAGAATTACAATTTTCAAGAAAAGGGGGGCTGGCAAAAACTCGTTTTTTCCGATTATCTCGGCCAATTTTGATTTTTTTTTCGAGATTCTTTGGAACAATGTTTAGAACAACTAGAACAACCTGGAACAACCTTCAGAATTTCAATTTTCGAAAAAAGGGGGGCTGGGTGAAAAAGTCGTTTTTTTCAATTATCTCGGCCAATTTTGACTTTTTTTTTGAAATACTTTGGAACAATTTAGAACAAACCTAGAACAACCTGGAACAACCGTCAGATTTCCGATATTCGAAAAAAGGGGGGCTAACTTCACACACTCTTTTAAATACCTAATTTCAATATATTACATCCCATTTTCCATCATATTTTTATTACCCACAACGTGATCTGTCAGAATTTAAATGTCACTTCCGCTTATTCAAATATAAGCGCGAATCTTAATTCAACTTTGGTTATACTCAAATCCAATTAGATTATTATATTTTACTTGACGTATCACCATTAATTAAACAATTTTGTACAAATTCATAATACAAAATATTTTTTTAACAATACTAATATTTTTATCTTTGCACTATATTACAATTTTGTTGCAATAATGAACAAATATTATCATTTCTTTTTCCGAATACTTTCTCTGTCTAACATTCACCCATACCTCGCGCAGTGACGATTTGTACCACTGGCCACGTCCCTTTCTGTGTACTGTACATTACTGTTTAGTTTTACAGCCTGCTTATGATCAGCCAAATAGTCTCTAATCAGCGCAACCGCACGACTACCCACACCATTGTGTTTCAAGGCAGACAAGAGAAAATATTTTAATTTTCTGCATATGAACCTTTGGGCACCTCTGTACACAATTGAACTTATTTCAAAGTCCACACGCGCCGACAAAGGTCAAACATCATCATGTAATAATTATAATTGAATAAAATGTCATGCGTTCATATCTCATGTTACGCAAACGTAAATAATTCTGTACAGGATTTTAAAATGAATAATACATTAAAAAGAAAATAAATAATGAATTTCGTACCCGACTTTTGATGTCGCTTGAGTTCTTTTCGGACCCGAAGTATGGAATATAATGCAATTAAATTTATTGCCTTGTTGCCCGCCGTTCCGAATTAATTATTTACAAAGGAAAACAAAGAACGCTGCTACTACCACTTCGTTTCGCAGGGTCAAATTAAAAGAAATTACGGGAATGAATAAAAGACGGGATTACAACAGCGAAACATGACTTCTTGTTAGTACGTCTTGACAGGAAACAGCTGTAAAGTCATGTAGGATTAATTGGTTTTATTGTAATCGAAACAGACATTATTTAGGTCTTCTGTAGTGATTTTAAGAGTTCTAGGAATAAACCATTATTGCACATTGGCTTGCTAATTTAGTTTTATTGGTATAACTTACTGGCAGTTCGGTCATTATTGCTTAAGTTTCTCTGGAACTATATCATGTTGGATGAGGTCTGATTGATAAAGGTATTCCACAAATTTAAGCAAATTTATTTAAAAGAAACTTGATTTTGTACCACAATGTCCAGGTTAGCTTAAATAGATTTTTTAATTTTGTCTATTCTGTTTTATTTGTTTTTTCAACTTAATAGTGGTAATAATAATGAACTCTCTTTTCGAACAGAAATTTTTCTCTTTCTACGTCAAGTATGAAAAAGTAGGTAAATAAAGTCATAAACGGTGAATATGGATAATTTTAGGAATTAGTCTTCATTAATACGGTGATTTTTTTTTGCTTTTCCGCTTTTGACAATTACATTTCACTATTTGTCCAATGACTTTTTCTTTATATCAATTGCTTTTCTTGTTTATATGTAGGTATGTATTACATTTTATAAAAAAATATAGCAATTTACACATTAATGTGAGAAATTCATTTTGTGTTTAGTTACAAACACAGTGTAATATCTATGTAATATAAACATAACTTAATTCAAACTTTTATTTCTTTGTAAACAATTGTGTAAATATGTCTCCATGTGTTTCATATAATTCAAGCAATTTTGGAGACTTATACGCTCAGATGCATTGTGTACTGCCTCATATAATTAATTTTCACTCGTTGGCTGTGTTCTTTTCAACCAGTGGAACCAGATAATTCCACTGATTGAATAACTTTTCTGTTGGATTTGGAAAAGGTCTATAAGCAGGAACAAGCACTGGAAAATTTCCATGACTTCTAATGAAGGCCAACACTTCCTCACTTCTAATTTTACATTGTCCATTAACAATATGAGACCTTTTTACACCGTCATAATATAAATGTTGAATTAAAGTTGCGAAAAAATCAGAAAAGTGCAATACATTAAAGGGCACACCTTAAATTTGAAACAAATACAAGGAATTTACCTTCAATGCAGCAGCAATAGAATAATTGCGCCCTGTTATCTATGCTTTCATTTTTGATGATTTGGTATTTTTCACAGATCTTCCGTATGAAAGGCGGGAATATATTTGTGTTCCGTATTCAGCAATGAAGAAAATTTTTTCTCTTTCCAAAATCATTCTGTTATACTGAACTGCGTAATCAGGGCAGGCTTGAAAATGTCCTGTGAATTTCTGCTTTCAAGAACAAATTACACTTCTTTAACAAAATAATGAAAATTCTTAAGTGCTCTATTAATCGTCAATATGTATATTTGTTGCAGAAATCACCATCGGTTTTAGCAGTTTTCTTCAACTCATGGCGGTGGGTTAAAGAACAATCCAGGTTAACTCAGTCACAAATCTGTTCTTTATAAGCATTTATTAATTTTTATTGCCGATGTTCTGCTCTTACTTTTACACTATTATTAGTTCTCTTATATACTTGAATATAAATTTTTCTTACTGTATCAGGAAAAACTCCAAACTGTTGTACAATTCTTTACCGTAGCACCGTTATTGAAAGAATTAATGATTAATTTGCGTACTTCATTGCTTATCTTGTTATTATTCTTTGTCTGGCGATTATTATTATTATTTTCCATTGTAATAATGCAAATATTTGTGCACGTGAAAGAAAATTGACAAATAAGGAAACCATTTGAAAATAACAAAAGCGGAAAAGCAAAAGAAACTAGAAAACTAATTTATTAAAAATTTATATTTAAATATATTGTAAATGGAATAATTATACTTGTAAGTAGCAGCAGAAACGAAAGTTATTTTAGAAAAGATCCCTCCTGTAAAGATGGGCGGACTTGTAGGTGTAAATAACATTAAATATTCTGATTTAAATTTGTATCGAGTTATTTATGGGCGATATTTCATGTTTTTTACATTTTATTGGAGTCTGTAGTTGAGTTTAATTCTGAATTTTTGCATTAATTGTTATTTTTGTACCTCCCATGTCATCGGGAGATGTGCAATGACGTTTTCAATGTTCTCTTCGTATCTCCAAAATGGAAATTCCACTTCGTGCGTAATTTCAAAATTTCTTTTGTAGGCTTTGTTAATTGATCAAGTCCTTTCTTAATTATTATGTTTATTTTGTGTATAATTATTTCCGTTCCTCTTGTTTACATTCATTTTCAGTTGTGTATCTACCATATGCGCATTATCTTCAGTTTGAGAAAGATCATGATTTATATATGGGGTTATCATAAAGTAAGGGATATACTTTAACTTATTATAACTTTTTAACAAATCAAGCTAACAACAAAAAGTAAACGAAATCTAGTTGCCTAAGGAATGGAATTTGTTGTATCTATGGAAAACAAAAGCGTTGTCATGACAGTTGTTGACACAAGTGTTAAAAGTAAATCATTCAATTTAGTTTATTTTCAAATTAAAACTCAAGTAAACGTAAAGTTTTAACGACTCAAACTGTAATAGCATGGACCTACGAACAGGAATTGGTTTAGATCAGTGTTATTATGAATGCGGCAGAAATTACACAGCTGGATTACGAAGGTTTCGCACGAGAATGGCTTTGAGAGCGGGGCCCTGTCGTATGAAAGCGTACCGCAATTTGATACAAAAATTTGAAAGAACAGGTTCGGTAATTGACCTTCCGAGATCAGGAAGACCAAGCATTAGTGATGCCCAAGTTGCAGAGGTTCTTCAGGAAAATCAGAACATAGCCAGAGGTAATCCACTAGCAATCAGCAGTGCAAATGCTATATCCAAGCGATTGCAAATGCCATACACCACGGTCTGGAAAATTTTACGCAAAATTCTAAAAATGTATCCATGTAAACTCAAAATGCTGTTTGAATTAAAGGAGGCAGATTTGGCTAGTAGGTACGATTTTTCTTTGCGATTATTGGCTCAGATGGAAATTGAACCCGAATGGTTATCCCGTATTTTATGGACAGATGAGGCACATGTTTCTGTGAATGGTGGAGTCAATACTCAAAACTGTAGAATCTGGTCTGCAGAAGATCCACAAGTAATTGTTCAAGAAGGTCTTCATGACAAGAAAGTCACCGTTTGGTGCGGTTTTACAGCTGATTTTATCATTGGTCCGTATTTCTTCGAAGAGCTACAGAATGGAGAAGCCGTATCTGTAACTGTTAACGGTGAACGATACTTGCAAATGTTAAGAGATTATGTTATTCCACAGCTGCAAGACGAGCACCACAGAATTGAAAACATGATTTTTATGCAGGATGAAGCACCTCCGCACATTTTCCGACCAGCTAAAGAATTTTTAACTAACGTTTTTCAAGATCGCGTTTTAAGCAGACATTTTGCAAATTCATGGCCACCAAGATCACCTGATCTTAACCCAGCGGACTACTGGCTGTGGGGTCATTTAAAAAATTAAGTGTTTAGAAGAAGACCAACAACGCTACAAGAATTAAAAGACAATATTACGGAGCAAATTGGTGCAATTCAACCAGAAATGTTAAGAAATGCAGTGTACAATTTAGAGGAACGGTTGCTGATTTTACAAGATCAAAATGGAGGACATATTGAACATTTGCGGTAACTGGGTTTGGGCATACAAAATCCCATTATTTAAACAATTAAATTTCGTTTAGTTTTTGATATTAACTTAATTTGTTAAAAAGTTATAATAAGTTAAAGTATATCCCTTACTTTATAACAACCATGTATATATAACATAGACACGGATTATGACTCATACACTTAATAAAAAAAACCGAAAGAGAACATTATGTACAATCAAGCTCAGAGTCGGGGAATAGAGACAAAAGTTACAATATAAAAGGAACATTACTCAAAAACAAACAGATATGAAGGTTGGATAAAATGCTCTAATAGTACATGCAAAAATTTGGCTCATGAGGAATATAAGAGATGGCTTAATAAAGATATGGGTTCATTTTGTTTGTAGACATTGTCAATTCATGCTTTAATATGCCATACCCGGTTTTATCTCTCATACGTTGTGCCCTTACCCCTGGGACAGAACCGTATTTTGCAAGCTATTGCATATTCCTTTTTTTTTTAGTTGAACATATATGTATCGATTTAGTTTAACGTTATTGCTTTACATCAGACTTAGTGGTTATGTTAAGGCTGGGGAACCCGAAACACAATTGCATTTAAGTCGCTAGATGTCCCTGGTAGTAAAAAAATGCACAACTTAGAAAAAAACGGAGTTTTATGATAGCACAAACATTGACTGTATTACAATAAATACAACAATGCCAAGTAACTTGGATGACTATAATCTACTCATTCAAAATTCTAGTTCTTGCATATGCCATAGTCGTCAAAGTTTAATTTCGGTTTGCACTTCTATCATATGCAGCGATGCCTGCTTGCTAACAGTGGTGGGAGAGCAACGCAGTGTCCGATGTCGGGGGATCCTCACACAACGTTTGCCGAGTGTACTTTCTTGGCAGCCTCGCTTATGTTTATCTTTAGTTTATTTCGTCGCGCGCTTTTCCTCTTTCTAATTTCGTATCAGAAATTAAAATATGTAGACCCCGGTATAAGAGCCACTGCACCTACTATCGCTGCGAGATATAAGGTATCAAGGTCACATTACTTCGATTCACATTGATGAATTTGATTCTGTTAACCTCAAAATATTGATCCTTAGGTAACGCCATCTTGTAGTACCAAAAAGAAATAATTAATTTTCTGAATTTTTATTGAAATTAACTTTAAAATAACACTTTAAACATTAATTTTACAATATGTAATTAATATTAATAATTTAAAAAAAATTAAAAAGTGTTGCTGATAATAAATTTGTTGTTTAATATCAAGAATTACAAATTTACTTGCGTTTCTAATATTTTATAACAATTCAAAAGGAAACACTAATTAGGATTCAATTACGTTGAACTGAATATGTGTAGTATTAGAATAATTTAAATAGAAAAGAATATGGAATGAACAAAATAAATGTCAAATCAGTCAAATGCCAATAACAGTAGATTTGAAATAATCCAATCATATTGCATAAGTTACCAGAATCAGAAAAATCTCGCTATGTGAAGGCCTTATATAGCGCAGCGATATTGATACAGTTGGCCTTGGCATATATTGCCGGTTCCGACGTCTGTTTCAAAATCACTGAACTATAAATTCACGAGTGAGGGGGGGGGGGGGGTTGAAATACTGCAAATCAATTAATCTTGGACCCATTCTAAATATTCAGTCGATTTAAAATTTTCTTTCACTCTTATTATCTATAATACATCTTTTAGTATACCTGCTGTTTTATTTGGTTATACTTGTCCCCATATATGAGTATGAAGATATAATTTAAGAAAAAACCAAGGCCTTTACTTTCTTATACGTGGTATAAGGAAGTATTGTAATGACGAAAATTTTCGACCTCGAGATTTTTGCAGATGTCCACGTTTTGATGTTCTCTGATACCAAAAAAGTGATTTCTAAAAAATGTCTCTCTGTGTGTGACCACGACAGCGGTCAAACCACTGTAGATATCAATTTCAAATTTTGTATTTACGTGTACAATCTCCCTCTTGAGATCTGATTTGTTTTTCAGTAAAATCGGTAGACCGGAAGTAGTAGTTTACTTCAGTGAAAAAATCTAATTTTGCCAATATTTCGTCAACTACTAAATTTAAACAAATTTATAAAGAATCCATATGTACTAAGAATTAAAATTGAGAATAATTTTATTTAAAAAGTTTTTCGAAATACCTACCGGAAGTAGGTCTTTTACTCCTATCGAAAATCAGTTTTTTGCAAATATTTTACTCTTAAGGAGTAGCACTTTTTTTCGAATATCATGCAAACTATGCATTCTATAGCGATTTATTAAGAGAATGAAAGTACTTAGAATAAGACTTTGAATAATTTTGTTTTGCTTTGTATAAGAAAGTCGTGTGGTTGCCACACCTCATTTTTTTTAAATAGCAGTTGTAATACATTAGAATAAGACTTTGAATAATTTTTGTATAAAAAAATTCTTGAAATTGTATAGTTTGAAACGCTCATACGTATAAGAAAGTCGTGTGGTTGCCACACCTCATTTTTTGTAAATAGCAGTTGTAATACATTTGAATAAGACTTTGAATAATTTTTGTATAAAAAAATTCTTAAAATTGAATAGTTTGAAACGCTCATACGTATAAGAAAGTCGTGTGGTTGCCACACCTCATTTTTTTAAATAGCAGTTGTAATACATTAGAATAAGACTTTGAATAATTTTTGTATAAAAAAATTCTTAAAATTGAATATGTAGTTTGAAACGCTTATACGTATAAAAAAGTCGTGTGGTTGCCACACCTCATTTTTTTTAAATAGCAGTTGTAATACATTTAACGATTCTACGTATATTGGTAACAATCATTTCTTCCTAACTTGTACCAATCTTTTTGTAATAAGTTAAACTTTTACGCTAGCGAGTTCCCCGGCCTTAATAACATTTAAAATATAAACAACTCTTTTACGCGTAATTACTCGTAGCTTCCCGGTAATTTATGTACGCGAACATAGACACAAACATGTAAACCTTTTTTTTCCCAATAAGATATAACGTTAAATATGGACATTTACGTACCTTTCATCCTATATACTTTGCTGTCATTCTGTCTGAAAATAAATTTATTCCAGCTTTTCGGTAACGCGACATTTCTAATATAGTCCATTAAAAAAGTTTACTACCCTTTCTCGATGACTATATTTCGCGGTAATACTCCTATTGTCGTTATCTATTTTAATGTCCGTGAACTTCCAAATGACAGTAAAATTTTATGGCGAACCCGCACGACATAAAAACGATCCATCTTAATATTTTTCATTTTCCATTTACGCTTTTCAACAGCGACGAATAACACCTTTATACTATCAAAATATTGAATTCTTATTTTTCGCCACCAGAATATTTAGGGAAATCGTTTTATACGAGAAAAATTCCATCGTGCTTTTTTCCTCTCCGGGTCAGCGATGCAAATAAATGATCGAGCCACCTACTAAAAATTACAATCTCATCGTGTACGGTTTACTTCCGAAGTTTTCCACCTTCACCCCAATGTTTCTCGCCACATCCCCTTCCTGTAGTCTTCCATATAAAAGTCACCTCTGGAATGTTAAGTAGCAGTTGAAATTCACCTTTGCACCATTTACTCTTTTTTTATAACCATAAAATTTACAAATACTCCATATAATCCAGACGTGATCGAAGGAATACCTTTTCCCCAGTTCCCAATAATAACTTGACTTCGGTCCGAACGTTATTGGGAATAGAACTGGATGGAGAAAATGTAACGAACAAACGATTTTCTTCCTCGAACATTCGAAGAGTTAATAAAGAAATTATTAGCATGGTCGAAGAACACCAGTCTGGTACTTAAATTATATTTCCGATCCTTAAATAAATTCTATATTCATTGGATACGTAAATAAAAATTCTCATGTGTTCATAAATATATTTCATCCATCTTTTTTTTTCTCAACCATTGAGTTCCGTTTTTGGGATGTTGCAAAAGAATCTTTGAAATCCTTTAATTTGTTAGTTTTATAAATTTAGTTTTCTTTTTCGTAACTATAAATTATTGATTGTCATTGTCGTAATCAAAGATTCACAGTTTAGTTTTGCAATTAAATTCTTGCAATATACACTTCTCAAAAAATTAGGGACACACTTTTTCAAACCTCTAACTTTTTAAATAATTGTTCTAGGCAAATCAAATTCGGTACGTTTCAACAGCATATAATTAACTTTAAAAAAATACTAAAACAATTTAACAACTCTAAGTTACTTCTAAGTTGCTCATAAAAATGTAAATTAACCCAGATATGCCTGAATTTATGCTTTTTAGATTTTGTCAATGAAATTAAGAGATTAGATTCATTATACAACAATAAACATGAGAAAAATTGAAAAAAAAAATAGTTAAAGAGCTTTGCTGTAAACGTATATCCTTTTAAAAGGACAGTAGGCATTAAAGTAGCCATAGGTAAATAAATTTATAAGACCGTTTTATAAAAAAAAAATTAATAACATGAACTATAATATGTAAAGTAGCAACACATTTTACACTTAAACGAAATTACACCTAATTTTTTTAATGAGAAAAAAATATTAGTCATATTTTCCATGATAACTTGGAAAGCATTCAACATGTAAAGCCACTTGACATTTGGCACATTTTTTCTGCACTTTTTTGTGGCAAATTCGGCATCTTGTCTGCTTCTCCTGGGATACTATGTAGTGATCTTTATTGTCTATTTTGGATTCTTGATGTTCCATACTGTTGGGTCATCCTCTTTTTCTAGAGCTACCTTGGTGGCTTTCTAACATTCCTTCTGCTACACATCTTCTAAAGGCTAGGTGGTCTAATTTCCCTCCCAAATAACGATATGATTGCCAAGCATTCTGTTCTGCAACGTCAAGGCAATATGCGACAATCGGGAAATACCATTTCTTGCCACGGATACCAGTTCGATACGAACTAACATTCTGATCGCAACGATCTACCCCTCCCATGTACAAGTTGTATTTAGAAATGACATTTGGTTGTTCCACTTGAACTCGTTTTTTTTCTTTTTGAGAATACCTGGCGACTTGATGTACAGGTTCAACCGAGTGGCAATTGGAAGCAACATTGACACAACTATTGTCATTCGACTTTACAATTACTACGGACGTCTCATCAGTTGTTCGATAGTCCATGAATCCTCTTTGCTTCTTCTTAGCGTCTGACTTAGAAATAAGTGGGCATTTGGACATTCGGTTTTCCCGGATAGTGCCAGTTGCTTTTATTCCTCTCCTTTTTAACTCGTGCAGCAGAGGTACCGTAGTGAAAAAATTATCGAAAAAGACTTCATAGGGAATATCTCCAATACTTTGTAAAATGTCGCAATATTGTAAGATAACAGAAGGACCTAAACCAAACAGCTTATACTTAGGTTCAATAACTGAGTTCTTTCCTTGATAAGGCTCCATCCACATACAGTATCCTTGACTTGTCGCTCCCATCCAGATTTTAAAACCGTAGCGAATAGGCTTACCTTTTATGAATTGCTTCAGACCGTGTCGACCAAAATATGGAATCATTGATTCGTCAACACTGTGTGTCTCAAAGTGTGGAGCGTACATTTGAAATTTTTTGTTAAGTTTAGAAAAAAGTGGCCGTACTTTGGCAAATCGGTCATTATTATCTAATTCATCATTGTCTACACAGTGCAAGTTTTGCATTATATATTCAAATCTATCTCTAGATAATGCCCCTGCTACTAGATCGTTGTGGCTGTCTTTCCGTTGTTCCCAGTACATTCGGCGACGAGGCATGAATACATAGCCACTTAAAAGCAAAATTCCAAAAAATGAATACATTTTATCTGTGGTGATATTTCCCCAATAATTTTTTTTCTGAGCATATTCGTTACTAAAACGTACAAATATTTGGATGATCTCGGCGTCAAAAAATAAATAAAAAATCTGCTTTGGTGTTAGTAAGGGTTTGCAACCATACTTCAAAGGCCACTCTATATTGTCTACATCGCGATCTTTTTTTTTCCAGTTAAAAGTTTTTTTGGATGCCTGATAATAATGAAGAGGAATATCGTCTTCTGTATCCCACTCACTTGCAACAACGTGGCCGTTCTCATTGTTTTCGTCCGGATTGTCATTCACATTATTATTAGAATAATCTAAATCCTCTTGAAAATTATCAGTTGGATTAAAAATTTCAACTTCTGCCGTGAGTTGCGAAGCGGGCAAATTGTTTACAGTCATAGAGTCTTCATCTCCCGAATCCTCATCCGTTAGGTCACCAGTTGCATTAGTCGGAGGCATTAATGCTATATTGATTTCACCATCCACGCTGACATGATTAAAAACATTATCGTCATCTTCCAAATAATGAAGAAGTTCATTTAACGTCAACCCACTAGAAAAATGAAAAAAAGTTGTAGATATGCCTACTGTCCTTTTAAAAGGACACCAAGATTTAACAAGTTTTTGTGCTAACAACAGGCAATTCATTTTTATTGTAAAGATATAGTCGTATTACTGAATCTTATTTGAAGCGATTTCAAGGAAAATTCATGACAATTTCCTTATATTACTTACCCAGTAAGCCTCAAATCAATAGGATGCGCCATTGTCTCCACAATCACACTTTTTTAAGGGCTTCCAAACTGTTAATTGTGGATAAACACTACCACTATTGCCGCCAAACGAAACTTTTACGTTTCTATGACATAAACCTGTGCTGACCTCTATGTTTCAGTACTTAAAATGACGCTTTGGGTAGATAAAACAGGAACTGACAAACCGTCCTTTTAAAAGGACAGTAGGCATATCTGGGTTAATAACGCAGAACAAAATGGAACAAAATCAAGTTTGCTTTGAACTGACGTACCAAAGCCTACTAAAGATGACAGATGAATAGATTTGTCAATCTTCATTGATTAGAAGTAAAATGAGACATCTTAGTGATGTGCAAGTTGCTCGTGCTGTCGCCCTTATTTAGCGCGGTCACGCTATCAGACATCTTAGCAGAGACCTTGGAGTTTCCCCTTCTGTTATCCAGCGTTTATGGAATCGGTTTCGGGAGACTGGCCAATATGTCAGAAGAGCTGGAAGAGGTCGAAATCGAAAAACTACTCAAAATTAGGACTAATTTCTTGTCCTTTCCTCTCTACGTAATCGTATTGCCACAGCAAGAGATTTCCTAAACGACCTAAAACGAGCACATGGAATAGAAATTTTTGATCAAACTGTTAGAAATATAGATTAAGAGAAGCGAATTTGAAACCAAGAAGACCTGTCAGCGCACCACGCCTTACGCAGCATCACAAAGCAGCGCGAATGAGGTTTGCTCTGGAGCACATAGATTGGCAACTTCGTCACTGAACGCTTGTACTGTTTACAGACGAGTCCAGATTTCGTTTAACTCGTTGCCAGGGTCGGGTACGTGAATATAGACGTCTTGGTAAACACTACTTAGCCGCTACTATATAGGAAGTGGATAGATTTGGTCTTAGATCTGTGATGGTTTGGGCTGGAGTCGGTGTAGCCAACAGAACTGATCTTGTTATGGTTCCTAATAGAATAAATGTAATGAATTACATCGAAAATGTCTTGGAGAACCATGTTGTGCCTGCTGCATATGGCGTCGGTCCCAATTTCATCCTAATGCAGAACAATTCAAAGCCAGATACCGCCGGCATCACCAGAATTTTTTTACAAGAATGTGGAATTCAGGTCATAATGTTTCACTGTTTTGCATCTAGTGAAACAATAGAGTAACAATTACATTAGAAATAATGCCAATCATTCAAATACTGTTGTACTACGAAATGTAATTGTAAATGACGAGTACAATGCACACTAAAGGAATTTTACCGGCACAACTTTGTTTACAATTTTCGATAAAGACATTAAATATGTTCGAAACGTAAAAAGAAACATTTGTTTTTTATTTCTTATTTAATAAGTACCACATACCCAAGAAATGAAATTACAATATAATTTATATATATATATATTGAAGACTAAAATCCCAAGATTCGAACCTCAGGCGACACTCGAAGAAGTTAAAAGATAATGGATGAATGACCATTATACGTAGTGCGATTTATGTGATAAATACTAAGCCGTCAGTTGTACAGGGGTTGGAGAGAAGCCCGTCTGATCCAATTTGGCAAGAAGCAAATTGTGATCATGGGAGTCAAAGGCCTTAAAGAAATCGGTATATATGACATTTTCTTGCTTGGGCTGATCTACTACAATCGTTAGATATTGCGCAATTTCTACTAAATTTGTAATTGTTGATCTTCCAGAAAGAAACCCATGTTGACGTACAGGTAAAACAGATTTTATGTTATTATACATTCTAGTATACAATATGTACTTCAACACTTTACCGAGTCAAAATGTTTGTTGGTCTATAATTTTTTACATCTGATTTCTCACCAACAAGTCTGTTGATCTTCTAGGAGTCAGGAAACTTTGAAATTTTTATTTAGTTGTTATTAAATTCAATAAAACTGTAAGTGGTAAAGCACAATCACGCACCAAAAAGAATAGGAACGTAATCGTTTCTGAGATAATATCAGATTTGAATCTAAATGCACTATATTTTATTTCGCTCTCACTAACACTCTATCAATACCAAACGAAGGATGATTACTCAGAATACTTGTGGACAAAAACATATTTTTTCGGAAAGCTTTAGCGAACTTCATCGCAAACCTATTCACAATTTCTAGGGATTGAGTAAAGTCATCATCGCCATAATGAGATTCTGTATGATAAACGTTTATTAGTAATACATTTCCAAAATGTCTCTGGATTAGCTGTAATATCTAATCCTTCACCAGATGTCTTATATGAAAATTCCTTTGAAATAAAATTCTTTTATATGAATTAGCCTTTTAATTTGAACAGTAAACCAATCAGGATAATGACGTTCAGGATTTCAAAACTGAGGTACAGAGCAATTTAAACTAGAATAAAGTTCGTCATAGAATACATTCGCCATATTTGCATTAGACTACATGTCCAGAAGGGAGCAATCAGTATTCTGCTAGAATAATCAAGGTATCACACTATACACAGCAATAGACGGAGGTGTGCAAAATAAGATCAGTAAACCTCCCAGTCACTCGATTCAAATCTACCTTATGGCCGGAAAGGCAAAGCTTTAAAGCTTTAGGTAAATACATTAAAGCTATGTACATATAACCATATTTGTTTTCCCCTCTATTATTCAACTGTTTCTTCCAATTCCTCCCCGTCTTTTTTCTTTAATGACTTCAAAATTGAGGCTTAGTATTCTACAGCAGCCCATGACTTTTCCGGCCGACTGTGTCACCTTACACTTCTTGGAAGGTGGTGTTTTTTTTTCATTCCATTGCATTGAGTTTTGCTTAAAGTCAGGTTCATAATGATGAACTAAAGTTATATGCTCAGTAAAAATTCGACTCAACACATCAACTCTACCTTCATTAAAGAAGTTCAATGATGCCCGGAAATTGTCCAAACCCTGTTGTTTTTATGTCATGTTAATATGATCATGCAGATTTTTGAATGTGATTGTATTAAATACTACAGTCATTCATGTGAGTTGTGTCTCTTTAGCCGATTATCTTCGATTATTAGTTGTTCAATTTTTTAATAAGCTGGGGAATGCTTACTTCGACAGGCTGTCCTGGTGGTGGTTTTCAAGTGACTCCCTGCGGCTGTATGACTTAAAACTTATAGTTTTTCCCGCGTAAACCAATGGCATCTTTTCCAGCATGGTGTTAACAGACTTTCTTTGTTTTGTAAGCAATTTCATAAACGCGCGAAACACACTTCCTTCCTGATTAAGTTGTTTGGTCGACGATAGTAATGAAGCGATTGTGTTAAAACATTATATTTCTGCTATTAATGAGTCACTGAATAGGTTAGGACACGAAAGAGCTCTGCCACTATCATCCAACCTCTCCAATCCGCGCACTTAAAAACGCTCCCTAGTAATATATCTCTTGAAATTCTATTTAAAATAATTTGATTTTCTTGCATTTGCTAATAGTTCACACAAACAGTACATTACAACAAATGAAGAATTGTAAAAGTATCAATAGTTTTCGAGATATATGTGAAAATCAAACGAATATTCTCAGGTAACCTATAATTTTATCAAAATGTGTTTTCTTTTATGATGACGTATTCCATTCTTAGCAATTCATCATTTTTTCAAATGCGTAATGTGAAGATGCATTGAATAATAAAAACAAAGTGTTGCTGTATTTTTAGAATTTTCCAATGCCTATTTGCAGATATATCCTCACTCGGTATTAATTTACTATTATTAAGGTATGTTTTAGTGCCAGTTATTAGAGATCGTATATTATTTGCAGCAATGTGTCGAAGAAAAATCCAATAAAGCAACCGCATGCTGATAACTACCTAATTCCAGCTCCATAATGGGTACCATAGAGATCACATAAGATTATTTATTAAGGGCCAAATATATACTCGAAGGTCTTTGTTTGTGTTGCGGTTCCTCTAAGGAACATTCACGTTGTATAATATACACTAACCAGAAATTTGTAATGCGGAATATGATTATATTATGGATAATATTTACTTTGTCCGTCAGTTAATATAATCTTGTATTGAGTGTTAATGGAGGACTTCCTGTGAGATACCACCCACAATAAAATATGAGAGTAAATACTTGAGATGCAGATGATGTTGTCTCTCAAAATATTTACTATTAATTATATAATGTTATCATCATTGTAAAATTATAACTATTAATTATATATAGTAACATATGGATGTATTTGATAAATAAAATAATTTTCCAAAATTAGGGCACTGAAGAAGATTTCCAATTTTAAAATAAGTGCTAATTCAGTATTAATTATAAATTTGTGTACAGAAATGATATTAAATAGGAATTGAGAGAGAAATATTACGAAATACACTGCAAACTATTAAATAAAGTAACTTATAACATATTTTTTGTACCGAAATTATCGTAAACTTCTTAAAAAATTGTCATGAATCAATACAGAGGAATAATTAATTTGCTGTGGTGGTTTTCTTCGTCCAAAGAAAATCGTGTACCGTATTTCCTTCAGAATTTCTCTCACAAAAGAAATAAGCTGTATTAAAACTAATACGAACTTCGGCCAACGTAAGCAGCAGAATGTAATATTGAAGGTATTTATAAAAAAAAAAAGTAGCATTTATTTCTTATTACTTTCCGTAAACAAAATTCAATATATTATGGAGATCTAAAATGTAATGCGTTTCTTATTATTAGAAATTGAAACATTCTGATTCAACTAATTCAAATTGTGTTCTACAACCTTTTTAGGGAGAGACATATATTTTCGTAATAAAATGTTTTTTTTTAATTTATTTGGGCATTATATATTCAATTGTATACATCAGAGAAAAAATATTGCCGTTGCCAAAACGTGGGTTTTCCTTCTTCGTCAACAGTAGCAGTTTATTCTAATACTTCACCAAGAAGTTCAAATACACATTTATTTAAGTTCAGTGTGGGCCGATATGTCGGTGGTCGCCCTGTATCAATCATATGATTATAGTTTATTTCAAATTATAAGAATATAACTTTGAAGGGCTCTAATGCTTTTATTGCACCACCTGCGGGAATAACTACCTGGCCGCTCAATACGATTATCTTCTACGCAAACAAACTGCTGAGGTTCGTAATGACAAAATTTAAGCAAATTGTAATTACTACAATTTAGATGAAATAAAATTTAATAATAATATAAGTACCAACAGTTGTTAATTTGAATATATACTTATTGTATATAGTTAAATAGTCATTAAATTACAATTTAGATGAAATAAGTGCTTATATTTATTAAAGAAAATTCAAATAAATATAGTTAGGAGAGTTGGTATATATTACATCTAATATTAAGTCTATTTATCATTTATTGTTAATCTTTACTGCATATTTGATTTCTCTCTCTTTACTTCAGGAACATGCGGCGACCTTTTGCTGAAAGTGTTAGTCATGATGATGTGGATAGTGATAATACTGTTGGAGCACGACAGAGGAAGCATATATCAGAAGATGCAAAACAGATAATTCTCAATGTCTATCATACCCTGATGGAAGAAAATAACTAACTACAAACCCAGAATATTCAACGAACGTCGCTATTAACCAAGGTGCCTTTTGGAACAATATACAAGATAATTAAGAAAAACGTAGGGCCTCGAAAGCAAAGAAGTGACAAAGGAGCACCGAGGAAAGTTGAAGAGTATGAAATTGATACTATTAGGCAGCAAGTATACTCCTTCTACAGAGGAAATGTTGTACCTACACTTGACTGCTTACATAAAAGAATCAGTGATGAGCCTATAAATATTCAGTGTTCTAAAGCAACCTTGTGGCTGACACTAAAGAAAGCTGGTTTTAAGTTTGGCACTATAGATAAACGTCGCACAATTATGGAAAGCCCGAGGTTACAGAAACTTCGATATGAATACTTAACGGCAATTAGAAGGTATAGACAGGAAGGACGATTCATATGTTATTTAGACGAGACGTGGTATGACACCCATGACAGAATTTGCAAAAGTTGGGTGCATAGTTCAAGTTGTGTTTGGCATTAGTAATCTAATGCCTCTTTTGTATACAATAATAATTATAATAATAATGTTGGTTATTGAGGCTTTCCTCACTTGCTTGGCGAATGTGGAGAACTTAAAACAGAACACATACCTCAGAAGTATAAAAATGTCTGAATTGCTGATGTCGCTTTATTTGTTGGCTGGGCGATATTCAGCCATCGGTTATTGTTATTATCATTTATATTATATTTCTTAATAGTGTACATTAACAATCAAACAAAACTGTGTAGTCTTTTATACTTTGAATATCCTAATACATATTTTTAATGGCATTGTTTTCAAAATATATATGGATATCGATCAAATCTTTTTTTTAGTCTCTCTTTCATTGAAAGAATGACAACGATTTAAAAGCTTGTCGGCAATTTTTATAATTATCTGAGCTTCCTAACTATTAACACATGCTAATTGATGTTACTATTTGAAAAAACATACTTCTGGAATAAATTAAATGCATGCGCTTAACTAATTAACGCAGTTTTTAGTGAGTTCAAGTAAAAAACTGCAAAATGGTTGTAATCCCATGTATTTGAGGAAGAGGTGAACTTTGTTTTAGGAGAGTGTTTCGAGGTAGACCGAAATTAATTACATAAACTCTTCCTACATTGGCAAATGTTGACACTATCCGTAGTACATGCGTAAACAGATGCAAATATTGAAGGGATCTTCCTATGAACGTCGTCCTTTCGAAAAGTTAATTTGATTTCTGTCATGGATAGTGGGACATTTAATATTAGTGATGGTATTTTTTTTAAATATTGTTGCAATACCCAAAATAAATTTTAAGCAAAAAGGGACTTGTTTATTCAAATAACATCTATAATGGCTCCTACAATCATACATAGCAAATATTTTTAGCCATGATATATCATTATAATAAAAGTGTTCTTTTCTTAGCTTCAACATTCAACTTGAATTAGTGCCTCCTTCTATAAACTAACGAAGCAGTATGTGTTTTCTGTGAATAGATAGCGTAAGTCCGGGAGAGATGCCCCCCAAAAGTAGAAAATTCATCTTGGTCCAGTATTTAGTGTTTTACTTTAGTAAAAATGAAGAATGCATTCCAAATCTATTAAGTAATAATCCGTTGTGCTAAAAATTTGATTATCTTTCGCTGGAACTCAATAAAAAAATAATAAACAAAAAAATGGTTTTGGCCATCTCTCCCGACAGTGCGGGAGAGATGCCTTTAGCATGTGGGAGTGACGCCCCGGTCTAAACTATTAGCTAAGTCAACAGAAAAAGAAAATTGTAGTCTCATTTATAACAAACAATATATTTAACGTATAAAATATCAACATATTGCAACAAAATAAAGATTATTTCAACTTATTTAAGTAAATAGAAATGCAAGAAATGCAAAAAATAGAATTCTAATTAAAAACAGAAAATTAAAGTTCCAAGCAGGTACAAATCAACTGCATTTTGTTTACTTTCGCCTAGACATTATGTTACCGCACATATCACATGTATTTTCGAAACTACTACATCCTTCGTGAAACCACTTAGCACAATGAAGACATTGCACCCAGTCATCCTTCTTATTGGTGTGTTGATATTCTTCACCACAGCCCACACACTCGGTCTGTGAGCTATCATCGTCGCTACTCCTGTCATGCAGAGATAAAACATCTTCATTTTCAGTTTCACTTGAGTCACTTTGGTAAACTTTCTTTGGCTGTTTGCCTTTATTCTTGTTGAAACAGAGCTTATTTTTAGTGTTCCCAGTTTTACTTACTTTCTTCATCTTCCTTTTATTTTTCTTCAATTCTTGCTGAATCTTCTTATCTTCTTTATTGTTCTGCTTTGCTCTTTTAGTTGCTAAATTTTCTGCTGAAGTTAGAATTGTAGCAACCTGCCGACCACGCTTACGAGTAGATTCAGGGAGTTTTGAGATTGGAACTGGATGTATTTGTTCTAACAATTTTCCAGGCGTAATGTCACTAGTTTCAGACGTAATATTATCGAGCACACTTGTTGATAGACCGGCCACTGTATCTATGGGTGCTTCCACTTTTCCCTTGTTAATTGGCGGAGTCATTGGTTTTGCAGATATCTCAGCCACTATTGGTGAAGATGGCCCAGCCACTTCTGAAGATGTCTCAGTCACTTCTGAAGATGTCTCAGCCACTTCTGAAGATGTCTCAGCCACTATTTTTGAAGATGATCCAGCCACTGGTAGACAGGACGGTTTTAATTGAATAGATGGCTCAATCAACATTTCTGGAGCGATTATCTCTACTTCTTCAGATGTAAGTTGCAAAGTTGCTGGCAGCTGAGTGCCTTGGTTCTCGTTTTGTGGTGTCTGGCTATCTATTATCAAATATGCATATTCCGGAATCACTTCCGGATTTAATGGATATATGCCTGTTGACCTAAAGGCCGATATGGCGTTACTGCTGGTCGCAGATTTGCCCCAAGCCTCGCTCAATAATGAACCGAACTGCAGCCTACCTATTTTTCTGTAAGGATTAGCCTTCATCCAGTTGTTACAAGCTTTACCATATGCAGCTTTTAATGACTTGAATACTGCCCTGTCTAAAGGTTGTAGATAATGCGTAGTGTGGCTGGGTAAGCTCAGCATAACAATGTCATTTGCTTCTGCAAATTCTAGGGTGTTGATATCACAGTGAGAGGAATGGCCATCTACTATTAAAATTACTTTTCCTTCTGGTTTTCTTGGTAAAAACTGATTTGTTAGCCAGTTTTTGAATATTTCTGCATTTATGTACGCTGACTTGGGAGACATATATACAAATGACCCAGGGGGCATCCCATCTTCATATTCAATTCTTTTCTTTACTCCCTTCATGATACACGTAGGTGGGAGAAAGTTGCCTTCCGCATTACAGCATACTACGACAGTAATTGTCTCGCCTTTCTCGCCGGATGTAACTGAAGACACAGCTTTTGAACCTTTAGTGGCTATAACAAAGCCAGGGTTATTATTTAGCTGCAACCCAGTCTCATCCATGTTGTATATATGCCCCGGTTTATCCATTAGTTCGTGTTCTTCAAGGGCAGCGCTAAGTAACTGAAAATAATTATCAACCCTTTGCTTAGTCATGCCTTCAGCTCTCGCCAAGGATACTCCCTCCGACTTTCTCATACTCAGCTCCGGATTGCGTCGTAAAAAAGAATTCATCCAGTCGTATCCCGCCATTTCTTTTTCTGAGTTAAAGTGATGTTGGATACCCAAAAATTCGGCAAATTTAAACCCAGTTCTCCTCAAATCGTCCATGGACGGTGCAAATCCTCTTGCCTGCAGTTTTTGTATGTGTTTAACTAGTTTTTTCTCATTATCTCTGCCGAACAAAGACGAAGGGCCCATTGGAACTTTTTGTGAATTATTATGTTGAGCTTTTCTTCTTCTTAAAGTTCGAGAGGGAATGGCAAATGCTCTGGGCCCTTCATTGATCCCCATGTGCCCGTTATTAACTGCCTCTAAGGCTTGTTCCAATTGTTGACTGCTCCATTTGCCCCTATCAGGGCATTTCCGTTTATATTTGGTGGGCATATCTAAAAAAAATACAATATACCTTTGATTTTTTCTGGGGCGTCTCTACCGGAACTGACTGGGGCATCTGTACCATTCTGGTGGGAGAGATGCCCCACGTCATTATTAGCTCAAATATTACAATAACATGTAATTTGTAGGTTAAGTATAGTCAACACATATCACTAGTCAAATATAATAAGACAAACTTAAGTAAAAACGTTTCTCACCGTATGAAAACTGTCCCAGCTTAAACTGCTGCTGTAAATCGGCACCTTCACAAAACAATTTCGTATTTTCACAAAACCGTTATTGAAATTTCGTCGCCAATTTCACATGCAGGCGTTCAACACTCAATACAAGACCCCAACCAACTGATCGCTAGCGACATCTAACAACAAAAAACTAAACTTGAGTACTTGGCCATCTCTCCCGACGGGGCATCTCTCCCGGACTTACCCGTACTTATTCAAAAAGCTATACATAAGAAAACAATAATACATCGAAACAGGGAAACCCAATTTCCACTCAATGCGTGGAGAAATAAATGTTGATATTTTTGTCTACTACTCAGTCAAGTATCTTAGTTTGTTCAGATAATGTTCAGTGCTTGCTAGCATGTTATTCTTGCTATCCATAAATGATTAAGAATTTATAATAAATTGTCATAAGAGAACAATAATACATACATCGAAACATGAAAACGCAATTTCCAGTCGACGCGTGGAGTAATAAATGCTGATATTTTTGTCCACTGACAAATGTACTCAGTTAAGTAGCTTACTTTGTTCAGATGATGTTCAATGCTTGTGCTTAATGATGAAAATCAATTAAGAAGTCTTAGTGCAACAATATATAATTCACACGTAGTACTCATGAAAGAGGTCGTTTGCCGGATATTATTAGCCAAACCTTCGTGGCAATGACCTTAAAATGAAATAAATATCATCCGTAATGAATACATTTAAGTGTTGAGTTACGCACCCATGATTTTATAGCTAGAAGAGTGACAATGGTAAGTATTAAAATGAATGCCCGGGCAATTCTTTTTGATAGTGTATCATTTGCGAATGAAGCTGGTTTCCATAGAAACGGAACAGTTAACAAAAATGAAAACCTTTACTTCACTAACAAATAAATCATCAGCATAGGTGGAGCATAATGTATAAGGAGGCATTCTTGGTGAAGACCCGAATTTGTTTGAAGGCAGTATTAACGGAGAAGCCTATGAGTAATTTCTGTCAAGCATTTAGTAGAATTATTGGATAAAGTTCCGCTAATTTTTACGATGAGATGTAGATGCAATAAGATGGCGAAACCCCACATTCCATGCTACAGACACGAAATATTTTAATGAATTTTTTTCAGCGAAGTGGCTAGCCCGTGGTTTTCCAACATCATAAAATTAGTTTATTTTTTATAGAGATCCGTAAAAGAGCAAATATACAGTATACCTGTAACCACAAAAGAAGTTTGAGAGAATATATTCAACAAACATTTAGAAATACAAGTACTCAAAGCCTTATTAATGTCGATTTACTATTTCGGAAGCATGTTCACAATCTTTCAAAAGTGAACCCAATCCTTTTAATTTTTACCTGTTTTAATGCTTATACTTATTGTTATTTTATATCTATTAAAATCACGTTATTAATTTTTTTGTTTGGTTTTAAAATTCGTTTATTGTGCCATATTCTACATATTCTTTGATTTATATTGCTGTATTATAAATAAGATATATACATTTTTTTTTCATTACACCAATACATACAAAAATCATATCTCCAAGTTTATTTTTAGAAAAATTAATTATAATATCAGACTTGACAACTGAGAAGCAAGTTATTAAATGTCATCCATTCAATTGTCAACTTTGCGGCAAATATCATGGCTCACTAAACCGTATTCAATAAAAACAAGTTTGGCAAAATTATATAAAGAAAGACAATGGCTGAGTAATGGTCATTTTCAAAATAATAACGTCTTACACGTTTTTGGTGCAAAATTTAGTAAGGAATCCAAAAATGAACCGATATATAGGCTGTTCCATTTGAAAAATTAACTTTTAGACAAAAATATGTCAAGTAACTTTAATCCATTTTTCTGGAAATTCAATTAGTAATTGCAAAAGTATAAAATATGTTTATATTAGGAAATTTTATTATGAACAATGCTGCCAAAAATTGTGCCCGTCTAATACGTCGTCTTGGAAATATATAATGTTATAGAAACATTAATTTTTTCAGAGAAATAAGTCAAAAACCTTAAATTTTAGGCGTATAGTAATCTTATAACTATAATGTAATAATATTTAGGGTATTCCATTTAAAAAACTGTAACTAAAAACTAACTATAACGGCGAGCAAGTTATGGAACACGCTGAATAATAAGTGTCTATCATATTAAGAAAATCGCTTCTAAATATCTTTTTTTATAAAGTCACAGTCTGCGTTCCCCGCGGAGACGATTCACCCTGTATATACATTTACAGTGCAAGATAAAACATTCTAAACAAAACAGTAATACATCATCTTCAGTTTGAGCATTGCGACGAGATGCTGCAGTTTTAAAACGAATCAGTTAACTAATTAAGGTTGTTGTATGTGACATCTTGACAGTATTCTATGGATAGTGAAAAGTTTATGTAAAAGTATTAAATAATAATTTTAATAATAAAAGTAGCTTAATTACAAGTATAAAGGAGTTTAATAAACTTTTCAGGTAGTCTCAGTAGAGTTTTATCTTCGTACATGACCATTTTCCTCATTAGTTAAATTGCGAAAATTAACCTTCTCCTTTGAATATTTTCGAGTTTATATTTGACTTAAATTTTAGACTAATTTATAAGTTTGAGGAGCAACGAAGTAAGGCACGTAAAAGCGCAAGCATTTCTATTAAGGAAGCGGGAAAAGTAGAGCACTTGCTACTTGAGAAGGCAGGTAGAGTAAGTAGGAGGCACCACCAGCAAGTGTAAAGATATCCCAACACCTCTTAATATATTATAAGTGGTTTCTCAAAGAGCTCCTGAATTACCTGTAGATACTCACACACACGGAAGTTTACAAAGCAAGGTTCCTAACACACGAATGCGCACACACCTATCCATACGTGTATGTGCATATATATGTATGTATGTGTTAGAACGTGCGAGTGTTAGGGGGCAAAGTGAAACGGGGCTAATTTAGTTTAGCGCGGTGATTGAATTCGAAACCTTGGTGAATATGCAATCTTCAAAGGAAACCGAACAGCGAATCCCGCTTATTTATTCCCGAGCACTATTGTTTCGTGTGGTAAACTAATTTAAACTTTATAGGTTAATTACTAATTAAAAGTCACATTTATCTTTCCTTTGGAATTATCGCGGAGCGTGCCATTCTTTTCCTGTGAATAGAGATTGCTTCTGGGATACATGGGCATTGCTGATCTCTATGAACGATATAATTTATTTTAAAATATATTACACAATATGTATGTATTATTTATGTATACTAGATATACTATATCGGATTAGAGAATACCTTCCAACAATTCTCTCTTAATTGTTGAATTTGTGGCCTTGTAGAAGATCAAATGTAAAATGCTTTTCATAATTCTAAATGTATTATATTGATTCTATTAATTGAATTAGCAGACGGTTCTTGTTGGAACATTTTATTAATAAGTACTTTAAATAAAAATAAAAATAAAACTCTTGAAAACTTTCCACAATTTTTATTTAGTCTTCGCGACATATTGCTGTGACCTTCGCATTAAATAAAAATAATAATGTTAAGAATTAGTTGAGTTGTTGAAAAAGAACATTAATTAATAGGGCTAATGCTATTACAAAAATGTATACGTTATAAATATATATATTAAGAGGGGCGTTTACTAACAAATAGAACCTTATACAACTTATATTACTCGCGGGACGGCTAGACAGAAGGGTGTGTGAGTAAGTGAAGGTAGACGATATTCGGTTCTGTCACAGCGCTTCGGTGTTAGTCACAGATTCTGTCATAGATAAAGGAATACTATAGATGGGAAACATAATGTATAAAGAATGAGTACTTACGGAACTGTTTATGTTGCTGATGTTTTATAATAAGCCAATTTTCGCTTGCCCATAACTGTTATATTATTATACACTCGAATACTATAGGTATATATGACATTTCTTTTTAATTACAAACTGTCACTTGGATTTAAGTCTGGAATAGCCGACCGATTCCAATAGATTTTCGTCTTCGCTAGGACCGCTAGAGATACCGTAAAGTGGGGATAGACCACGCAATAGCTTGGAAAAACCTCGTGTGAAATGTGTGTGACAATGTTTACTATTTAATGTTTGTTTTTCTTCAAAAATAATTACAGAAAGTTTTTTTTTTATATCGTAAATTCAAACATGCATAATGGTGCCAATTCTTAGGAAATACTTTGTAATAGTAACACTTAAGATATAGTAAATACCTCAGACTTATATCTATGAGCAGTAAAAGGATACGGAGTGACAGATTGTAATATTTTATGTAAACAGTAACTATATAAATTAAAGATACATTTAATGGTTCCTATATGTATAACAGAAGGACTTCAATAGACTATGGAAATGGTCATGTGTGGTTTAAAAACCTGCAAAAGAAAAATGCAGTGTCAATATTGTTTACAGCTTTCTGCAAATTAACGTACTACCAGAAGAGAGAGCCTGGATAGAATTTGCAGACGGTGTGACGGGGGCGACTGGTCTTATGGTGCAGGATCCGTAAGAAAGATTCCAGTTGTCTACAATGTGTTCCCAATATTACCCTATCGAGGTATTTCTAAAAGAAAAATTAGGATAACTTTAGTAAATGGAAAAAGAAAATATATAACAAATAACGAAAAAGGAAATATGTTCATGTACAAGTACAATGAGGGTCTATATTAAGAAGAAAGGAAAATATACCTACCGTAGACGAAACATAGCAAGTTTGTGAAAAGTTTTTAATAACAAACAATTCAAAGTAAGTTTAAAATAGAGGATGTTAATAAAGCTGAATTTGATAAAATATATGACGAATTAAAGTAAGTTTTGAAATAAATTATTCAGTTTAAGATTAATTAATGGTGCAAGATGTACTGAAAGCACTATGTGAAAATATTTGCTTTTAGTAAAACGTTAAGCATCATTAATTGTATGAATATTATTTTGTTCAGTAATAATGATTCATTTTTTAAGTAATAAAAAGATAGTTAATGGTGTTGGATGTGCTGAGAGTACTATGTGCGAATATTTGCTTTCAGTAGATCATTAGGCATCATTAATGATTACATAGTTATTTTAATTTAATATTTCAAACAAAATAAGTACGAATAAAGGGGGATGTTCTTGATGGGCAGGTGCTAAGCCGCTAGATGTACTACGTGAGAATGTTTACAGCTGGTGATTAGTATAGGCCAGTTTTAGGGCATTCGCGTTGCAAAGTTTTAGTTCACCAAGGCACTATGTGAAAATGTATCTTTTTGGTGAAATAAAAATTATCTCCGTATTAATAAATTTATTATCAAGGATCAATAATTGTTTTTTATCTAAAAGAACATAATATTTTTTTTTTAATTTAACCAGCATTAATTTAACATAAGCTTTACAAAAACATTATAACTCAAAAATAAGTATAAATGTTTTCTTTCCTCATTATTTGTAATACAAAAATGGATATAGATACAATATAATAATGTTATTAATTATTGATTATCTAATATAATTTCTACATGAGATTTACATCATTGCTTTATCTTTTTTTTAACCTTATCCCAAAAGAAAAAACTAAATAAGAAGTATACCAGAATAGAAGCAGCAAAAATCACTGCAAGAACTCAAAAAACTTTCAAAATACTAGGCTGTTAAGGAATATGCTTATAGGTAGAATATAATGATTTTGTCGTTTACTAGTATTGATTCAAATTATTGAATCTGCAGCATAATTTATATGGCTGTACCCAACGTGTGGCAATGTTACATTTTTATTTCAAATAAGAAATTTACCATTTTAACAGTGTAACAGCCACCACAGCAATATGTTTCGGTATCTTTACACCATTTTCAAGCTCGAAAATGTTATAAAGATACCGAAACATATGTCGCAAAGACTAAATAAAAATTGTCGAAAGTTTTCAAGAGTTTTATTTTTATTTTTATTTAAAATTGTATTATATTGAAATATTTACAAGAATATACTATCACTTTGGCGCTGTAGATCTATTTAGTATTGAATAACAAAGAGTTTTGAAAATATGAATAATCAGTAGGGCATGCGAGTACATCTATACACGATATTTCACAAAAACCGTTCAATAAAAGTTTTTGGAATTGTGGATGATGCAAAATTATAAAAAATTACAATTATTAGCAATTAGTGCAACTGCAAAATTTGTTATGCAATATTTACATGGATCAATTACTTCGACGAGTTTGCAGTAGCTTTCTTATTTTAAATTTAATTGTACAGATTAATTGAAGGGCTTATTGTTAGAATGTGGTAAACCACAAAAACAGATTCTATAGAAATCGATCAATTTCACTTATGTATCTGCAAAATATTAAGGAATATTTTCATAGTAATGAAATACTCATATCAAATGATGTTTGCCTTGCGAACACTTTCTTACAAAAGAGTGAAACAATATGAAACGGTTGGAAAAATAGAACACTTTTTTTACAAAAATGTGGCTTATCAAGTTGTTATTACGGGGTAAACTTATTTATTTTTAATACAAGATATGTGCCTGGGACACAAAGCCCTAATCATATACTTTTTCTAGTTCTTGATTTTCATCCACTTCATCACCACTATTCGCACTTTCATGTAGAAAGTACGATGATCTGGAGAAATATAGGGCAATAGTGACCTGATATCATCAGGTTTTTTCCTTGGGATTTTCTGTCAATTTTTTCTTCAAACTCAGTGGCGGCTGGTGAGTACGGCCAATTACATAGACAAAACTGATTCGTTTATTATCGGCGATATACTCCCAGATACCTAGCATATCAGTTGTGTATGTTTCTCTTGAATAGCGGAATCTCTTCTTTGGTTCACCTGGTCACATGTCTTGTGCTCTACTTGAGAATTTTGAAACCCATTTGAAATTCTGTCCAATTTATCTTACGATATGCATATTCCAAAACGGCGCAATGCCTTTTACCACTCACCAAGGACCACAAAGCTCTGAGTATAAGCGAGAAATAGTCATGTTGCTGTCTAAGTAAATTTTGTTTTGGTTGTCATTCCCACTGTAATGACTTTGTTACTTGGGAATGAGATTCAGGTGATCTCTAACTAATTGCAGTGACTCAACACTCAATGTGTTTGGCCTATTTGAATGTCTATCCCTCTTGTCTTTGTCAGGAATAGAAAAGTCTCTAATTTTCTTTCTTTTAGGCAATATGAACCATCCTTCCACGCGAATGTTGGAGGACATGAATATTCAAAAACTCTTGTTTACAGATTGTGTATGTTTCACCAATAAGAGTAAGAGTGTAAACAACAGTGCCTTTCCTGGATGATTGTTATCGCTTTTGTCATTTTTTGAGTAAAATTTTTTCGACTACCTCCACGCAGCCAAACGAATAACTATTTTGCAGACCAAATGACCCTAAATCCAAACCTTTGTATATAATTTGGTTTCAGTACTGGTATATTATTCATGCAGTGATTTGCATGGTGATCCTAGCTCACTAACCTTCATTGTTTTCCCGCTTGAGTCACTCTTATATTCTTACCCCAAATTCCTTCGATTTTTCTGTTTGATTCTGCTGTATAATTCAGCTTTTCTCTTCCTCCATTTACTTTTTGGCGTCTTTTTTAGTGATTTTTTTTCACTCGTTCTTCGTAATATATGGTTTCCCCTTTCACACTTCACTTCTGAATGAGAAGAAACTTCATCCTAAATTAATAAGGCAATAATATGATAAGCCGCATTATTCGCGTGATATCCATTGACTGCAAGAATATGTATGCCACATTTTAAAAAATAATAAATTACCTTATGATTATTTGACTGTACTTTCTCATCACTCTCAACATAATCCCTATCTAAGTCACTATCATCAAATGGCGATTCAATTTCATCCACATAATTACTATCATGTTCAAAACTAGCAATTTTAGCACTACATCCTGTTTTAGCAGTCATCATTTTTTGTGACTTATTACTTTCTGATAAACAATTTGGTTGTTAACAATAATAAGAGTCATGCGGTTCTCATAGTATTGCTCACTATGAAATGGCAAATAACCCAAATAACACCAAAAACTGATGTGGCTTATATCCTAACAATAAGCTCTTCAATTGGAGTCCTTACCTCCAAATTCAAGATTTTTCAAGACATACGCAATGCAATATTATGTCTTAATGATTTTTACACACGACGCTAATTTTAGAAAGTACACAGAGCCACAACAAATTTTTACTCTTTATCTATGAAATTCGGATATTTCCATGAAACAATTAACAAACTAAATAAAATGATTTTTCTGTGTTAACCTGAATCTGTTATATCCAGATTGAAACAGTACCTCAAAATTAGTAAAAATTTGAATCTAGCCCGAACTTTGTAAGAAGTTGGTTTATATTTTTTATATTTATTCTCTCTTGCAAAAATGTGTTGCAATATTTTCCCTGATTTAGTAACCTATTTTTCTTGGAGGTAAATTCCCACTATGTCTCCATCTTTATTAGACTAAACGTTCGCCATTTTACATCAGCACATTTTAAAATATAAAAAAAAACGGAGCGTAGAGAACATATAAATCAAATCCGGAATCCAATTTGGAAAATCCACTTCTCACCTTTTCCGGCAAAAAATCACCACTTCGCGTGCCTTCGAAAGGACAAAAGACACCCCATTTACATATATATGGTCCTTATATATAAAAAGGAACTGGCGAATAGTTTCACTGTTTCTTTTGAATCGGAAATGGATATGTAAAGGTTTGTAAAGCGGCCAAGCATATTTTATATATGAAAGAAACGTGAGTGAGGATCTAAGCCGGGCCGAAAAAGCAACCCGACACTTGATATAACTTGCTCATGAATATTTTTTGCCCGGATGCCCTCATAAAGAGTGCTTGTGTGTATATATACATACATACTAGATAGTATGCGGAAGACTCCAGTACAAGAGCGACGGCTGAAATGAAGAGTTTGTCACTTGCGAACTGTTATCAATCATAGTTCAGAAGATGCCGTCTTTGATCTTTCGTGTTTTAAATTTTTATTAGATATTTTATTGAATACCTACTATTCTCAGCTAAGATTAATAATAACCAGTGGTAATAATAAATGCAATAATTAACACCTTCAGTTGGAGTTATTATAAATGTATTAATTAATAAATAATATTAGATGTCTTAAATTCAGTAAGAATAGTAATAAAAACAATACGTTATTGCAATAAATATTAGAATAGCAATATGCATATACACGTCTCTGTGATCATAGCGTTTAGTATAGCAACTAGATAAATTTGCCAATCTCTTCGAGCATGAATCCGCCTCTTTTGCATCCACTTACAGCTTTATTACAATATCCTGTAAAACGCAAGCATTGCCATGATGTGTTTTATAATGTCCAATTTTCTAAAATTTTGACTCGCCTTGTATATACGACTAATTTAAACTTTTGCACAAACTGTCATTGCGTCAGAAGTTAGTTGAAGTTTATTTGTTCCTACAAACTTCAAATTATTGCGGGACCTAACTGTCAAATTGAATGTCACACAAATGTTTGACAGAAGTTACTCATCTTAAATATAATAATAAATAATAAATTTAGAGTTTTTATTCACAAAAAATTGAAATCCCATTTGATCCCGCCTAGATATCGTTTTCTTGTAATCAGTAGTGCGCGGACATGACCGCTTTAAACTACGACGAAGTTACAACGGAGCAAAGAAATAATGTAAACAACACACGCTTACTGAATAGCACTAATTCATATGGTGAACTGCAACATCTGTTTACGCCCGAGAAGTGCCCGAGAATGAGAGCAAAATATTCCCATAAAATAAGGAATTCATGAGTAAATTCCTTTTTTCATCGGCGTAGATAGGAGCGTGAGGAGTTTTTAAAATTTATTATATTTACCTTATATTTCGCAAGAGAAATAAAATTTTCATTCATACTTACGTTAGTTTCGTTTTTTCATTGTTTTGACTGCTAATTACGTACTTCGTAATTTTTGTAATAGTCTGTTTAATACCGGTTTATTGAATCGACTTCTCCCAATTATCTACACGTAAGTATGCACTGGATTTCGTTTAGTTTCAATAACATACGCGTTCATTTTTAGTTTAGTTTAGTCTAGAACGTTATTTATGTTACTTTTTCTGATATGAAAATCAATTGTCAGTGATTCCGAAATTTATTACAAAGTCTGTAAAATATCGCACGTTCGTCACTTAGCTTTGCTAAACCATACACAGAAATAGTTTTTATGCAGAGAATTTCGATAATTTACAAAATTTCGTTACATGTTTAAATGACGATGCTCGAAGTATTTCTGAGTGCTTAGAATTACACAAATCCCAAATTTAAAAAATCAGTTGTTATTCCTTCAGGAACACTTTGAAAATTTGCCTAAACTAATCACAAATTTTGAAAATCGAAATCTCAAATTAAAAGATGGATTAACCACATTAGACGTGGGCTATTAATAATTTCAAAAGTATTCCAAGTGACTTCGGATGTGGCCTTCGGCAAAATTTAGACGCAGTTTTTAATAGAAATCCAGATTTAATAACATTGCGGCAATTGTGTATGCTAAACACGCTGAAATTAAAGAATATTTCCAGTACACACCTATAAACAGTTGCGATGTAGAAAGTACGTTTTCTATCTACAAGGATGTAATTCAAAGAGAACAAGTCTTACAGAAGAGAAAATGAACAAATAATAAGGTATTTTGTATTTTATAGGTCACCAGCCACTTGTTATCCAATTATATAAATAAAATTAAAACCTTTTTAAAAATACAACATTTCAATAGTGCGCCCATGGGCGATGAGTCATCGACCGTACGTATCCGCGCCCTAGTAATCAGTCAAATAAATGGATAAACTGACCAACATTTGTCCGCTTTCTGAAGATAAAGTTGGCAATTGGTCGATGATAGTGACTATTCTTCCTCGATATTTTTTCGTACTCTACAGCACATCTCTCTATGTTTGCATCTCTGGTGTTTTCAGTATTTAGTCCTGTCAATTCAAAGCATTTATCAGACGAAACAACACGTCGTATTGCAAGGCCGACAGTATTATTTCAATGAATTCTGACGTTTGCTGGCAAGTGTCATCGCCAATCCATCATTTTTACGGTTCATAGGTGGAATCGAATTTTTATCGTAAATCAAACGTCATGGGGATTTTTTGTCCGTCAATGTTAAAGTTTCCTATTATTTTAAAGGATATTCTTACACTTAAGCTTAATTATATATCAACATGTCAAATTAAAGATTGCAAATGGAGAAATTTAAAAGACGGACTTCTTCTGTATCATTTCCTGGTTTTGAGTTTACCTTTCTTCGAACAAATGCTGAATTCGTTTTTTGTTGTTTGTGTTAATTTTTACAAGACCGAAGTAATAGTCCGTGAATTGGCCTTTCTGCCAAGACTTCAGAAGAATTCTTGTTTTTGTTCCACTGAGTTAATTTGACATAACACGACATAGAGCGTATATGTGGTACCCGTGTTTTGTCTTGATTTTTAATTTTGAAGCCAAAATAATGCTCATAACATCTTTGAATTAATTTGCTTAACGGCTTGTTTTGCGATTTTGTAACATAGGTATAATCCCCAAACATAACAGAAACTGACTGGAGTATTTTTACAGCTTCTTGCACGGTTTTCTATTCTTGACAATCACACGCAACACAACTTGCCGAACACTGTTTCAAATTTACTTAACTAAGTGACAATTTAGTGAGATTTCGTTCGTCTCTTGTCAGACCGCTTCAACAACTATACAATAAATGAATCACTACGCCAGCGGCAACCTTCATATGACTAATATATTAAAATTCTCTACTTCTCTCTGGAACGCGTAACGTCGTATCCTATGTAGTTGCCGCTGCCCTTCACGGTATAGCCGCGAACATGCTCGAGTTTGTTACAATACATTTTTAGTTTTAAATTTTACGTTAATCCCCTATGTTAGAATACAGTTTTTATGTTTAAAACAATGCAAAAATTTTAGACTGTCAAGTCAGTTATAAAAAATCAGAATGACAAAATACATAAACAACATGTATCGGTGTATAAGAAAACCAAACTGTGTTGATCAGGTAAATTATTAATAATAATAGCATGTACTATTCAGGAATTGATTACAGAGACAAAACATATAAGCGCTTACTGAATCGTTTTGTAAGCAATACATCCCTGATTGCATGTAGTAAAAAGTATATTCACTTTGTGTAAATTGTGCTACTTATACACTCTTTAAATTGATTAATGACGGTTACCGCAACAAAATGGCGAAAAAAAAACCATGAACAGCAACCGCCGCACTTACTTCACTATGTTGATCTTTAAGAACATCAACTTGTCAAATTTATTATTAACGAATCACTGAATATATAAAGGATCATTTTCCGTAAGTAAATAGCTGCAATGTACCCTCATACGGATGAATGCACTGAATTAGCAGATTTGTTAAAGCCGACCGGGCTTACTTTTACCTCTGAATAGAAGGGGGGTTTCTTGTGCTTTCATTTATTAGCTTCTTACAGAGCCAATAATACCTAAAAACAAATGCCCTCTTTCGGAAATTTAAGGGACACATCTATAAGCCGGATTTAACGTTCGCGTTTTAAGTACACGTCGTCGTGAAGGCAATTTGAAATTAAAGAGAAAACTTTATTAAGAGAAAAGCAGTTGATATTGTTCCCTTTTAATTTACGGACTCTCTGATTTCTGAGTTATTTAAAATACTTGTCTGGCGTGGATTTTATAAAATATCTTTCCATGTACATTTAATCACAACTTACTTACTAAATACTTCGTTAGTATAACGACTGTTTGAATACATTCTGCTTTGAAGTCTTCTCGAAAATATATAAAACATTCGTGGGGATGTTTTCTCAAAAGGTTCTACCTTTTGTATTGTACCCAGGCACTGTCGTCATAATGTCGTCAATTATTGGTTATTATTTGTCGGCGACGTCATAAGCCCAATAACTGACGTCTTTGAGGAACGTCTTTGAAACGTCTTTGTTTCGTCATTAAAGTTCTGAATCCTCGCGATGTTAAGAAATTGAATATATATTGAAAAAGATTCGTTGATTTGTGTCTTTTGACTGTGAATCTGAATCTTTATAAACCAACCGAAATAACCAGGATATTTATGTTACATTTTTTCTCTTGATTATGGATTGGTAATATTCTTATAAAGCAGGGCTGCCTTACTAAACCTTAAACCCTCCGTTAGAATGAAGAATTAAAAGTTGCGTAGAAATAGTAGCTCAGCTCCCTGAGATAATATGTTTATTATTCGAGTTTTAAACTACCTAACTAGACTCCCAACATATTTCAATTATGCGCTAAATGATATACTAAATATGTATTACGCATGCGTAGCAACAAACTGTATTAGACTTGATTAGAGTCGTTTCTAATATTAAACCAAAACGAAACCTCATAAAGATCAAAAGTTTTCGAAGAAAGGTAAGACTAAAATTGCTCAACTTGTGTTAGAAATTATAAATAAAATAGTGTAGGATGTAGATTTGAGTAATCTCCTATGCTTTCGATGAAAAATGTTCTTAACCGCACTTACTAATCCATCCGATTATTGCGAATGTCGAGGTGAAAGTCTACTCTAAAATTGTGCAAATTTGTGCATTTTGTCTTTAATTATAATTTTCGTAAGCCCCTTCTCGTGTATTATAACTTTTAGATGAGATATGTTGGCGTAGAATTTGACAACGAGGGAGGCTTTTCGTTATTACATTCCTCATGGTTAACACGCACAAACAATCAAAAAAGAATTTTTTGACACTGTTTAAGAGTGACCAGAATGCTCCTGAGGATGGAAATTGAAAAGTGCACACGGTGAAACCATGTTTTTTCAGACAGGTTTGTTCAAATTACTTGTAAATATGTGTACCTTTGTTTCTATAATTTATTTAGATTTATGCAGATAGTTTCAAGTTTGGAAGTTTTAAAAGTTGTATGCACATATTGAATCAACGTTTTTTAGGCCCAAGAAACAACGCATTCATTTGTGATTAATTGAAAACCCTCAAAGATCAAATGCATCAAGTACTGGATTGGATTAGAAAACAAAACCCCGGTGGTAATAATTGTAAATTGTTTTTCCCAATAAAGTAACATTTATTGAATTTATGCTGCATTTTTTTCCATTTAAATGGGCCATTAATGCTAATAAACAGTACGTCAATTTGGCGTCTCATTTGACGTAATGGATTGGTTGCCAGATGACGTCCTTGGGCTGTGGCATTCGCCGGTCATATTGAGGTCATTAGTACGTCGCGCGTCGGTTGCGACGTCTCATTTGGTCTCTAAAGTTCAATAATTAACGGTATTTTGACGATAGTGTGTCGCCTGTGTAGCCTATTTAGTTAAGGAATTATTGCCTAAAAATGCCTCCAACATTTTTGTCGATATTTAAGATATAAACTCTTGAGAGTAAATCGAGTTAGTTTCATTGTGATGCCAAGGCTATTTTAGAGCAGTAACCCTTTTGGGTAGGGTACAGATATAACTGATTTTCTTTACTTATGCATTATCTTTTTTTTAAAATTAGTTATTTAAAACTACTTTATAGTGGACGCCTTACAATATGCCTTTCAATTTCTAGCATCAGCTACTCTAACTCATGCTGTATTATTTCGGTTAAACAAAATATGGGTTATATCTCTATATAATATATGCTTGGTACTTGACATTTCTATATCCTTCAACGTAACCAATGACGTGCACGTTATACAACGTAAATTTATTATATGCATCTACGTTATTTTGTCCTTAACAGGTTTTACCACCAAGAAAAATCTTTACTGTTAAGTAAATATATACATGTTAGAAGTAACTTGAAGGCAGTTTAATAAGATTCTAGAGTCTTGCTATAGGTACACAAACATTGCTTCTATTTTAACATATTTATTATAACAAACATAATAGCGTATACGCTTCTACTTTATTGTGGCTTGTTTTAATGATGGCGTTACAATGTAATCAACTTTTCAGTGTGTTTCACGATTTAGTGGTTGTAGTGTCATTTTATTAAAAAAAAAAATAATTGAAATACAGATAAAATTTGAAAACTTGATATGAATGAGAGTAACATATTCAAGACTACTTAACAATGATCGGAAGAATATCTACTATATTTCAATTATACATTCAATATTAAATATTTAACTAATCTTTATTGTGTGATTGTTTTGCATATTGAGTGTTTCTCCTCTCTTAATATTTCTTAATTATATCCGTAATTGGCCAAATTTTGAATGTTGTTATTAATACAAAAAACAATTCTAGTTTAAATTAAACTATAACTCCAGTAATATAAATCGTATAATTAATTGGTGTAACATTTATGATTACATAATGGTTAACTCTCTAAATTCCATATTATTCGGATCACTTAAAGTTTTCTGTCATAGATATTTGAAGTGTGTAAATTGGGTTTTAGTTTTAATTACTAGTTTTTCTTAAATAATAATAGTTTTACCGTTGTTTAAAATTACTGTTTTACATTTTCTTTAGTAGATAATTATATTTTTGCCGACATAATACATTTAATTCCCTTTTCTACTGTCCCAAATTTTAATATTTGCATTACAGTAATACATTCAGTTTATTCTGATATTTCCCTAAAATTTGAACATCTATTAAAACTGTCGCTTCAGATGTTATTAATAGATAGAAAAAGCGGCCCTTTTCGATTGTTTGTTTATAACGTAGCATGAGAATGAAATGCGTTATTTCCATTTCCATGCGATGTCAGGGTTCTAAAGTAATTTCGAGATCGCAAATATAAAAGGAAGGAGACAGAAAACCAATCCCCCACCTTATCTATCTAACTGCTGGAATAACAATTAATTCTTTGAAAAGATGCTCCTATCTTAGCCACCAGTGTGTAAGGTGATTTAATTCGACAAATGAAGTTCTAGAACGATCCCCTTTCCTATCAGAGCCGTTTCGGCAAGCCTTGTTATGTATCGCCAAATTATTTAATTAATTTAATTAACATAACGTTATCAGAAATTTAAAATCCAGCTGCCTTCGTGTGTTAGTTTTTTTTATTGCTTTATAAAGCTAGAAATGTCTTTATATCTATTTTGCTTATTTTATTTCAAATGTATTTTCACACAACTTCATTGCACATGTAATACATTATGTAATGTAGATTTTTTAAAATCCTTTGTTGTGTACTATGTCCCATAATTGTATGTATGTTTACGAGTACATTTTACAAATAAAACAGTACATTTTATAATCTTGACTATGCTAGTAATTTTACTCGTACCTTAAGTTATAAACAATATTACCAAATACAAATTCAACGTATAATAGAAATGTAAACTTAACACTACACAAGGTGTAATTCAACTAATTACAGTAGTAGGTATTACGGGAAAACTTCTACACTTGTGAGGAATTTCTTTAGTTTATTTAATATCGCTTTCCAGTAATACAGAATAATATATTATATCACCATCGATGATTGTGTAATAAATAAAACTAATAGCTAGAGTGTAAATATGTTAGCGAACAATGAAAAATAAATTATTATTATTGTAGCCCGAATAAATAAATATATTTATGATTAAAATCAGTGAGAATAAATAAAAAAGTGTTGTATTTTATAAATGAAATAAATATATTTATATGTGTATATTTCCTTCCTGTTAATGAGCATAAGACATATTACTCTATTGACGTCAACCTCTTTTACAAATATATTGTATCTTGGAGCAAATGAGTATGCTTGACTTATTTCTTTACGTAACATTTCTATGTCCATGCACATGTATACAAAGGATCGAGTTCCGTTAATGAGGAAAATCTTCAAAATAGGGGAGCATGCTATACATCCTTCTTAGTGCATATATGATAAGAGACCTGGAATTACTTACATCGATGCAGCTATGCCTGTAAAGAAATTACAGAAACGGACTCTTTTGTTATTATATAAGCACCAGCAATAAGATGTTTTAAATGAAAAGTCAATCGCTGTTTTGAAAATATAAGAAATATTAATTGTCAGAAGAAATACCAATATAAAAAGAAATACAAGTAAAAATTGAAATAAATTCAAATTGAGTTCAAAACAGTTTTATTCAATTCACTACAATTGTTTCACCCTACTAGGGCTTCATCAGGTGATGAATATTATAATACAAAATATTGTATTGTATATTGTATTATAATATTCATCACCTGATGAAGCCCTAGTAGGGTGAAACAATTGTAGTGAATTGAATAAAACTGTTTTGAACTCAATTTGAATTTATTTCAATTTTTACTTGTAAATTATGGAGTTTCAACACGTATCTCCATCTTCAATCAATTATATAAAAAGAAATACTTGATATTGCAAAGAAAGAATTTAGAAAGGATAGAAAAAATGCTTAACGTTATTGAAATTCTTTAAAATTTATTTTTTATAGTCATAGTGTAGGAGATTATTCAAATAAGTGAAACATCTCGTCAAATAAGCATTAACTGATTCCTAAACTTGTACTAATTTGAAAAGGCGTTGATTTTAGGCTAAAGTGGTGCTGATGAGGCCGAAAGTTTGGTATACATATTCAGTTTAACGTACACATTTTGCTTTTGTATCTCTCTGTCTACGAATTTATGTAGAAATACGTATTACTCAATTATACATAAACAAAGATAGATTTAAACGAGTTTTGTGGTCTATTTTATTTAGAATTAAAGGGTTTCAACAAAAGTTTCTTAATTTTTGCACAATTGACGGTAGATAGGGCAAGGGCAAAAATTCTGCACAACATCAGATGAAACTTTTTCAAGAAAAAGAGATAAGTAGCGAGAGGAAAATAGCAACCAGAAAGCTATGTACTCGCCTGCACAATTTTATAGCTGTCAATCATTGGCCTTGAGTGAGAAGTCATTGAGAAAATATAAGTTGCAAAAATGATGTATATTATACCTAGTAGGGACATAAATACCGTTAAACACACTTTCGCAATAAAATAAAAATAAAAATTAATTTACAAATCAAATGCTATTAGTCTATTAGCAGACATAAATGATATATAAAAAATTAAAGATAATTCAAAATCACCGCCTTTAACCTCACCGGCCAAGTATCAATCGTTGCACACACATCGTTCATAGGAAAGGTAGCCACAGCTAGTAGAAATTGCTAGAAAATATATTAAGAATTCCCAAATTCAATAGTGGGGGCACACGTAAATGCTAGATCAAGAAAAATAAATTAGATGATCGTTGAAAGGAAAGGAAACTGAGAGAGGAAGATTAGTGCAGTGTCAAAGTTACTGAAACATGAGGGTTTAACGTGAAGCAAACAGAGGCCTCAGCAAGATATAGAAGGAATTTGGCAAGCTTCTTTCGTTGAAAATTTCCTGTACTTGGAACTCTGATGGCTTTCCTGGAGTACATAAGTTCAATTTTACTAACAAGTACTACCAACAAGATCAAAACAAATGCTGTTAATATCTTTTAAATTGATATAGCCAATTGAATGTGTTCTAAAGAAATTCTATTTTAATTTTAATTTTTCTGTAACAATTATCGTCTGTTTCAATTGTAAATTATTTAACATTAGATAAGTTCTGGTTATTCGATCGTGTCGCCATCTCTGCGAATAGAGCAGTGTGTATTTTATAAGTTGCGTCGGCGTATTTTAGTTAAGCATGGTATCGCTTCCGTCAATTTAATGTCATATTTTGTAATTGGGCTATTTATCTCTAAATTTCTAAGGCATCATGGCACTTTTTGTTTGGTCGTCTTCTTAAAAGCAAGCAGAATTGTCTCTGACTGTCATCCATTTTTGCAATATTTGGTGAACATTACCGATCTCGAAAATTTACACGTTACTATACGTGGATGAAGATGTAATAAGAGGATTAGATTTATTCCGTTGTAATTTTGACATATCGATCGATTTTATTGAGCACAGTCACTGAAATTATTCTGCTGCTAATCACGTACAAATTTCCATAAAATTATCGACACGAGGCCAGACTCTATTTTGTTTTTGTCTGCCGCATGGTTGAATTTTATCTTAATTTCCGAAGAAACATTTACCCTCACTGTATTTGAGGATTGGAATTCCTTCAATCTAACCGAATTTGATAATATTTGGGTTTTGGAGCTCGTGCGATAAGCGATTTCCAGAAGATTCCGGAAGAATCTGCTCAGCCTTGCACATGGTCGAAAATATAAGTTGAATCTTGGTTTTATGTACTTATTGTGTGAAATTTTAGTTTACATTAATGTCAAATCTGACCTTATATTTTTCAATTTAAATTCCTAAAATTTAGTTATGTATCTTGCAACCTCATTAATTCTAACCCGAGAGAATTATTTTTCTGTCTCGGAGGCCTGAATTAGTCAGAGCCCCTTTTGTGTAATTATATTGGTCAAATAAGTATAAGAACGTTGTTCTAAAATTTTTGTAATTAGTTAAGTTTAAGTATCGTTAGAATTTTGTCAGTTAACCTTAAGTTATCTGTCAGTTACGAGGATTATTTTGAAATTTTGTTTGATTTGCCAGTTACTATTAGTATTGTGGGCCCTCAGCCAATTTTAATTAATTTATCTTATTATAATTTAGACTCAGCGATATAATTTATTTCTTGTATACAGGCTGAACCTGAATTAATTAATTAAATTAATTCTTTTTTTTAAATCT
Source organism: Amphimallon solstitiale (assembly GCA_963170755.1). Classification (NCBI taxonomy): domain Eukaryota; kingdom Metazoa; phylum Arthropoda; class Insecta; order Coleoptera; family Scarabaeidae; genus Amphimallon; species Amphimallon solstitiale. The sequence goes on along the minus strand of OY720676.1, from coordinate 165,151,863 downwards.
ATTTAACAATATATTTTATTGTTATACAAGTGACCAAATATTACGGTCATTACATTTATTTTTTCCTCAATTTTTAAATTTACATTTACTGCGCCTCTTAATTTGAATTGTTTGTTTAAAATCCTACATTCAAATGTTTTTTGTAATAATAGAACAACTTCTGTTGAATAAATTTGTTGTGTTTGGAAATTGCTGGGATTTGTCTTATCTTCTTCTATCTCGGTATTTTTAACTAATTTTCCCCGGGATTATAGATCTTTTGGGGTTGGGCGTATTACATAATCGGGCTGGCGTCCAAACTTCACCCAGCCGCGGTTTAATGTCAGCCGAGTGCCACATCGCGGCTGAGCAGAGGCAGTCTTTGACATCTGTACCTAGGGAAGCGAAAGGTAAGATATTGATGAAGGTGAAAGCAGAAACCTTCCGAAACTAAGCTATATTTTGCGGCGTTGCCATTATTTTAGCTTAGACAAACATTGAGACTTTGTATATTGCTAATTGTACCGAACACGGATGAATATATTTTAGTTTCCGCCGGTGCCAGTCTTCCTGCGCCCTTTTGAATTTAATGGTTTGAATTCTTGAGGGGGTAGCAATATTCCTTTTGATAAATATTCTGTTTGTATTTTTGTTATTTTTTTATAATTAAATGTTTTCTTGTCATATATGTGAATACAAATATTTTGTATACAAATCCGTCATATGAATTTTGGACAACGCCTATCGATAAAATTTGGTAGAAGAATTTATTTCAAAGTAAAAATAAAAATTATGCAAACAAAGTATATTAATATGATTGAGCAAGACGTATTAAAAAATGGTCTTCCTAAAGCATCTCTGATGAAATGAGTTACATTTTACGCTTGATATTTTGGAAAAAAATAACTCAAACATCAAAAGTGAGGTGGTGAAAATCTGAACAACTGTTATTAAAATTAATTTCCCTTTTTTATTTTGAGATGTTATGGTGGTCAGAGAACACTATAAAAAGTTCGACAATTAAACTCCTGTGATAATGAGTTTTTGTTTACAACCCGGAAATGTATTTAATGAATTTTGATACTGAGAAAGATATTCTAATTACTTTTAGAAATACCAATTTATCACATCTGTACATTGCATATACAAACATGTTACCTTAGACACAGTAAGTATATCAAGTGAATTAAATTTTGAACTGTTTTTTGCCCTGAAATTTGTAAATGTGCTATAACACAGTTATCAGATCGTTTAGGAACTTCGCCTGGCGTGAAGATTGACGGAACGCAAAAAAATAACGTAGAGAGAACAGAGAGTGTTTATTGGCTCCAGAAAAAATCGACAGGGGAATTGGTCTGATGAAATGGGGGCCGATTTAATGAACAAAAGGTCGCAAAAAATGCATTATTAGATTATCGAGGAAGATAGTAAATTAAATTACCGAATCTGTATACGAAAAAAGGCGAACAAGCAGCATAGAAAGAAGGAGCATATTGCATCCAGGGTGATTGAAAGTTTCTTTTTTTATTCAACGGAAACAACGAATATAGACTTTAGCAGTCTTTAAATTTTTAAGTAAATTAAAATGCTTGTCGAGTTTTAAAATGCATGAATACAAAAATGTATGTAGGTACCTATACAGGGTGAGTTTTTTTTCCATTATGTGTATGGGGATCTCGAAAACCATAAGAAATACGCATTAGGCTAAATGGAGAAAGATTTGCATCTTTATAAACCTCATCCAGATACGTTTTTGTCAATTTAAGAAAATGCATGGTTTACTAGGTATTTGCAAAAAATAGAAATTCTCGAAGACCTTTTAAGTACTATAACTCTTCTATTCTTAAAGGTAGAAAAAACCTCATCCAGATACGTTTTTGTCAATTTCAGAAAATGCATGGTTTACTAGGTATTTGCAAAAAATAGAAATTCTCGAAGACCTTTTAAGTACTATAAACTCTTCTATTCTTAAAGGTAGAAAAAATTTTTTTGAATATTGTTTTAAAGAAATTCGATTTAAAACAACGACATCTTCTTACATTTTTAATTTTGCTTAGCATTTTTGAGTTAGCTAGCAAAGTCTAATTTTTTTAAATGGAAACCATAGTTGGCTATGACATATTCTAATAGTGAATTTTTTTCTGCTTGCAATAATGTAAGGGTTGTAGCACTTATTTTAATAAATAACAACACAATACATTGTTATTATGTTGAAGAAAAATCATGTCTTGCCATGGAAAACGCGATATTAATAATTGGAGCATTATGTTTACTTCATCATTGACAGTTCGTTCATTAGGGTGACTATAGTTGGTTTTGTTAGTGATTTAGTTGCTTTACAAAGTTAGTTATGGTGTACACAAATCTTGAGAAACTTGATATGATCGAATGTTACATTATTTGTAACAAAAATAGTAAAGAAGCCGCCTAACGCTATTGTTTATTGTATTTTGATCGCCCTCAACCATCTTTAGACACCCTCAAGAATTTATACAATAATTTAAAAGAGTATGGAAGTTTTGTTAAACCTAGAAATAAGGGTAATATTGGTGAAAACACGCAGATAAATGTTTTAGCTGCTGTTAATCAGAATCCATCAACATCAACGCGGCAAATTCTACCTCACAACGCACAGTAGTGAGAATTTTATCAAAACATAAGTACCATCCTTATAAAATATTAGTTGGTCAAACTCTACACCCTGGAGATGATGAAACACGATTAAATTTTTGTGCTTGGTTCGTAAATATGTGCCATGAAAATAATAACTTTCCGATGCAGATCTTATGAACCGACGAAACACGTTTTACAAACTGCGGCATGTTCAATCGCCATAATGAACACCTGTGGGCGCAAATAAATCCTCACCGTTTAGAAGAAAGGCGACCCCAGATTAGGTTTGCCTTCAATTTATGGTGTAGTGTTATTGGTTCCCAACTTGGGCCATTTATTTTTAATGAAACTTTTTCCGGAAATCGATATTTGCAATTTCTTAGGGAAGATTTCGACAATATCCTAGACGAATTAAATTTACAGACCCGTACAAATTTACGGTGGTTTCTACACCACCGTGCCCCGCCTCACTATCAGGCACAGGTCAAAAGATATTTAGATGAATTATTTCCAAACTCGTGGATCGGCAGAAATGGTCCTGTTTTATGGCCGGCACGTTCCCCAGATCTTTCACCGTTAGATTTCTTCGTCTTTGGAGCAATAAAAGATCTCGTATATGTGCGATCATATGCAACCCAAGAGGAGCTATTGGAAGCTGTTATTAATGTATTTGGTAGCTTAGATGGGCGCAAAATTAGGAGAGCTATTAACTCAGTGTTGAAAAGGTGCCGTATGTGCGTCGATAATAATCGTAGGCATTTCGAACACTTAATGTAAATTTAGGGTGTTACGTGTTGTTAGTAATTAATTCGTTTAGCGTTTTTATTGTTTCTTATATTACATTGTGTATTATAAGTTTCTTTTCTTTTCCATGGGAAGACATGATTTTTGTTAAACATAATAATAGTGTATTGTGCAGTTATTTATTAAAATAAGTGCTATAACCCTTACATCATTGCAAGCAGAAAGAAATGCGCTACTAGAATATGTCATAGCCAACTATAGTTTCCATTTGAAAAAATTATACTTTGCTTGGTAACTCAAAAATTCTTAGCAAAATTAAAAATTTAAGAAGTTGTCGTTGTTTGAAAATGGATTTCTCAAAAACAATATTGAAAAAGTTTTTTTCTAACTTTAAGAATAGAAGTGTTATAGCACTTAAAAGGTTTTGGAGAATTTCTATTTTTTGCAAATATCTAGTAAACCATGCATTTTCTTAAATGGACAAAAACGTATCTGCATCAGGCTTATAAAGATGCAAATCTTTCTCCATTTAACCTAATGCGTATCTCGTATGGTTTTCGAGATCCCCATACAAATAATGAAAAAAAAACTCAGCCTGTATAGAGAGAATAATGTACTACCTACATTTTTTCGAAACTATAACGTATATATATAAAATTTAAATTAGGTAGGTTGTTACAATGTCTGGATTTAGATAGGTGGATGGATAGATAGATAAATCATCTTTATTGTAATAAATAATACGAAATAAAAGTAATTTTTTACTTAAAGATATACATATACAATATTTTTGTCAAAATACATATATAAATAAAATGTAAATTATGTATAAATAAAGTGTAAAATATGTACAAATAAAATGTATATAAACAAGACACGACCACGCATAATTAAAATAATAGAGAAGTAGTAAATAGTGACAGCCAGGCTAGATCAAATGGTCACCTGAATATTCCTCAAGTTAGTAATATTTCTTTTGTATTAGGAAACTTTTACTTCCACTTGCAAATTTCTCTATTTCTAATTTTTTTTATGTTCTTAGGCAAATGATCTTACAATTTATTGCGCCAGTAGTGCATCCTGTTTTGAGTTGTTACAATTCGATGCTGAGGAATGTGCAGTTCTTTTCGTTGTCCGGAGTATTAATGTTCATCGCCATTGGAAGAATAATCCTGACTGTGGTAGTGTATATATTTTAGGACATGATAAATACATATATTGTGGTAGTTCACCAGCATCAACCAACAATACTATATGGAAATGTACTAGTACTAACCAACCATACTGTATATGTATTTTTAGTGAGAATAAAGAATGAAAGTTTGAAATGTTTAGTAGATCGAATTTTAATTAAATAAAGAGCTGTTAGAATATTTGAGTTATACTTAAACTAATTGTGATAATGTTAAATGTATATTTTCTTGTTTTCTTCATGCATCGTGCATAGGTGGTTGCCTATCAGGTTACATTGTTGTTTTCTTCATGCATCGTGCATAGGTGGTTGCCTATCAGGTTACATTGTTGCATTGATTTTGTCCAGTTCTGAAATTAGAGATTTAAGTATTACTTGATGTATTTTTATATGAAATATTATTTTGTAAAAGTTTGTTTAATTAACACTATTGATAAGTAGTGATAATTAGTGTGAATTTTGAAATATAAATGCAATAAAATGATGTATAGTTTGCGCGCCTAGATTCAAATTTGAGATGTGTCAGATTTTGACATTTAAGTAATTATGTTGTAGTAATGGGTATTCATTTGCCGAAGCGTATTAAAAGTTTTTAAAAATAAAGTAAAGAATTAAAATGATAAATTTTTGGAATTTAAAAAGGTATTATAAATATTCAAGCACAAATTAAAATATGTATTGGATTAATAAAATGTGTGTACAAAGATCATTGGATGTTGAGAATTAATGAATTATTGCCAAGGATATGAGGGATAAATAAAGAAAAATTATAAAAAGTTTGTTGAGAAAAGCGGTTGTGTTTCTCGGAAAGACAAAGTTCCTCTCCGATAAACGCATATAAAAAGTATCTAAAATAACGTATATGTGTGATAATAGTGTAATAGTTTACGTGGAGAAGAAAGTTATTTTTTTTTAGGAGAATAAAATTTGTTATCTTGGATAATACAAATTACTTAATACGGTGATATTAAAAAAGGATTGGAAGAAAAGGAATTACTTCTATGAACTAAATACGAGAAGTGAGTTATAAATAATTTGTTAATCAAGCATATAGATAAAAATACTTACCATATTGATGTAAATCCGAGAAGAATTTTAATAATCAGCAAGGAAAGCATTATATAAGCAGTCCAAGGTTCAAGATTCCAGAAGATTAATCCAAGATTCATCATATTAGCAGTCCATAGTCCGATATTCCAATTACGGGTATTCAAGTACAATAGAGATTTAATCCGAAGTTCATCATAATAGCAGTCCATAGTTCGAGATTCCAGTTTCATCCAAGGTTCGAGTATTCCAGGGGATACCAATATCTGAGGTACGACAGGATAGCGGTTCAATCCAGGTTCAAACGTTCCAGTGAAACAGAGAAATAATCCAAGGTCCATTATAATAACAATCCACAATCCGAGTATCCCGGAAAGACAGATTAAGAATTGGAACACATCATCGTAGCCAGGAAATTTCGTCAAAGAACTATAAAGAAATTTTATTGGAGTACAAGAAAGAATGCCGGTATATAAAATCTGACAGGTCGTATTGTTAATTGAAATAATTTGTATATGTGTAATTATGAATAGAGTATAATTTATCTAAGAGTTTGAAATTACATAATTTATTCTACAATTTATTGGAAGTGTTTATAAATCACAGATATTTAGAATCTCTAATTCACAGCATTAATTTTTGACATCCTATTAAGTTTTTATAATACACAGAATGTGTCATAATTAAAAAACTATTTTCTTTTACGGAAAAGAAACTGATTGGCAACCCAAATACGTAATAAGTTTATGTGTATATGATAATATACAAGTTACTATACAGTATTTTAAAAATAGTCAAAATTCTTTCATATTTGAGTGCATTTAGGTACAGCTAAATTCTTATATCCATAAATACTTAATAAGTTGGTTGAACAAGCTTGGAATTTTCACATATGTTTTTCTTTTATTGATATTGTTATAAATTTCCAACATTAAATTACAACTGTTTTGTTCATTAAACAAATATTTTGAAGATATTTCTTTTATTTGGTATGTTAGAAAGAATCTGATATTATTCTGTTGTGAAATAAGTGATGCTAAGGATTATAACCTACAAATAGGAAGAGCTATGTCAGTAATAAATTATATTATTAGAGAGATATTTTAGTACATACCTTGAAATAGTATCCATTTAAAGTGATATTTTAAGATAACTTAATTCACATATAATTAATCGCTTGAATATTACCGGTATAAAAAATATAATTCACAAATTATAGGAAAATAAATATACGAATGTCACTTTACATTTATTGGTGTTGAATAACTTATGAATAGGCAACTGTTCGATCTTTATGAATAAAGAGAAGATAGTTAAATGTTAGTATTGAAATGTTAATTGTTATAAATAATATCTGAGTTAGTTATGGGCGTGATAATATAAAACCTGAGATAAATAGAGAATAGATAAAAATATTACATTGTATTTTCATAATTTTTCTAGTTAAAGGAAATAAATATAGGGATTAGACATATAGTCATAATAAAGATTTTGAATTTACCTGAATGTAATTATACACTTTATTTATTAAAGGTATTGTTACAATATATAGATATGCTAAGGTAAGTATTCGTTTCTGCTGAAAATGCTCTCTACACGAGTGGCGACACTTTAGTGCATTGCTCGCTTTTGTAGAACAAATCCTATTCTGCAGTTGTGTATATGCTCTAGAATAGAATACCATAGGCAATGATGAGGGAATGGTAAGTAATTACAGCAACTTGTTGTGTAGCTGTTGTAATTATTCTCTTAATGCAGTGCATTCCAGATGTTACTAATTTTGCTAGCAAATCCACATGATTGTTCCGCTTTAATCCCAAACATTTCACCACCATACCTAAACCAGGTTTTCTCCTCAGTATTAGATATCTTAAATTCATTAGCCGTGAAGTAACCATTTGCTCACTTTTGCACTGATTTTCCGCTAGAATAGTAGTGTTGTCTGTATAGAGACACATTTCGACACTAAGTCGAATACTTAACTAAATGCGTAGTTCATATATACAATGAACTATAATAGACCAAGTATGGATTCCTGTGGTAAGTCACATCTGATTGTTTCCGTAAGCAATCTTGTTCCATTCCATTCTACTAATTACTCCGTAACAGTTAAGTAGGGTTTGATTAATTATAGCGGAGCTATTTTTACTCCATAGTACTGCAGCTTGTTTAAACGTATATATCGTGGTTTACTGTATCAAATGCCTTACTGAGGTCTAGAAGATTCATTCTAACAATTTTTCTATCAACTTGGGCTTTGTCGGTATATTTCATTACTTCAACCAATGCTATTCTAGTTTGATTTGTTTCATCTATAAACGTGCTGCGCCTTCATAAATCAGTGGTTCCTTTTAAGATTTTCTGTTAATCCATTATTAGTTTTGTATGAGTCATTTATTTATTTATATCTTCAATCCCGTCGGCACATGAGTCACTATCTATAATAAAATGAAGAAAAAATATCAAATAGAATTTCCATAAATATTTATGCCATTTTATTCAATAATTCTGTTATGAAAGCAAACATTTAATGGTCGCGAATGCTGGTTAACACGAATCAATCAATCAGAATCACATTTTAAGTTAAATTGTACGGCTTAATATTTAGCATCAACCACTTAGAAGCAACAAGATTTTCAATTGCGTTTGAATAATATATTACTAAGCGTTAAGTCCGAGAACAGATAGTAATAGTAATGGGCATTTTCGTGCCGGTTCTGCTAGTTATTGATATACAGGGTTATTGCTAAATAGGTACCAGGCTATGCGAATCTGAAGAATACGTATAAATGCCTAACTGGAAATCAAAAAAGAAATTTATTTGTAACTCATCAAAAATGTCTAAATTTTTAGCGCCAAAATGTAGTTAAAGTCGGTTCATAACTTTGCTGTTTCTATACGCATTTAGGCAAATACCACTAGTAATTTCAGTTTAAGGTTCTTCCAAAAAAACGATAAAATGCAAATAGTTACAACCTTTGTTAGAGATGAATGGCAATTGAAAAGATTTTTAATAGCGATGTTTTTATTTGTGAATAGCACGCCTTTATGTAGAAAAGGTGGACAACCTCCGTAAATTACGATGTTTTTTTTTTCGTTAAATACAAGTATATTCTTTTGAAACTTAAATTCCTCTACAGAAAATTCTTATGTGTGTATATTAACAGCGACAGGCTCGGACTCGAGAAAAGAAAAATCAATTTCTCGTCACTGTGTGCACATTGGACTGCGTTTTTTGAAGTGTAAACTTCTTTGGGCGCGTTGCGTTGATTGTGGGCACTGAATAAGACTGAGCCATCACGCTCGGCTATGTAACACTCGCTCGGGTAAAGTCGGCTCGAGTCGACTAAGGGAACGAGAGAAATATATCATATAGAGGTATTTAATTTCAATTAAATTGAAATTTAAATGAATAAATAAATTCATGTGGCTGAGCAGATTCGATCCCGAGCCGCACGAGTGAGAAGCCGGCACGTTAGCATCAGACCAGCGCAGGACTCGTAAGCGAGTATTCATATTGTCTATTTATATATATATATACATGCGTTATTGTCCGTACACCCACGCAATTATATATCGCGGCCGCTGCCATAGCAACGGCCGCGAAATTGTATTTCGCGGACTGTGTTGCGTTCGCTAATTGGTAACTTCGCGGACGGTTAACCAAAAAATGTGTTGTGTGTGTATGAGACATTATCTCTATAATAATATAATATAATATTTCGCGCTCAGGTAAGTTTTAGCATCTTTATTAAAATGATATGGATGACTCGGAAACTGATCAGTATATTCCGGGTGTTAAATAACGTCGACACGCATCTACTATAATTTGTATAGCAATGCAAAACAGAAACGTTGAGAATAGAGCATTGCTTTAATTGCTCATTATATACGAATTTATAAGCATTTAATTCTTTTCTGTTACACAGGATGGATGAAGAAAATCAAATCGATGACAAATTAAAACGAAAAAGGGAATTGTCTAATGCGCACGTGAAGAAATATCGTCAAAAGAAGCACACTAAATCTCAGCAACTGAATTCGTCGATGCAGGATGACCCTAATCTAATATAGAACGAAAAAAAAAGTTGTATTTCGTATTATTAACCTCGCCTTGATGAAGTTTTCACTTCTGCCGTGTGGTTTTAAGCACACCCATTTTTTTGTTTTTTGTAGGGGCATTACTCATATTTTTCTTTCACCCCCTTTTTTAATGACGCTATTTAAAACTATCGCTATATATATAAAAACAATAATATAGTTTTGGAGTAGTTTTGACTTATTACGTAGTATTACCAAATAAAATAGTTATACATAATAAACTAATAAATATAGAAAAATATATGTTATAGATTCACAAATCAATATATCCGTATTTCTTGTATTGGTTGGCAAACAATTTTATTTCGGATTTTATTTGTTTTTTCTTACACCTACAATCAAAATTGAAAGGAAAATAAAGTTCCGCGTCCGACAGATACAAGACTCATAAAAAGAAACACAGAAAACTGACGTCAATAGATCTTCAAATCAATTCGATTTAGCGTAAAGTCCTTGAAAAAAGTTCATCGGCAGAACTTTAGTTCTCTAATTATGAAAGTTGCCAATAAAGAACAAGGTTTTTATTTGTGTTGCGGAAAATTCGAAGTGATGCGTAACTTGTTGTGTTCGAACTTTGATGATTTCGTTCCGTTATTTGCAAGAAATATTAGGGTATTTATTATTGTCTGTTGGCGATACTGAATCAAATCGAATAATTATTTCACATTATATTAAATATATCAATTTCCCATAGGTTTTCTTACCCTTTGTCTGAATACAATCTGTTTCCGTGTATAAGACATTTAAACACATTATTAGATACGGTTTTTGCTTAGAAAATAAACCGGAAATGTCACAGACATACAAGGCAAAACAAAGGACGAGTATACACTGAGATGTCAAAACGTACAAAACAATAATATATGTATTATTGCTTCCCTCAATAATGCCAATGTATAGACAATGTAATATTAGATCCAATTAATTTTGCCGTTTAGATAATGCTAGAGGGTTTATTATATAAAAGTTAACAATTTTCGATAAATAGCTAGTTCTATATTTAGACTATAGATATCACATAATATGTCAATTACATTTCCTTTCCTGTTCAGTACGAAAATGTCATTAACTCAATCTCAAATTATTCTTTTAAGCTTTAAAATATATAAGTGCTTATTTCTGCCAGGTGCAGTTTTTATTATTTCAGTTCCAAAAAAGCTTTGTCACAAGTGTATAAGAAGTCCAGTTGACCTGAATTTTCCACGAGATGATTCTCTAAAGGGAAAGCCAAACATTACTCGAAAGATTTAATTTTGAATTACAAAAACCCGGCCCGAATCTGTGGAATTTTCTCAAAAAAGTATACCATATTTTAGTTTGGTAATAAAAACCTCATAGTAAATAGCCATGGGAACTGTTTTTTCGCAATAACTTTTTAGGACTTTTATGCAGTAACTGACCTTATTTAATTTTCTACTAAGATATCAAGATACGTGCTGGCGCTCACATTATCATCAAGAATTAAGCCCAAAATTTTAACATCATTATTTAAAGTGAAAAGGTTGTTGTCAATAGTTATATTATTCAGTACTAAAATCGAGTTTTTTGTTTTGAAAAGAACAATTGCAGTTTTTTCTTTATTAACTCATAAGAATTTTCCAAGTATATAAATCAGGAATAGTAAGATCAATGATGAGGATAGTTGCCCCCAGCTGCTTTCACTGCGATACCCATTCCAAAGCTTTACCAATATATAAGTTCCACATATAAATTTGGAAGAAGCCAACACTCAAAAATTGAGTCATTTAAGGAGAATTTCACTTTGTTTTCATAATCTAAAATTCTAACATCATTATTTAAAGTGAAAAGGTTGTTATCAATAGTTATACTATTCAGTACTAAAATCGATTTTTTGTTTTGAAAAGAACAATTGCGGTTTTTTCTGTGTTAACTCATAAGAATTTTCCAAGTATATAAATCAGGAATAGCAAGATCAATGATGAGGATGGTTTCCGCCAGCTGCTTTCACTGCGATACCTATTCCAATGATTTACCAATATCCAAGTTCCACATATAAATTTAGAAGAAGCAACACTCAAAAATTGAGTCATTTAAGGAGAATTTAACTTTGTTTTCATAATCTAATTATCTATCGAAATGTTTTAATAATTTCACTTCTTAGATATATATTTTATTAGGTGATATAGAAATTGCTGTACAGAATTAGGGATTATTATATCTTGTTAATTACCGAAAAAAAAATATAAGCACTCTATTGACTCCGTCATAATAAAAATAATATTTTTTGTTCATTAACTTAAGTAAGTTATAGTTTAGTTAGTAACTAACTGTTGCAGGAAGTAAAAGAAATAAATAAATTCAAAAATTACATACTTTATTTTATTCGCGCATATATACTTGCTGGAAAATAGGCAGTGTATTACCAAAAATGAAGTGTGGCGACCACACGACCTTCTTATACGTATGAGCGTTTCAAACTATACAATTTTAAGAATTTTTTTATACAAAACTTATTCAAAATCCTATCCTAAATACTTTCGTTCTCTTAATAAATCGCTATAGAATGCATAATTTGCAATATATTATCATAAAAGTACTACTCGCTAAGAGTAAAAGTGCTACTTTCGGTCCGAATTTTGAAATTTCATATATACGAAAAATATTCCAAATACAGTTCTAAATACTTTTGTATTCTTGATAAATATATACAGAATGCATAACCTACGACATATTTGCAAAAAATCGCTATTCGATAAGAGTAAAAGTGGTACTTCCGGTCTGAATTTTGAAAATGTTCTAAATACTTTTATACTCGTAACGTATTTGTCTAAAAAGCATGACTTGCGAGATATTCGCAGATAACTGATTTTCGATAAGAGTAAAAGACCTACTACTTCCGGTTGGAATTTCGAAAAACTTTTTTAAGACAATTTGTCTCAAACTTAATTTTAAGTACATATGAATTCTTTATAAATTTGTTTAAACTTAGTAGTTGACGAAGTATTGGCAAAATTCGATTTTTTCACTTACGTAAACTGCTACTTCCGGTCTACCGATTTTACTGAAAAACTAACCAGATCTCAAGAGGGAGATTATACACGTAAATACAAAATTTGGAATTAATAGCTATAGTGGTTTGACCGCTATCGTGGTCACAGACAGACAGACAGACACGCATTTTTTAAAAACCACTTTTTCGGTATCGGGACTTTAAAACGTGGACATTTGCAAAAATCTCGAAGTCGAAAATTTTCATCATTACAATACTTCCTTATACTACGTATAAGAAAGTAAAAATACGATTTACAATTACTTACAACACCTAATTTACAAATATGTTAAATATCACCTTTCGCATTAAGCATCAACAAAGTAGAATGTTAATTGTAACACAAAGGCTATGTTTTCTCTCAGTTTAACGACCAGTTTAATGAAATTTTAACCGCGGCTTAATACATTTGACTAGCGTAGGTTTTTTCGCCGTCTAAAGAAGCGTAACGCTCCCCCCAGAAACACCTTACAAATCCGCGATACTCAAAAAGCCATTACGGAAACTATTAGCTCCGAGCTTCCGTTATTTAAAATGTAGTTTAGCCGGCGTTTAAGATAAACTTTTATTGGCAAAAACATAAAATTGCATCATAACGTCGACGTACACTGTACGAAATAACTTACGTGCTTTGTATGAGTTCGCCGTTATTATTTTCGCGAAACACAGAATATTGCGAACAAATTGATGCATTAGGAAGTTTGTAACAATTTTCTGAGCGGTTAGTTCGCAAACTTAAATTTATATTAGATGCTTTAATGCGGATGCTATTAAAAAAATTGGACGTTTTCATCCACTAATGCATTTTTTACAACTCATGTTAATGCTAAAAATAAATGTATAATTTATTGCAGAATTATTCACCAAATACAAGCGTACTTTACTATATGTATTTAAAGTATTATACTTTTATTCCTAGTCTTTGGGGTCTAGATTAACAAAATATCTAGATACAGATATAATTATGAATATACATTACAGATGAACTTGAAAAAGGAGACATAGTCTTCGAAGGCTTTCTGGACTTATCGAGGGCCTTTGTTGGTTTTGCTCATTGATTTTGCTTGACAAATTTGCATTCTCTTGTGTTCGAAGATTTCATTTCTTGGTAGGATTTGGCAAATAGATATCAATATGTTGACAACGGCTATGAATAATCATCGCAGAAGCTTGTCGTGTGTGTCGTCCCTCAGGGCTCGGTACTGGATTATGTACATTTTAATATTTATATAAATTATATTAATGAACATACCAAAATTACAAATGTACAGTAGGCTGATGATATCACTATTTTATGTAGCACCAAAAATTTGAATGCTCTGCTGATAATTCGGGGCAACGTATTCAATCCTACTTTAAATATAATAATTTAAGGCTGATATTTACGTTGAATACACATATGAAACTTTCAGAAAACGATCCAACGAAAAGTGTCGGTACCTCTCGATGGTAAATTGACGTGGGGTGCACATATTAACGTCTTTTGAAACCGACTATCTACAGTCTTACTCAACATGTGAGATTGATTTCAAAGCGCATTTTATGATATATTGATATGATTTGCCGCATATGAATTACTAATAAAGGAAATTTAGTTTTTAAATACATTGATATTTAAATCTTTTACATTGACAGTGACAGTTTTATAACTAATCAGATTTGACAAGTAATAAATTAGACATATTAGATGATGTTCTACTGAATAATGTAAGATCGCGAATAAAGTGTTATTAAAGTAGTATTTCTTAAAGTATATTATACAGACATGGGGTAAAATAATGTATTTAAAAATTGCACAAAGCATAGAAAGATATATTAAAATTAGAAGACCTCTATTTACAAATTTACGTATGAAATATCAATATATAATGATTACTATAGAATTAGTTAAAAAGTAAAGATCCTGTTTGTTTACCTTAGGGTGCGTTTTTTCATCGATAGTTAACTGATGGTTACATGATAACCTTTGGTTGGGGAATTAGAAGTGTTTCTCAATTTGTAGTTATCTGCAAGTTTATGGTTAACTGTTAAATTTTTCTAACCAAAGAAATTAGCTGTTGTTAAAGTGATAGTTAAAAATTCAGTCTACATTTCATGGTATTATTTAAGTTTTACATCTAATCCTCAAGTACAAAATATGAATGATTATGATGTGAACGCATACAGTGACGAAGAAGTTATCGTAAGAAGGCCAAAACTAGTACGCGAAAGAATTAATCACTTTGAAATGTGGGACCACGATGAGTTTGTAGACCGTTTTCGACTGTCTCCACAAACTGTGATGAGACTTGTTGACGAAGTACAGCATGATGTAGAACATCCAACAGATAGGTAGGTTAGGTTCATTAAAAGTTTTTTGGAAAGTAATTTTTTACTGTCTCACTCACTTTACAGAAATGATGCCCTAAGCGCCGAAAATCAAGTATTATTAACATTAAGGTATTATGCAACTGGATGTTTTTTAAGAACAGCTGGAGATTTTGTAGGAGTACATAAGTCCACTTGTAGCAAAACAATTAAGAGAGTATCACGGGCCATTGCCACACTTCGACCTGATCATATTTACATGCCACATGCTGAAGAGGAGATCACCGTTTGTAAAGAGAAATTTTTTAATATTGCCAGATTTCCAAAATGTATAGGGGCTATAGATTGTAGTCACGTCAAAATAAAATCGCCTGGTGGCCCAAATGCTGAAACTTACCGAAACAGGAAGCAATTTTTTTCAATAAATGTGCAAACCATTGCCGATGCTGATTTGAAAATACGAAATATTGTAGCAAGGTGGCCTGGCGCCAATCATGATGCCCATATTTTTAGAAACTCGATGATATTCAGATCATTTGAAACTGGTACTTTTGGTTATAACGGTAGCGCAGTTTTAGTTGGTGACAGTGGTTATCCTATCAAACCTTACCTGATAACTCCCTTGCAAAACGTAAATAATCAAGCTGAGAATTTATTTAACGAGTCGTTGATTCGGACGAGAAATGTAGTTGAACGTTCATATGGGGTATGGAAGCAACGTTTTCCCGGACTGGCTTTAGGACTAAAACTAAAAGTGGAAACAATCCAAGCTGTAATAGTGGTCACAGCAATATTACATAATATTGCTATTGATGAAAGAGAAATATTACCCCCCGTCACAAGACATGAAGCTCGAGCAATAGAGTTAGTAAATAACAACATCCCAGCACCATTTCCTCAACATATACGACGAAATGGAATAAACTATATAACGCGAAACAATTTAATTAACGACTACTTTGCAAGATTATAGTTTATTTGAAATACATTTATGTACATAGAATACTGTTAGTAATGCTGTTAATATATTTCATTTTTCAGACAATTGTTTCAAGAGCAGTTGTTTTTTCAAACCGAGAATATCCATTTTCAAAGCATGTTCTTCCAGAAATTTTTCCTTTTGAAGCTGAATAAAAGAAATTTTTTCAGTTATTAATTTGCTGGAAAATTTGGTCCTTTTCGCTGATATATTTTCGTTGGTTGTTATTGCTAATTTTTTATTTTTGGGAGTTTTCAACTGAGAAGGAACATATGTCGACCAATTTTCGTTTGAAGGTGAAGGACCATTTGCAGCAGATTCTTCTAAAAAACAAACTGTACAAACAATAACAATGATAATGCACTTTTACCATCACAATCCAGTACACTGGGTAAACCATGAACTTGAGTTCCCAACATGTCGATGATAATTTGATCATTATCTGTTATTTCTTCCAGTTCAGCTTCTCCTCCCCCAGTTATTGTAAACTCCTTTTTATTTTTTGTTAGTTTTCTCTTTGTTTCTTTTTTCAAAACGTTGAATTGCTGCTCCAGCTCATGCGGGCTTCTTTCATTTTTATCTTCTGATTGGCTATTATACTCATTTGAAACAGTATCCCAATTAATGAAGGCACTGTCAGAGTTTTCAGAAATAACAGTTATCAATACTACATTGTCTTCTGAAGCTTTATTATTGCCAACATCTTCTTCTGCAGACTTATTATTGCCAACATCTTCTTCTGCAGACTTATTATTGCCAATTTCATCTTCCGAAGATTTATTATTACTATTTCCCGTAACTATAAGGTTAAATTTTACTGTGATGTATAGATGATATAATATTTAGATTCTTTCTCTTACCTGTAATATTAGTGGCTGTCAATCCGTTTTTATGGATTTTTAGTTTCTCTGCCGCGACTTTTTCTTTAGCTCCCTTTTTTAAATTATTATACTTTTGTTTAAGAGCAGCGACAGATCTAAATTCCTTCCCACTTCTAGCGTTGTACATATTTGTAATATTTTGCCAAGTCTCCTCCTTTTTGTTCCAGGTGAGGTGACCACTCTTTTTACATTCTATTACATGTTGATGTTGTCTCACAAGTGTAATTAACAATTGCACTTCTTCCGAACCGAAGTTTGAACATCTTTTATTAGATGCCATATTTCTACGCAAGGCAAAGCTACGATGCGAAAACTCGTTTATTAGGGTTACTTTCGATCAGAGTTTACTTGATAATGATAACACGTTCTGATTTAGAGATTATGTTGCCTTGTTGTTTACCGCCAAATGTCAACAGTCGTCTACACAACTTTCACTTTTGACAGTTCCATGCATACCAACTGAAGAAACTAATAGACAAACCAGAGGTTACAGAACTACAGGTTCATCCAACAATGAGAAACGGTATTAAAGTTAACTATGAGGTTAACTACAAAGTGATGGTTACCTAATCACGAGGTTAACTATTAATGAAAAAACGCAGGGTTAGAAACAATATTTTTATTTAAAAACAGAAGACCAGGAGAGAATTATTTTCTACTTGAAACTAATAGCTTGTGTTATTGAATTATAAAGAAGATAATTGTATTATCTGTTAATACTGGTGTTACATTTGACGTATTAAAACTTATCGAATACTACTTTGTATTTTTTACATAAATTACAAGAGAAATAACAATATCTGGAATCAGAAATATTATATTACAATATCTTTATTGAATTAAGGAGTATCATTTGGATTAACAGCACTTATATTAAAGCATTTCATTATCGGAATCAGGTATTTCAAGATTATCCTTATGTATTTGTAGGACCATTTCAACAAATAAATGGCTTCGACGGTTTAAAAGGTTTTGTTTGGTAATAACCAGTGATCTACAAAACTACGAAAATTAAAATTAAGGAGCAGTGTTTTACGTTGGAAATGGACAAACTGTAGGTGAAAATGTGGTTAAGCAGATTTCCACTACACTTGACAAGTTTCCTAGAGGACTTTACTGGGGAAACTTTCCATCCAAAAAAAAGTATAATTATGTGCGTTTCAGGTTTTTTTTTATATAAACGTTGTTCCAAATTAAGTTTAAAATACTTTTTTGTACTCACCGTCTGTAAAGTGACATTTGGCGCATGTGTCGCTCGCCCAGGAAAGAGTATTTCCCGATCGAGGCGACTGTAAAAATTAAAAAAAACACTGCCACTTTGGACATTTAAAAAAAATCTAACTTGATAGTAATAAAATTTAGTTTCCCTCGACTATTCTTCACTAAAAGTTGGGGAAATAGGAGTAATAATTGAAAATTCACAATAAATTTGTAGCGCTATCTATTTGACGACATTTTAAGCGACATTCAAGCGCCATCTATTATTGACAATCATATTGCAGTTCATATAATAAATTGTAATTGAACCAAAGAAAACATAATAAATGTACTATAAATTTATTAAGAATAAATACCTCATGTTTGCCATGTGTAAGAATTTTAGGGAAAGGTGAGTAATATTTACGTAAATGAAATGCTTAAATTAATTAGGTAATCTATCTTAGGTTAGGTATGATACTAGTGACATTAATCAATAATACGTATTTTTTTAATTTAATGTTAGTACAAAAAATATTGTACAAACCACTTGCGTGAAGACATCTTCCACGCATTCGCGGAATTAAAAGCCCTCGCTTCCTGAGATCGCTCGTGCTTACAATGTGCGCTCATGCGGAAAAATAGTCTTCCCGCACTTGGTTCGTAAATAACTATTATCTTCGTAATAAACCTGTGAATAAAAGTGTTACCTCCGATCCGAAATTTGAAATTGTTTTTATACAAAAATTTCTCTAAATCCAACTCTAAATACTTTTATACTCTTAACGAATCTGTGTAGAATGCACAATTTACTCAATACCTGCAAAAAATTGTTATTCGATAAGAATCAATGTATAACTTACGGTCCATATTTTTAAATTTTTCTTATACAAAAAACATTCAAAGTCAAGCAATGTGCGTTTAAAATGCACAATTTACAAGATATTTGAACAAAATATTTTTCGATAAGAGTAGGAATTTTTCAAAACATTTTGCATTAAATGTGTTTCAAATTCAGTTTTTAGTACATTTGTATGAGCAAATAACAACTGTGTTTTAGATTCTCAAAATTTTATTAATAGTAACCACTACAACATTGTTTCGCTACAGTGTAGCTTCATCAATACTACTACAAAATACTAAAGCTAACATTAATTATTGTTTCCTACGTATATATAATTAGAAATTTTACAGGAAGGAGTGGGGAGTGACTACCACTATATAGTATGAAATTAACTAGAATTATAAATTAGAAAGTTGCAGTGACCTTCAGTTATTTAATATAAGATTGTACGACATTACAAATTTAAAGAAAGAAGTAGAGAGTGAAATACATCTACTTGTACATTTATAGTTAACGCATAACTTATTGTGTCTATTTATTTCTATTGCTTCTAGGAGATTAAGTTACCTTTTGTTTGAACGTGTAAAATGTCAATGTTGTCATTGAACTTGAGGTTTTCTTCTAAACAGTGTTAGCGAAAGTAGAACCCTCTATTTTATCAGTATAGCTTGTTTCATGGGCGGCAATCCTTGTAAATGTTCTTCCTGTTTGGCCTACATACACTTTATTACAGTCACAAGTGAGTTTATTATTTTTATTATATTTTTCTAAGTTGTTCTTAGTTTTATATGCAGTATTCCATTATTCGCTTTATTAACCACCTTACCAATTTTTACGAATGTTTTTCCTATATATATTATGCAATCTAGTAAATACAAGGTTAATTGTGAGGGATTTTGCGATATATTAAAGAAAAAATAAATGTTCTTTGTTGTTTCAAAAGCATATTATTAATTAGAATGATCGGGTATTCGTATTGAACGCTCTAATTTAACATTTGTATACTTATGTATTTACGAAATATTCCTAAAATTTTATTTTTTCGCTGAAGTAATCCACTATTTCCGGTCTACAGATTCCATTGAGAATATGATTAGTTCTCGAGAAAACGATTATCTTCGTAAATATGAAGTAAGTTTAGCCGTGTGTCCGCTATCGTCAAAGGGCGAGATACAGAGAGCGTTTTCTAAATAGTATATTATGCAATGAGCATTTAATGATAGCTATTAAGACACGAGTAAGAAAATTACAATATGAGGCGAAGCCGAGTATTGTAATGAATACGAGTGTCTTAAGAGCCATTAAATGCGAGTTGCATACACTATTTTTTCTACGACCACATAATAAAACATTATTTTTTGAACATTTCATTTCATAAATTGAGGTTAAAATTTTCCATGCACCTTTGCGAATTTAGCTGGTAATAAATTGTTCGTAGTTACTAAGGCTTGTTCCATAATTTCTGGTGGACTCAAAGTTTTCATTTCACTGTCATTATCCCTCATTTTTACCGTTAATATTTTTAAAAAAGCACAAATTTTAAGTACTTACTTGTAAATTGCAGAGAACTGTCACATTTATTTAATTTGTATATCTGTCAGATATGCAGTCCCCATATTGAATATTGTTTGAATATTGGAATGTCGCATTCCTATTGGACATAAACTTGTATAGCAATGAAAAATCTGTATTCCTATTGGATATAAACTTGTATCGTAATTAAAATCTGTATCGTAATGGACATCATTAAAGTACAGGTTCGGCATATCTAATAATACAATTAAAGTATGGCAGTAGAAAATAGTATATTAAAGGACAAGTTTAATTTTGATGTTTCAAAGTACGAATTCAGAGTTTAAGAAACGAGTGGCGTAGCCACGAGTTTCTTAACTGAATGAGTGCTTTAATGTCAAATGAAACGTGTCTTTTATGCTATTTTTTGCAATTAGTATTAAAATTTCTCTTTTTGTAAAAGCAAAACGAGAAAAATTTGATAATCTAGGGAAATTTTGTGGCGGTTGTCACCTTGGTTTGGCACAAGATTTAAATTGACAAGTTAATTTAAAATTGGCACATTTTTGATAATTTTCAACAGAATGTTTCTACTGCACACGGTATCACTATCACTTCGAAAGACAATTCAAACGTTAATATAAATGTTTATAATAGTTGTACTATTTCAAAAATTAATTAAAAATATCAAATCTAAAAATGAACTTCAATATAAAAACCTCAAACTTGCTTACAAAATGTCATATTGACATCTCCATTTCTGTTGCAATGTGACCAACTTAAAATAAATCTGTTTAAATGTCCCATTTCTATTACGCAACTAGTGCTGTAATAGACCCTATTACAGCACTAGTGAAATAAATGGTATGATTACGGTACTAATTGCAAAAACTAATTTTTCGATATCAGTAGACTTCAAAACGTCTGCAAAAATCTCAAGGATGAAAATGTTCGTCGTTTTACAAAATTGCCGAAAAAACTTGAAAAACACATCTATAATAAAAACATTATAGTTAAGTCTTGAGTACCTTGCATTTCATGCATCTAATGTGGCTGTTACATGTAGTCTTGCTATAGAGATGCCAACAATTTACCTTGTAATGAATTATGCGTTTTCAAGCGTAATAGTATAGAAAATAAGAACATTTGAAGAATGAGAACATACAAGAAGAAGTGGGAAATAATGACACATTTTTTGTATTACTCTTGTAATATTTACTTGATACATTATTTTATCATATGATATAATTATTATTATTTTCATTAAATCCTGCTGCTTCAATTAGTCGCCATATTTAGAACAAAATTGAAATTCTCCAATTAATTTGAGAATGCGGGCGATATTAGATAAATTCCGTATACGTCGAATTAATCCGTATTACATTGAATTAATTTCCTCTTCCAAAAATTATGAAACGAAACTTTGAAGGTTCTTTGACGAACGCGGAAGTTATGATGGATTTTCCTTTAATTTATTTCCCAGATCTTCGACACAATTTGTCGATAATAAATTTCGATTTGATTTATATGCAACGTACAGAATCCCCTACATTCAGAGAGAACGTAAATTTATTACTTGAAAACCAACGAATTCGAAATTACCCGTGGCCTCTTATCGGTGAATATCTAAGGTTGAAAAGACTCTAAATCGAATTTTATGCCTGTAATAAAACAACCCCTCTTTAATTTAAGACATAGAAATGATACGTGCTTTCATTTGCCAAACACGGTCGTGCATGCTTCGGAGAACCTTTGAGTGATGAATTTGTTTCATGGGCAGGTGGACCTCATATAACAAGGAAGGAGGGTATTTTCATCATAGACGGGCTTTTGTTCATAGCTTGTAGTTGTACTGGTATTGTTGATCGAAATTGGGTCATGTAAAAGTTTTTATTGAAAGAATGCGTATGCACATCCCACAATCATGCTTACTGTATGAACAAAAGTTATGTGAATTATAACAGTTCAATAGAATAAGATTAATTTATTTAACGCAATAAAATATTTTTCTTAACAACAATAAATTAAGTATGTATTTTTAAGGGTGATAAAATGGATTAACTTTATTATCCAATTTCATGTACATTAAAATATATGAACAGATACAGAATAATAATAATATAGATTGAGTGAGATTTTTGAAAAGCAAGTAATGCTATTGAAATGAGTTTGTCAAACTAACCAGTTTATAAAACGAGTTTTGTATTATACAATAGATACTGCAGATATAAAGATCAAGTGCCTCCTTTTAGTCGTAACGTATATGAAGCTTTTCTTTAGCTAAGTTGTTATGTGAATTGTTTGGTTACCAGTATACAGTAGCAACTTCTCTGTATTTATTTTTATTAATTATACTGATTTAGAGTATATTTGCAACATTCTTTTCTCTTTAAGATAAGTTGTTATATTTGTAATAAATTTAGAAAACAATACGTTTTTTTATTCATGTCCTTCCGAATGTAGAGAGGGTTTTTATTTTGTATACCGTTTTAAACAGCATTGCCTTTTTGTTTAATTCAAACATATGGTCGAGGCGCGTTAAGTTCCGTTGCACGTCATACTAGATCCATGACGACTCGCCTTATATATGTTGCGGGATCTATTTTTATTTCTGTCAGTGACATTTGATATAACCAAAGAAAAAAATTATTCACAATACAATAACTATAACGTAATATATTTAGTAATTGAAATGCTCTAAGACTTCAGTCTTTGTCAACTTATTTATTATATTGATTTAGATTGTCGAAAACCCTTAAATGTTTCATAACGTATCCATAATAAAATTTAAAATAAACATTACATATGCTATTCTCGTTAATCAGATGATTATAGAAAAGTTTGCAAAAAGCTTCGACTGTTTACAGACACCTTTCAGTATTATATTCAATGGACCCAAATAAATAATAAATACACTTCGAAGAAGCACTGTTTTTAAACAATTTATATCAACGTAAAAATAAACATGAAAAATTTGACAGGAAGAATATGCACGATGCACGTCTTTTTGACAGATATGATTTATCTGTCAACACCGAATTGAACTACTAGTCTATTAAAAAGTCTTTATTTGCCATGAATGCGTATATTACGGTGAATTTATAAATCTTCTATTTAAGCTAATGAAATAAATGTCCTCAAGTATAATTTAACAAAGTAACTTTTTTAGTTTCTCTAATAGAGTTATGACAACATGTAAGCGTCATCGATGACGTGCAACGGAACTTAACGCGCCTCGACCATAGTTCATTTACTTTTACTTTCTTATATGTATTGTGATGATGAAAATTCTCGACCTCGAGATTTTTGCAGATGTCCACGTTTTGAAGTCTCCTGTCCGCCTGCGACCACGACAGAGGTCAAATCGCTATAGCTATCAATTCCAAATTTTGTATTTACGTGTATAATCTCCCTCTTGAGATTTTATTAGTTTTTCGGACTCCAGAGCAGAGTGTGCATCAATTTTATGCATGCATATAAGAATTTTAATTTATATATGTATGTATTCAATTACTAAACAAAATTAAAGCATTTTGTTAAATATTGAATAAAAAATTAGTCTACGAGTCGATTACGTTTTTCAAGGAAGTGGTACGTCAAATACTGGAAATGTAGTTGTACGGCTTCCTTCAATATTCTGAAAAAGTAGCTCAAATTACCGGTGTTGAGAAAAAATTAATTAATCGACAAATTTACAAAAAAAAAAAAAAAACTGCTGAATTAATGTTTACAAAATATGGCTGGTGTATAACGCCCCCAATCGTTACTTTTATTTATTTGTATGTTTTTCGACGAAGTACAAGAATCATGCAACAAGAGGCTAAAGAGATTTCTTGAACGTTACACAAGAAAAAGCTACAGGATAAATACAAGAAATCTGTTAAATATGCTTCTTGTGGCATCGTATCCAGTACTTTCACATTTGAGATATTCTTGGGAAATTAATGAAAGACAACTTCAATAGAATTCTTTTGAATTAGTGGAGTATAAAAGACATAGAGGTACCATTAAAAATAAGGGAAAAGACGAGAATAATGAACAACAAGAAGCAGAAGAAAAAGAAGAGGAAGAATACAGCACTTCTGCTTCGCTTCTGGTAGTTGCACGTTTGGTTCTTCGTTTCTTTTTATTTTGGTAAGAACGTTCTTTTTCGATGTTGTGTCCTTTTTGGTTTCAGATTCCTTTCCTTTCCGTTTTTTCATTTTTATTTCTCCTCTTTATATCTTTCTCTGCAAACATAATACAATTTCCACACTCAAATATGGATCTTCGTGGCTTGTTGGCAGCTCGTTCATTGAACCGGCCCTGTAGTGTTGCTCGAGGAGTATCGAAATATCTGCAAGATAGTCGGATTTTTGAATAATTTTGTACTGCTTCCAACGCCTTTTGCATATTATCCTCAGAATATGCAAATAATTTTCATTTTTGGTGGTTTGACATCTTATGAAGATGAGTAATTTCAAATTTTTGGTCCGAAAACAGCATTGAAAACAACTTATAATCTTATGGCCAACAAATGGCAAAATCAGCATTTGACGTCTATGCCAATGGTCGGCCGTTGCTTTCAATGTTGCAAAACATTTTTATTACTGCTAAATACTACTAAATACAAGAGTAAATCTTTGTACCAGTGACAGGGCGTGCCTTTTTTAACTTCAAAGTTAATAAATCAGGTCTTTTTGGCCGAATAGAAGTTATTTCAAACTCTGTTCATCCCCGAAAACCCACCTAATCGACTTTAATAATAATAAATAAAATTTGACTCACTTATGTATTTCCGGTTACCCAGGCTTACCACTTTTTAAATATCCCGGTGCTTCAATCAGCACACGACACTTATATTATATTTTGCGCGCGAATTACAGGAATAAAATATTTATATACAGGAATGAGAAATTGATATTCGCACTGTATGAAGATGTAAGATTTCAGCTCTGTAGAGAAGTAGCATTATATTTGCCTTAATTTTAAGTTATTCTTGAAAAAAGTCACCAGTGGTCGACTATTGGATGGTGGCCGGTTACAGGCGAACTTACCCTATATTATTTTGGCTGTTGCTCTTGGTCTTTGCATGTTCTTCATATTGTCTTTGACAAGGACTTAATTTTGTCCGGCTAAAATCACGATTCTGTGCAACCATTACATTGAAACATTAAATTTTTCTTCTTGGAAACAACTGTTTCTTTTTAATATTTACCAGACTTCCCACATTAAACATTCACAATCAGTGTATACTGCTGATAAATTTGTCATTTTAATTTTAACAACAATATAATAAAGAATGATCCACATATTCATGTATACACTCGATTAATATTATTACTAAATTTGCTAAAATAATATCCAAATACAAATTATAATCCCTTGGCGTTCATCTCGAATAACATATACATACTGCATGTTCTTCTCACAGTGAATAAAGCCGATCGGGAAAATAGCAAAAAGAAAAAAAATGAATTCTGTCAAATAAATTTAGCTTTTTCTCTAAAAACCTCTGTTTAGGCGCCAGTATTTTCGTTAAAAAACGAGGCGGGAAAAAATCCCTCCTAAGTTCATCGAATTTATGTTTTACTTCAACGCGAAACCGCAAGAACGTGATATTATATATACGATTGTGCTATCGTACTTCATATTTTCCTCGCATATTCGATTTTTACTACTAATCCGTGTTGTGTTGACATTGATGTATTTTATCTTACCGAACCCGGTGGTCCGCAGTTCCGTGCGAAAGAATATGCGACGATTTATTCACAGGGATTGATATTTCATTTATTCTCGGAAGAGAGGTAAATCCTTCCGGTTTAGTATTTGTTATTCCCTGTTGGAAAACAAAACTACACTAGGACTGCAGAGCGATATTTATCGTCGTTTTTTGCTTCCTCCCGCTCGAATTTCTTTTACTCCTTGTCACCTTCCCTTTTTAGTTTTGTTTGTCTCTTCTATTTTTCCAGTTTCTCGTTTTTTTTTGCGTCTAGTTTTCGCCGCACGAGCGCTGTGTGTCGTTGTTTTCCCGTCGTTCCGCACTGCAAATAGTGATTTACGGTGTTCAATTTAAAGAGGAAACTAAATTGAAATTAATTCGCCCTTTGTTTGTTCCTTTTTTTTTGATTCGATTCGCTTTGCATGTAGGGAAATGAGTTGGAAAAAAGGAAGAAGAAATGTGACGTGCTGTGCTTTATGTGGATAATTTGAAAAAGAAAACCTTCTCTTTGCTTTGCTAATTTGATTAAAATCTCTAATTTCATTTTTTCTACTCCCATTGTATTATTAGATATGCCGAACTTGTACTTTAATTATGTCCATTACGATACAGATTTTCATTATGATACAAGTTTATATCCAATAGGAATACAGATTTTTCATTACGATACAAGTTTATATCCAATAGGAATGCGACATTCCAATATTCAAACAATACTCAATATGGCGACTGCAAATCTGACAGATATACAAATTAAATAAATGTGACAGTTCTCTGCAATTTACAAGTAAGTACTTAAAATGTGTGCTTTTTTGAAAATATAAACGGTAAAAATGAGGGATAATGACAGTGAAATGTAAAATTTGTGTCCACCAGAAATTATGGAACAAGCCTTAGTAACCACGAACAATTTATTACCAGATAAATTCGCAAAGGAGCATGGAAAATCTTAACCTCAATTTATGAAATGGAATGTTCAAAAAATAATGTTTTATTATGGGGTCGTAGAAAAAATAGTGTATGCAACTTGCATTTAATGGCTATTAAGACACTCGTATTCATTACAATACTCGGCTTTGCCTCGTATTGTAATTTTCTTACTCGTGTCTTAATAGCTATCATTAAATGCTCATTGCATAATATACTATAATCACACTATGTTTCTTTTTCATTTATATTATCAGCATAAATCCCATTATTGTCATGTGTCATAACTATTTCTTATGGTGTATAAATAACAGCAGGTCTCTTTTAGATTTACATCTGAGAGACCTCTAGTGTTAATTTCTAAATTTCCTGTTAAGTGGTAAGAGGGTGAACTGAATTATCGACGTCCAAATTAGTTCACCTGAGTTTGGTTAGGTGTATTAAAAGTTTTGTCTGGGAAATAATTTTGAGGTAAGTACTAGAACATCGTTCGTATTTTTAAGTTACATTGCATCATTAGTAAGCTTGAATATTTTACTAATTACACGTAAAGTTGTTATTCCATATTATTTGTCATCAAACTGGAAATCAGTTCTCAATGACAAATGATGCAACAATTTCCTTATCACCCAAATAAGGCCCTCCTGGTTAGTCCTAAATAAGGCCCCGGCCTTTTTTGGTTCTAATAGTATTATTATGTTGTTCTATACACTGCTCTCCTCATTTCTTAGACTCAAAGCAACGCTTTTCGATAAACATACCGCCCAATAGGGCCCGATGGTCAGAAACCCAGCTGCAACGAGCAATGGAAGAAATTGATACTGGTATGTCTGTCCGACAGGCATCAAGGGAATTTAGAATTCCACGCAGAACCCTCAGAAATCATGTCGCGAGAAGAAGCACCAAAAAGAAATTAGGAATGCCCAGTTTCCTAACCCCAGGGCAGAAGATGAACTGTGCCAACGCATTTTTCGCTTGGGAGATGTTGGTATGCCTCTTACATCGAGAGTGATAAGACGCACGCTCTTTTCTTATTGCGAAAATAATAACTTATCTAATCCATTCAATGTTGCAAATAGATTGGCTGGACGTAACTGGTTGAAGTTGTTTTTACAACGACACCCTGAAGTAGCGGTTCGTATATCTCCACCCATGAATGCTGCAAGAGCCACAAAACTAAATCGATTCATTGTAAATGACTATTTTGAAAAGTTGAAACAAGTTATGACAGAAATGAGTGTCTTAGAGAATCCACAATTAATTTTCAATATTGACGAAAAAGGATGTCGCTTAAACCTTCACAAATCTCAAAAAGTCTTTGTTCGTAAATGTCAAAAAACGTGTCGATAGTAGCTTGCGTAACTGCTGTGGGACAACGCCGATGATTTTATTTAAAGGACAACGAAGGAAGACGGAATGGGAAGACAATTTACCACCAGGAACAGCAATTGAAATGACCGAGAAAAGCAGCATGACAACGTCGGTTTTTGATAAGTGGCTCACACACTTTTTAAAATACAAACCTAAAGGGCAAGTGCTTTTAATATTTGACGGTGCGTTATCTCATTTAGATGCTACAATTCTTACAAAAGCAGATGAACATAAAATGACTTTATTTTGTGTGCGTAGCAATCCAACACATGAACTGCAAGCTCTTGACAAGTCAATATTTAAACCTTTTGATACATATTGGGACGAGGAAGTGCTGTTGTTATTTTGGACTAACACACCTGATCGCACGATCACCAAATATACATTTGGAACAATTTTTTCAAGGGTGTGGTCATAGCAAGAAAGGGTGAGGCGCGAAGTCGATGAGGGTCCTACAGGGTCTATATGATAATAGCGAGAGTTGTAGGTAATATTTTTAAGGCAGGGGAGCATACTTAGTCGGCTACTATTTATAATGATAATGAATGACATAGCTAGAAAGGTGAACGACAGGGTTACATCTAGGGTACCGCAAATTAAGACCAATCAAAATGAACGAACTTATATACGCCTACCATTTACTGCTACTACAAAAAAAAATACAGTATATAAACTGAGAATAAACCTAACAAAAACAGAAATAATAAGACAGAATCAATAATAATAACACTTTTAAATCTATATTAGTGCTAATTCTAACCAAATTACATAATTTCTGCTATCGCTACTTGCAATGTAAGTTGGTTATTTGTAAATCGAATCACTACTTATGATTTTCAATGACTTACGATTTTCTTGATAATTTTTTAAACAAAAACAAGAGCTCAGGAGTAGTTATTTTTGTTCTATAGCGTGTTACGTACATATATGAAAATTAAACAAATGTATACTTTAGACGAAGAAGTGGGGCAATAACAAAAAAGAAAAGACAGGACAGAGAAACAGTAGTTAGACGAACCAGATGGAACAGGAATAAGTAAAAATAAAACGACAGCACAAGTGAATAAGAGGAGTTAAATATATTTTGCGGCGCTCCAGTGGGGCACAAGGAATTACTACAAACAAGAACTGTAGAGTACCTTTAGCATCTTTACTCCTGTTAAGGACGTTTATTATTATTATTTTTATTTTATTCGTTTTTATAAAGTAATATTCTATGTTCTATGTAACACGTATATATGTTTAGTTTTAATCTCAATTTGCATTATTTTACAAAGGCACAATTAATTAGAACATGTATATTTCTCTATATAAGTGCTTACAGTCATTGTATTACTTCATAATCGTAAAATAATGTATATTTAAAATTAAATCTGGAATGATCGAGAGGAACATCAGTCTCCTAATGTAATCTCTTTGTCTAAATTACCATTTGTCTTCTTGCTTTTATTAACATCATGCCGTTGTAGTACTTAAACATTCATAAACATTTGCCGGATTTTAGAATTATAGATATTCTGTAATTGAAGAAACCCGTAAATGCACATCAGGACTCATACATTTATATTAGATAATTGTATTGCTATTTGCTCCTTCCGAGAACCTTTAATGAAACTTACTACCCATTAATGTTCGGTTTTTCCAGACAACAATAGACGAGGTACGGTTTTGTAGATCTACCACCCCATTCTAAATATCGAATTTATTTGTAACAGAAAATTGAAATCAGTTTACCAACGAAGCTCAACTTGTTAGCAGTTAGCTATCATGTACGGTTAAACTTGCCCAATGCAAGAAGCCTACATTTATTCGCATTGTTATTTTATTTAATTGTAAATAAAGTTGTATATAACAGTGTAGTGTTATTTCATTTGTGAGTAACCACGTATAACGTAAATTCAGTGAGGAGTTATTCTTTACTACTTCTAAAACAAGAAGATACAAGTGAAAGAAAAACGATACAAGTCTTTAATAACAGGAAGACTCAACAACTCCCATTTGAAGCAATACCTAACTTATGAATAGTTATTTAGACGCCTATATAATTTTAGAGATTCCGAGATTTATT
Organism: Amphimallon solstitiale; assembly: GCA_963170755.1. NCBI lineage: Eukaryota > Metazoa > Arthropoda > Insecta > Coleoptera > Scarabaeidae > Amphimallon > Amphimallon solstitiale. The sequence goes on along the minus strand of OY720676.1, from coordinate 165,121,390 downwards.
TTAGATGCCTAAAATAATTTATTATGCTTACATAAGAGGTTCTTGCGTTAAACCAAATACCTAAGTATTTCTTCAGGATTAAGCTTCCACCAATTTGAATACATTCATGTATTCTAATTGAGACAACAGTATACTTGTATATACCAGCGTGTTAAATTTATATATGTATGTATGAGATGTTAGACATAACTCGGAGATAAATTGCATTACTTATACGTTGGCTCCGAACGGAAATAATTGCGAGACAGAGGTACAATAGAAACTGGTGTATTAACTTTAATACGCATGAGATGCAATTGTCTCCGTAACTTCACAAGGTTGTTCTACTAATACATACATATTTACACTTCACTGTCGCAAGTACAATGCAGAAACATTGCTGGGAGAGAAAAGTGCTATCGCTTTGTACATCAATTGCAATTCGCGCTTTCAAAAGTTTCTTTTTTAGCAAACGCTCATGTTTGTATATACATGTGTACAGAGAATAACCACATTGTGAGCCTGGGTGTTGCTCATATTGAATACGCATTTAGAGAGGTACTCCTAAAGCAAAAGCAACATGTACACTAGCATACATATGTATGTATATCGCGAATTGTATTGTGTCAGGTCCCAAACACGTCTGCGGAATTAGGCAATTAAATCCGCTTTGATGCGATATTATTATGCAGTCACTGATGCATGTTCAACAACACAGTTTCTCATACATTATATTGGAGTTGACTGATCTTAACCTATTAACGTTGAAAATTGATTACATAAAACAACGGTTCAATATATTATATTTTGCATTGACTTGAAATGGTAAAAAACCTGTCGTATCTACATAACGAAAATAAATATCAAAAGAAAATGAAAGTTCGTTTTCAGTACTACATATAAGGAAGTATTGTGATGAAAATTTTCGACCTCGAGATTTTTGCAAATGCCCACGTTTTGAAATGCCCTGATACCGAAAAAGTGGTTTCTAAAAAATATGTCTCTCTCTCTCTGTGTGTGTGTGTGTCTGTCAGTGTATGTGTGACCACGATAGCGGTCACACCGCAATAGCTATCAATTTCAAATTTGGTATTTACAAGTATAATCTCCCTCTTGAGATCTCATTAGATTTTTAGTAAAATCGACAGACCGCAAATCGTAATTTACTTCCGTGAAAAAATCGAATTTTGCCATTATTTCGTCAACTACTAAGTTTAAACAAATTTATAAGGAATTCATATATACTCAAAATTAAATTTCAAAAGAATTTTATTATGAAAATTTTTGAAATTCCCACCGGAAGTAGGTCTTTTACTCTTATCGAAAATCAGTTTTTTGCCGATATTTCGCAAGTCATGCTTTTTAGACAGATACGCTACGAATATAAAAGTATTTTGAACTTAATTTTCAATACTATTTGTATAAAAAAATTTCAAAATTTTGACCGGAAGTAGCACTTTTTCTCTTATCGAATAGCGATTTTTTGAAACTATATCGTATATTATGCATTTTATATATATTTATTAAGAGTACAAAAGTATTTAGTGCCGAATTTGCAATATTTTTGTATAGATGAAATGTTAAAATTCGGACCGGAAGTAACACTTTCACTCTGGGCGAGTAGCACTTTTTTCGAATATCTTGCAAAGTATGCATTCTATAATAATAATAATAATATATTTAGCTTTTGTAATAACACCATTACAAAGAAATTGTCATATATATAAATAAATATAAACCAGCATATGAATGCATTGGTCAGCAACTTTATATAAAACATATAAAATAGTATAAACATATAAAGAAATCAAAAAAATATTAGGCATGTGAGACAAAGTGTATAAACATTAAACAATATAAACAACTCAAATAGTTCAGATAATCTGCGGCAGGTTACGTAGACATTCCTGGACACGATAACATCCCATGCTGATCAGCATGTTTTGGTTTTCGTCTTAAAGAATTAATGTTGCTTGCGGGCAGTTTCTTTAGTTCTTCTGGTAACATGTTATAATCTACTTCTCCAATAACTTAAAGATTTCTGGAAGCATGTTAGTATGTGGTATGGTGCTCTAATTTCACTTCGTTTACGTGTGGAATATTAGTGATGATCGCCATTTATGGGAAACGCCTCTTTGTTCGTATCAAGGTTGAGCAAGATACTCATCTATGGAGTAGCACTCCTTCTCCAGTAACATGCCTTTCACCAGCCCACTGAAGAGATCTACATTCATCGCCTTCCATTCCGAGAGAAGACCATTGTACAACTTCGGCCCCCAGTGACTCACACCTTGCTGTGTCGACACCAAACGGTGATGTGGGACACCAAATTCGTCCCTGTGCCGAGTGTTGTATGAGTGGTGGTCGCCATTTACGGGAAACTGGTGTCGATGTGTGTGAAAATATTTCAACACTTGCCGGATATACATCGACACCATGGTAAGTATACCCTCTCTCCTAAAATATCCCCTACAAGATTCTCCTGGTTTCAGGTTGCATAAAGACCTTATAGCTCGCTTCTGAAGCAGGAAGACCCTAGTTGCACCTGTTGGTTCTCCCCAGAAAAGTATGCCATAAGCCAGATGGGAATGAAAGGCTCAATGGTGAGTTGCAATAGATTTAATTCTTTTGACAGCAAAAATTCCCGATGTTAGTTTTTTTGATGACTGATCAATGTGCTGTGTCCATTTTAGGCAATCATCCAATGTAAGTCCAAGGAATTTAGCTGTATGGGTTTCACTACATGATTTAGTTCTAACATCAATTTGAGTAATTCCATTAGTTAAAATGGAAGTGTCATCTGTGTGAAGACATATTTCAGCACTAAGATAATCCAGAGTATCATTTATAAATGTGATAAACAATATTGGCAATAACAAAAAATATGAACAATTTCATTACATAATTGCAGACTCTATATACGACTAAAAAAGAAATAAATGTATAATTTCTTCATCTTAAATTGCCTTATTATATCTTTCCTCTTAGCTTATAAGTAAGGAAATTGATGGCAAAATAAAAGTTCAAGTATTATTTATCGACACAATGTTTTTAAATTAAGAAGAAAACGAATGAATTTAGAATGTGCTTGATTGATAGTGGAACAAACACGTTTTCCCAATAAAACGCTAGGTTTTACCGGAAAACGGGTATTTTAGAAAAGAAACATGAATGCCTGTATACAAACAAACAATTCCCATTCTTTAAACTTCAACACACAAGACGCCACGACACAAGAATCAATCCATCACGAATTCTTCTACTGGAACATTTTCTTTTTGAATCATTCGCCGTTCATTTCCCTTCAACGTATTCTGAGCCATCAAACGTTTCGCTAAGTCAGTACCTACTGTTTCCCGATTTCAAATACCCGAGACAGATTGACTGACGGTAGCTTGGATAAGCACTTACGGGCATAAGGTGCACGTCATGTAAAGGAGATATACAAGAGAGACTGGCACCTTCCTCGAGAATGCAACAGTTAACGTAACCGCCGTACAGAGAAACAACTTTAATTAAACCATTAGCGGAGAATGGAAAGTTGCATTGACGTGGAAATTTGCAATGTTAGAGCGCCTTGCAAATGAGAATATCTAGGTTTTAAAGGGGATACTGTAATTATACTTCTGCACTGTACTGCACAATTAGTGTAGGTAAGATACTGTTTAATATATACACAGCAGGTCACAAAATTTATCCACACCAAAATAATAGAAAGAAATGTTTAAGTATTCAGAATAGGTGGCAAAAGTAGTAGTAGTATAACGAAGTGATACTACTAATATATAAACATGAACACAAGAGAACTTGTATCAATTATAGAGTAAGATCGCAAGAATAATGTCCTTTATCTCAAGCGAAGTAATATTGCACTATTAAAGCTACTTTTGCGAACTATTAGAAGCAGCACTTTTAACACCTACATACATCAAGAAACTTCTCCTTTTAAATGTGACATACATTATGTACATGTTTCTGCAATAATCAATGCAATAGACAACCTACAGATATTTTTGCAAATTAGTAGGTTTACACTGATTTACTTCGTTTTATCTTTCTTATTTTTCTATAATTTTAATTACTCAACACCAGCGAAACTTCTAATCTCATATGCAGTTATCGATGGATGAGTTAAAAATAAAAATAAACAAATGATTCATATAAACAATAAGAAATTTATCACATATTTTTAAAAATTATAATCGTATTTCAGTAATACTGATAAAATTTACATACTGCAGGTAATAATAATATTTGGAAAATAATATAGCTTAATCTAAAAACCTTTTTTTAAGTGTTTATAATTAAACATGAATCAAAAACTTGTATTATAAATTAGTGCAACTAGCATGATTTTAATCGCAAATAAACATTTTTAATATCAAGTAAAGTAATTAAAGAAATAAAGTGATTATAGTGCTGATAACACGATTGTGTATTTTCACGGTCAAAAGTGTCATCCCTAACAAACACAATAATGTTAGTTGCTCGCACATGCTCTTATATCATGAACCATTAATTGGTTTATTGTAGAAGTACCTACCTGCCCAATTTAACAAGTACGTTTGTATAGCTATAATAAATGAAAAATATTATCTCCCATAAATTTAGTAAATTTAGAAAAACTAAAATAAAAAAAAGTAAAGTATGCCAGATGTTCTGAAAATTTATTTTTATTAAAATAAATACCTTAGATTGTCATAGCGTTCATCAAATTCTTTATTCTCCATGGCAAATTACAAATATTTAAATGAAAAATATAAAACTAAAGATTAAATTAATTACACAACAATATACCGCATGTGTCAAGAAACATTAGCCATACGGGATCTGTGTATACGTATGTATGTACATATTGCCGTGAACTCGCAAGTTCATAGAATAAGAATAGCTTTAAGAATTAGTTTAAGTTTTGAAATAAAATAAAAATGACAAAATCGTATTTAAATATGAAAGAGTAAAAATATGCAACAAAAATTACATGGATGTATATAAAGTTGCATACACATGGTCAACACACAATACAAGTAATTCAAAAGTCAGTATTATTCAAGTAAATAATGAGAAAATACAAAATAAAGTTTATTAAATAAATATGAAACAAAAGAAAAAAGAAAAATTTATTAAATAAATATGAAATAAAAGACAAAATAAATATAAGCAATATATTTCTTTTGTAAAAAGGTACACAAAGTGTATGGTTTACATATCATGAAAAGGATCAAATACGATATGAAAAAAAACATGAATATGACTGAATAAATCATTATGATTTACATGCATAAAGCAATAAAACTTTATGAAAGAGTTTAAGAACTAAATTATATTAAAAGATAAAAATTACCTTAGCTTATAACTAGAGACTAAGAAAAGGATATAAAAATATGTAAAACGTAAACCCGATCAGCAATAACATTGGTATAAAAAGGTAGCTGATAGCATAAATAAAAAGTGTATGTGTTTATGATTTGTTTGTAACACAATGCTTCAGAGACTGGAAACAGACGTGTACAGTTTCATGACCTACAAAAGACAAAAAGATATAAAACTTGTGTAAAGTTTATTGCAGATAGACATTTTACCGATGGAAAGATCATGGATAGAAAACAGAGGTGCAGTAGACAAACAAGCGTGTCTTCCAGGTGCAGGCAGTGTGGGAAGAAAAATAATCGTTATCTCCAACGTGTTTCCCATCTTACCAAGTCACAATCCAACTACAAGAAAAGTGAAATTGACATTAATGAATGGAAAGAAAAAATATGTATTCAACAATGAACAAGGCAATAGGTTCATTGATGAATACAAAGAAGGATGGTATTAACAACAAGAATAAACCTACCGTCGGAAATGCTGTGCGAGGCAGTGGAGGGACTTTTGAATTGGAAATTTGTATTGACGTTTGGTAAATAGTGAAGTGTCAGAACAATATGTGTATGTGTGTGTGTATCAAGACGGCAACATGTGGGCAGCGATTTCACTGGAACGTATATTCCAATGCCAACCTAAAATATGGACTAGAGGGCGCAATAGTCAACGTAGAGTTTTTTTTGCCGGTATAAATTCGAAAAACAAGATTCGACAAGAGACTTCTGATTTCGACTCCGAAAGAATAAGACGCTTTTAAAAAAAAAAAAAATTGTTACATTGTAGAATAGTAGTTTTCATTATTTCTTTATCACGTTTATTCATAATAATTCTTTTATTAATATATATTTAAATTCACTTGAAACGTTCAATATGGACATTCAAAATGAACATTTTGATGAAATATTTAAAGATAGCAAGTAAGTTTTTTTTTTTTGAAAAGAAGTTATCTAAATTGTTAAACAGACATTGGTTTTTACGTGCAAATGATTAATCAATGTAATGTTGGACAATATGGATAAGCAAATATTATCCTGTATAGTTTTCTTTTAATTCATAAAGTTGGAATTACAACAAAAATGGGACTAATGGTGTTGGGCATTTGAAGAGATGCTACGTGCGAATGAGCATTTTCTTCATGGTATTGTCTAGGCATCATTAATCTTTTTCAAGTTTGGTTAATAATTAATTAAAAGTTTCATAAGGCAAAGATTAAAAGCTAGATACAACACGTGCAAATGGTTGTCTAAAGCAATTAATTGAAGCCAATATATAAATATAATTACATCGATAAGTATCACTATCAATGTACAATAAAAGTTTACATTTATTTATTTACAGGATAAATATTTATTTTGTTTAGCATAATAAATAAATAAATAAAAGATTTACATACATTACAACCGACATTAGGTATAAATGATATGCGCAGTTTCAATTATGTATTTTGTTTAGAGCATAAAGGTGCATATAAAAATTATTTTGAATCTATAAATTACAAAAATAAAAGGTGTATGATCATGTTAAATAGACATTCTGTTTTTTTTTTTAAACAAAACTATTACCTCATCCCTATTATAAGTAAGTAAAAGACACCAGTGAAGGAGAAGGAACCACATACATTGCCAGAATCCACAATAGTTATTAGGTACATGCTTCAACAATATGAATTAAATATAAAACCAATTATAAGTTTTTGGTGTAAAAAGAATAAATTTAGAACACAACATATACAAATGACTATACCCACAAATATATGCTATCACAGCAATATGTACGATGTATAGACACCGTGCTGCGAAGTATTACATACATACGTATAAACTGATTACTTATGGCTAATGGTATTTGACACAACCGGTATAACTACCTAATAATCTTTACCTACTCATAATCTCAACCCAAATCTGAAAATCAAAATTAAAAACTCTAATAATCATCTCAAAGCTGAGTTAATAACCTCAACCTCAACTTAATTAATCTCTTTTACACGTTAGTGCAACGGCTATGATAATTTTCCCCTGCCACCAAGTATCAATTTGGCATTTCGACATATCCTGTGCTGACCAGAAATGCATAAAAAATTGAACATTCTAGAACAGAAACAAGTTAGCCAAATTTACAAATAACATGTAGTGGTATTTCGGAAATTTCTGTAACAAAAATAAATAACTCCCATTAGTAAAAATGTCAACCGCATAGTGACATTTAATATTTACGTTTACGAAAAATGACTTTTAATAGACAAAAAATGGAAATAAAGCAGAAAAATCTAACTGAAACCTACCTTAAAGTGAGTAAACACATCAAATACTTAAATTTGTGCACTTATTTTTAAGATACACTAACAAATATGATCATGTATAAATTCCGTCTAATATAAAATAATTTTTAAAACATGTTCCTTAATATATTTACAGAATTTGATGAAAAAAATAAAATAATACCCTGGAAAAATTAGATTGATTTCTGAAGAAGGTATTGAAAAGAACATATAATGATATATGAAGAACTTCCCTTCTCTTATATCCAAAGCTCCTATAATATGTACAAAGGAAACACAAATATCATGTACATAACCTGGTACATGTAATATGAATAATAAACAAATTGATTGGATATATAAGAAAATAACAAATTAGGTAGATATTTATCATATTTACAGTTGTTAGGCAACCATCACAACATACAAGTATACAGTGTGTCCCCATTTCGATGCTCACCATTGGTATATCTGTTATTAGAAGAGAGAGAGCAACGGTGAAATGGGAAATGTTTTGCAGAATTCAATATTCGCAACAAATTTCATTTCAAACTCATTCGGACTTTTTACAATTTTGATATAATTTGAAAAAACCAATATTTTCCCATTTGAATTTTCTTCAATAACTTGATAACGCCTAATGCGACCCCCTTTAAGCTCTAACATTCTTCAGACCCTTTTTTAACACAATTTCTTTGATGTTAACATTAACCCCTGATTTTCATTTGTTTCCAAGTTCTTAGCGCTATATTTTGTATTTCTTATGGCAGCCATATTGGATTTTTAATTAGTTAAATAGTCCAAAAAATAACTTTTCAATAATGTACAACAACTCTAAATACTTTTGTACTCTTGATAAACATATAGAGAATGCATAACTTACGACATATATGCAAAAAATCGCTATTCAATAATAGTAAAAGTATTACTTCCGGTCCGAATTTTGAAATTTTTTTTATATAAAAGTTATAGAAAATCGAGTCCTAAATACTTATATACTCGTAACGTACTTGTCTAAAAAGCATGACTTGCGAAATATTTGCAAAAGCTGATTTTCGAATAAAGTAAAAGACCTACTTCCGGTAGGAATTTCGAAAAACTTTTGTGATAAAATTCTTCTCAAATTTAATTTTAAGTACATATGAGTTCTTTATAAATTTGTTTAAACTTAGTAGTTGACTAAATAATGGCAAAATTGAACTTTTTCACCGAAGTAAACTACTACTTCCGGTCTGCCGATCTTACTGAAAATCTAGTCAGCGGGAGATTATACTCATAAATACAAAATTTGTAATTGATACCTATAGCGGTTTGACCGCTATCGTGGTCACACACACACACAGACAAACAGACATTTTTTAAAAATCACTTTTCGGTATCACGGGACTTCAAAATCTCGAAGTCGAACATTTTCATCATCACAATACTTCCTTATACTTCGTATAAGAAAGTAAAAAGAGCACAAAATTAAGTGGAATAAATATACGCTATATTCATGCATAATTAATAAAGAGCTTTTACATCAACTCGAAGAAGTACTTTACAGATTAGATATATAGTATTATTCCGGAAAAATCTTTCTAACATATATCTTCTTTTATTTCACAGACATTCTCGTGTAAGAAATAATTAAATGCTTGAGGCCAGCAATGTCTTATTAAAAATTTCCATCCGTACCGTGCGTGTATATAGGCCAGACGCACCCATCCCCCACAAGAACAATAACAATTGAATACTTGGTAAAACTCGTAGCAAAAGAGAAATATCCTCTCTCTCCGGGGAGCCAATTTAAAAATGGTAACTCCTCATTAGTGAGCCGCCTCAGGGAAAACGAATGCATTATGTATACGAACATATACACAGAATCAGGTATGGCTTAAGGGCAAGGAAGGGAAAAGAGACACAAACAAATTTTTAACTGCTATTTATTACCTATTGCTAATTGTAAGAATGTTATCTTAAAAGAAAAGTAAATAGCAATAGGATAAATAAAACCAAAGTGAAGACAAATACAAAAAATAAATAATAAATAATGAAATTATAGCTTCTAGTTCAATTATGTTTAGGATATCATCGTGTGTGGCAATTGCCAATTAATTTTAATACCCCAATAATGAATTATTTAGGTCAGTTATAAGTGACCAAGGTAATTCCAAGATATTGGAGTACAGAAAATCCGCTTTTATTCCATTAATCTGCTGCACCCTAATTAATTGGAATTGTACAGTGTGAAAATGTTATATGAATTCGATGCCAACATTTCCATGATTCCTGTAGATATTAAAGTAATCGTTCTTTTGTAACATGATACTATATCTACGAAGTTCTTTCCCTATTCGACTAAATACTTAAACGGTCAGCAGATACGAATTACGTTGCACTGGATATATAACAACTACCAGTGGTCCGACAACTAAAGCCAATATTGAACTTCCACGATTTTTTTCCAAATTCTCAGAGTTCTTGTTTGTCTTTCCAATGTTATTACTTGAAACCTCTCATAAAAAAATTACAAACACTTTTGTGTTGTCCCATAGCCGGTAAGGGTATCTAACTTACAATACATTTTTTAACATCTTGAGGTTTTGAAAGCCGATGTTTTGGAGTTTGCTTGACTTTGTTGGGAATTTTAAAACATTCTTGGCGAGCATCAGCATTATCTTTTCTGGTTATTTTACGACAATCGAATGCTTTTCAAACTCATATGAACTCGACAAGTAACGTGCACATCTGTATTTGAGAACCATATTATCAGTACAAAATAAATTATGCAAAATTTGTTCTCCTAACCTCACTTTTTAGAAATATTCGATCTCTGTAGTGTAGTTGTATCGCCCGAGGTGTGCACATGTGTTACAGTCAACGATCCGAGAAAAACGAAAAACTTGAGTGTAAAACACATAAAAGAAATCAAATTTAGTATAGGCAGGCGGCAGATTTTTCAAATATGTTTAATCTGATGCTGTGGTGTTTTTTATATGGTGATGATGTGTACTAAATAAAATAAACCGCAGCGGCAACAGTAATCAGAAGAAAATACAAAAGTGTGTCAATGGCGCTAAACAATTGCACGCTATGCCGAATAGAATTCAAACGTATGGAAAAAAGTGTTAGTTGCTTTATATGTGGAAATGGATATCATGCAAAATGTTCCGGACTACATGATGATACTGCAAAAAAAATACAGGACAATATTATTAAGTATGTCAAATACATTTGTAAATATTGTGAAAAATTTGAATATGGGAAACATCTAAATGAGTTATATGAAAAACTGGATTTATGCATTGAAAAAATTGAAAAACAAAATGAAACTATTAATGAATTGAAAGAAATGATTGTTACAGCAAACTATGATGGGGATAATAAAGATAAGAAAAAGTACAGTGAATGCTTGAAAGATAATAATGATACTCTCTTGATTAAGCCTAAAAAAGTAACACAAAAATCACAAGAAACACAAAAAGAAATAAAAAATAAAATTAATCCGGTAAGATTAGCTGTAGGAATAGAGAATATAAAAAACATTAGTAAAGGAGGTGTAGTAATTAAATGTAGTGATAATACATCCAAGGAGAAACTTAAAGAAGAAATGGAAAAAGAAATAGGTAATAAATATCAAGTGTTGGATACAAAACTGAGGAATCCGAAAATTATCATAACTGGAGCCGAGAAAGTAATTATTGATGAAGATAACGATACTATATTAAAGTCAGTCTTGGAGCAGAATGATTTGAGTACATGTGACGACATCTTGGAAGAAAATGTTAAAGTTGAAAGAAAGTATATAAATAAAAATAAAAATAACTACGGTAATATTATATTAAATGTAGATCCACAAATGTTTGCTAAAATATTGAAACTAGGAACTTTAAATGTTGGATGGAGAAAATGTAAAGTATACGAATACCTAAATATTATAAGATGTTTTAAGTGTGCTGGATATGGTCACTTCGCTAAAGAGTGCAGGAATAATGAAATATGTGGTAAATGTGCAGAAGAACATAAAACAAACGAATGTCAAAATGAAACAGGTAAATGTATTAATTGTACGAAAGTTTCTGAAAAGCTTAATATAAAGATCGACAGCAGCCATTCTGCATATGACTTAAACTGCCCATACTACACAAGATTACTAGAAAAAGAAAGAAACAAAGTAAAATACATATAGCAATCAAAGCTGGATTACTCTCACAAAAAAAGACAAATTACTGTTTTTAATTGTCAAGGATTTCTAAATAATAAAGATTTGATAGTTGATTTAATAAATCGGTGGGAGCCGCTAATAATAGGGTTAGTTGAAACCCACGTTGATAAAGATGTAATAGATAAAGAAATAGCCATAGATGGTTATGAAACGATAAATGCGACAACGAATAATAGAAGAACGGGTGGCATATTAGTATATATAAAGAAATACTTATATTATGACGTAAAGAATATTTTTGTTTGTGATTGTCTGTGGCTAGTATCTGTTGAGACAAAAATACATAATCAAAAATACTTGTTAACATTTATTTATCATCCACCACAAAAATTGGATAATATATTTATAGAATATCTTGAAAATCTGGTAGATAACATATTTGATTTCGATGGAAACATTTTAATAATGGGTGATTTCAATATTGATTATAAGAGAGATACATATTACAGTTTGAAAATTAGAGACATCTTATATAGAGCAGCTCTGTATCAAGTTGTATCGGTACCAACAAGGATTACTAATACTAGTGAAACAATTATTGATTACGTTGTAACTAATAGGAGAGACATTACCTTTGAGGTTCACTTGACACCTAAAATTAGTGATCACAATATTTTGACCGTTGATACACAAGAGCTAATGAATACAGAACATATAAAAACGTTTAAAATTAGAAGTTATAAGAACTACAACGTTAATGCCTTTCATGAGAGGATACTAAGTTGTGAGTGGTCGAATAATACTAGCGAGGTGAATATTTTGGCTAGACAATGGTTAATGATAATTGAGGCAGCAGTGCAGGAATTATGTCCAATCATTGAAATAACCGTAAGATCTGGTTTTCCAAAAAATAAATGGATAAACGCAGAAATTATACAAGAAATGAATATAAGAGATAATAAATACAAACTTGCAGTGATAACCAAAAATGAACAACATTGGGAAGAATATAAACGCAGTAGAAACAAGGTCACTGGATTAATTAGATCAGAAAAAGAAAAATATTTTGTAAGAGTATTAGACAAGAATAAATATAATCATAGAACATTATGGAAGAATCTAAAAACCCTTCTTCCTGGGAATGATGAATTATGTGACAAAGCAATAATTTTTGAAGACAAAGAAATCAGTAATAGCTTTGAAATATGTGAAAATTTCAATAAATATTTTGTGACGAGTGTGGATGATATTGTGGCTGCTATACCAAAGAAAGTAGGTTTGGTGCATAACGACAATACCGATAGTTATGATAACGGGTTCTGTAATTTCGAAACCATCACAATGTATGAATTAAAGAATATATTAAAGGAACTCAACAATACAGGAGATGCAGCTGGAAATGGCATTAACACATCCTTGTTGAAAGATGCATGTCTAGTAACTGCGAATAGATTGTTAGATGTATTAAATCAATCACTAAAGAGTGGAGTATTTCCTGAAGGATGGAAGACATCATACATTATACCAGTGCCAAAGGTGAATGGGTCACGAAAATGCGTGGAGTTTCGCCCAATAAATACAGTGCCGGTGTATGAGAAAGTCTTAGAACGTGCAGTAAAAAATAGACTTAGTTCATATTGTAATGACAATAATATAATAAGCAAAGACCAGTCGGGTTTTAAAGAAGATCATTCATGTGAAACATTATTAGTGAATTTAATTGATAAGTGGTTAAAAGAACTGGATAAAGGTAACATTATCTTAGCAGTTTTTTTGGATTTTCGTAGAGCCTTTGAAACAATAAATAGAGACACTTTAATTAAAAAACTGGAATCAATAGGTGTAGGTGGTACAGTTCGAAATTGGTTTTCTAGCTATTTAAATAATAGGACACAAATAGTAAAATATAATAATAGTGTATCAAGTGCGATAGAAACTAGGTATGGAGTGCCCCAGGGAACTGTTTTAGGCCCCGTTCTATTCAATATTTACGTGAATGATATGTCGTCGTGTGTCGGCCGCTGTGACGTGTGTATGTTCGCGGATGATACAATGCTCTGCGTATCAGGCGATGATATGGAAGATATGGTTAAAGTGATGAATGAAGAGCTGGAAGCGTTATATATATGGCTATGTAGAAATAGTTTAAGTATAAATATTGATAAGTCCAAGTTTATGTGTATTGGAAGTAGACATAAATTACAACACAATGATAAAGATAAGATTAAAATACTAATTAATAATGTTGAATTAGAGTCAGTAATACAAATAAAATACCTTGGCGTAATAATTGATGAAAATTTAAATTTCAAAAAACATTTAAGCTATGTAATAAGTAAGATATCTAAAAAAGTAGGGTTTTTAAATAGAATAGGTAAAAACTTGTCAAATTATGTTAAACTTATGTTATATAAATCGCTTATAGCACCACACTTTGAATATTGTTCAACAATTCTGTTCAATGCAAAGCAAAATGAGATACAACAATTACAAAAACTACAGAATAAATGTATGAGAGTAATACTGAAATGTAGTAAATATACACCCATCCAGATGATGTTGGGTGCACTACAATTAATGAACATTAGACAGAGACTAGCATATAGAGTACTCGTTTTTATACATAGAATTAAGTTAGGTCAGGCACCTTCATATTTAACGGATAAGCTAGTACAAGTAGGAGATACGCATAGTTATAGCACACGTAATGTTAAAGACTTTCATATAAGTAGATATCAACGAAGTCAAACAACAACAAGTGTATACGTTGATGGTTTGAAACTTTATAATACATTACCCAATAGTATAAAAGAATGTAATAGACTAAGTTTATTTAAGACGTTGGCTTATAAGCATATACACTTGAATTATTGACTTTAGAAGTTGGTTTGTAACACATATATCAAATTAAGTTGTTATATTTGAACATATATTTATTTATCATGTATACATAATAGCAAATTGCTAAATAAAGACATTATTATTATTATTATTATTATTATTTCTACCTCGTCACTCAATAACTTCACATAAAAAATCACCATTTTTATACTGCATTCTAACTGAAATTGCAAACAAATACGAAACACACTGCCAATAATATCTATCTGCACTGATCTGTTAAATCGGAACCATTAGTGTTTGGTTAAAAGAAAAAATTATGCTCCTTTTAAAATTAATGTTTCGATGGTTGTTATCTTTTGATGACTAAACTTTATGCTATATAATAGAGTTTACCTCAAAGAATCCGACGCCCAACCCAACCCAATCCATAGCCAAGAATAGGTCAAATGCGTTTGAAAATTTGAGTTAGCGATATTATTGAACTTTTTAATGGAAGATAAATGAAGAGTTTTATGGCCTTAATACACTCCAACATTTTTTTAAATTTTTTACTCATTCTCTCATTTAATGACTTCCAGCAAATTAACTATCCAATTCCTATTCAGTTCCTCAGATTTACTTCGTTCAATGGAATTCAATCAACAATTCTTCATATTCATCTATCTTTATTTTGATTTTGCACACTTAAATTAATCTTAATTCTGCTTATGGCTAAAAACTATTTTAGTTTCTTCCATTCTTATAGCACCAATTGCTTTTTTATTTACATGTTTTATAAGCTTTATCTTAGATCACTAAAATCAACTACTAAAGATTTCTGTTGTCTCTATTATTACTTTCTGAATGGAATGTTGAGCAATTGCTCAACATCCCACGCTATTTATCACTATTTTTTTTTATTTTTTTGTTTTTGTACAATACAGTAAATTTCCAATAAATTTGCTCTATTGTATTTAAGGGGCATACCCTTAAATACGATAATACATATTATGAGTGCACGGTTGCTTCCAATTGTTTTAACGGTTGTAATAATGAGAAGTAATTTCTTTTTATCAATATGAAACAACTTCCCTTTCATCTTAATTTTTTAGAACATTATTTTAATCAATAATCAGAATTTTAAATAAAGCTGTATTTAAAATGAATACGTTTCTTTCTTAAATTATAATTATTTAAATATGAAAGTTTATAGATTCATATCACTGAATATATACATATTTTTCCACTTCGGCATCTTTTCTAAAATCCGGACCTGATCCTTCAAACACAACGTCATCCAAGCATCATTTACAGACATTCATATTACCTAGTTTCCGGTCTACCGCTTTCAAACTGTCGACATTTTAAAGTATCTCGCAAAGAAGAGGCAGAAGAAGTAGAAATAGCGTCTCTTCGGCGTGAGCTAATGGACGCCAATTTATGACGTCATTGTTTTTTTTCTCCCTCTACGGGTCGTTGGCTGCACTTTTGCACCCGTTCCCTCCAGTTGAATAATTTATTTAAAACACAATTTACATTCTGATGGAAAAATGGCCCTCTGTTCCACTGTGCAGAACCGAGGATTATTTCCACTTTAAGGTTACTTTTTTTCCGCTACGCTTTTTGTGTAGTGTATAAATATTTAATACGTATACAATAAATTCTTAATTAAAATAATAAATATTATGTAAAGGGGCATTAATATTTTATTTATTTATTTCAGATAACACGTTATGGAACATACTAACTTCCAATTACAAGGAATAAATTATATAATGTACAGTTCATTCGGAAATATAAGAAACGCCAAAGGGTTTCAATAAGTACTTTATTGCGGTCTGTTTACACACGGATTAAGAACCAAGCGGTCAGTTGTCTATTAAATAAAAGGACCGTAACAGAAAATATTAGGGGCTATTGTTATTTATACAGCCTGTCCCAGAAATAAAAAGATGGAGTAGAAGAAATCGGAAGCTAGATTGTGTAAAAACGTACCCTCAAAATATCAAGTCCTTATTCGTGCGCAGAGGGTAGAAAAAAAATAATAATGAATTCAATTGGCCTTACGCCGACCCTGGACTAAATATCCACCTGCTTCACTTTCACAATCGGTCCTTTTCAGGACCACCATATTATTTGTGTTAAAAGAAAGGAAGAGGAATAGACACTTCATAATAAATATCAAACCATTAATTACTTTAATTTTACACCTGCTAGAAAAAAATAATTACATTCTCGATATTTACTGTAATCTAGAAAAACTACGATTTATTGAATATTCTAAAATAATAATAATCAGCTCTACAAACACATTAAAGAGCAACAACCATCCTATTATAAAAATAAAAACAATCTTTTATTGTCTGCAATAAAGTGGGTCGCCCATCTGGCAAAAAATATGTTTTATATGAATGAGAGCATTTAACGTTCTTTTCCCGTTTTATACAAATAAAAGGGTATTTTTCTATGAATGCGTGTTCGTTTCTATTTATAAATGAGCATTCTTACGTGAATTATAAACATACATTCTGTGCCAGGTCCGTAATGTAATTTTTTTAACTAAAAAACAACATAGAAAATTAAATTTTTAATTTATTCGTTATTGCGGTATATTTGGGCCTGTTTCTGTTCGAACTTTACACATCTGCTACTCCGTCTTTTTATTTCTGGGACATCCTGTATATACTTACAATTAAATAACCATTTTAACGGTTCGAAGATTTACTGATGGATTATCATGAATAATATACTAATACATATATAGTAATATAATTTGCTTTTGTTAAAATCCAGAAATATATTAACCTGAATAATATTACTGACCTCTCATTCCGGTAATACAGGAAAATATGCATTCCTATACATATATGGTATGTATATATAAGGTGTGCAATATACAGCATGTGTCAATTTTCATTAGCCATAGGCGATCAATTCATGACACCGTGACAACGTGGCACCCCTACTTTCCTCTCCAATGCCAGCGCGACCGATACATGCTCGAACATACAAGTTAGCAGTGGCAGTAACTATTGGACCACTGACTTAGGTGTTTGTAATGCGTTCAGAAAGAATATTTACGAGTTGCACGGATTTGTTTTTCTTTTTCCTTTCAGTAAATGCAGAGAATTATTAAGCTGCGTTCACGCTGCATGACACAAACAAAAGCGTAATTCTAATAAAATTAAAAATAAGGTAAATAAAAAAGAATTCTGAAAATAATAATAAGCTACTAGATCAGGAGATCGCGGCAGCCATTTCATGTTTCCCGTTCCAGTAATAAGACTGCTTTTATTGCAGACTAGATCGCAACGTGTTCGCAGCTAAACATTGAATGTAAAATCTGGTGGGGATAAGTGGGAAGATCGGAGAAAATCGTTGTGATGTCGATTGTTGCCGGGATTGGTGACGGACAGTAGGGGTTCCACGTTGCCACGTATTACTTGTATACGTATAAATCGCATGTAAACATTGAATCCCTATACCTAATGAAAATTGACACATACGGTATGTGTCCAGTTGCCAAGAATATTTTGTTGACGAAGGTAATCCATTTTGTGTTTCAAAAACTGTTCAAGATAGGGAGACCTTGGTGTGATACAGAAGAGTATGAAGAACATGATGACGATGTTGATTTATCGACAGAAAATATAAATTTTCACGACGACAAAAAAGTAAGAGTTTGTTTAGTAATTCAGGCTAAGCAAATAGTTCTGAATGTTTACAATAACTTAAAATCGGAAAATGACGAATCTACACCTCAGTCAGATATTATAAAAAGAACATCAACGTTAATAGAAGCACCTTGTGGAACAATTTACAAAATTGTAAAATATGGTGTTCAAACAAGAAAATGTAGAATTGATAAAGAATCCTCAAGGAAAATTCCAAATTGGTACGTCCAAAGTATTCGTCAGACAATTTGTAATATGTATAGACAAAACTAAGTCCCTACCTTGTCAAGTTTAAAGGAGAGGGTTGTTCAGGACAATCCGGAAATTCAGTGCCCCATTACAACATTATGGCAAACGTTAAAAAGCAATGGTTTTAAATATCACAGAATTGATAAACGGCGTGTCATCATGGAATCAGAAAGGATACGGAAGCCCCGTTACGACTATTTACGAAGCATAAGAAATTTAGAGAAGCTGTATTAGTATTATATAAATAAATACTTAAAGGTAGATAAAATTAAAAAACATTAGATTTTGTTTCACTTAATTTATTGGAATATCTCTAACAATATTGTTTCGGTATATTCTACCATTCTCAAAGAACTAAATTTGTGTGTCTATTTCTTAACTTTATATATTACTTGAGGGTGTGTTTATTGTACCTACTTTGACCATTTTATTACTGTGTCTATTATCGGTGTGTTTATGTATTCTGTCTGTGTGTTGGTTATGTGTAATTTTTTGTGTATAGCTTTTTTAATTTCTAGTATTTCTAAATAATTTAGTTTTTTGCTTTTGTTAGTATTATGTAGTAATTTACAACTATCTAAAGCTATACACAAAAAAAATTACACATAACCCACACACAGACAGAATACATAAACACACCGATAATAGACACAGTAATAAAATGGTCAAAGTAGGTACAATAAACACACCCTCAAGTAATATATAAAGTTAAGAAATAGACACACAAATTTAGTTCTTTGAGAATGGTAGAACATACCGAAACAATATTGTTAGAGATATTCCAATAAATTAAGTGAAACAAAATCAAGTGTGTTTTAATTTTATCTACCTTTAAGTATATATAAATTATGTTTCACCAAGAATCGACAGCTATATCTATAAATAGAATTATATAAATAATAAAATGCGAATATTTTGTTAAATTAGTTCATTATAGCTGACTCTTGTGTTTTTTCTTGGACAGTTTGCATTCCTGATATTTCCCTTTTTTTTTTATTGAATTGTACATATTATAGCTTTTGTGACACACATGTATATCTATATAAATTATTATTTCCGTTTTGATATCCAAGTAAAAAAACATTTTAGCACTTCTTATTTGTTTATATTAAAATCATTTTTTTATATTATTATTTGATTATATAATAAACAATTTATATTACCAAAATAAACGTGATGAACACTTATTATTAGCCCTATCAAATAAAAATTAATACTGCTCTGTCTTCTCTTGACCCTCACCGTAGGGTGCCTACTTACAGTATTTACATCCCAAAAAGCTATGTTTTCTTATATTTCCGAATGAACTATAGGTACCTAATAGAATTATGTGGGAATAGCCACTGTTATAAATATATTAAATTAATCTTCTCTTTTGTTGAGAAGAATGGGGGTTGCATTTATTTGAAATAAAAGTTCTCTTTTTATGTTTTAATAATGTGGACACTTATCATTAATCACCTCCGTATATCTCTATTTGAAGGCAAGATATTAAATTGAATCCAATTTAACTTTAAAAATCAACAAAATTGATATTTTGGAAATTAAAACTTTAATTTATCAACGTAATACCGGATTATTTTACTTTCACAATTATTTATTTAATATTTGTTTATTCAGTCGGTAGATTCATAAGTTTACTCTTATCTGAGGTTTGAGTTCACCATTTAGAAAATTACGAATTCTTTATATCTAAAGCAAATAATGTAGGTACTACCGGAAATTGAAATAAAATTCATTGTGTAAATTGATAATTATTATTATTCGTTTGTAATGACTCATTCTTTTCTTGATCGATGCTATTGTACATGATGATATTATTTAATAAAGTACCAAGTAAAATAAGAACTGTATTTCCAGTCTATTTTAAATTTCAATAATATTTACTTACCTACTACAATTCCATGTCATAAAATGTTTATGAAAAGAAAGCAGAATCCCCAAGAATATCCGTGAAAAAATGGTGAAAGTGTATTAAGAACTTAACATCTTTTATTTTATTTTATATTATTGTTTCTTGCTCTACATATGAATGTTTTTCTTTATCTCTATGTGTTATTATATTTATGTTTTCTTTTTTAAATTTTAAAATATATTGTCACTTAATGTATTTTTTAGATACAAATATTGTGAGCATACTGATGCGGAGCTGGCTTCGGGCGTATACAGTCTCAGCGGCTGAGTTTATTGTCTGCCGGCAGGGCTGCACGACTGTACACCGAAGGCGATGCAAGACCTCCTATGTATACGTACGGACGACAGTGTCTGGCATGTGCGTATACATAGGGGCTCATAGCTTCTCAAGCGATTCACATGTATATATGCTGTATGTCTTATGTTCGATGCAGAGGGGCCCCGACATATCGGCGCACACCGAAAATAAATAAATTTGTAATTGAACTAAAATTGAGTTTTATTTATGGTACTTTCAAAATAGGAAGTTTCCTTAACAGAGTGTATGGAGAAAATAGCAGGCCCTATTTAGAAGTAAAATTCTGGTGTAAGCAGTTCAAATAGGGCAGAGAATCCATTCATGATGAGCCCAAGTGTGGAAGACCTCTAGAAGCACGTATATACTGAAGAAATTATCAACAACGTTAAAGATTTGGTGTTTACTGACCGCCGACTAAAAGTTTCAGTTATTGCTGGCGAAATAGAAATATCAGAAACGAGGGTTTATAAAATTTTACACGAAGATTTGAGAATGAGCAAAGTGTCCCAGGCTGCATGCACTGTCCCACAAAAATTGTGTATACGACAAATTTGTGATGAGAATTTGAATCGTTTATCTCAAGATGAACACTTCTTAAATAGTATTCTAACTGGGGATGATACTTTGGGAACACCACAGAACTCTCCCATGAAAGAGTCCATACAATGGGTTCATAAGAGCTCTCCACCGCATCAAGAATCTCTGGCGATCTGAGGAACCTCATATGGAGGAGCAAATACATGTCCACTGAAAGCAGAGGCCGCATATATAAAACAGCCGTGAGACCATTACTCACATTTGCAGTGGAAACTCGAGCGGATACAACAAAAGCGGAGAGCATGATGACGACAGCAGAGATGAAGGCATTGAGGAATATTAAGGGAGTAAGCTTGAGAGACCAGATAAGAAGCAAAGATGTAAGAGCAGATTTCAAAATTCAAGATGCGGTGCAGCTTACGAGATCGAGACGACGATATTGGAGAGACCACATCGATAGAATGATTGAAGGACAAAATGGGTAAAGGATGAAAAGTCAAGTTCAAGGAAACCCCCCACTAGATCTCCCAAAAGTTAGTGAGAGACCTGGACATCTCGTTCCCAAGAGACTGAACGAGATTAAGAAGAGTAGAAGAAACAATACTAAGTGTTAAGAAAAGAAAAAGAACAAAAGTCTACTAAGACGCAATTAAGAAGTTGAACACGGCTATACGTAAAAAAGATCCCACAATTTTACTCAGAAATGCTTCTGCACGTCAACTGCAGCCTGCATAAGGCACGAATTGGTCAAGCAGTTATCATCAACGCGGCTTTAAGGAATTACAACATCCACCCGACAGTCCCTACGTCGCTTCCTGTGATAATTATCTTTTTCTAAAACTCAAAAAACACTTGAGAGGGCGTCGATTATCAAAAGTACCAAAAGATTTTTTTTTCGAACAAGAAACAACAAGAAACGTTGGAATAAGTGTGTAAAATTTTGTTCGTGTTCTAACTCGATGCATTCATAGGTAGATAACAAAAAAACCTCTCCTCTCATATTAGAATCACGGGTAATTGTGGTTTGTATGCCTTATTAATCATACATACAAAAAAATAAAAGATTTACAATTTCAAGTTGCTTAATGGAAATTCTGTGTATAATTCAATATATTTTATTAAATTCAGGACATTAATCTCAATTATTTATTTATCATCAATATTGAAAATCTATTGCTTTTAGTGTTTTAATAACCTATAGTTTTTTTGGGTTAGTTATTTACATTTTAAGATATTATAATTTTTTTTGTTAGAATTTGAATTTAATTTAAAATTCTCAATTAAGCTACGGAATTAAGTAACAATAACAATAATCATTTGTATAGCAAAAATACTTTTCACACAAAATTAAATTAAATTCCTATAAACAAAAGATTATATTTGATGACAATAAATATTTCTTTCTTTAATCAGAATGGACTAATATGTGAATTATATGTAAACGTGTACCTATGTTATATTTATCGAAAACTCACAGTTGTGCCTACAGTTTGAACACTGGTACCATTCTGAAAACCTTATAGTATCCGTTTTATAAGAATCTCTTGTCCTGAACTGTCTTAATTACTTTACTTCGATAAACTCTCACATAGTAAAATTTACATCGTCTCAAGTATTTGACTTGAGTTCAATCGAATATCCTCAGCATTTAGAAATCTGTTAATTTTCGTAAATAATGAAATTATCTAAATATTGACCCATATTACCTACGATTAACGTGTTATGTTTGTTGAGTTATTTTGTAGTTCTATTTTATTGACACAGTGTTGTAACACTTATATTTCAGTTAATTTATTATTATTATTACACATTTACTATTTGGTTCTGTCTCTGATGTCATGTTATTTCATTTATATTGGTATCCATTAGCTTTTTCATTTACATTGACGTAATTTAGTGATCATTATTCAACTAACAGCATTCGATTATTTCAAGAATGCATATGTTATAATAATGTCCGTAGAGCATTAGAGTTATCGTCCCAATTTCCTTTTTGTTTTCAATTTGTAATAACGTGCTATCATTTTTTTCATGTCAGTAAATTTCAGCCATAGTGCATTGTTTGATCTTATTTTATGTGCGTATTCATATAATTACGTATATTAATATAAAATGTATACTTTTCAACAAGCTTAAGCTGCAATAGGCAATCGTTATTATTACCACTATTAATTAATTTTAAATCTGAGAAAGCCATTAGAAACAGTATAAAATTAGTCAAACAATTTGAAAATATTGAAATCAATAGCAGTACAAAACTAAATTCTTTTGACAGAAAAAGCTTATTCACATCAATTACAGTAAATAAAATAAAAGAAATCTAAGAAAACCTTATTAATAACAGCCATTTAGAAGATAATGAAAAAACACGTGTTCTGGAAATTCTTAATTTATGTATAAAACAAAGCTACTTTAAATACAATAACAAAGTCTATACACAAATAAATGGTTTGGGAGTCCATGGAGTCCCCTTCTTGGTGAAATATTCATGTCAGATTATGAAGAAGAGCTGTTCAAAAGTAAGAATAAATACATCAAACAAATAAAACATTGGGTCAGGTATGTACATGACATTTCTATATACAGGAAACCTACATACACTGATACGATCATACCAGCTAATTCAGTCTTGTCACACAAAACAGCAGTTCTACATAGTTTCGCTTATAGACTAATTAACATACCACTAAGTGAAGAAGATTCCAACACAGAATTATACACAATTTAAACTACCTATAACTACAAATAATGGATTTAAAGAGAAAATAGTAGACGACAATCAAACATAAATAAAGAGAAAAACTCAAAATACACTTTCACCCTAGAATAATAGAAAAAGACAACAAGAAATGGCACATTATACAATACATTTCACAGATTAATTATAAAATTAACAGAATATTTACACGGTTACGTGAACTACTAGAGGAGTCTTTGACGTCAAGCGTCGTCGAGCTTCGGGGGTGGTTAGCAAGTTTAGCACTAGAGAGCTATAAATGGCAGGTAAAAAAATGATACCATTTTTGTTTAGTGAATTGGGCTAATCTCTAATTAGGAGAGGAAGTATCGATTACGACTGCTGCTTTGAAATAAAATTCTTCTTATGTTTTTTTTTTTTTGTATAAAATATAAATTAGCCCTCAGAAATATCCTAGCACGGAAGGTATTTAAGATATTTCAAAAAAATTGTTTTAAAATTAACGTTTTCTAATTTTTTTTTCTCACAGAAAAATAGTGATGAAACGAATAACTATACAAATTCTAATCTTTATTTTGGTGTATTTAATCAGTTGAGAAACTTTCTATCAATGTTCATAAGACGGTATCCCAGTATTATGCTAACAATTAATCATGGAGCGGACAAAAGTGAAAGCGAAGATGAACAACACGGTAAAGAGGATCTACCAACTAAAAGTACACAGATTTCCTCATTTTGAATAAGAAATAAGAGTTTATCAGAATTTTTTTAATGAAAAATTGAATGTGTTTCTGCTCAGATGTGAATGGTTTGACAGGTTTGCTGGGCATACTCTTAGAGATTGGCGTTTTTTTATATTCATTCTTCTTAAACCAGCCTGAAAACAGTGTTACCACATAATGGCAACAAATTCGAGACAGTGCCTTTCACTCATGCGGTGGACATGCAGCAAGTGGTCAAATATACAAATCATAAGTGACACATTTGCTGTGGCTTAAAAGGTGCACTGCTGACTGATTTACATAGGGTTTCACAAAATGTTGCTGTTTTTGTGTTTCTGGAACACCCGAGACATTAAAAAACACTACAAGATCAAGGACTGACTTGTCAGGAAGTCATATATAATTAGGTCCAATGAACTTTGTTAGACGGTTTAATAGAGAAGGCCGAGGTCTCAGTCGTTTAAGGGCATTGTTTCCTAAATTGAGTAAAACAAAGATGAAGAAGGTTTCTTATTGGGTTACAAATCAAAAAAATTTTGAAAGAATTGATGCTAAGTTTACAAACCTAAAGTTAGCTGTTTGGTCGTTATTAAAATCTGGTTTACTGATTTACCACACAACTTTCGGAAACATGGGTTGCAGAATGTCATTAAAATTCCGTTTTGAATTCACACCTAGACATTTTTCCAAACAATTTGGGAGCTGCAAGCATTGAACAGGGAAACGTTTTCATCAAGATATCCTTAGTGAAAACGTTCCTCATGGATTATCGAACCCAAGGGTGCTGGAAGATACAATACAAAAGAAAAGTTTAAACATAATTGTTTTCGAAATCAAATTGATATTAAGCTTTTATAAATATTTTTTTAATTACATTTATCTCACATCAGTGTATTTTAAAAATTTATCGTGACAGGAAAAATGTGATTAATCATTGAACTCAAAACCCCGAAATTAGCTTAGTACACATGTTTACTAACCAGATGCAAAAGAAAATTGAAATATAAGGAATATTTAAAAATGTTAGGGTACTTTATTTCAAAAAAGATTGAGTATACCCATACTTTTGATATATATTCTTAAATGTAATCACATTATTAAAGTAAAATTTAAGACGGTAATGATCGACCATAATTATGTTGGATTGGAGTGTATTTATTAATTACATCAACATAACCTATGTGATGCAAAAAATGCGAGTTTGAAGATGTCTGTAGCATAAGCATAAAACACTTGTATTTAAATCATCTAAGTCAAGAAATAAACTATTTTTACTAAACTAAATGAAATCAGATACATTCTGCGATAATTTTACGGAATACAGAAAGAAATCGAATATTTATTCGAATAAACAGGTATGCTTAGTCTTATCACCCGGAACGACTTGTAACAGTTTATAAACAAAAGCTCCCAGATGAAAAGTGGAAGCACTTCACTGTCGTCTATTTATCACACGAATTTGCCATAATATCTACGAACTTGCCAACTTAATTCATTAAAGCACAATTACAAGTTTTAAGTGCTCCGTTATCACTTTGGAAAATTACGGTTATCACAATTAGAATAAATTAGAACCTTTGCGCGAATCAACATGCGTAATTGCCGCCTCCTCCGTCGCGTGTATTGTACGTGTTGTTGTAGGTCTAACCGTGTATAATCGCATTACGTTCCTGACATTTTTAAAACGAAATTTACGCACTGCGAGAGTTTTTGTTTCGGAAGAGGAACTCGACGAAACAATGCCGACAAATATAATAGGCTCCTGCAAAACTGGTAACTGCGAAGAAACCTGTCGACCCTTTGTCAACGTTTTAAATCTCTTTGTAATCCTTAACGAGTTAAGCGCAGTTCCACGAGGATTTTGCTCCTCTTTTTTTTTCCACGTCCACCACCTTGCTTATCATCAGTCAGTGTAAAACCACCAAACTGATAAAAAATTTAGAGCACATACAGATGATCACGCCCGTGTATATGTTTGAAAGTTTTTCGTGGATTTTGTACAGGCCGCAGGAGTATGTATGTTCTGGCTGCCACGATGGCAATTTTAAATCTAGAACAAGGCAAAAAAACGAGTTTCACTAACATTCACGAAACGTGTAATTTTTTATTTTAATTTTTTCGGTACGTAGTTGCTGCTATATATATATATATATAAAATTCTACTGCAAAATTTGCTATTACGTCACCATCAAAGCACATTATATTTATTACTAAAGTCATTTAGTAATTAAGATTTAGTATTTTTTTGTTAATTTTTCATTGCATATTTAAATCAATTGACAACACTCTGAAATAATATTTTACAGCTTAGTATCGGATGAATATGCAAATATTTAAGCGTAAAATAGCCGCTATTATCTATGTAATTTCATTAAATGGTCGTAATTTATCTTGGACGACATTTAATTCCACTACACAAATAATATCGACGCAAATTGTATAATTAAAAGAGTGAATGTAGAAATGTAGATGTAGAGCAACTGCATACCATTTATATAGATTGATTAGAAGATTCTGTTTAAGATGGATAGCATCTACTGTCACCCCATAAATAATACTGACTTATATGGCAAGGCAAAGAGTGATGTAGAATTGTGTAAATCATACATGAAAATGTAAACTAAGAGGTTGAGGGTAGTTACAAAACGGCAGATTTTTTGCAAGTATTTCACAAACTCACATTTACTCAGAGTATGAATGTATTGACAATTAAATTTCAAATAGGTTTTTTACATTTTAAAAATACGCACAGTAATTAATAATTTATTCTTATCGAAACGCATTTTTGTACAAATTTCGCAACTTGTATAAACTATGCAGGTTTATTAACCGCTTAAAAATATACCCTGAGTGATACGGTTTGCTTTCTAAAGTAATTATGAATATTCTGCTGGATCGGTTACTGAAGGAGATTTGAATGTTAGTTGTAGTGAAAATTCTGATTGTTCAGGTATTTCAGGTAATGATTTAACTTCTGCCTGTCAGTAGTGCAAGCTGTGAAAATGAATTACCTTTCTCCTCCAGTGCTTTCATGTATCGCTACCTCAAATAAATTACCACGGTACTGAACTAAATCCATTTACTTGTGTAAGATTAACTAGTTGAATTGATAACATTCGAAAGGAATCAACATGCTGGACGAGATCTACTAGAAAAACCTGTGAGGAATAACTTTTGAAGTTATGTTACTACTGAGAAACTACAGATAATTTTGAACCTGATAATACTATAGAGTGTTCTGAGAAAGCCAGTAATGAAACAATATTGGTCAGAGAATTACTAATTGCAACACCTATTTCTCCTCAGTGTATCAGTGTATTTACATTTTTTAAACTTTTTTGAACAATGAAACAATGAAAGTTTGATGTAAAAAATAATCCAAACCCCAGATTGAAAAAAAATTGGCATGTCGATGAAAAATTAGTTGAAAATTTGCGTTCACTATGCACTCTAGAAAGATTTTACAAGGACGGTTTGGGGTGGATACAGTATATACCACTAAACAAGGCTAGGTTTATTATCAAAACCAAGGGCATAACTAGACCTCAACCAGTGGGGGGGGGGGGGTTCACTTCAAAGATATGTCACGATCGTCCATTTTTCGAACCCGTTTTTCTTTCGTATTTGTCAGTACTGTTTTTCTTTTCTTTTTTTACGATGGGGGGGGGTTCTAAACTCCCCCCCCCCTGGTTACGCCACTGATCAAAACATAACTTTTATGTGAATTTAGAAGTGTGTGGAGTTTTTTCATCTACACTGGAAGAAGAAAAATTATGGAAACTACAACCATCTGCCCGTTTTGTGCTGAAGTAGTGATAACCCGTGCAGGACTCAGTCTCCATCTTAAGTGTTGTGTGACCATGGACAACTTTTATAAGTCTCCAAGTTTGGTCGATTTGTTGATTCAAAATACAACATACCTTTATGGAAAAAACAGATAAGGGCCAAACCATCATCTCCCTCCTCCATCGCATCCCAAACGAAGTTCAGAACCAATAATATAGGATCCATCGTCCACTTTCCCGGACAATCCAATTTGTTGCCCGGTTAGAAAGGAATATTTTTCTAGGAATGATACGAGGCACGATAGAACAGCGGCTTATAGTAGGTAACACGGAAATAGATCATACTATATACATACTATACAGACTATGTAATTGTGCATTTTCAAAATTATCATTTTATATTCTAATTAGGCACATTGAATTTCTATTGAAACAACAATAAAAAGTCAGTTATTTGTGACAAAATATAAAAACTGAGTTCTTAAGGGGGAGTGCTTACTGCCTCAATCAGTTTCTTCCAAACCCTGACTTTATTTTTTAGAACATTTAGACAATTATTTTTTTGAATTACTTAAGAAAATAAAAGAAATATCATAGCATACTAACACACTAACAATTGTTTCGGCTATGACGCCATTATCAAAGAGTTATCTAGAACTAAACTTATTCTACTTAAGGGTTAACTTATATACCTGTGTTCATTATGGGTGGGAGGATATGGATAATTGATGTAATTTTAAATATCAATTATCCATATCCTCCCACCCATAATGAACACAGGTATATAAGTTAACCCTTAAGTAGAATAAGTTTAGTTCTAGATAACTCTTTGATAATGGCCTCATAGCCGAAACAATTGTTAGTGTATCTAATAAAGAAGTTGTGAAACTGAGCCAAGCGTTTATTTTCGAATAATTAATTAAGTTATTACAAAATGTTTCACCAAGAAATATCTGCGAAGTCAACCAATGAGAAACATAAAGATAAGGGTTTTAGGATCCTCATTCATTTAGTGTTTAGAGACCAGATTTTGTGAGGGAGTGAGATAGAAAATAGGCGTTGTGGGATAAACAAGGAAGGACTTATAAGCTAAAAAGTATTCGACTGAGAATGAAACGGTAGTTATAAATTTTAATAAATTTAAAGTTTCATTTAGATTGATATTGACTGTTTTGCATTCTCAAAAGCAGACTTTGCTATTATTCTTTTATAAATGTATACGTTAATGTTTGTTGCAATAGAGATTTAAATATAGCTGACACTCTTTAATTTTTAAAATACTAAAAGAAATTACTTTGACGTCCATGGTTAGAAATTCACAAAAGAAAGTTACAAGATGTAAGGCAAGATCACGTCTACGTCTACATGTTATGAATGATTACATTTTGAATGAGAGTCCTACCGATGACAGCTTCGACGGAACAAAAAATGAGGTGTGGCCACCACACGACTTCTTATATGTATTAGCGTTTCAAATTACATATACGAAATTGTTCTAAATTGTTTTAAATAGTTTTATGTTCTTAGAAAAATAAGACAAATTTTAAGAATTTTTTTCATATACAAATTATTCAAAATATTATAATAAATCTCTACAGAAAACATACTTTTTTAATTTGAAATTTTTATACAAAAAGTATTCTAAATCCAACTCTAAATACGTTTGTACTCTGGATAAATATATATAATTTTGACATATTTGCAAAAAATCGCTATTCGATAAGAGTAAAAGTGTTACTTCAGGTCCGAATTTAAAAAAATTTTATACAAAAGGTTTTGAAAATTAAATTCTAAATACTTTTGTACTCCTAACGTACCTGTCTAAACAGCATGACTTGCGAAATATTGGCAAAAATTAATATTCGATAAGAGTAAATGACCTACTTCCGGTAGGAACTTCGAAAAATTTTTTTAATAAAATTCTTCTCAAATTAAATTTTGAATACCTATGAATTTTTTATAAATTCGTTTAAGCTTAGTAGTTGGCAAAATATTGCCAAATTCGATTTTTTCACTGAAGTAAACTACTACTTCCGGTCAGCCGATTTTACTAAAAATCTAATCAGATCTCAAGAGGGAGATTGTATTCGTAAATAAAAATTTTTGAATTGATGGCTATAGCGGTTTGACCGCTATCGTGGTCACACCTAGGCACAGACCTTTTTTAATAACCACTTTTTCGGTATCAGATGACTTCAAAACGTGGACATCTGCAAAAATCTCGAGGTCAAAAGTTGCACATAATATACTTCAAATTATCACAATACTTCCTTATAGTACGTATAAGAAAGTAAAAGGAATTATCCGGAAGAAGAATATGTAATGTCGAGAATTAAAATATACTCAAAATTAAATTTGATTAAAAAAGTTTTTCGAAATTCCTACCGGAAGTAGGTCTTTTACTCTCTCGAAAATCAGCTTTTGCCAATATTTCGCAAGTCATGCTTTTTAGACAGGTACGGTACGAATATAAAAGGATTTGAAATAAATAAAAATATAAATAAATAAATAAATAAATTTAATTTTTAATACTTTTTTTATAAAAAAATTTCAAAATCCGTACAGGAAGTAACACTTTTACTCTTAGCGACTAAGAGTAAAAGTTTGTTCGAATATCTTGCAAAGTATGCATTCTATAGAGATTTATTAAGAGAATAGAAGTACATACTAAGAATAGGATTTTGAATAATTTTTGTATAAAAAAATTCTTAAATTGTATAATTTGAAACAATCATACTTATAAGTAGTGTGGTGGCTACACCTCATTATTTTTGTTAATTTTTTATATAATAATTTACATACTATAGATAAGAAATACTTGTGTTTGTTATATTTCCTAAATAAATATGTATTACAGACGTAATTTTGGGAATTTACATAAATTTTTTTGTTAATTTTTTATTTAATAATTTACGTACTAAAAGGACAAGAAATAGATCTTGCAATATTTTGGGTGAAGAATAATAATTTTATCTCGTACTTGAAATAGCATGGATTGTATTATGTACCAACATTTTTATGGTTATAAGTCCACGTGGATTTGAGTGACACATGTTTACTGTCGATTCAACAAATCAAACGCTCGGTACACTCATAAATCAGAGGGCCTAACGGCTGCAACTTAACATAAATATTTCATCTCTTTCCCACCATTTTCGATTAGCACGACGGTCCAACACGTACGTCGGTGTACAAAAATCGGAGAAATGCAGGACGCGCCTCTTTGAAATCGGAGTTTCTACAATCTGGGAACACAGCCTTAAGCGGATGAGACTATAAAAATACCTTAATTTGGAAACGTTTCTAAAGTTTAGATCAGAAGTAACCTTCTCACTCTTATCAAAACAACAGTTCTTGATGGTTCCTGCATTGATTTATTAAGAAAATAATAGTATTCAAATCTTAAATTGCGATTACTTTTGTATAGAAATTCGTAGGGCATATACGTATAAGAACGCTGTGTGGTACCAACATAATTTTTTTAAGAAGTAATAATTATTAATTTTAGTTTTTATAACTATTAGTGTTGCTGTTTCTTGATGATTTTCGTAACTATTAACATACACCCCGTCGATTATGCTTATGGGTAAATAATGTTAAATTTGATAATTATGAATTTAATCAAAGGTAAGAATTGTATAAAATAAAAAATCCATTAAATATTTCTGAAATCAAAAAAATTTAATTTACTAGAACATTCATATAGAGAAACAAATTAAATTCAATCCTTATTCATTATACGACAAAGTACTTTCTACTCTATCGTTTCGAATATTACATAATACTACTTCTTCAAGAATGTCGGGGCTTTCATTAAAATCAAACTAGCAAAGTCCGTACTTGAAAGATATTTGTCCGAACCAACACAAGAATGTTTACTCGAAGAACAAAGTTAAAAATTGAATTAACGTTGTGTTCAGAGACTCAAGATCGCTTTCAAATTAAAAGTGGGTCGACGAGATTGTCACAAGCAACAGTTCGCCTGTGCATTTACAAATGAATTTGCGGAAGGGAGGTACGTGGTGGAGAAAGCTTTTCAATATTTAATTTCGCGACGAATCAAAGTTCGTTTGTTTTTCGTATAAACGCAATTTCCATTTTAGACATAAAGTTGATTAAAATGTAATGACGAAACGTTGGTTTGTTGCAAAATATACGATTTCCTTATTACAAAAATAAACCGTTTAAGTCGGGCAAATGGACCTGTGTGTACTGCTGTTAATTATTTTTCCAATCATGAAATTGTCTCTTTTTATAATAGATAACCAAAAATTAGAATTTATTAAATACCACAGTCAGCTAAATATTTATATGTAAATAGAATCTGCTCTATATTTAGAAAGTATAGAGTTACAGATTACAATTTAATAATTATAAATAAATTCCTTAAAATCCTGTCTACCTAAATGAGTAAAAACTACCGAGATCATCAAGTAATTAATAGTAATATTGCGTTTTTCTTATGAAAATAATTTTTGGTATCAGGGGACATTAAAATGTGGACATCTGCAAAAGTCTCGAGGTCGAAAATTTTCGTCATCACAATATTTCCTTATACTACGTATAAGAAAGTAAAAAATCACAAAATATTCAGAAACCTGTTGTTGACTTTTTGATCCCAGTTGGCAGAAGTAATGAAACCACCTACATTGTAGTTTATATTCTCATTGACAAAGGCAAAACTCCTGACGAAACAGAATGTAAATGTGGGCGGCAACAAAGAAATGATCGCTTTTGTTTAAGCAAACACATGTGGGTTACAACCTAAAAAGTCCAAAGTGCTATCTAAAATGGAAGTAGTCAAATTTTAGCTACAGGCCACCTATGATACATATTTAATAATAAAAGTAAGTAATCAATTTTCTTTCTTTTTAAATTAATTCAAGTCCTTCATAGTTATGCATTAATAATGGGAGTGTCTGGAGTCTGCCGCACGCATGAGTTGTATGAACTTGCGGTCAAAAGCATGAAAAACGTTTACACTATGATTCTATTAAATGTGGCAGTTAATTATGTGAGACTCTATATCAAATATGTCAATTTACATTCCACCAAGTCGGTGGTTCACGTAGATTTTTTTAAAATTTTTCGGCTGCCGTTGCATCAACCAGGTGGCGGAGATTAACACATTTGGTAGACTGCCATAGATCATGGCTGACTACCTGAATCTGGAAGATCCTAACCTCTATATTTGCCATTGCTTTCGCAGGAACTCAGCCACTATATAAGCAAATTCTGCAAACTCTTTGTCGATACTCTAATACTAGGTTTTAGGTTTTTATCCGCTTTTAATTTTCAGTTGTTAACTTTAACTTGTTTAAGTCCTCGTGTTACCATATTGAAATGCAAATATTCACAACATTCAGTGGACTCGAGAACACATGGTCTCGACTAAACTATGTTTTTGAGTTGTTTTTTGTTGATTCGGTGAATATTGTGCTTTGGGAGAAATGGCACTTTATCCTTTGTTTTTGAATTGTCCTTTGCTACAAATTGCCATAGTGATTTGTGACTAAAGTGCGTTTTTGGCATCCTTGTAGTCTATACAATAAATTACCAAGAAAGAGACGTATACAACGCATTCTGTCTTGATATTATGCCTCAATCAGTTTTTATATTATAACTTATCTTCAAATGAACCTTTTACAACATATTTAACTCTCAGATACACAAGCGGGAAAACTTGGATCCACCACTTTTAAGTATTTTGCTGTAACTTTTTTTTTTTGATTTTAAGTAGACAACCAAGCCTATAGCTATTCGTGAAATGACTTTGGAGGTTGTGTGTAGTGCAATTCGCAATTCTTGCCATCTCTGTAAAATATGTATACATTTCAGATAAGTGGCCCCCTAAAGTATCCCCCTTGGGTATTTATGTAAATTTTCACCATTTTACAAATTCGCAACTTATAATCGATTATGTCAGCATTAGCGATGAGGAGGTAAATTTGCAAGAAAGTATTTTAGAGTATGAAGGCGACAATGAGGAAGCCTATTCTGAGGAAGATGACGATATCGAACCAATTGTTAATGAACGAGAAGTTCCCAGAAGGTACATACGAGGACCAAGAAAAGAATCAATATAGGACAAAATCAGGTATGAAGAGAACTAGTGACCCTGAAGGAAACTCGAAGCATTTTTGATTCTTTTGTGAACATTTTTAATTTATTTATAACTACAGTCTAGGATGTGATGTCTTCATAAAAAAAAAAAACGAGAAAAGAGCCAATATTACACTTTATGGGTAATGATAGGAAACAGAAGCAAAGATATCATGTAGTAACCGATTTGGTTGAGCCCTATTATAATTCAAGAGGAGCAGTCACAACTTACAGCTTTTTCACTTCCGTGAATTCCAACTTTTTACTGAGTAAAAGCTTTACATTTCTTGATACACATCGGAAGAAATTTGCATTCACTAATAAAAGAAAGAAAAGTAAAATGTTTCATTTAATCTCAACATCATGATAAAAACATTTTAGAAGAAGGAAATAAGAAACCCTTGACGATATTAGACTACACAACCACAAAGGGTAGCGTCGACAATGCCGATAAATTGGTGAGAAAATACATATCTGCCAGAAGGGCCTCTTTGAGAACCATCTAGAGTGAAAAAGGCAGAGCTTTTGACGTCGTTACACAATAGAACAAAGAAAAGAAGAAACGAAAAATTAAATATTAAATATTATAGAGCATGTAGTGACAACGAATGCCAATAATATTTGTTGAAGTGTTCCGCGATTACTGTCCTCACAAACCCGATGCTGGAGCAATTGACATCGCAGTGTACGCTGATTTCATTAAAATTAGAACACATGGAATAAAGAGGTGATCTAACCGCGACATTAGTTTTCGGGAAAGGCAAATTGAAAGTAAGGGCATGGCGCGACGCAGGACGGGGCACAGCAAACCTTATTTGCTGGAGTAATGTAGGAGAATAAACTACGTTGTGAAGCAACTTAAACAAAAGGCATATACCCGAGGCAATACTCCTGAAATGGAGAGAAGTTAATTCGAAAAGGGCTAATAATAGACATTCCGACACGGATAAAGTCTGTCAACTCGACTCCATAGAAATTTAACAAACTTGCGCTGAACCAATTCAAGCTGCCGCATATGACAGTGATAAAGTTGATACAGGATTGGTAAAAGATTTGCAATTGCGGACGATGAATCCCAGCATTCTCAAAGCAGTAAGAAGTTACATTGTTTATGTGGCCAACGAACGTGAGTCTCACGTCAAAAATCACACCCAAGTCCAGCATTGTGTGAACCCGTTCCAAATCCACGCCATTTAAACTATAGATAAAAGTACATGGTTCCGCACAGCGTGAGAGAGACATAAACTTACACTTCGATGCATTTAGTGGTAAGTTATTCGTAGTACACCAATGGAATATGTTATCCAGGTCAGCCTGAATGCGAATACAGTCTGAAATCGAATACATACTACAAAAATCTTTAAATCATTCGCGAAGAGTAGCTTATCACAACTGATCACGGAAGTGACATCATTAATAAACATATTGAGTATTAAGGGACCCAGAATAGAACCTTGTGGAATCCCAAAAATGTACTGAGAACGATTACTTGCATAGGGCATCAGAAGGCTAACAATAGCATCACTGAGGTCGAAGTCTCTGACTTTTATGGCAAGAATAGTGTGATCCTAACGATCAAAGGCCTTGGCAAAATCAGTATACACCACATCAACCTGCCCTCTGCCATCCAAGCTATCCGAAATGAATTGCGTGACATGGCAGATTAATAACGGTGGATCTCGCATCCAGAAAACCATGCTGATACGGTGACAAATTCTGCCTAACAAATGGATAAAGACCTGAATGAATACAGAGTTCAAAAATTTTCGAAAAATTTGAAAGGATTGCAATGGGCCTGTGGTTTGTGATAACTGCCTGATCACCAGTCTTGAAGACGGGCGTAATTCTGGCAATTTTCCAGACGTCAGGAAAAGTAGAGAAACTCAAAGAGAGTTGAAATATGGTTAAATATAATGATTGATATACGTTGTTATTTACATTTGGATTGCGTAATGTGATAATATATAGATTTATTTTATTACTAATTTCTATTGTTTCCAAATATTATCACAATTCCTACGAAATTCTGAATCGAATGACGTATGTGCTTGTCAGTAATGTTAATTTTCTAGACGACTTGTTTAGAAGGTTTCTTAATCTTTTACAGTCACGCGACGTTTAACGAAAAAAAAAATCATTTCTTACCAGGAATATATTGGATACGTAGCGTGAAAAAGGGAGTCGGAAATACGCATACTTACTTTTAACTTTCTTGCTTCTAATAACATACATGCATATACGCCACCATACCGTAGATTGCTGTACGTTGTTTTATTTATATCGGGGACATTTTTACGCGTTCGCAATTTAAACTGAAAGTCCTTTCCCTATGAATATTAATCAGATAAATTCCGTTGTAAATTTTGCGTGTACGTATTACTAATAGTTATTTTTGTACACGTTTAAAAATATATGTCATTTACATGGAATAATAAGATTAATTAAGTTTTAAATAGAAGCAGTTTCAATGAATTATTTTCTTAACAAAGTGCGAAAATTTTTCATTATGTCCATATTGTTTTAATAATATTAATGTCACTTTACCATGCTTCATTGCAAGTCTGCATTTCCTGTCCTATTTTTGGACACTTACTTGATGTATTTTATCGATTTACCAATTATCTATTGAAGCCCTTGGTGCAAAAAGGTGTTAACTCACGGTTTTTCTGAATTAACAATTTTTGCGTGCAAGAAGGTGTTAACTCATTCCTCATCTACTGGTAAGATCTCCAGCAGCCAGATGGCGCTCATTGCGCCGTTGTAGAAAACTATAAAAGTGTCATCTCTCGACAGGAGAAAAGATTTGCGTGCAAAAACGTGTTAACTCATACTTTGTTCGCATGAAGGTGTTAACTCCGGAGATAACACCTTTTTGTATTGCAGTTTGTACTTTGTTTAATAGTCTATCTAAATCTAATAGTCTATTTAAAAGTGTATCCGTACCTTTTTGGGTGTTTTTCTACGAAAACACAAGGTAAGTGTTTTATGTTATATTCTGAAAAATGATCGAAAGGTTAAATCATGTTCCAAAAACTAATATTTTATGGTTCTATGTATACATAACCTAAAATAATAATAAATTATTAATTCCTGTTGAATCACAAACAGTATTACCTAAGTGTACTTGTCACTAATTCCATTATAATCGTTGCGTCTTTTCGAATACCTAGTTTGTTAACAAGTTTCTCTTGTGATTGTACAGATGAGTGATCGGACACAGAAAATCGTTGAGATGGCTTTGGCGACTCCAATGGTAGAGTCGTCTGATGAAAAAGACAGCAGTTCCTCAGATGATGAACCATTGAGTACAGTGAGGGCTCGAGTTGTGATAGCAGTGGAACCACCAGCCTTAGGTCGCCCACAATCCGAATATCATACTGAAAACTTACCTCGTAGCAACGAAAAGGAACTTGACAATAATAATTATTATTATTTTGAAGCTGAAAGCGAAGTTGCTCAAGATCCAGAAATTGTTGTTAATAATAATTTCTCCCAGGAGATAGAACAAAATTCACCTGAACCTACAACAGTTCACGAAGGCAAAAAATCTAGGAAAAGAAAGTGTGATCCTAAAATGTGGAAACGTAACCAAAACAAATCGAATAAAGAGAAAGGTAAATCATATAAAACATACAAAGGAATAGACAAGCCGGCGAAAGTCTTTTGTACAGATAAACCCCTTTGTAGAGAAAAGTGTCGATTAAAATGTGATAGCAGATTCTCTAATGAAGCTAAAATCCGTTTGTTTGAAGAATTTTATTCATTGAATGAAAATCAAAAGAACGCTTATTTATTTGGCATTTTGGAACCGTTTGAAGTTAAGCAACCTTCTGGTACTCATAAGTGTCGTCAGAAGTCTTATAGGTATTTCTTTAAAGTTGAAGGTGAACGTCGTCAAGTGTGTAAAGAAGCAGTGATACACAGCAGCAAAATGGACGAGGATATTTTCATATCTGGACGGAAGATCAAGCATCTCGTGGTCCCGAGGAAGTTGGTAGTTCAATTTTGGCATTTTTGGAAAATATTAGAGAACAGGCAAGGGGTTGTGATCATCTAATTGCATGGAGCGATTCAGCTGGAGGACAGAATAAAAATTTTTTTATTGTGTGTTTATGGCATTATTTGGTAAAGGAGGGCATTTTTCAGAAAATTGATCACAAATTTCCTGAAGTGGGACACACTTTTATGGACTCTGATAGAGACTTTGCGGCTGTTGAGAAATTAATAAGAAAACATCAAAACATTTATACAGTGGATCAGTATATATCAATCATGACCGAAGCAAGAAAAAAAACACTATTCAATATTACAAGAATGGGAGACAAATTCGTGGACATCAAAGAATTGCCCAGAAAACTAGGGCTAATCGACAGAAAGAAATCTGAAAAAAACGAAAAAGTTTTATTCCGAGACGTTAGGTGGATACAGGTTGATGTATTCGGAAAAACAAAATACAGATATTCGTTAGATGAAAGAGAAGAATGGATTGTTGTTGATATAAGAAAAAATAGAAAAATGGATAGGTGTGATAAAACACCAAACACGATTTTAACGACCATCAATAAAAACCGTGCCATTTCCGCCAAAAAATTTGATAATATTCAGGAACAAATTCCTTACATTCCGGAAAATTTCAGAGGATTTTACTACAATTTGAAAAGAGATGACAATAATTAACAATAATTGTTAATATTATTGTCATCTCTTTTCAAATTGTAACATGTACCTAATGTTTCTATTTTTGATTTTTGTTAAACAATACAATAATTAATAAAGTTTCCTTTGATGACACTTTTTTGTTAATCTGTGATTGGCACCATTGCGCTATTATAGTTTTAGAAAAAGGTGTTAACTCAAATTTTTTAAAATTTTGGTATATTTTTCAGGAGATGAAGGTTTGTATTTGCAAAATGCAACATTCACAAGAATTTTGAGTATATCTCAACGCACAATCAACTACAAAAACAAGTAAAATGTGTTTAGAACAAAAGTTCCAGTCAATCAAACTTCAAGTACTTTTTCTCGAAATTGTAAATTAGTGAGTTAACACCTTTTTGCACCAAGGGCTTCTATTGATATCCTAACAAATATTACTTTTAAACGCTAAGATTTACGTCCAAATTTGGTTTCATTCATAGTCTGCATAGTATAAATACTGTATAGAAAAAATTTTAAAAATTTACATTTTAGCTATAATTCACAGATTTTTAAAATAATGCCTTATACACCGTGTCCAATGTTATCAGTTCACTATAATTGCTACCTTCATTATTTCTTGAGCTACTATTTCGCTTAACTAAGCAAATTATTAGTGTTTTTAACGCAGATTAGTATGCAGTCCATCAAAAGACAATTAAATTACGTATTTCTGAGAAATTATTTTTTTTTTAAATGGAACACCCCGTATATTTGTACATTTTTAGAAAGATAATTTTGTTTGTGACATAAAACCTTCAATACACTATTGTCTTTAAACGAATAATAAAGTAGTTGTGTTGGATTTTAGTTGATGTCCAAGAAACATTAATAGTAGGCTTCTGTCCCTTCAAACCAAAACAAATAGTGCTGACTGAAATTGTCAATAACGTACTGCAGCTGACTATTTCGCATGATAAGTTGTTTATTTGAATTTGTGTTGTGTTCTTTAATTCTTTTTTATTGCTTAAAAGTTTCAAAATCTAATAATTTGTTATAATCATTTATTCTAGTGTGATATGCTAGAGGCATATCTGATTTGTGTGCGCTTCGTTACTATCAAAATACATATATTAAATAAATATAAATCAGTTTTATTTGCTAAGATTGTATAGAAGATAATAATAATAATAATCTTTATTACCCAACAGGCCAGTGCCCAATAACAGGATAATTATAATTCATGCATGTATACAATTAAATACAATGTAATATAAAATTAACTAAAATCTCAATATCAATTTAAAAAAAGAAAAAAAGAAAAATATATGTATATATAATATATACTATTTAACAACGCAGTAATGTTCATCCATATTCAAGCAAAAACATCCTCAAACAGTCCATTGTCCAGACGGAATAACGTATAAATTGGTGCACGTTTCATCATGTTTGTCCGTGCAAATGGTACCAAGAAAGTGCATCCATATCTTGTGTTAAATCGCGGGACAAGAAAGGACAACCACTCAAGTAGTAATGGACAATCAATTTTATTTGATAGGAGCTTATATAAAAACTTTCCACACAGAGCATCACTCCGGCCTTACAAAGAAGTCATGTCATGACGCGTTAGTAGCTCTTCCTGTAATGTGCCCCTCTCCGGATAAATTCCATCATGTTTAAAAGACAGAAACTTCAAGAATTTTCTGTGTATCCGATCCAAAGTTAAGGTATCACAGGCATATATGGGATACCAAATTAAGGCGGCATATTCTATTTTACTCACAACATATACAGAGTATAATGACCTAAGCAGTGACATATCTCTGAAGTACTTAGAAATCCGCATGATGAAACCAAGGAGTTTGAAGGCTTCTGAGCATATGCTTGAAATGTGTGATTTGAAAGTAAAGCTTGAGTCAAATTAGGCTCCCAAATCTTTAACTTCTGGTACCATTTTTATGTTAGTGCCGTTAATGAAGTACGCAGATGAACTATTAAAGAAACCACGAGTATACGAAACTATGCAACACTTGTTTACATTTAGCTTGAGTTTATTAGAGTCACACCATTCAACTAGCACATCTAAGTTGTGTTGGAGTTTATTTATATCATCCAATGTTGAGACCTCTGAGTATAGTTTAATGTCATCCGCGTATCCCAGAACAGGGCAATCCATCTTGAGAAGCAAATCATTGATAAATAAAATAAACAATAATGGACCCAGATTTTATCCCTGTGGTACTCCTGAGGTGAGAACGAAGTCATTTGATGAGTAGCCGTTCTAAGTAACATAGCATCTCCTCTGTTGCAGATAAGATGTAAGTAGAGAAACACAGGAGGGAGAGAAACCCAGAGAACTGATTTTGGACATTAAAATTTTAAGATTAATCATGTCAAATGCTTTCGACAGGTCCGTATAAATAACATCAACCTGTCCACGTTTGTCTAGAGTTTCGCAGATAAACTGAGATATCGTAGCCAGGTTCGTAACCATAGAACGACCCGACATAAATCCATGCTGGTTGGGTGCAATAAAAGAAACTGTATGATTATAGATGCCAATATACAGTACTCGCTCAAATATCTTTGCAAAATTTGATAGTATGGAAATAGGTCTGTAATTAGACAGAGATGTGCGATCTCCTTTTTTATGTAAGGGAAAGATTCTAGTATTCTTCCAAACTTAAGGGAAAACAGATGTTGTAATGGACATATTGATAATTATTCTCAAAGGCAATGCTAAAATGTATCTACAATCACGAATCAAGAAACTGGGGAACAAATCATGTCCTGCTGTCTGTTGATTAGGAATATTAGCCATTAATTTAAGTAACTCATCCTCAGTTACCGGTAGGAAGCGATAAGGGAATTATAGACCATTCCAGCATATGTAGTGTCGACAACAGCGTACACTGATGAAAAATAATGTGCAAAAGCATTAACAAAATCATTCGGGTCAGAAAAATCGTTGCCATAATCATCATAAAGGCGACCTGGTATCCTAGTAGAGCGACGTTTAGCACGCAAAAAACTCCACTGATTAGAGGGAGATGTTTTAACGCAAAATTTCGAAGTAACGAAGAAATATTTAAGATACGCAGAAGGAAGAAGGATTTTCTAATAGACGAAGAAACGGAAGTAAATGTGTAAAGCTTTATGTAGATTCGGATCACATTTAAAACACGAAATGCAATTTAATAACAGTACAATGATTGAAAGCATCATTTGGAAACCTATGCATATATCAAATACAAATGACTTATAAAAAGTTCAAGTTTCAGAATACAAATGATTAAGAATATGATTTATAGTACTCAATGTCAAAACCCTGTATATTATAGCATAACTACAATATGGTTTTGTCATGAAATATAGCATGACAAAGGCACAATTGTTGAAAGCATCATTTATCTGCAACCGCCATTATAAATGAACGTCAACATCATGAAATAATAATTATAATAATTTCAAATTCAATTGGAAAAGGGCACATGATTGTATGAATATAAATCATTAACTTATTATTACGTCTAAAAAACATAATTATAATCTAATAACTCTTAAAACATAAAGGTAAATGATGTACAAAGCCACAGTATGGTTAGGCAACAAAAACATACAAAAGACTGTTAAATAAGATTTTAAAGGCCTCATATAGTGTAATGATAAAAAAGGAGTAATTTTTTGTAAATTTATTCAAGAGAAAAAGAATAATAGACTTTATATAGGGAATTATCAATTAACCCTTGTCATTTTTATTATAAGCATATTGATTTCATAGAAATAAACATGGAATAGGGATCAAATGTAATTTTATTAGTAAGATGTATTTGTGATCAATGTCATCAAAGTTGGATTTTACCGTGATTTTGAAAAAAAAAACAATAATTAAGAAAATATATAATTTTTATGTCCATGACTGTACCAAAAGCATGGCAGAGGGACGCTAACTTTATCAAATTTAATTAAAATTGCGTTAATTGTAAATATGCAATTTTAGTGAAAAAGAATATTTTTAAATGAATCCATAATTAAATTAACACTAAAAAATAATAAGCCTAAATAATTTAAATTAATAATAATTTAAAAGCGCTCCTTTAGTTTCGAGGCTATTCGTCATGGAAACAAGAATGTAAACATTAGCATATATATAATGACATTTTGGCATTCATGCATTCATTCATTCATTAGCATTCAATTTTTTATCTATTCAATTAACATCAAATTTAAATCACAATATCGACAATATAAACCTGAGCGGCACTCTAATGTTTGAAGATTGACATCACAAAGATCGGTGAAACAACACATCTGTTTTACCGGCTCTTAAGCTGACAGATATAGAAACACACTGCTGAAATAATAATTTGTTCAACCCATGTAAACGTTATATAGGGGGGCCATTCATAACGTTCCAGGCGTTTCTACACGGGGACTATCACAATATATTGTTGAATGCTGCGATTACTCACACCGGAGCAAAAACTGAATCGTCTGAGTGTTTCTCGCGAACTTTTGGCACGTTTTAATAGTAATAACAAAAATAATAATCAATCAGCAATCGGAAGGACTTTGTAAGCCATTTAATTACCGTCGATAAAACCTGGATCCACTATTCCACTCCGGAAACAAAGAACAATCAAACAATAAACAAGAAAATGTTCTCCGCCATCAAAGAAGGCAAAAACGGTTTTGTTAGCACGAAAGGTTATGGCAACTGTTTCTCATGGTATTATCTTGGTCGACTACTTAGAAAAGAGGAAAACAATAAATGGGGAGTATTATGCCAATTTGTTGCTGAAATTCTTCTTCTTCTTCGTGGCACTACAGTCCCATTTGGACCTGGGCCTCCCATATTTTCTGCCTCCAGACATCTCGCTGCCTTGCTGTTGCCTTCCAATTGCGCACTTTTAGTATTTGTGTAGCGTCCTCCTCAATGTTGTCCACTCATCTCTGTCTTGGCCGTCCTCTTCCCATGTCGCCCTCCATCTGACCGTTATATACCTTCTTTGGGATTCGGTCCTCACCCATTCTTTCTAAGTGCCCCGCCCATTTCAGTCTTTGTAATTTAATAAATTCGACAATATGTGGTTGTTTGTATTTCCGCTTTAATTCAAAGTTGTATCGGATTCTCCATTCCCCATCCTCCATCACCGGCCCATATATTTTTCCTTAGGATTCGCCGTTCCCATCTTGCTAGTAGATCCTCTGAGTGCTTAGCGACAAAATCAAAGAGAAAAGAAAAAAAGTGCTTTTCCATCAGAATAACGCAAGTCTGCAACTTCAATGGCAAAAATGCTTTGGTATTTGAATTAGTGCCTCATTTTTCCTATTCCCCAGATTTGGCTTCCAGCGATTAACAACTCTTTCCAAACCTGACAAAGTGGCCTGACAGTAGAGATTTTCGTCTAATTCTGAAGTAAT
This sequence comes from Amphimallon solstitiale, assembly GCA_963170755.1. Lineage (NCBI taxonomy): Eukaryota > Metazoa > Arthropoda > Insecta > Coleoptera > Scarabaeidae > Amphimallon > Amphimallon solstitiale. Next base: position 165,076,773 of record OY720676.1, on the reverse strand, counting down.
CGCTGCTGTAAATAGATATTTTGAGAACTTGAATTCATCGACCAACAATGATGGCATTACTAATTTAGAATATCGTTGGAATAAGTGCGTTCAGCGAATGGGAGACTATATTAAAAAATAGAATATATTTTTCAAAAAAATTACGTTTTTTTTGTTAGGCCACGTTGTTTCCGAACCTGCCTCGTATATAAAACATGTAAAACATTCATGAACTTTTTTTTGAATCCACGATATGCTTTGTAAAATGTAGTATATTTTGTATCTAAAATAAACTCACTACGACTATAATTATTAATATATTCCTAATTAGTTAGGTATAATTAGAATTTATGTCTAAAATTCAAAATTTTCAGTATCCACATACACAAAGTATACGACGTAGTAATACATGTATGTATGAAAATACAACATTAAATTAAGCGGACTCGTAAATTTTACCCCGGAAAACAAACACGATATAAAATATAAATTAAATTGTACTGTAAAACTTTGTTATCAGTGTTATGACATACTTTAAGCTCTGGCAACAACGACTTTGAGCAGGAGATAAAAATTTCAATGCATAAAGATAGAGATTTTTGGTGGTGTGAAATGCGACAACTTCAAACTGACATTTACTGACGAGCCCATTGGAATAGGTAGTGCGGCATAATTTTGTCATTAATGGAAATTTGACACTGTCCGAAGAATTAGTCAGCGAGAAAATGAAAATTCATTGGAATTTAAATTCTGAATAAATAATGATTCGTCACGCTAAATAGCTTTCAGAGACTTTGTTAGAAACAGCTTTCAATCTCACTTTTTAAATTTATTTTACAAAGCTTCCGTTAGCAAGCTAGATGTGTCATATAGTCGGGATGGTAAAATTGTCCTTAATTCATTTATTTTTAGTTTTATAGAATTACCGCAAATTTACATGAATGATTTTATAATGCAAATGTTTTGAATAAATCAAAAATAAATCAGCAAATGGGTATTATTAATTAGGTATATTTAAAGTGCATGTGCTATCAGAATAAATATGGCTACAAAATTTAGATGAATATGAATTAGTTTTATGGAGGTTTAATTAAAGATATAATGGAATTTCCAGGTCTGTTTTAATTTAGCATTTCCAGAAACTAGAGGAACTGTCTATTTAAAACTGCGTGCGTAATATGTTTATTAGGAAGAAGAAGCAAAATATTCTTAAAGAAATGGTTGTAACAATAATATAGACAATAGGGTTTTCTGAAAGATTAATTACATTTCCGTGTGAACCTTTTGCTTTTTTCGTACCAAGGGTTTTTATCATCTAGTACTCAATTTGTTCGCCTTCAATTCCTTATACTATTACGTCATTCCAGCGTCACTTCTATCATTCTTCCTCTTTTATTTTAGATTTAAAAATTTTAACCTTTTTTCGGGTTGTGTCATGCTAATTTACCACAAAGAAGATAAAATTGCTGCAGAATTTAAGTTGCTTCCTCTGCCAATATTGCAATGGTGACTAAGGTTTATCTGATGTACAAATAGGTCATTGAAACAAAAGTTTGTAGTTTTTTTTTTTGCTTTTAGTTTTTTCTTAGTTTTTTTCCCAGGTTTGACCGACTTACGCCCCACTTTGCGCTGCAGCAAAAAAAAGCTTATTGTGCAGAGCCTGTAGAGTTTATAATATCCACTCCAGTACTTTTTGTCCTCTACAGGTCCATTACATAGTGTTTCTTGAACATCTCTGTGTCTATCTTCAGTTACCCAAAAGTCCGTTACCAACACTGCCTCATAGTTTACCATGATATAGTGACTGTTTTTGGTTTCTTATTGCAAGATCTACAGTTATGGTCTCCATCGCACAGACCCAATTAGTTGAAGTGGACTTTAACTGGTGCATAATCTGTTAGAAAACCCTATTGCATGGTTGGCCAATCAATTCCTTGCTATGAATTTCCTGGGAATAATGATTATGTTTTATATATACCCTGTCTTCTATGTGTTTTCGTGTCATACCTTTTGGTAACCCCAAAGTCCTGGCACGCAGATTAATTTCGCCTTTTCCTTGACCTTTCCTTTTAGCTTTTCGAGGCATTGCCAAACCAGTTTTTATGGCGCTACCTGGTATTATATAGATAGATAGTATAGATATTGTCTTTAGTGCCAATTGACTGTCAGACATTATTTGAATGCTTCGGTTGCCGGCCGGTTTTCCTAATTTTTTCTATGGTACATTGGAGTATGACATACATCTATGCAGGAAACACAAAGGCATAGTCCCACAGCATATAGCATGTTGCTCTGACTAACAGAGTAGTGTCCTGCCCCAGTGTCAACTGTCGTTTTTGACCCGTCTGTTAGAAAGCTTACTTTGAATGGTCTATTGAGGCTCTATCACTTCACTATGTGGTCTGTCTTCATGTCTTAAACATGTTCACCCTATATTCAGCAGTAGCTATCTGTTCCGTCCTTCTTTTGATATCGGTGGTAATTAGCTGCTATCTAAAAGCACCCATTCTAGCCTTCCCTGTTTCGCAAAGTAAAGAGGGTGGAGGTTCAAGAGGCTTTAGGTCATTTATACAACAACAATCCGGAATACAAATTCTAATTAATACCAAATCAAAAAGATTCTATCAATATGACGACAACTGCATAAAACCTTAATTACTATTCAACTCTTGCGGAATTCTCTCCTGCTAACGACAAGTACCTCAAGAATCGAAAGGCATTTCCGGAGAAATTCGACTGGACCAACTAATCAAAATTTAGACAAATAAATTGGTAACTAAAAATTAAAACAGAAATTTGAACAATAAACGAAGACATTACCTAAATACTCAAAAATTAATGATAAATTAATTAAACCATATCAAAATTAGATAGGCAACCAAATACCCCCGGATGCAAAAGAGAAAAATAACCAATAGGCATAAAATCGTCTACAAAATTAATTAAATCATAACAATTCAATTAAAATTAAGTCGTTTAAACATAAATAACGATAATTTTACATACAACTTACGACTATATATTTATAAAATGGCACAAATTATGAAAGAGGAAAATGAATATTAATTAAATTTATATTATCCAAAATAAATATATAAAAATAAATTTATTTTGTAATGAAGCCATTAATTAACTCAAAAAATAACCCACTAATTAATATCGGTATCTAACTAAATAATAAGTGATTGTTATGGGAATATTTACGTCCATGCCGATAGGCAGCATTGTTCGCTCTTAACATCGGAATCTACCTAAACGCTTTAGTAGTCGCCCATGTATGAAATGCGAATGTTTTTCGATATGATCTGTCAAAGTAAATTAATACGGTTGTGATTTATTACGATTGTGCTTAACTAATACCAACACTTTGTGGGAAAAAGAAGAACGTACGTCTTGCTCTAAGAGTATTTCTGTCGGAGAAAGGATACCGTAGATCCAATAGCTTTCTTTTTAATTAATATCTACGAAATTTTATATACATAAAATAAAAGTCAATCTAGTTCAATGTCATTTGATTTATTTACACACGTTTTAAAATAAATTATAAATTAAAAATAAACGACTTGCAGAAATACATAAATAGAGAATTAAGATATATGGCTAGACATTACATTTATCATATTACATAGTAAAAAAAGAATACGGCATTTTTAATATGAATATAATATTATTTATTACGAATAATTATCCTACAGAAGTGAGGGATTCTATTAAATTTCTGAAAGCTTTGAACGATGTATGCACATAGGTATGCTCGGTAAAATGACTTCCCGGGAATTTAATGTTGATTTTTAAGGAAGAAATTTATTTGATAGATATAGACGGAGTTTATGGAAAATGAAATATATAGTTTAATAACAATGTGACAAATCAGCTCGTGTGTGCACAGACCTTTTGTTTAAGGGTATGAGAATTATCCTCCAATGACGAGTGCATCTTCATAGATAATTAACACGAGATTCTCGATCTTAATTAACTTTGTAGTGACAGTCCAAAAAGATCACGTGTTGTGATATTTCTTGTAAGGCCATCCTAATTCGATCTTCCAACTCTTCGAGCGACAGTGGTTTAGTTTTATAGAGATTAGGTTTCAAATGCCCCCAAAGGAAAAAGTATAAAGGACTTAAATCGGACGATCGCCCATAATGAACGTCTATTTTTGTTGAATGGAAATTATCTGTCACTATTGAGTATGACTGTCAATAATACTGAGTAATTTCAATACTTTTATTTTTGCTTAAAAAGTTTGCATGGCAACATAAAAAAACGAATATTTCTTATCAGTTGTATCCCAGGTTGAATGTTACAAAATGATGTTTTTAGCCAGCGTTTTTTTTTAATATTCCAAGTTCAACACCCACGTATAGCATTGTAATTCCTGAAAATATTTCTATACAAAAATGTTAAAATATACAGGGTGAGCCATTAAACAAAATAGCGATGACCATTGGTACAGACCATTTCACTTTATTAATTTTATAATTTTTATTTTTTTTAAGGATTTAATTAAGTATAATTTTTTTTTAATATTTTGAAGGGAAATACTATCTAAAGTCAATGAATGTGTTATTGTAATATTAAGTAGATATTAGTCATAAGTTTTGTATATGTTTATGAGTAAGGGTGACGCCGAAAGTTTATATTAACGTGATAAACACTCCAATAGCAATATACAATCCCGCGGCTAAATGAACGTATATGTTCGTGTAAATGTGAATGGGATCCCCTGAACTATGTGGAAAGCGGGGAACCCCAGACATTCTGATATAAAAGGGAAATACGCGTGAGAAACGAGAGAGCCGACAGCAAGATACGTTAAATATCGTGTCAAAAGGCTAAATCCTAACATTAGGCTACGCATAAGAGTCATTGTTAATATAACTTCAATAAGTGGTCAAAGTTGCATCTAAGAAATAATTGTGCAACGTGTTATATTGTTAAAATAAAGAGTGTATTTCGAGTGGCAGAGCAAGCAGATGATGCCGTTGAAAACATCGTAGAAATAAAGAAGATTTCGTCGATAATAAGCAGCCCGAAGTTCCTGCTGGTAACAGTACAAAGAACAAGATGCATAAGAGGAATTTAGATAAGGTATTATTTAAATGATTATTGTTTAATGACTGTAATGTTTTATGTAATAAAGGAGGAGAGACTGTAAAAATAAAAGTTCAAACAGAAAGTAATTAAATAAATATCGTCTAACAAATATATGTGTAAAGTAACTTGATATGTTCACAAGTATCGATATAAACACGTATAATATAGCATGTGCAGTGAATGTAATAAATTCTGGCGTTGATAGCTTACAATTGAATCAAACAAAGCACCTACAGACATGTTTGTGTTAGTTTAAGGTTTGAAAAAAATGTACTTGAATTGCTTTTTAAATATATGTTACTTCTTGTGTTGTTTGTAAAATTATAGATATAGGATTCATTGATTTTAATATAAGAATTATTAAAAATTTTAAATAGTATTTTTTTTATTAATGTACAGGAACCCCTTTACTTAATCATTTCAATTAATTCGAATCGCCCTGAGATAATTTGAGTTGAGCCGGCAAAACAAATAATTTTACATTTTGTTTCTAAAGTTTAACATTAAATTAAACATCTTACTTGAAAGGTAGAGGTTCCTCTACGTTGTGTCACCCAACTTTGGGATGACACGCTATAAATAAAGAGAATTTTATTGTATTTACTTTTATAAGTTTAGAGATACATACTAGCTGTAAAACTTCATGCTTAATCTCCTTTCAGGTGTTTTAATTGTTGAACATTTAACTAACACCCCTATTCATACATACATTTTCGTGCCTGCTGAATTTTTATAACCGCAGACAATTTAAGCTCAATTCGAAAAAAAACAAAAATGGGAAAACGCCGCCGTCTGGGCAAACGAATTGAAAATTTCAAATTATTCCATGGGCGTTGCACGTGATCTGCATGTGAAATACGGTATTATTTTAATCGTATCCCTAGTCCCTCGTACTCGTCGCTTATTATATTGTTTGTACTCAAAATCGTGTTGGCGGTTTTGTCGGGAAATATCTGTATACGAATTTTTTTACAGTTGGTCGAATTTACCCAGTGCACATACATACAAAACGTGCATACATATACATCCGTAATGTACATATGATGCGATCAAATAATTCCGTTTTAGAATTGATAATTAAGCATGCCCATACGGCCGTGTAATTTCGATTTGACGAAACGATCGGAAAACAATCGGTTATTCGCTAATACCCAAGTAAATTCAGTACGGTATTTGCGACGTCCCCTGACGTGTCTATTAATTGTACGGGTTTTGTACTGATCTGACAGTTCCGATAACATCGTTATGTTTTATTAAGTTTCATCCGCTCGTGTTCGAAGTAAAACAACGGTAATATTTCAAAAAAAAAAAGAAGTGTACTAGTCAGTCGTCTCTATAAAGAAGAAAGGATTTGTTATCGCGGATTTTTGTGTCATAAAAGATGATGAATGATTGTATTGAATTCTTTTTTCTTCGTATTTTCTTCGATATATTGTCGAACGGAACTTTAGTTGTAAGTCTTCTGGTGGTAAACTTATTTGCTGGATAGCCTGTATGATTGTAAAGTAATACGGCGGATTTAGTAGAAGTTGTTCTGTACTAATATATCTTTCATATCTGTCGAAAAATCCGCCATATCTTTCAAATAATAAATATCTATAAATTATGAACTTGAATTCCATTTATACACAATTTTGTTACCTGTCATTCAGGAGTGTAAGTTTTGAATAAAGCACTAATATGGCGAGATTTATACAACGTGCCCCAATTAGCATTTCTAGCACGGGGATCTCCCTTATTATAAAAGACATAGATTTGGACAAATTAGATGAATTATTCCTAAGAATTAGTAAAATTATACGATTTCCATATTTTTCAGGGCTTATAGCAACAAAAAGAAAAATGTCTAAAATCTTTTCCATGTAATAAGTTTTTTGTTTTACTAGATACATAATTTTTATTTGCACTTTCTTTTTATACAGAATTTATTATTATTTTCAATTTTTTAGTTTTAACCCTTAACTTCAAGTCGGCTTTGAAAGAATTGAACGTGTTTTTTTTTACCCTTTTTAGAATGATATAGTTTATGTGCTATTTACTTTTAAAATCAACAAAGAAAATATTAAAAATGTATTTTATTAAAAGCTGTAGTTTATTTATCTTTTTATTGTTGTTTGACCCCATATATTAACTAGATAAGTTGTATGTGATGTGAACGTGAAAAATTAATTATCAGATTATTGTCTCTGCGAATTTATTCATAGAGTATTCGTTTTGGCGTTAGAGGTTAATAAACTCTATTGACCGCCGCTGATTCTCAGTCGAAGGAGTACTTAGAATTTTATATACAAGGCATTTGAGTTTGGTTCCACCTCAGTTGGAGTGGAATTATTTTTCCCTGATTTGTCAGGTACTTTTTTGAATTTTAAATATGGCTTTGCCATTTTTTTATAGGTATATAATTTTCCGTTAATAATAAATTTTATATTTTCAAATTATTTTAAGGGAGCTAGATTATACGTACCTACAATATTAACTAGTATGTTCCGTTTACGTTTCTGTCGACCTAAGATTTTGCAGTTAATTTGTGCTAGGAGCTGGTGAATTGAAACCATCTAGAGCTTGGGTTTAATTAAGTTTTTCATTTCTATTAATAACCCTATTTCCTATAGTGCCTACTTGGTCTAGTAATTCTTTTAAACTATAAGGCAGACGTCAGAGCCTTGCCGTTTATATTATTAGAACCTTTGGGTTTTAGAATTATATATGCAGATTTCACATTCGTTTTAAGATATTATATTAAGTTTACTTACACCTCTAGTGATTTGCCTTTTGACTTCACCGTTTTTGTCAATTTTGTTATATTTACGAGTATTATACCGGGTTTGTGTTATTATTTTGCAATTTCCAAATTCGTATATATATCTTTGGCGCAACGACTGAGACCTCTGGTTCAATCGCTGTTTAAACAGAAACTTTAAGTTTTTTTTTAATTTAATACTTTTCTGTAATCAATTTATCAATTAAAACATCTGTGGGTGTCATTTTTTAACTTTCCCTTTAAATATTTTATTTTATTATGTATTTCCACCTTTTCGTTGATATTCTAACCTTCAATAATAGTTGTATTAAATTGCTAAACCCTTTAAAAGTTTGATGTCAAAAATTAATCATAGGTGCAGGAAATTCGGCTTTCGACACTGTTAGTAATAAGAATTGGCTATACTAAAATGATGTAAGGTTCTTTTTTTTTTAAATTGACAAAGTTTTGGAAAATTTTCGCTTACACCTTCAAGGATGCCTTACCTGTCTCTACTCTTGTATACTGACGGTGAATATAATGAAAGGAACTGCCTCCAGCTCAATCGTCTTAATTGTTCAGTTATAAAAAAATACAGTGCCGGTCAAAATGTAACTTATAAAATATTTCTAACTATTTTGCAATCATACGTCTTACTGGCAATAGTTTTCAATTTTATTTATTATATTCGCGAGCATTCTCCAAACCACTCCGCCATTGCACAAAAGTGTGGATAGAAGACTTTGTGTTTCAGAGCTAGATTGGTACAGAACTATGAAAGACAAAAGTGAGTCTGATACGGTAACGTATTTTGGGTATTTCGTAGCACTTAATATTGTAAATTAAATTAGATAGTTATTTTATGGTATGGTCATACTTCACCAGCTTGAATGGGTAGGAGGAAAAAATAAACTGTAGCCACGAAAATTAAATATTAGGGTTTCAATAAGTTCTGGAATATCTCGTAGAAATCTTGTAAATAATAAAATCCTAGCTTACATCTATTACCTGTCTGTCGTAATGTAATAATGTAAAATTTAACACTGTGTACAGAGGTTGTGTCTATGAGAATTTATTTATTTGCGGCCATATTTACGAGAACACTACGTATATTATTTAATTATATGAATAAGTAGTTACTTTAATATAACACAAATATGTTTAAATTAAACCTATGTAATCTTATGGAAATAATAATTGCTTATTACTCTAACAAATTGATACAAAAACAAGACAACTTATCTCAAAGGCCGTTCAACTTAATTCGCAGACCGAACAAACGGATGTCTAAACCACTACTACGACCAAAATACTACAAGTACGTACATCCACCTTGAGGTGATTAAAAGTTCTAATGGCATTTCGGTAAACTGAAACTTAGTGGAAGTCCTGTGGCGAAGGATCTTCTTACTTTAATGCGTTCCCATCTGTTAAATTAAGTACAATGTTTGCGAAGTGAAGGAGTGTAAAATAGAATCTTAAAATCACGTTATTTGACCGCAAATTCAATCACGGAACCCTAAACTTTATAAAAGGACACCTCTTGGTAGATAAAAGAATCGAAGTGTTTATTGGTCTATTTTATTTCTCATTACTTTTTATATTATTTTAACAGTAAAGTCAAGTGAAATATAATGAATATTAAAAATGGTGAGTGATTTTTTCATTTATTTTAGAACAATGAAAATGCTATTATAATTAAGAATTTTTTTAATGACATTGCGGACATTATCCATGCAGCCAGACTCTAACTACTGAAGAAATAACTTTGAAGATGCCACAAGGTTTAGACAAAAACACTTTTCACGCCTAGAGGCTCATCAAGGCGGCTTTATCACACAAACAAAACTGAGCCCTGGATAGATAGGATTTTCCAACACAGGTATTACAAATTTGGGATCGAAAGTAATTTTTTTCTTCTGAATTACTGAGTGCGTTGGGTAACATCCATGCCCAAACTTAAGTCGACTAGTGATCGAAATATATTTTCGTGGAATACAATAGCTAGTAAACCACACTATTAGGTAATTCAGGGTGTATTGCTGCGTATCTGAACTAAGAGGTTGTTGTATATTTTTTACACTGGAATTTCCACCTTGATCTTTGTCTTTCTTTGGCAATAAATATGGCATCTTCCAATGTAATGTTTTCCTCAGCTAAATAGCTTACTTTACAGCTATCTTTAGCTAAACTGTCTGCGGCTTCATTATCTTCGATGTCCACATGAGCCTTGACCCACACAAAGCATGTAGATATATTTTCCTTCGTTAGCTTGACTAATTTAGATTTTACCTGTGTCAACGAGATCATGTATCAGCACGCCATTTATTTATTAGTTAAAATAAAACTTGGAAATTCGGACCGTATATATGAATGATTGGTGGGCTTCTTCAGGTACACTCAGTTTTTCTATAGCACTTCCGGTCAAACCGGAAGTTATGTTAATTTTGAATTTTTAAATACAACATTTATTATTTCTGTTCATATTCTGTTTCTTCTAAAAATTTGCCATCTAGTGCAGGTTAACTTTTGACATTTCTGTCAAAGATGGCGGTATCTGTTAAATTTATCCATTAAAGTAAAACTGCTTCGCAACAATTGTTGAAATGTAACAACCATCAAAGTTAGCTTTGAAAACAATAAAGAAACGTATTTTTCACATTTACACGCATTGGCGAAAGAAACATGTATTTCACGTTGAAATTACTAAAGAAAATAAATAGAAATAGTAACACCTATTTTTTATTACAGTGCCATTATGGCATAATTTTTAGCTTTCAAGTGATATAAAATATGCTGTGGTTTAGTGGTAGATAGGTAGTACAAAATATAAAATGTTTTAAAAGTAGTCTAATTCCAAAGCAACAGAGCAATTACACGTCAAATGAAAAAAACACAATTATAATAGGAAATAAACATCACCTGTAAACAACTAACAGGCTGTGAACTGTCAATACAAGTTGATTGATAGTTCACGTTATTTTTGTGTATTGTTTAAAAGTTATTTTACAGTTGTACAGTAGACAATACATATTTGGTAATGTTTACTCGAAATGAAAAAGTTGATATTCTTTTAATTTATGGAGAATGCCGTAAAAATTCAAGAGCCGCTGCAACGCTCTATTCACAGCGCTTTCTAGACCGATAGCACCCACCCCCAAATTATTTTATAAGAGTAGAATCTCAATTCAGGAGCGAAGAAGACGATCCACAAAATAATAATGTAAAGCTTATTGTTGACGAAGCAACAGAAATTAATGTACTCGCCTTAGTTGAAGTTGATAAAACGGTTTCCCTCCGACAAATCGGTCGCGAGTTAACTATTAGTTATGAATCTGCGCGAAAAATTCTAAAGAAACATAACTACAAATCTTTCAAGTATCAGATCAACCAACACCTGTTCGAAACCGATTTTGTGAGAAGATTAGAGTTTTGCAACTGGGCTGTAGATAATATCCGAAGAGACGGTAATTTTGCTGGTAACATTATTTTTTTCGATGAATCAGGATTCACAAATCTTGGATTATTTAACCGACAAAACACGAGATACTGGGCGCAGGAATATCAGCGATTGTACAGACAAGGTAACGATCAAGTGAGGTTTGGTTTTAATGTTTGGCTGGGAATGATTGGGGACGTTCTTTTGCCTCCTATAATTTTTGACGGACATCTAACTTCCGAAAAATATTTGGATTTTTTAAATAATGAAATTAATGACTCTTTAAGTTATTTACCAAGGGAGCAAAGATATGCTGTATTTTTTTCAGCAGGACGGCGCACCACCTCATAATTCACGACTCGTTAGGGATTACTTAAATCAAACTTTTGGTGACCTCTGGATTGGTACCAATGGGCCAGTCAGGTGGCCTCGTAGATCACCGGATTAAACACCCTTAGATTTCCATATCTGGTCATACTTGAAAGAAAAAGTATACACTGTACAATCTGCTACTCGCGAAGACCTGGAAGCACGAGTGAGGCAAGCAATAAATAATATAACCAGGCACCAGTTACATAATTGTGTGAGGGAATTTATACGACGTGTTAATTTATGTAGAGATCAGGAAGGGCGACATTTTGAACATTTATAATAAATACCTAAATAATAATAACTTACATCTAGCTCCTTTCAAGAATACTCATAACATAGATTTTGTAAATTACTGTTTTCGCTATTGTTGTGTTACTAATAGTTTTAATACAAACATTGAACATGTGTGTATCTTTGTTTAATATCTGGTAGTTGATTAAATTTATGGAAGTCGTTTATTTCTTATGATAACTGTGTTTTTTTCATTTGAAATGTAATTGTTCTGTTGCTTTGGAATTAGACTACTTTTAAAACATTTTATATTTCGTACTATCTGTCTACCACTAAACGGCAGCATATTTTATATCACTTGAAAGCTAAAAATTATACCAATATGGCACTGCAATAAAAAATGGGTGTTACTATTTAAAAAAAACGAGTACCTACCTGTCATTTGAAAATGACAAAAAAAATTTTTTCTTTAGTAATTTCAACGTGATATACACGTTTCCTTCGCTAATGCTTGTAAATGTGGAAAATACCTTTCTTAATTGTTTTCAAAGCTAACTTTGATGGTTTTTGCATTTCGACAATTATTGCGAAGCAGTTTCACTTTAATGGATAATTTTAACAGATATCGCTATCTTTGACAGAAATGTCAAAAGTTAACCTGCACTAGATGGCAAATTTTCAGAAGAAACAGAATATGAATAGAAATAATAAATGTTGTATGTAAAAATTCAAAATTAACGTCACTTCCGGTTTGACCGCCTAAGATTCGCCTGAGAATACACTAGTATAATCAGGTAACTTATATTGACGTGTATTTTTTGTAAATGCCCTGTGTTTTGGATGCGTCACAGTATATATATGGGTTTTGAGAGGACTTAACACTAATCGTAATTCGTTGTTGTTGATGACTGGTATCTCTGTAAAGGTAGGATAGATAACATCAATTTTGTTGAATAGATCAAAGTAACAATCTGAGGTTTATCTCGGTTTCCGTATCCGATCATGCAATGAAGAAGTATCTCTAAATGCAGCACACAAAGGTGGAGAGCGTTTTTTGCTCCAATATTTATGAGTTATATCGTAACTATTGAGTTTAGAAATACTATATAGACATAATTTGTTGATTTTTACCTATGCTCTTTAATACAATTTTGTCAATGAGGAATTTTCGTCCCAGAAATTAAGTATTTAAAAGATATTGTACTCCTAAAAAAACGTGAAAAAGTGAAGTTATTTTTAATAAAAGATGCAAATAATAATTTAATACACAATCTCACAACTTCTCTTATTTTCTTGGAATATTTACCTGTGCTAGTGCTTTTATTACAATCGCTTTAAAAGAAAAACACAATCTCAAACTGCTTGACTCTCTTCTATTTACCTGAGCATTTAATAAGCACGTATTTTCCCATTATATTTTCCACGCTTGCTTATGCTATTTCCGGGAAATTAAATACTCATATTACAAAGTTATCCAAGCATTTTATAAGCACTCATTATAGAGTGTACTTTAAATGAAGAAGATAGTACCTAAAAAAGCTATTTCCCATTTCAAAAATTCAAACAAGTATGTCTATAAAATAAAATTATATTCGATTAGCAAACGTAAATATACATAAATTATTGGTATATTCTCCTTTCCACGCGAAATATAAATCGAATTTTTCTCGTGCTCCGTAAAAATTTAGTGCAAACAGCGTAAGAGTAAACACAACAGCTTCTTGTAAAGCTATCCTTTAAAACTGTCATCGGATAACCATCTCTCATAATCAGAGAACGTGTTAATGGCTTTCTTGTTGTCCAGCAAACAACCTAATGTGTGTAAAATGGATTTACTAGACAAATATTATTATTATTGCTTTGGAGCGATATTATATATCGAACGTTCAAGATGACCGATTAATGTGTAGGTAGTTGTTCGAGAAAAAAATTATGTACCTGTTAAGTAAGTATTCTACAACGGACTTTCAAACTTAAGTATTTTTGAATTCATTAAAAACTTTAGTATTGAATAAAAATCTTTGATTAGGGATTGTGTCATTTAATTTGCTAAACAGTCGCCATTATATTCTCTGATTGAAAATACTAAATTTACATTAACGAATTAAAAGTACTTTATAGTCTTAATTCATTTAAAATTTTGATCTGATATTTTTAGAGCGCAATGTCTTGTTCCTTAATTTTTGGAAACCCATGTATTTTAAATTTGAATTTAAAATCGTAATTTTGACTTAGAAGTCAGTATTATTTATTTGATTTATTATTTATTTGCTTCTGGACTTATCGCGCCATCTTCTGGTAGTACCATTAGTTGGGGTTCTCTCAGCTTTCGAAATATGAAAGATTTATGTTTGATATATTTGTATTTTCTTTATAAGTTGACTTATGCTTGGCTTTTATTTCACTCATTTTTAAATATCGAACTTTGCTTAATCTTCATTTCTTTTGTTTCCTTTTAGTTTTATATGTCAAACTCAAATTTGTACTTATGTTTATGCGCTTAGCACATGCGAGTGCGTATAACTCGTGATGGAATAGAATAGTCTTTAAACTCCATTGTTATCTCAAGTGTCCAATACCATATAAATTGGGATTAGAAGCCAGAGTTAAATATTTATTGTGTTGGATTTGATTTTGTTAAAATAATTGCAGGTTATGTTCCGGGACATTGATCAAGTAGTGTCGGTTAACGTTGAATTGGGTAAGCTGTCGTTTAATTTTTCTTCGTTGGTATGTTAATTTTAATTATCGTTTCGTTTATTAATGGGTTTTTTGTTGCTCCTAATTCCTTGTACAAAATATATACTACTTTACACGAAAGCTTTCGCACTTTTTTTGGTGCTAATACTATCCAAACACTAGTAGTGTCTATGCTTCTTTCCTTATAAACATATATTTATTATTTCTTCAAAAACTCGCTAGTTAATGTACATGGGAGATCTTTAGAATTTTGAAGCTATAATTAAATTTTAGATAATGTTAACTTATTTCACTTCTTCTTAAATAAATATTGTTAGTGTTGTGATTCTGAGTTGTGGTTGAACACCCTTGAAATCTCAATATATTTCTCTTATATGGGAATACTATTTGGAAAACCGTCAACTAGTGAATGAGAGTTAGTTACATTTTTATTGTAATTCTAAGAGATTTCATCGAAGAACCCTTTCTTTGCAACGGGCATATCGGCGGCGAGCTATCTTGTATTTTACATCGAAAGGAGTGTTTCGACTAGGGTAAGATTTAAGCAGGTATACACAGGTAAGGTTCATAGAAAAATTTGAGTAAAATAAGATGATCGTTTTGGAAAGAGCCATACTTTCTCTTGCTTCCGACGAGAGGGTGGCAAGTCTATCATTGTAAGATACAATTGGAATTTTATCAATATTTCCGTTACGTTATTTAAGACAGTTATAGATACAAATGAATAAATTTGTGTCTTTATTTCACTTACAATTGCTATCGTCGTTTTCCGAGTTTCTTTGAAAAAGTCAAAAAGTTACACAAACATATAGATGGAGAGGTATTGTGCCAAATAATTTCTTTTGTATCTTCATCCATCAATTTAAGATTTACTGAAGATACAATTAGTAGTTAGTAGTACTAGTTTTAGATTAAGCGTAAGAAAGTCACATTTTTATTTTACTATGTGATACATGACATCATCGTCATAAAGAAAAATCCGCCAGCATAAACCTGATAATAGTTAAAATTATGTTATCATGATTGTTTTACGAAAGTCACCATTTGCAACACCATATTATGAACTTTCAATGTTTTCGTAATTTACTAGCTGTGAATTCGTCCACATAATATTGACTTTGTAGTCCAAGATATTATTATTTTAGCTATTTATGGTAAGGTGAAAACAAAATACCTTGTACTGGATGTAAAAGTCAGATTCATTTACTTTTGAACCATAATAATATATATTTTATAAAACGTTCCGTGTTTTCAATTTTACATTTTGAAACGATTTCACTCCCTCTCTTGCGCTCGACCGCTTGGGAAACAATTCGATCATTACTTTTCTCATGAGCAAATAATTTACATTAGACAGGCGACCTGCTTCTCGTTTCGTTCCTACAACTCGTCTTTTAATAAAACAATATTACTTGCGTAGTATGATACCATCGCGTATTCACGCTTACACTATTTTAATTTAAATATTACTTTGAAGAGTCTAAACGTTCTGACTTTACCAAAAAGGAGCTCGAAATAAATTTTACATTGCAAAACTACCAGCAAGTGATATCCGAAAAGCACCGTTATGAGTTTCCTATGCATGTGTGACTAGATAGAAATTCGAATGGAGTTTAGCTACATTACGGTCCGGGATATTCGACTTTTAACCTGGGACTTTCTCGAGATGGAGATATCGCTGAACTATGTAGTCGGAGATATTCAAGTTTACTCGGAATTTTCGTCTTCTAAAATATACAGCCGGGAAGAGTTTTATGTTAAGGAAACCGGAACAGACGAATTGGAAATGTTCTTTGTTACAATAACTAGTTGAATAAAGTTGAAAGTAGTTTCTTGTAAAAAAATATATTATGTATTCTTCCGTGTTTCATCTAGATCTAATTTATACCTTGTTCGCTTTGAAGAGCTACTTGATGAAAAGAACATTCATATCAATAATTTCGAAAGAAAAATACTATGGAATAAATTGCGCTTGATTTTTACTTATTTGTTTTTGCTAATGATAATATTTTCACCGTCATTGCATTTTGCATTTTATATCTAGCAATTATGATTTAGTCTTTATGAGTGTTAGCATGTCAGCAATTCATTTTATTCCTTTTCCTATTTTTCTAAATATTAATATTGGCATATTAGTAATATATTTAATACATTTCTCATGACAATAACCTTGTTTTCTGCCTGCGAATTCCAGATTATTTACTTAAGGTGCTTTGTTTCTTCGATGAATTGTTAATCGTTCTAGAATAATTTGGAATGCTCCAAAATGTGAAGGGGTGTTAATCGACTACTCGGAAACGATCTAAGTACACGGAATAACGACGTCATCAGCATTACAATTGACTGTTTAAAACTATGTTCCTTAGTGAATCAGCACTGTAAGGTAATTTAGTACAAAAATATAAGTTCCAAAAGTTCGAGCGCCGGCTCGAAGTCAATGATTAGTCATATAACGCTGCATTCCTTAAAATTCAGTTACCGTCGCTTCCGACAAAATCTATATTAATTTGCTTTTATTAATTTTGTAATGTTTATACTATTAACTTTTTATGTAAATTTATTGTCAATTTAGTTACTTATTTAGTTTTATTATTGCAGTAATTGATGGTGTGTTATTTATGTATTTCCAGCTAATTTGTCTTTTTTATTTTAAAGTTCATATGCATTTAATAATATTTCTTGTTCTCGTATTTTTTTAACAACCGTACTACATATACATTTACTCTTAATTATTTGTATCTAATTGATATGATTATTGTAAATGAATGGTTTCGCTATATAAGACAACTGCTGCAATAGGAACAACATCTAAAATTGAAGTAGGGGAGTGCATGTGGGTGGCTCCTAGTTACCTAATACTCGCAAAAGATTGTTCAACTTCAATATAAGCAAAAGTTTGGCAAAGAGACAGGAATTGTCTGCAACAGCCTGTGTAAAATGGGAGAATATCCTTTTAAGCAAAACTGACTATTGGTAAATATAAGAAGGAAAATGTTTGCTATGTAAATTAGCTATATGTGACGTATTTAAAATGCTCAAAATGAAACATCGCATTAACAATTTCGAATCTTAACAACTCAGTTCAGAATGTATTTAATATATTAATTATTTAATTTTTCGAAAATATGATCGGGATGCTAATAACAACGGTCATGAAGAAAGCGAGGAAAAATCGAACAACAAAAACTTGGAAAAAAAATTAAATAAAATAAAACTGTGCAATAATATGCAATATTACGTATTTATAAAACAAAGCTATAACAAGATTTCGACTAATTCTATATCCTCTAAAACTGGTGGAAAAATATTTGCTTTTCACAATTACAAATTTTTCGATATGGGTTTTAATTATAAGTTGACACTTGTGTACGACTCAAATCGTGAGGTAAAGCCCTCCCAAATTATCAACTGATAAGCATGCATATTCTGCAATAAATTTGACAGCAATCCTTAAGAGCATCTTGAACAAAATCAACACGTGCCACTATTTTCATTGCTTTTGCAATTCCATATTAAAATTCCGATACAAATTTAGAAAACATCTTCAATGGAAGGTGATTTTTGGTCAGTTCAGCGTTGGAAATAATAATTATCAGCGGACATTAGTAGTGTTTGTAACTGTCACTGATCAATTTCGTTCCTGTATATTTAATAGTGATGCTAAGCAATAAGTTCTTCGTCTTGTGTCTGAAAACCAAATATGTTTTCAAGTGAGCTTGTTTTTCCAGCACTTCAAGGACTACAATCAAAGCGGTAATGACCTTCTCCCTTTATTAATTTCTGACGATAAAACCTGTTGTTATTATTTCGAACCATCCAGTAAGTTATCAGCCGTATAATGGAAACATTCAAATGTATCAGCACCAAAGAAGTTTAAAAGACAATATTCTGCCGACAAAGTAATTTTGATATATATTTTTTAAAAAGAACGAATTTTTTTGATATGTGTCATTTATTTATATTTAATAGCAATTTTAAACAATGGATTGTTCGTCTGGGGAACAAATATGTTTGCGAATAAGCTTGTCGGCAACACCTCACGGAATACAGTTAAATTAGCTGACTTTCTCTTCAATAATTTCTAGAGGGAGACTTGGTGTCATTATTTTGAACCATTCAATGTGCTTCCATCCATTTAATAATAACATTCAAGTTTACTAGCACCAAGAAAGTTTAAAGAACAACCTGTAGGCATTGTGATCTTGACAGTTTTTCAACAATTTAGGATCCATATTGATACAGTTTAAAGAAGCATGAGTAGATATCAATGCAAACCTATACAATAAAACTCTGATCAAGTGTCATCAAATAATAAGACGGAAACCTCCAGGAACGACGACAATGTTGAATTAAAAAAAAATGAAACTAAGAACTGAAGGATTTTAGAGCAGCCACACTAAACTTTATATTTAGTCCACTGAAAAAAGCCATACAATGAGATATGATCCTCGACTGAGGTAGTAATTATTTGCCGAAAAAATAAATGAAAATAAAGCAATCTAATTTAAAATTAATAAATGTTTAATAATGAAACAGTGAATATTACTACAACAATTGTTTGATTTTCTCAATTTTTTTTTTAATTAATTAGGACATAATACAAAGTTGTTTCTCTTCAGAAATTGCTTCAATACAATTTCCAAATATATAAAGACGTAATCTTTTTAACATTGAACTGGAGTACGTAATCTTCCATTGTATGAATATAATTACAAATTTGTTAGGAAAACAGATCAAAATTAATGTAAAACCTTTCAATTGTGTTATAAAATTAATGGAGAGCTACTTAAAATCAGCCACGAGTCTGTCTTAAATCTTCGAACAATAAGTGGCCTCTAATTTTACGTCGAAACGCAAAACTTCAAAACAATGTATCCTGGGTAGGTAACAGAAAGAGGAGCACAAAAGCATTAAAAGGAATAGATTTCATGTCTAAACACTGTCTTGCGTAAACTCGGTGAACTTTTTTTTCCTACTTTAAATTTAATGGGTATCCTTTTACCTTGAGGCGTTTAGGAAAATGCAGATTTGTAAGAGATTATCACTCCCTGGGCGATTTAAGTACTTTCTACAGTTTAGAGAGGTTTTCGATTTTTCTTCTGCTTGTCTGTACGGACTTTTACGTTTAACAAATTTCCAAAGAAACTCGAAACTCTGCAAACTTTAGAATAAATATTAGATCGATAATAATATAAAATTTAACAAATTGAAATATGTTATTATTTAACAATAAGTAAACTAATGAGAGTACTAAAATGCATCTGTATTTTTTTTAATAATAATGAATGTTTAATATATGTACCTCTTCATCCCAACTATAAACTGAGGTTGTAACCAATTTTCCTTAGACCGTGTATAGAAATATCGAAGTTTCAGTTATTGAATAAAAATGTTAAAATTGCTTCAATTAACACAGCATTTCTATACAAATTTATTTTCGTAGTTATGCAATTTAATTTTCTAAATATGTAAAATGTAATGTTATGTATATTGGATTTTCAGCATTATTATTTATTCTAAAATGATTGTCATCACGATAACTACATAACATAAAGCATGGCTCATACATGTGACGTATGTATGCTAGATATACGATAGCATGAGAGAGTTCATGTGTCCAAGGCATGCTTTCAGATCAAAAACATGATTTTTACAATGCATGAAAATTCATCCTATATAAACCAAATCATTTCAAATGTTAATTAAATTGAGAGCAGTTCGTTCGATTTGCTCTTTCATTTAAACCAGCCTGTTCTATCGGTCGGTTTTTTTGTTGCTCAAATCTGCCACTAATCAGCCGTGCCTTTCACCCGTTGATTGGTATAGGAATTCCGCCACAAATCCGCAGCTAATTTGCCATGCTTTACACCTGCTGATTGATATCCAATTTACATAAACACCCACCGTCAAATGGCCGTAAGTAAGTAGTTAATCGCCTGTAATTGGCTGGGCCTTCCACTGCTGATAACATCTTTTTAAATATGAACAGATTAATCCTTTGACAAACAGCTACTTAACGACCGACCCGGTATACCGGTAAAAAGAGATGCTATTCCCATTTATATGCGGCCTAACATTTAACTATATGTGTTTTGTTATTATAAATTCTGACATTTGACACTCCATAAACAACTTATATAATGAGTATGTTTTATTATTAATCTGTATATTTTATTTATGTATATGTACAATAGTTAGCTGTTATCTATAATCTGTCCTAATAATAATAAAGATATTTTCTAAATTTTAAGACGTGATCACCAGATTATGAGCTGACATATAGTATTTGTTAATTTTGTAATTAATGTTTGAATGCCTTTGGTATAAATATTGATTTATTATTATGTTTGTTTTCATTGTAAATAAAATGTATATGTCAATGACCTCTCTCGTTTTAATTCTGTTCTGACCAGAATTAAGCCGGATTTGTAAGTATTTAAAAGGTAAAGAACCTAGAGTAAAATCCGACTGATCGAACCCGATAAATTTTAGATATCAGCACACTGTTTAATTCATCTATTTAAGGCTAGACCCCACAAACATAACATATGTCAGTGTTAGATAGAAGGACAAGTATTGTTTCACTCAAGGTGACTACAAAGTCATTTTGAGTGGAACACGATCAATGGCACAAGCCACGTCACAAAAACGCCGCGACGTCACCCCTTAACTAATTCAGTTCACTAGTAAATCCCACATTTGCTTTTCCGTGATGCAGAATTTTTATTGCTTGAAAAATTGATTTCACGAACAAAATTTTGCATTTTTAGTAATTTAGCCTATATGTAACTGCAGTTATAAAATATTAAGCGAGACATATATTACGAGGTCTGGTCACGCAATTGGAATTATAATTTTATTATTAAATATTAGAAAACTTATATTGAACAAAAAAGAAATTTAATAATTTTAATTTTTAGAAAGATGTTTAACAATTCAGATACTTTTACTTTACCTCTTTCTATTTTGGCTGAACGTGTTTGAGGTCGGCTAGACAATTTAAATTTTTTTAAAAATACACATTGCATACTCACATACAAAGTAGTATTTGGGAAGTAAATAAATAATAAAAAAACATAAAAATAAGCGTTGATGCGTTATGAGGGAGCAAACTCTATTTCGACAACAATAATCTCCTATACAAAAACGCAAACCGCCCTGACGATAGGTGTTTCAACTTGTCGGCCACTGCATTATATACATTTGTTATCTGATAAGAACGTTCATACAAGGCTGTCCTATGTATAGTGTATAGGCGATGTTAAGGTACCTCTAAATGTTAAGGTTGGAGTATACGCACCTGTACGAAAACAAATCTTATTACACAGGTACTTGAGCTGCTTGTACAAAACGATCTTATAAAAAAGACAAACTGTCCACAATGTTTATCGGTCCCTCATAGTTAACCAGCCAACATGAGCAAAGCTGTGAGACACATCACCATACTTTCTTAAGTCAGATATTAGTCTGAGGCACGAATTCTGCACCATTTGGATGCTTGACATAGTATTAACACTAATGCACGGGTCATACAGTTCACAGCAAAAAGAAAAATGTGATAATACAAGTGAATCACACAAGCTGCGCCTAGTCTCAATAGACAGACAATGTCTATGTGCATAAATTAGTTTTAGGTTCATATACGCAACCCTAACATATTTAAGTATATGCGTTTCGATTCTTATGTGGGTATGGAATGCAACGCCTAAATTCTTCGCTTAATAGGCAAGTCTACGCTACTAATACTAAAATTCGTTGTTCTTTTAAGAAAAGAAACGCTGCGCTGTTTCTCTTACCGAATAGTAATAGTATTGACTTTAATAGTTTCAGTACTAACTCATTTTGAGACGCCAATTCAGCAATTATATTGGTTTTTAATCGCGATTAATATCCTGAATGACTGTTTAATGGTCAGGGGCAAAAACGAACGATAAATCTGAATATCGTCAGTATACATATGGATCCGACAGCATCGAAAAGCCGTATGAAATGAGGACGTATAAATGGTAAATAAAAGAGGTACTAAAATAGAGCCCCGCGGGATTTACAGCTACCAATCTACAATTAAAGAGTAAGCCATATAGTAACACAAATTGTACCCTGTTACTTAATTAGGAAGGAATCATTTCAATTGTGTCAATTTCATCTATATCGGATCTTGGTTTCTGGATTCTGGATTTTGTTTATTAGTATTCTTTCAGCACTAGATTTATATTTTACTGACGTTTTAATGTTCATAGTTTTTATCAATTAATATCTGTCTTCCAATGTATTTCAAATAAACACAAGCAACAATAATATCTATCATTGAAATGTATATGCATATTTTCGTAATATTGTCTATTTCATAACTATAATATTTTTTATATTTCAGATATAACGTTCTATTATTACTTGAACCACCTGAATACGAATACAATTTTATTTATTTAACTCGTTTAATCTCATAGGCTTACACTTCAATTGAAGTTGTAAACACGTCTATACCACTTACATCTCTTGCAACTGAACGGAAACTTAATTCCGTTGGTGTACGTCTTAGCGCACATATAACGCTTGTTTGGCACACGGGGAAGTGCTCAAAATCGACTGTTATTAAATTATTGGCCTTATGCCCATTTTCTTCACTTACGGATAAAATAACTGATAGATAAATATATCTGACAGATAACGTGCATTTGAATTTCTTCACTACAACCTTTGGTTGCTTATCCCTTAGATCGAAATCCCGTCGATAACAGAATCGTGAAAAAAGGCAACCTAGGAAATAGTCAGTGTTTCTAACTTCAAGTGCATGTATCATTCGCTTTGACTAGCTCGATACGTAAGGTTATGCTGTGTTTGTTTATGATGAACCTTTGAATATTGAAGAATATTATTTGAGCCTCTGACTTGTTTTCAAGGTAAGATATGCGGTAAGATAATACCTGTGAAATATACTTATTGCATTTATGGGGATTTCATCAGTAATGCAAAACACAATTCAACTGTTGTGATATAAACTGGTTCATTATATCGATTTGTAAGACATTATTTCCTTGCAAATATTTATGTAACAATTAGGTCATAAGAAATAAAATAATGATACTGTTTGATATATACATAATTTTGTTATTTAATGCTCTTCTGGGTAAGTCACTGTAAATACACATTATTCTGTGCACTTTCTCTATATTGATCATTTTATTTTTACAATATTGTAGTAATCATGTCTATTTAGATAAAAAAAAGGAGGAGCTAATTTCAGCAGGAGTGAGTTGGACACACTTATAAATATAATATATGAATTCCAAGATGTAGTCGAAAATAAAAAAAACAGACGCAACTACTTGGAAATCCAAAAATGAGGCCGTGGAGAAAATAGCAATCAAGTTTAATAATTAAACGTGGTACAATTATTGTACCTCGGGAAATTATTCC
Source organism: Amphimallon solstitiale (assembly GCA_963170755.1). NCBI lineage: Eukaryota > Metazoa > Arthropoda > Insecta > Coleoptera > Scarabaeidae > Amphimallon > Amphimallon solstitiale. The sequence goes on along the minus strand of OY720676.1, from coordinate 165,052,795 downwards.
AAAAGTGCAAAGAGAATTCGAAGCAAATATGATACCATTAAGAAGAAACTTCGAAAAAAATGTGCAAGACTAAAAATGGAATCTACGAAAACTGGTGGTGACATATCAGAATCCACAACGCTGCTGCCACATGAAGAAAAAATTTGATCAGTGACACACCTTTTTTCTTATATTTCGTCTTCCTCTTCATCAGAAAAAACGTTTACATCCAACATTAACAAATCCATAGCACAATTTTTTTTTTTTCAAAATAACAACTGTCAACATTTATACCGCGTCAATAAAATACGCTTACCAAATATCTGTAATATAACTTTTATCTAGTACTTCAACTGCCTGACAAATTTTTCTTCAAGATACAGTCTACCTAGAAGTGAAAAAATGTATTGTTGTCCTTTTCTAAGAGATATCTATCAGATAACTTTACCAAGAACTTATCTAGCAGTTAAAAAAAATTGTGCATTAGTGGGATGATGTTTACTACTCCTCATAAGCCTCGAACTAATAGTATACAATACTGAGGTTGAAAATGATGCATGATGATGAAATTTTACTAATGTTTTACTACGCAGACTTTCATTCCCTTATTACGTATGGGCTGCTGGCGTGGGGTCTTTTGGTGGACATTGGGAGGGTAATTAGATTGCAAAAGTTCGTGTGATGGCGGGTGTTGCCCCTAGGGAGAGTTGCAGGAATTTGTTCTTGGATATGAAAGTGATGACTTTGCCAAGTATTTTTATATAACAGTTGTGGATGAATACCAGGCGGAGTATTGGTTCTATTCATAGATTGAAACACCATCACACGAACTACACTAGAAATGCGAATATGCTTGAAATTTCCTCACATAAGCTAGCATTCAGTGAGAAGAATCCCCACTATTTAGCTATTGTGGCGTTCAACAAGTTATCTGTCAGTTTGGGGAATTTGCCGGTTCGACTATTCAAAACCAAAGTTAAAAATATGCTATTAATGAAAAGTTATTATTCTTTCAAGGAATTCATGAATGACCCTGAAACTTGAGGCTGTATACTGTGTATTGTATTTTGAAGTGTAAGATGTGACAATGTCAATGCTTTGTAATGAATGTCTAAGACAATAAAGATTATTATTATTATTATTATAAGAATAATAATAGGTACTCTGCAATATTTTTTTTGAATTAGAATCTGCGCTGCAGACTTATTTATTTACAAAGAATATCTACATTCCGTAGAAAAATTACCATTATTAAAATGTTCGCAAACAGATTCAAGATATTTGACTTCGTTAATGCTTTCAGGAAAGCATACTTTTCAGTTAAAAATTTCTGTTTTCTTTTCGGATGACTGCTATGTTAAATTAATTTTATCGACACTGAAATGCGAAAAACAATTTTCCATTTTGTGTATCTTGAAAGAGAAGACTAGCGTCGAAAAATACGATCCTTCTTTTTTTCTAGTTTCCTTTCGCTCTTGTATTTCACACGATGGTATACGAAGAAGTTGTGCAAACTACTACAACAGCATTCAGGATGTGGCAAAAACTGTATCCCACTGAATCTACCGGCGATGAAAGTTTGCGCAAGCGAGAAGTTTCAGCCTTTTACGGAAGGACCCAGAAATACTGCCCTTATTACTATACCTATATTTTGTGCATAACACACACACACACACACACACATGGACTGTGACGAAAACGGGAAATGTTAAATTGAGTTATTAAAACGGAGAGGTTCCACTTCCCTGTGGAGTTTTGTTTACGGCCGCTGAACAAATTTTATGAGTTCCCAGTATGGAACAGTAGTTGTGTTAGTAGCAATCTGGGGAACAAGTGTCTACGTACTTTAATTAATTTCGTGTCAGTCGCTGAACTGATTGCGCCGACTTTGTTGTTGATACTTCAACTTCTGAAATCACGGCAGCCGTAATTTTTCACATCCATTTTATTCGTCGGTGATTATCATTAAGTTAGCTCAATTATGAAGATGGATTTGACGTAAAATAACTTGCAACGTTTAGTATTCAAATGGAGGTCGTTTATTACTGAAAGACGTGTTCATTCCTGTAAAGGGTTCTACGGTATTTAGTGCTTAAAAGCGTTAGGATAATCTTTTCTTGAATGTTATATCGCAATCAAATCAGGCGCTTTGTATCCAAATACATATGATAGATATGTAACTTGTATTTGTATGAAGGTTGGCAAAGTGGCGTTTTTTTCTGAATTCTAAATTTGAAGGAATTAAAAATATAGCAGAAAACTAATACATAATGTTTCCATTAGACTTATTAGATCTAGTAATCATTGTTGAAGGTATTCCTTCTCAGAGGTAATAGAAATGAAAAGAAAATTCATTAAAAAATGGTTAAAAGTCACGAAGAACTATTAAATAATAGTAAATCATTGTAATTCCATTAATTTTAAGAAAGATTGTACAGAACGACATTAAAACAATTAATTCTACGGCAACTACATCATCACTATTAATTTATAGTACTGAAACTTTCAAACTCTAGTGAATTAAAGTAATATGTAATTATAAATTAACACTCAAGTATTAGCATTATGAATAACATGTCTCAAGTGCCCTCCATTACGTTGAAAGCACAGTTCATATCGTTCTTGCATATTTGTGACCATATCTGAAAATAGAGGCTGTTGCATCTGTCGTATCGTTTCTGTAATTTTCTCTTTGAACTGTCGTATTGTAAACGGAGTTTTATCTCGAAAAACCCATAGTTTCCGCACTGCCCAAACATATGCATCTAATAATGTTAAGTCCAGAGAGTGAGATGGAAAAGAAAATTCGGTGACACGTGAAATTACATTATTTCCAAACTTCTCCCGCAGAAAAGTTATTGTAGCATACGCTGTTTGGCACGTTGCCCATCTTGCTGAAAAAACTGAATAGCGAAGGGTAAGCTTCTTGATGTGCAAAACATTATAAAGTCATTCACAAACGGTGTGAGAACTTGAGTAATATAGCGCTCTTGATTAACAGTTACTGCACGTTCGTTTTACTCAATGAGTACCCTATAATTCCTAGTCCAGAAACTGCACACCATATGGTCACTTTTTCACCATGCAACGCGTTTTCTTGCACCTTTTCTGGTCGTTGAAAACATGAAAATATATTGCTATGCCTATTTATATGACCCGACAAATAAAAATGACAATTCTCCTGTACCAGACGTTACTGATGATACTGGGATTATCATATTGCTGAGTAAAGATTCTGACACAGTATTCAAGTCTTGCAGCATATTTACCCATTTTCTATTGTTGGGTGCTCTGAATAACGTATGAATGGGCATTATATTGTTTCACTATCTTCTAAATAGTTCTCCTGTTTATATTCAGTTTTGCAGCCGTTGCCTACGAACTAGTTTTTGAATTTATGAAAAGAAACTAAATATTAAAAGAATTAAAACTTAAAGTTACCTACTAATAAAACAATTGTTTGTCAGTGTCAGTCTTACAATTAGTGTCATACCAATTTTATTATGATGGCTCCTTTAACTAAAAGGGAAAGGATAGAAATTCTAATGATGGTAGGTTACGGCGATAGACTTCGAAGTCATGAAGAAGCATGTGTTTTATTTACCGAAACACATTTTGAAAGACCTCCAATTGCTAGAAGCACAGTAAGCAGAATTGTTGCAAAATTTAATGAAACAGTAAGCGTAAGTGATGCTCCAAAATCTGGAAGACCGGGAATAAGCGACGATGCAAAGTTAGATATTTTACTGTCATTAGAAGACAACCCTCACGCAACTACAGCAGAAATTGCCTTACAACAAGATGTTAGTCAGTCGTTTGTAGTAAAGTTTTTAAAAAAAGAAAAACTGCACCCATACAAAGTTCAACTTGTTCACGAACTCTCAGAAGATGATCCGGACAGACGTTTGGAATTTTGTGAAATCTTCATGAGGCATTGTGATGAAAATCCAAATTTGCTTAATAGTGTAGTATTTTCAGACGAGGCAACGTTTTATTTAAGTGGTACAGTAAGTCGACACAATTGTCGCTACTGGGCTCGGGAAAATCCCAACTGGAATCAGACACCCAGCGCCCCCAAAAAATTAATATATGGGTAGGAATCGTCAGGGGAAAATTTATTGGTCCTTTTTTCTTTCGTGGGAATTTAACAGCTGAGCGATATTTGGAACATCTTCGTATGGCAGTGCTTCCGGATCTAATTGCGGCATTTCCGGATCCAAATAATAGGGAAAACTTGGATCCCAGTATTTAGTTCCAACAAGATGGTGCACCACCACATTATGGTCTTAATGTTCGAAGGTTTCTGGATAACCAGTTTGAAGGAAGGTGGATTGGAAGACGTGGACCAATGGAGTGGCCACCTAGGTCACCTGATCTCACCCCCCTTGATTTATTTATGTGGGGACATTTAAAAAGTCGGGTCTACGTTAACCGACCAGACAATTTAGAAGACTCAATTGAACGAATTAGACATGAAATGACTCGTATAACTCCGCAGATGATCGAAGACTCTGTAAATCAGGTCTACCATGGTATTGGCCTATGTCAGATAGTGAACGGGACAGTTTGAACAATTCCTGTAAGAAATCGTTTTGGTTTAATGGACTGTTTAGTTAATTTAAATGTTATTACTATAATAAAGTTTATTTTGTTTTTTATTAATTCTCTCAGTTTTTTCTTATGTGATCCCTACTTCAATTATTTCTTTATAATGCACAAAAACAAGCTTTATCAAATAAAGTAAAAAAAACAAGCTTCATATTTAAAAAAAATATTGATGACGTCATAACTTTGACAAATTTGATGTTTTATTTTTTTGACTTATGTTAAAAGACGCGGAATAAAATAAACTGTTTGTCGTGTTCTTGCATTTTTTTCAAAAATTAACATTGTACGTTTTATGAATTTTGTGCGTTACTTTATCATAACCCTGTATATAAATCTATAGGGATAGAGGCAATATAAATATTCTATGTAGAAATAAACATCATACAAAATTTAAAAGAGGTGCGTTTTTTATGTAACTTAATAATAATAATGTAATATCCAACAATATAATTACTAATTACAGGATAATACAAATGAAATCAAAAATAAATCTATGTAAATACATACTTATTAAAAATTAATAAACAATAGTAAAGGTGAAGAAATGAAACAATGAATGGGATCACCTCAGCTCACCTCAGCAACATATTAGATAATACTTTTAAAATAATGTGGTGTTCTTTTGAAATTCAATTGTGTTAATTACACTGTATTTAATAAAAAGATTATTATCTATTATATAAACTTGCAATACTAGCATAAATAAATAACTGAAATATCCTTCTTCCTTCTGCTGTAAAATATACAGCATGCTAATTAATATGCTTTATAACTAAGCGTTTCTGTTTTATGATCTCATGGAAGTAAGAACTGTTTACATATTATTCATACTTACAAACAAACATTTTGATATAATTTATACGAAACTCAGGATGACAACGATTAGAGAAAGTAATGTATATCATTATATTTGGATAGATAACCACGCTGCAATGACTATACTGAACAACCAAGTTGTCCCCGCCTACCGAAGAAACAGCGAGACGCATTTTTAAGTCGCTTCTCGTTGTTCGTTATTCTCTGGTTTTATTATGTGTAAAATCTTTCTTTTGATTTCATAAAACGTAAAGGTTACATGATTCGCCAGGCAGCTAATTAATAGGTATTTATTATTAGTTTAACCTGGAAATATTAACCAAAGAAGGATAGTTACTAAGACATTCCATTTATTCTGGTCAGTGAAATATAATAATTTATATTTCCTAGTATAATTTTTCTCTTAAGATCTGATTAGACTTCCAGTGAAATAGGTTGACCGGAAGTACAATTTTCCAAATAATACAAATTTACTCAAAAGCAAATTTGAGAAAATTTTTATGAAAATAAGTTTTTCAAGACCCTAATATCTCGGAAATTATGTTGTCAAAACGGATATAGATGTTATTAAGAGTACAAACATATTTAAATATTTTGTTATAAACAATTACAAAATTTTGGACGAGAAGTAACACTTTCACTCGTATCTAATAGCAGTTTTTTTTGCAAATATCCGTATAGATTTATCAAGATTACAAAATTATTTAAAGCTTGATTATCATACAAATAAATAAAAAATTCAAAATTCGAACAAGAATTTATACTTTTACTCACTGGTTTATTAAGAACATATAGGTATTTTATACTTAATTTTCATAAAAAAATAAAAAATCGAAAAGCATATACGCATAAGTAAATCGTGTGCTGCCCACACCTCATTTTTTTATGTGTGCGCGTAATAGCTTTATATTAAAGTGGAAATATCAATTAATAAAAATTTCCAATAAAAATATAATGGCAAACAGATTTGACATAAACTTTTTAATTTTAATTTTACGAACATAATTTTAAATGTTACCTAACGTTATCAACATAATTATCTATCGTAAAAATTCTAAGCACAATATATTTTATAAAAGCTAGCGGATATAAACGATGGCTTGCATTTTCAACCATTTCTGTCATGCACATTTGACTCCATAAAAATTATAGCTATAGAATATAGTGCATGCATGTAAATGTTCTCTATTTCTGTTTTTAATTTGCAAATTAATAATTACGAAGCTCTACGTAGGTGGCGTGTTATAAACACTGTATAACATTAACAGAGATTATATTACGGATATATCTATGTATATTTTTCGATACGTCTATTAATACACGCAGCTACACCATACAATACAATATGCATATATTAATATGTATGAACGATCTAATTATAGAAATATGGGCTATTAATTTACAATTGCAATGCTGTAATTACAGTATTATGGATTTATGTGCAAGAAAAATACGTTTACAATATGTCCAGAATTATTTGCATTTCTATGGAATAAACGATAATGCAGATTTTTAATTGTCAACAGGCTTTGCAGGTTTGTAAATAATATCGTGAAGTTAGGTGCGACATCCAAATGAAAAAGAAGTTGCAAAAATTGATATAAAGAGAGGGTCTTTGCCGTTGAAAAACTCAATGTACGACTTATTATTATTGGGAATCCAGCATAAAACAAAATTTAATTTAGTTCTTTATTTTGCCATCCAATATTTCACACATTGTGTGTGTGCTTCATCAGGGATTAACTTAAAGAAATAGTTCATAATTAATAGTCTTAGTTCACATTTGTAAGTGTTCAAAAGAGTTTTTTTTTATTTATATATACACATTTCTTATACATTTTTATAATTACTGACTAGATATATTCAATTTCTTCAAGTTAATCCCTGATGAAGCACACACACAATGTGCGAAATATTGGATGGAAAAATAAAGAACTAAATTAAATTTTGTTTTTATGCTGGATTCCTCAATAACTAAGTTTTAAATTATATATACATTGTTGTAAAAGTAAACTTATATTAATAAGCGTTAATTACGAAACAAAATTTATTATTTTAAAAACTGTGTTCAAATTTAAAAATTCAATTTCTTAAAATATTAACTTTTGTATATTAATATAAACGTAAAAATAAAACATTAAGACAGTTGAGGTAGAAGTGGGACAGGCCGGATAGCCACATGCGCGATGTCTTCTTTTCTGCTACAGCACGTGTACCTTTGTGCTCCCCAATGTGATATATTTTGAATATAAACGACTTGGGTTGTTGGATAATAAGGCATTTGATAGTGGCGAATACAGATTAAGCGTTCTCAAATCGACGCCTACAGTTAGTAAGTATCGACGAGGTATGTCCTGAATGAGTCAAAAAACAGATTCGTAGAACAGGAGCCTGATTAATTAATTTGTATGAAGTAATCGTAAAGTTATTCTTACTTGAGATTGATATTATTTATTTAGTCGCCTCGACTGTTCTGGCATGATTTTATCTGTTTAGCAAAATTTTCCATAATTCTGAGACATAAACCTGGCTCTATGTCTCGAATAACATGGTGGATTATTTCCTTGAGGTCATTGATTATTTTTGGGCCTACACTTCCCCTTTACATAATCTAAGCGAAAAAAGTCCAGTGGTATTAATTGAACAGGTCTTGAAGGCCACTTGATTTTAGAATTTCGGGAAATAACACAAGCAAGAAATTGAGGAGCAACAGAAATATGGTCTCACGTAGTGCACCATCCTGTTTAAATAACATGATATTGTGCATATTCAAGCCATCAACTTTGTGGAAAAGGAAATTGTTTAACATGTCACGATAGCGTTTTCAATTTAGTGTGAAAGCATTACCAGATTCCTTTTCCGAAAGTTATAGTCCGATTACACCACCACTATCAAATGATCACCAAACTGTGCATTTTTAAAGATGCATTCTTCCGTGAATGAGTGAATTTTCTTCACCCCAAATGCGACAATTTTTTTTTTTTTAATTCAATTAAGATCATCTTTTTTCGTACACAATTCACAAATGTTGTATCGGTACAGACCATTTCAGTTATTAATTTTATAATTTTACTTTTTTAGGATTTAATTAAGTATATTCTGTTATTAATATTTTGAAGAAAAATAATATTTAAAATCAATGAATATGTTATGGTATTATTAAGTAAATATTAGTCATAAGCTTAGTGTGTATTTAGTTCTAAGAACCGTGTCGCCGAATGTTTACAACAGTGAAATAAACGCTACAGTTGTGATAAACATTCGCTTACGTAAAAGAGTGTGTATGGGAAACTTAAGTGGAAATAACCGAACTATATAGAGAAAGGGGAACCACAGACACTTTTATATAAAATAGAAACACGCGCTAAAAACGAGAGAGTCGATCGCTAGACTTGATTCGAGTCGGAAAGTTAACTCCAAAGTCGTAGGGATTTGACTGGCTGGCTTCATAAAGAAGTCGTCAAACCCCGACTAGCAAAAAGTTCAAGTAATATATAAAAAGGAGAACCTAAAACTCCTATAATAAATTACATAACAATCATAAGAATTGTTATTTAAAAAATAGTGATTAAAGTAGCACTTAGAGAGTAAATGTGCTCAGTGTTAAAAGTTTATAATAAATATATTGTGCTCCAGTAAATAGAGCAAGTAGATTCGTCACGTCAGGATCGTGACTACTAAGGAAATTCCGTTGATGACAACGCCAAGCAAAGGAGAGTTTGCTGAAGATAGACATCGCCGAAGAGCGAAGAAAGAAACTTTATTATAAGGTATTTTTAAAAGATTATTGTAAATGAAAATATTGTAGATAATGAAGAGTTAAAGATTATGAAATAATTATGAAATAAATTTTAAATTGAAATTAACATAATAAAGTTGATAAATACATATCATCTCCGTTCTATGAAGGAGAATGTAATTTGATCTGTATTAACATTGTTGTGTATTTATATAAGAGTACGCAAAACTAGCCTACGTAGTAAATTCTAGCATCCGTTGTTTATGTTAGACTACGTCGAATAATATACATAAGAAATCTATGGCCATTAGTGATTTGTAAAAATGTATTAAAATTGTCTTTAAATATATTTTATTTCTTTTGTTATATGTAAAAAGTAGTTATATATAATTCATTGGTTTTGAATATATGAATTGTTTAAAGTTTTATAATGGTATTTTTTTTATTAAATATAATTAATGTTTAGGAACACCGTTTACTTAATCATTTCTTATTAATCCGAATCGCCCTGAGATAATCTGATTTGAGTTTAGCCGGCAAAGCAAGTTATTTAAATTTTATTTAGATTTAAACTCTACAATTTTATTAAATTAAATATAAGGGGGTTCCTTTACGTTAGGTCGCCCAACCTTGGGGCAGTTTTATTCATTTTAATTATTAGTGGGGTTGTTCCATTACAATGTATAACGTTGCAATTTTGAATTGTGTATGCTGGAGGTTCTAGCGCCCGTTTTTCATGTTCAGACAAGCATTCTGTACCCTCTGTTTTCTCAAGATATCAGTGGAATCCATACAATTACCATAGGTGCAGCCGCATTAATTAAATCTAACGAATATCAACGTTTCACACAAGTGCGTTTTGATGTCACTAATTAGTAAAAGAGCATTTTAAAGGTACATACCAAACATTTACATGATGCACCGAAAATACATGAATAACAAGCGGATGCATATATATCTAAGTAAAAACGTTAGTACAATATTTCATCATGAAATTAAAATTTTCTCAACCATTCGTATTAGCAAAATACTATGATATCTTAATACTTTTGTAAATAAACCTAGCGTTAGAGTCAATTTCTCTGATAGTTTATCAAAAAGATATAACTGGAGATTTATCGAAAACCTCTGATTCAAGAAAGTCAATGCCAAGTAGGTAATGATGCCTTACCTACAGATATAAATGACAAAATACTTCATATTATTGGAATGTGAGGTAGTGGCTTATATAGATTTTACTGGGAGTATTCCAGCTTTTTAAATATGTTTCTTCATGATATTCAAAAAATAAAAAATAATCTGCATTACGTATTCTGTTTGAAATTATGAATAATTTCTGAAATTTCTAAGATATGCCTGACTTAACCCGTTAAGTACATATGACAATACAGGAAAAGTATACAGTAGTACACATTAGAGAGTGCTTGTATATTCATTGTTATGTACAATAATATACATATCATTTATTTAACTTGCCAGACAGGCCATGAAAGGTAAGCATTCACAATTAGTCCAAGATATTTAGTACTAATTCAGGATTCGATGATTATTAATTATTTGTTCATATATATTGTGGAAGAGCAGTGTTAAACGAAACGTAACAGTTTTTTATTTTTATGATTAATGAATAATTCATCAGTTATTAGTTTGTGAAAAAGCTAGCTGGATCAGTGGACCTGTGCAAATACAACTATTGTTGTCACCGGGGCACATGAAAACTTGCATTATCAAGATTTGAAAACATTTATAAATAGAAGCAATAATGAATGTTCCAATGCATTTACTTTGTGACAAGCCGAGGGTCACATTAAATCTTTCAGAGAAATTATTGCCTATTGATACGACGCATTAGCATTTTCCTTTTATTCATAGCTATCTAGATATATCTATAAATGTATTTAGAAAATATATGACATAAAACAATAAGAATTGAAGAAAATGTAAATACTAAAAGGAAAGTAAAATATATCAAGAAAAGCAAGAAGAGAGGTTAAAATGGGAACAACCTGAAAATAAAGAATTATATCAGACAAGTTAAAAATACATGTCGCAATAGCTATACAAATATTAATATATGCTTCTAGAATAGAATCTTCCATAAACGCAGCAGGAATAAAATGCTTCAACAGAATATCAGAGTCACAAAAGTAGATAAAATCAAAAATTTAGAGATCAGGAAAACGCTTAAATGGGAGTAAATAATGGATAAAATAGAAGTCGTTTCATGAGAAGGAAACAAGGGGATTATTTAAACAAGCAATGAAAACAAGGATTGATAAGGAAAAAACCAAAGGTACGCCCGGCAAAATATGGTTGGGGGGTATAAGTGAAACAATTGTGAAGAGAAGGAAGTCACTCACTGAAATGAGTGGATGTCATGGGAAAAAAATTGGGTTCTTTTAAATATTAAGAAATGAGAACCTTATAATAATTGAAATGCATAATTTATATCATACATCCAGAGCCAATACAACCAAACCCTAAAACAAATCAATTAAAATTAAGAAAAGAGTAATAAAATATATTTTTCCAAAAAAAACAAAAACAAAATATAATAGATATCTTTGTGCAATTTATTATTTTTCATAAAGATATTAATTTGGGTCTTTTCTAAATAATAAAAAAAAAAGTTCTTCGATGAAAAAACTGATAGTGCAAAAACGAAATCATGAAAGATGTTTCATCAAAAATATATTAATCTTGATATTTCAATAATACTACTTCTACTTACTTCAATAGTTTCTGTTTTAGTTCACCAAATGCCCACAATTACTATATTATGTTCGACATGTACGCCGAAAATAAAGTTCACTCATCGCACTGAATAACATATACAGGGTGATTTTTTTAAAGCGGTCGTTAGACGTTTCTCGGAATCTACTAAAGTGAGACGAACGAAATTTGGTATGCGTCTATAACTCTGCACAATCTATCTTGCTAAAATATTTTCATCAAGATTCTACTTCCGGTTATACCGGAAGTTGCCATCAACTTTCTTATTTTAAATAGAACCATACATTTTTTTTATCATCATCGAATCGACCATTCAATTTGCTTAATTGCCAATCTAGGTTGTGCCAATCTAATAGCCATGGTTTTCAAGATATTCAATTATTTTGGTAAAAATAGCTGCTTGCAGAGTGTTTTTCAAAAAATCGTAGTTTCCGAACCGCTCTTTATAATAAAGAGGAAAAAATTGTGTTCTATAGAAAAAAGTACATTTTATCAGCTCAGTAAACCTCTGAGTTCAAATCGATGATTAGGAAGACCGTTAAAAATTTTTGAACTTTTAAAATTAGAAAAGCAAAAAAAATAATTTGTTCAAATGGAAGCACTATTTTTTTTTTACAGGAATCAACAGATATTCTAATTTGGAAGATTTTTTCTTTAATGGTCGATATGGCTTCGGCCAACCGTTTTCTAGTAATAGGCACTTTTCTGAAAAAAATGTTTCAAATTTGTTTTGAAAGAGCGTAGTAGCCTTTGGACTATGCGATTTTCGGTGTTGCTATGGTTACCATCATAATATTCGCGTCAAAACTTGTCAGTTTTGTATTAGTTTTGTCTTTATTACGCAAATAACTCCTATAATGCAGAACGAAATTGTTAATCGTCGTTTTCGTTACACAAACGAGCAAATTTTCGATTTGTTTTTATGTTTTGGTGAATGTAACCGAATTGTAGCTAGAACATGTCGACTCTTCAATGAAAAATATCCCCATTTGCCGGCTATGACCCCGAATAAATTTCGAAGATTAAAAAACAATTTCATAAATTTTGGAAAAACAACATTTAACAGAAGAAACACGCGGTGGGTCCAGACAGAAGAGGCTGAAATAAATATTTTGGCTTATTTTGATGCCCATCCTCGGGCTTCTATTCGATCAGCATCTCTGGATTCTCGGCTGCATTATTCCACAATTCAGAGAATATTGCGAAAGCATAAGAAGCATCCGTTTTCGTTTATTCGACTGCTAAAGCTACGGAGAACAGATTATCCTAGAAGAGTCCAATTTTGTGAAGAAATGTTGCTTCGAATTCAAGAGGACCAAAACTTTTTGAGGAATATTATTTGGACGGACGAAGCAAAATTCGACCAAAACGGAATTACAAACAGACGAAATAGACACTTCTGGGCGTATGAAAATCCCCGAATTGTAGAAACTGTTGACAACCAACAAAGATTTAAAGTTAATGTCTATTGTTTAATCCTGTATGACCAAATTAGATTTGTATTATACAACGACAACCTAAACGGAGCACGTTACGTGGAAATTTTACAGGACAGCGTGGTGCCATTTATTGATAATTTACCTTTACAACAGATGAGAAGCTGTTGGTATCAAATGGATGGCGCCCCTCCGCATAACACAAGAGCTGTGGATCGGCAATTGACAACCATGTTTGAGGACAGATGGTTAGGAAATAAAGGACCCTGGCGGTGGCCACCGAGATCACCAGATTTAACGCCTCTGGACTTCTACTTATGGGGTGTCATAAAAAGCAAAGTTTATGACAGAGTTGTCGATTCTATTGAGGACCTAATCAACCGTATCAACGTTGCGTTCGAAGAGATTGACCCGGCAGAGCTGTCTATAGCGACTACGCACGGAGTCCATTCACGAATGGAAATGTGTTTGCGGGAAAACGGCGAACACATAGAGCATTTATTGTAATATTGTTAAAATTAAAATATTAAATTGTCATTTAATATTAAATTGTTATTAAATTATTATTTGTTATTAAATCATTATTTTTTTATGATGGTAACCATAGCAACACCGAAAATCGCATAGTCCAAAGGCTACTACGCTCTTTCAAAACAAATTTGAAACATTTTTTTCAGAAAAGTGCCTATTACTAGAAAACGGTTGGCCGAAGCCATATCGACCATTAAAGAAAAAATCTTCCAAATTAGAATATCTGTTGATTCCTGTAAAAAAAAAATAGTGCTTCCATTTGAACAAATTATTTTTTTTGCTTTTCTAATTTTAAAAGTTCAAAAATTTTTAACGGTCTTCCTAATCATCGATTTGAACTCAGAGGTTTACTGAGCTGATAAAATGTACTTTTTTCTATAGAACACAATTTTTTCCTCTTTATTATAAAGAGCGGTTCGGAAACTACGATTTTTTGAAAAACACTCTGCAAGCAGCTATTTTTACCAAAATAATTGAATATCTTGAAAACCATGGCTATTAGATTGGCACAACCTAGATTGGAAATTAAGCAAATTGAATGGTCGATTCGATGATGATAAAAAAAATGTATGGTTCTATTTAAAATAAGAAAGTTGATGGCAACTTCCGGTATAACCGGAAGTAGAATCTTGATGAAAATATTTTAGCAAGATAGATTGTGCAGAGTTATAGACGCATACCAAATTTCGTTCGTCTCACTTTAGTAGATTCCGAGAAACGTCTAACGACCGCTTTAAAAAAATCAGCCTGTATAGAAAATAAATTTTGTTAAGAAGTGTCATTATCAAGAATAACATCTTTTGTATATATCACTTTCTGGTTTTTGAATCGTAACCGATCGTTGCATCTTCTTTTGTTGCTTCTCAATACTTAAAACTGACGGTAAACTTAAATGCAACAGAAGGACCACGACACGGCTTCCATCAACCAAGTAGTGACTGAGAAAATTAGAAGAGGAATAACAGCAGAAAAAGCAGAATTGGTATTTTAAATGGCGTATTGTGTATTGCAAGAAATAAGCAGGAAAAGAGAATATAATATATAGAACTCACTTATAAAAAGAAACACATTATACTGAGTCGAAAATTGAAGAAGAACAGGGAAAAACGAAGACAAGTCTTTTTCAGGTCTTTGGGAACATCTCGGCAACAATATATAAGTTATGAATGAAGAGATGCATAGACAAGTTTATATCATGACATTGGAGCAAAGCAACCAACTTGATGTGGACGCGTACCAACAATGGACAACTGAAACTACTTCTACTACTTTGTTCAATATAGATACAATGCAATCATTACAGTTTTTTTCATATGCTCCAGGTTTTTCTTAATTTGTAAGTAAATGTTTACTCTTGCTTATCACGGTAACTAAAACATGCTTTTTTTTTGTTAATATTAACTAGTTTCAAGACTTTTTTATTTAAGATTTTGTATATTTCTTTATTAATTGCAGGTATGTAGTTACTATATCTCATTAGTTGTGGTTGATCACTTATTATATTATGGGATAAAATTATATTAATAGGTAACTCTCTTCTTCGTTGATGTTTTATGATTTTATTATTTTTGCGTTATCCTCTTTCTTGTGCTATTGTTGTTATTGTATTTATTTCTACGCTATAATTTAGTTTATGTTAATATGTGTTTATATTGTATATGCACTTACTTATATCCTCCTTGGTATAATTATTTTTGTCTTGGCGAAAGTTTTTAGGTTCACTAGAAGCTATATATATGACTCCAGATAATTGATTTTATTGCTTGTGTTACAGTCAAGTTTGTCAAAATGGAAACGAATATTTTATCCTAATTTTGTATAGGTATCTGCCATCTTGTTGTGAAACCAGTGACAACAAAAACAAATGACTAGCAGGCATATCTAACATAGCTTAATTATTGAATGCTATGGAATGTTGGTTCTCATTTGCAGCATAACAAAGAAACAATACATCTCTTTTATAAGCTTTTATTAAATTTTAGTAATAACGCAGTACAGTAAAACTGGGCGAAATTATTTTTATTTTCTGAAAAAAGCAGAAATACTTTTCGAATTTTTGGTTTACAGTCATAACTCCCGCTATAGTAAGTACATTTGCCATAAAATATGAAAATCTTATGTAAAATATAATCAGCAGGGATATAGTGTTACTCTTTTACAAATGCCTCAATCGGCCCGATATTAGTTCTACTTTCAATACACTTATTTTCTTGTAATAAACATTTCCTACTTGTTCATTGCTATAAATTTAAGGCTGATTAAAATTTAAGTCTTCATTTTTCATGTAGAATTATTACTGATGCGCGATATATAAAATGTTTTACGTGTACATATCTTGGGTTTAAATAATACACTACCTCAAAACTTATGCATAAATGATAAACACGGAGTACCTTAAAATGTCAAAATACTGAGGCATCCTATAATTTAACATTAAATATTCATTTTGTTAGAATTTTTTATTTCACATGCTGCTCTTTTTCATAATATCGGAAAATTATTTTTTATGCTTGTTTAAATGTTTAATATGCTATATGTGGTCTTCAATACACATGTTTACCTTACATTTTGCATATGTGCTTTCTCAAGCTATAAATATGTAAACATTGTCATGTAAGCTTTAATATTCAATTAGAGCTACATATTTTAAATAAACCTCATACATAAATATTTATGAAGATACTTTCGTAGAACAGCTTGGACGCTTAAATTTAAGCTAGTATTAAAATTTGAATTTTAAAAGAGATATAATTACTAAAACACATAACTTACCTATATAAGCGGTTATGAAAAGACTAATTAACACAAGTAGACGCACGCTAGAATTTTCCATGGCCTTTATGATCACATAACATTTAACACTGAGATAAGACATCATTTTTGTTATTTATTATTCACACATGCGACCGATTTGTTTATCAGTGTCACAAACAGTAGAAGATTTTCAGCAGGTCTTGAAGAAGAATCGTACAAAACACACATCAGATATATAAATATATCCACAACAAACATTCATTTGCACCAATATTAAAAATTCACAATTATTTCAACTAATATAATATTAATTATTGTTATTATTATTATTTTAGATGATTCAGTTATATTTATTTATATACTTATTCTTATTTATTTTAAATATAATATTACTATTTATATAATTATCAGATTCACTATACAATAATACAAGATCACAGGAAAATCAGCAGAAGAAGAGGAATGTTCACATGTAGGTCTGTGTATATTACGAAACTAGAAGTTTTAATGCAATTGCAAACAGATTTATTTAAGGTAAACAAAGGTAAAAGATAGATTATTAACACTGATTAATATTTATTTTTCTTTTAAGATCGCTAAACGTTTAGTACTATACTTATTTATCTCTTTAAAAGTACACTAAAATATTATATGTTTCTATTGTATTTACATTTATTTAAAATTTACCGTTCCTTTCTTTTTAAATATAATAAGAATTCTTTTTTTATATATATGTTATGCATGTACTGTATATAAATCCTTAACTTCTGTGGTACGATTATATTATTTTTATTTTGAAGCAATTAGTTGATCGGTTGCCTGTAATTTTACGACTGAAATTGTACGATTAATTTTGTTGCCAGACGTCCGGTGGCCAGCAACCGCGCGATATAATTTCATATCGAGTCATGCCGGGACGTAGACGACGCGGTCGTCGGTTAACGAATGCCGTCCGGACGCCTGAACTTCTCATAACTCTGCGGCGCCTGCGTCCCCTATCCCAAATAATTCCGTTATTATGATTATATGGGAAAACATTGTCGGTGATAACGTATAGATTCGAAACCGAATGTTGTCCCAATGTCCACCAAAGCATGATAGGACATCCATATGTTTGTATGCATATACAATGTATGTGTATAATACTTATATGAGTAACTCATTTCCATATTTTCATTGGCAGATGACCTACTACAATTTTCTTTCATTTCAAATTCTTTCATGTTTGTGCTTCTTAAATTAGATACTTTATTTAACGTAGATAAAATTAAAAAAACATTTGATTAGGTTCACTTAAGGGTCCTCGCTAGTGGATCTGTTAACAATGGAAAAATAGCAGGTTTTAGATGCCAGATGTTTTTGTTGTAAGCTACCTGGCTGTGCACTTATTTTTCGTTCAACTATTCTTTACTTTATTTAAAATGAATATAAAATAAATTAAAATTAGGCAACCCACATTACAATGAATTGTTATTCTGCTATAAATCTTTCCCGCGGTTACAAATGTGTAAATATTTGGTCATAAATGAATGTTTATTCGCTTAAATATTGAGTTATTATTTCAAATATTTATTATATATTCCTTTTGTGTAATAAGTACTCGGACATACTTGGCTTATTAAATTATGTGCTATGCAACCAATATTACACTTCCCATTCACTAGCGAAGACCTTTAATTTATTAGAATATTTCGGTTGTTTCGGTATGTTCTACCCTAAGAGGAAAGAATAGAACAGGATAGAGTCTCCTTAATAATAATATTTGTCCAAAGTGGTAACTCAATATGGTCGCCGCAATGCATAAGCGTGCATACATATTTTGTATAGGGTATATGTACACTTCGTATGTCCTCGATAATCATTCAAAATAGTCCAATAATAATTAAAGAAATATCGTGAGTGCTTTATTTTTTCAATCCTTTTATTCTTTTTAATATAGTAACATTTATTCTAACTATATTAAAGAAAACATAAAAAGAAAACATGCCTAGAATATATATGTTACGCTACTGAACACATAATCAAACATACCGGATATGTGACAAGTTATTCAAAATACTCATTTTATAAATTATGATTGGTCAATATTGCCATAACTGACCTGCCTTAAAGTGGTAACTTCCGTCTAAATAATACCCATTCCCCCACCAGTTTATTATCTCTCCTGTTCTATTCTATCCTCGTAGGTTCTATCATTCTCAAAGAATTTACTCAACTAAATTTATGTGTCTATTTTTTAAAACTTAAATACTTGAGGGTGTGTTTACTACCTACTTTGACCATTTTATTAATGTGTCTATTATCGGTGTGTGTATGTATTCTGTCTGTGTATTGGTTATGTGTAATTGTTTGTGTGCAGCATTTTTAATTTCTAATATTTCTAAATAATTAAGTTTTTTGCTCTTATTAACATTATGGAGTAATTGACAACTATCTATATCGGGAAAGTGGAGCTTTCCATTGCAATGTTCTGAGAATCCCGTGTTTTTCATTCCTTGGATTATCGCTCTTTTGTGTTCGTTTAATCTTGTTTTTATGTTTCTTCCACTTTGTCCGATATAGCTAGCATCACAATCTTTACAATTAATTTTATATACCCCAGATTTTTCTAAATTTGTAATGTTATCTTTGCTATTGCCTAAAGTGGTACCTTTCTTAGTTAGTATGTTATTAATTTGTTTATTTATTGAAGGTACGTAGTGTATTATATGCCATTTTTGTGTGTTAGTTTCTTTTACTGTGGAGTAAAAATATTTTTGTAAGTTTTTTCTATGTTTGTGTTTTATTATTTCATATATTATTTTATTTTTGGATTGTATCCGTTATTCATTGCTATTATTTTAATTGTATCTAATTCTTTATTATAATCTATTTTACTTAATGGTATGTTTAGTAATCTGTGAATGAAGCTATGGAACGGGGACATTTTAATTTTCAAGGATTGTTTTGAATATCTATTTATTATTGTGTCTGTGTATGTCGGTTTTCTATATATGTTATAAATTAATTTGTTATTTTCTTTTTTTATTGTGATATCTAGGAAGTTTAGTTGATTGTTATTTTCCATTTCTATTGTGAATTGTATTTTGTTGTTAATTCTATTAAAATACAATCCATCACACAAACAAAGGCTAAGCTTGATAAATACTATGGGAAATCTGCACCATTAATTTCAATGGTGAAAAAGTTGTCTACTGAATTTCGTTGTGGCCGTACAAGCACGGAAGATGACAAACGTTCTGGACGCCCAGTTGATGTCTCTACATCTGAAACAATTAAAAAAATTCACTATATGGTGTTGGCCGATCGGAGATTGAAAGTGCGAGAGATTATGGAAGCCATAGGCATATCACATAGCTCAGTGGTTTCAATTTCAAATGATAACTTAGGTATGAGAAAGCTTACCTCAAGATGGGTGCCACGTTTGCTCACAATCGACTACAAACGCGATCGTGTGACAACTTCGCAGGAGAGTTTGATGTTATTTAACCGCAATATGGACGGGTTTTTGCGCCGTTTCGTAACCGTGGACGAAACATCACAATACACCAGAGACAAAACAGCAGTCAAAACAGTGCGTTTCTCGGGGTGAATCGGCGCCAAAGAAGGACAAAGAGGGTTTGTCAGCCAATAAAGTCATGGTGACCATTTTATGGGATACACGCGGTATAATCCACAAAAAGGGTGAAACAATCAATAGCGAATATTATGCCAACTTATTGAGTCGATTAAATGAGGATTTGAAAAAAACGACCGCATTTGGCCAAGAAAAACGTTCTTTTCCACCAAGACAATGCAAGGGTGCACACATGTGCAGTTTCCATGGCAGAAATCCATGAATTAGGCTACTAATTGCTCCCTCATTCGCCCCATTCTCCGGATTTAGCCCCGAGTGACTATTTCTTGTTTCAAAACATGAAAAAGTGGCTCGGCGGAATGATATTTGACTCCAACGATGAAATCGTCTCACAAACAAATACCTATTTTGATGATCTCGACAAATTTTATTTTTTGGAAGGCATAAAAAAATTGGTGTAAACGTTGGACAAAGTCTGTTCACTTTGTCCAACGTTTCTCCTCAAAGGTGACTATGTTGAAAAATAAAATGATTTTTTATCCAAAAACCTGTGTTTCATTCAAAAAATCACGGGCATATTGACCCGCCCTCCTATGTTTCTTTATAAAGTCATGTTCATTTTGCTTGTTGCTAACCATCAATAATAGTATATTATTCAACAAGCGTGTAATGATGGCTATTACCCACGAAGATGAAATTGCAACACGAGCCGTCAGGCGAGTGTTGTAACATCTGAGTGGGTAATAGCCATTATACGCGAGTTAAATACTATACTTTATCCACAACTTAAATGTTGTTCAAAAAATACGAAAGATAAAGAACAATATTTCTTTCTACAAACACTGTCAGAAGTTGACATTTTGACACGGCAAACAAAAAATGCGATTTATGTATTCCGCATATTCACAACTATACTTCATTCACGTTAAGAATGCAATAGATAGCGCAACAATCGGCGTCTGTATGACACTGGCACAATCATAGAAATAAAATGGTGATTAAAATTTATAATGATATACCTTATTGTAAAATATTATGGTGGCCGAGTTCTAAAAAGAACTATTTTGAACACAATGTTTAGAAGATACGAAAAATAAAACGGACAATAGGAAATAATAAGCGGAAAAGCGAACACAACAAGCGAACAGCAGTTTGACAACTGACGGATTCGAAATTTTTTAATGTAAATCGGTCGCGTATAACAGCCAATCACACTTCGGGAAATGTTCTCCTATCTAATCCAACGCTGCATTCTTAACGTGAATGAAGTATATATATGTTTGTTCAAAAATACAAAAGATAAAGAAATAAAGGAACAACATTATTTATTAATAGTGACGTTTCTAATACACAAAAAATTAATTTTTATAATAATTATTAATGGTTACATTACAGTTGCTTAAATTCATATATATATAAGTATATTTATGAAATGTCAAATTTGACACAACGGTGGAGTAATAAATATTATTCCATCGAAGTGTCATTATTATTCAACAGTATTTATTAATGCATGGCATTACTTGATAGAAATCGCGTATTTAATACATATATTACTTAATAGTTGTGGATAAATAGCATTTAATTACTTATTTTCATCGGCATTATTGTACAGTTTATGCTATGCTTAAATTTTTTTAAAGTCATACAAGGAATGGTTTCTCAAAATAAGTTTTTGGTTATAAAAAAAACTGATGATAGATGTGAAACGCAATGTGTTCTGATTCTGATTCCGGGTATTTTCAGGTCGAAATGGATGAAGACTATGTCATTACACCAGCTTCAGAGAGGACACCAGAAAATGAATGAACCTGTAATTGAGAACAACCCTGTAGTTTCTTCAGTTCTGGTTCTCTCTGATTTGGAAAACAATGCCTTTCAAATGCTGTATATATGCCTTTGGCATATCTGTATATAGCTTGCTAGCCAAGATAAGGCGAAAGTTAGTTTAAACCTTTCCACTAAAGCAAGAAGCATTAAATTGATTGAAAGGTGCAGTTCTTTGTACATCATTAAAAAGAAATTTCATTTAGCAACCTCCTAGTAATAAAAATGTGTCAAGATCAATTAAGTTTCTAAAGATGCGTGGCAATTATATTTCACCTGAGAAAATCTGGATGAAACAAAAAATAAAAACTTTAGATATTGAAGTAAATCAGAGGAATGGACATTCCTACACCAGACGCACCAATATTGTTGATATTAAGACTCTCTATGGCTTATTTTATTATACTGGTGAATTGAAGGTTAGTGGAGTATTTACTACATACTTATTTGATAAAGACAGCAGTATCTCAATATTTCAAAGAATAATGGCCATTTCAGGTTAATAAATACGGTTTGACGTCAAAAACAACAAAACATACAGAAGATGAACAGACAAACGGTCAGCACTGCAAGAAGTGTTTGTAAGATCCATCAGCAAAATAAAAAATATTGATATACACCATAATTGGATAATTGGTTGGATTTTAAAGTTGATATCCGTTAGAAATGCATATTTCTTCAAAATTCGATAAACATGGAAATAATAACTGTGTGCTGTGATGTTAAAGATCTGTTGTTTTCGATACCGAAATTTATATGGGCGGTGGGTTGTGCTTTTTGGAATTTCAGTATTATACGTCAAGTATAATATGCTCACTTCTGTTCTATGCCCTCAAGTTTTCACTTTTTTGCCAACTCTAATAGCATTTTCAGGATATGTATTTGCACTTACTAATCCCACCGGATATAATAGTTGTTTTCGAATCCGTCTCTAGTACAAAATTTCGACCGATCTGGAAAGCTTTTTGAAGAGATAGATAATGTCAATATAATTGTTGAGAAAGGTGACCATTAACTTGATTATAACTGACGTTCAAGTGTCAACAAAATAAAATTGAAACCGAAGTAAACAATATATCTGTAATGTCAACTGTAATCGCTTAATATGAAGGTAATACGATATATTATATATTATATGCGGATATCAGTTCACCAGTATTCTTGGTATTAAGACATTTGAATCAATGGAAATGAATGCATAGAAAATTATAATTGAATACATAAAGTGGTGGAGTGAGTTAGAGGATTAGGGCAAGCGAAGCAAGAAGATATAACAAGGTTTTCTGAAAAAGCTTAAAACGCAAAAAAGCCACCAAAAAAGACACACACTGAGTCTTTAAGTGAAGCATTACTACATTAGTGCAGTGGTATCTTATGCATGGTTTTCTAGCATTTCAGGAGCTCAATGCTAGACAAGTAATGTGAAAGTTTTTAAGAAGATTTTTTAAAATCATTTCTTAGTTTCAAAAACATAATGCCAACAACTTAACTTGACTAAAAATATGTTTTTATTAAAAATTTACAATATTTTTGGCATTAATCACAAGTATCAGCTCTCACCTTATAGACACGCCATTCTGTTTGTTTTCGTCGTCCAAGACTATTACCACTTTCAATTTCACAATCTTTAAATCGCTTACTTAATCTACAAACCTTTTCTAATATCATTAGAATTATCTCCTGACACATCAATTTGGACAACTGAATAGACAGATTATCGCAGTTTTGTTTGGGGAAAATGTAATTTTTGCAGAGGAATATTTGATGCAGATAAAATCTCACAAATCTAATTTCACAATATATACTTGAAGGATGAGCAGCCATCATATGCATTAAATTCATGGAATATATGCAACATGAGCATTTTTGTGTCATATCTTATATGACAAATATTACATAAATGTCTCTGCCTTACATCATTAGTCTCTTTAAACTATTTCTTTATATGACTCATTGCTAATAAATGACATAAGTAGAGTAGGTAAAATAAGCTAAATTGAACATATTGCTGTGGCAACATAATTATTTGTAATAAAATAATTATAGTATTGCCATACGTTAGGCATTGCCAAATAGATTATGCTGTTGTGCTGTTCCAGCAACATAATTAATAAAAATAATGATAATTTTTATTATCTTATATATATATTTACTTATTTTCTTAACAGCACTTACTTTATAAGTATTCGTGAATTCTATCAGTGTATCTAAATTTGCTCTTCTCTCGTCAAATCTCTTGTTTTTCTTTTATAGGGATAAGGTTCTAGCTTATTTTAAAGAAAAATCAGAAACCATATAAAACATAATTGTATATTTTATTCAACATTATTCTTAGAATAAATAGCATCGCTATACTATATTCACCAACATTATATAAAAAGAAAACATAATTGAAAGAAAACATTTGTACCGTGTTCTCGGTTGTAATGTTTTATAGGACGAATATATTTTTAATGCTTAATCAAAAATAAAATTTATCCTGTTTCAAAACAAAGAAAATTCAATTAATGTTAGTATTCTATTGATATTATGCTAATTCTATTCCATCAGAAACATTATATTCGCACGTAATGCTCTGATAAACTTAGAACTTCGCAATGGTCAATGTTCGGGGTAAAAAGCTTGAAGTTGATTACTGGCAACAATCATTTGCACGCATTGCGTCCAGCATCTCAAAGTCCGCCAACCAGAAACATTTCCCTTCTTGAAATATCTATTTTAAATTTTTATTTGAAATCAAAAAGAATTATTGTGAGAATTAATGATGCTTAATAAAGTGTCAGAGAATATACATTCGCACGTTATATCCTCTTAACACCCAACACCATTAATAATTCTATTTGTGTTTTTAAAAACTAATGAATGCATATTACTACAGGACAATATCTATTATCCCTGCTGCACAACGTTATATTGAATATACATTTGCACGTTATATTGCAATACACGCATAGCAACATTGATAAATCTTTGTATTGAAAACTTACTTTGTATCATTGAAAAACTCTTCGAATTCTGCCATAGGCATCTCCATTTTTGAAATACAAAAATTATTAACAAAAGAACAATTATTATTATGAATGAATTTTAAATACAAATAAAATTAATATGCTAATACAAAAAATTAATGAACGAATATAATCGTGGTGTATCTGACCCTACGATTTAATGTCTTTTCAAGTCGCATTTAATCTCTCTCGAAGTAACTAACTAATCATCTTGTTCATTCTTGTTTTTCAATTTATATACCCGGGAAGACACGTGACCGCTCGCAACGCCATCCTTGGAACTAATATTTAGGTTGTCACCCTGCGTCTTCAGTGAGATCTCTGCCTTCAAATTGCCATCGTGACACTAACACACACGCACTAATTGTCTTTGACAGTTCATTCTCTAAAATGTCAACACATTGAAAATTGTTCGCTTTTTTAAAAGTCTTTCATTTCAACTATCCAGTATCTTCCAATGTAGGTATATTTGTATTAATATAGTTCTTCCTTATATTTGTTTATGAATTTGTTACCTTCTTCATTATTTGCCACATACTTCCTTCTTACACGTTAATGTAAACCATCATTTTCTTTTAGGTAAATGAAAATTGTATACAACTGGAAATATATTTTACAAATAACAAAAATTCTTCCAACGTTCGCTGCTCGTACTACCACGATCCGTTTGACCTGCTATTCCATCGCTTGCTTCCACCCAAGATTTTTCTAATGGTGATATATTTATCTGTAAGAAACTACAAACGAAGTTTACATCATATTTTCTTTTTGTAGGTCTTCAAACGGTACAAATCTCTCTCTACAGTCAATGAAACATAGTGCTACACACACGAATTCATGAATGTATTTTATTGTTGTTCAGCTGTCTTTATAAAAACATTACTACTGATTGTAAGGTCACGGAATATTTTAACTTTATATCCTTTTTTTATTTTTTACATATAATCATAGGTTAAGGTGAATTTTTATCCTTTTAGCATGACTTATTTTAATTTCTTTTATAAAGTTTTATTACTTTATGCACGTTCTCAAGTTTACATAATTTATTCAATTATATTTTTCTCTCGTGCATATCGGATTTGATCCTCTTTTTACAATTTTACTGCGTTTAAATGACTAAATCTCTTTACTTTTCTATAAAAGAAATATATATAGCTTAGATTTATCTCGTCTTTTATTTTGTACCTGTTTAATATCTGAATTCTAAATATAAATTCATTTTTATGTCTGTGTTTTCTATACTTAAATGTATGCAACTTGTTATACTTTTATGTTGAAATCTTGGAATACAATAAAAACTGGTTCTCACTGTTTCTTTTTTTACTTTTTATACTTAAATTAATTCTTAATACTATTACTATTATTTTTAATATGCAAGAGATCACGGCAATATGTAACTACAAAATGATAAACCTAATAAATAACAATGTAAATATCACTTTACAATTCACTGATTTATTTAATATTCTGGTCGCCTTTTCAAAATTTGTTATTGTCATTCACGGCACATATTCATTATTATTAGCTGGCCGGATGGAGCAAGGACATAAATTTTCTGCGACTCTTGTAAATTATCTGCCAGTGTATCCTCCAAGACCAACGATTCGGATTATCTGCAAGTAAGTGGAACATGCACAGTTTCTCGTGAACAATGGTCTCACTCTTTTAATGGACTCGTTCTACGTCCATAATTTCACGTGATGACAGTGCTGCCATCGTTACGGAACTATAATTGTTGAAAATTCCATTTTAATCGGAACGGGTTACAATGTCTAACACGCAAACCGAGCGACTGCATTTATTAGACAGAGTATAATGTTTCAACGGTCATTGTATAACATAAAATTGTAATTATGAAATTAGTTTTAGTAAATTAATTAGAAAATATTAATAGCATTATTATAAATTTGCTGATTTGTTAGTTTGGTTAATATTAAACCGCAATCATAATATAAATGAAGTTCCCCTCAATTAATCAATATGTTATTTTTACATTATAATTTGATATTCATTACCAAATTGCTTTTTACCCTAATTTCGTGATATAATATAATTAGTTTGAAAAACTAACCTAACAAGTTAATACAATTACTAAAATATTAAAACCAAAATGTCGAGACATTGTTAAAAAAGTAAAATTAAACAATGAATTAAGATAATATTCTAAATGTAAAATAATACTGCAAAAATTAATATTATACTTAAGTATATCTAAAAAAGAATTACAAAAATATTACTACAAATTTATTTATTTTGTACGTATATTGCCACAAAAAATGGTAAACATGCACCGGGCTGTTTCTGTTAACCGAAATCAGTAAAACTTGGATTGTGACATTAACTAACTGATCGTTACTGTGGAAAATTATCGAATATTTAATGAAAAAAGTATGTTGCAAAGGATTAAGCATAAAACTCAATAGCGCAAAAGTAGTGAAAAACATCAAAATATCAAGTTGGATTTAGAAAAGAAATTCTTCAATCACTTGACTTTTTGTAGAAATTCAGCATTAGCAATCAGCTGTGTTAAAATGTTTTACAAATTGGATTTTCGAAAAAGTGATTACAATTTAGTGACGGATGCCCTAAGCAGAAATACTTGAATTCAATAATTAAATTATCTAACGGTGGACCATTCTTTATGCAATAGATGATTGTAAGCAAGGTATACCATCTGTGAACTATTGGAAAAGCAGACGACCCAAAGTTTTAACTCCACCTAGATAATGATGAAAACTACTTTACTCTGACAGTTTTAATACCAATAGCATAGAAAACTGTCCAAATAATATAAAATGAATGGAAAAATGCTAATTTGCCAAAAATGTGTAATTTGGTACGCGATTTCCACTAACTGTATTTTCAGACCGTACGTGGAGAGTATAAGTACTAGATGGTCAAGAGTATATTCGAAATTGTTTGACGAAGCTAGTTAATTTTATTCATTGTGATCATGTTCAAGATGACAAGATATTATGCCAAAAAAACCCAAATTATGTTCATAACACATCATTTATATCCAAAAATGGTCCAGTTGAAAATGTTGAGCATTTCGAAAATCAAAAGATAAATACATACCAAAACATTTGGGACAAACAGATTTTTGCGAATTCGTCGCATATTCAGCACCCCATACTTGATGTATTGAGACTATAAAGGTGTTTACAAGTTAGTTTGGAACAATTTTTGTATGAGAATTTGTTCAATTTAAAAATTTTTTGCACAAACTTTGAAATTGTTTATCCTAAGTAAATTTGAAGACTGTAAAACAAATGTGTTCTAGAGATAATTGTAAACAAACATGAAATAAAAATTCTTCCAAAATTTTCACCGTCAATTTTTGTAGGAATATTTTCTATTTATGGTTTGATTAAGCGTAAAAGACGGGGCACCATTCAATTTCATTATAAATTTCTAATATGTTCTATTGTCGTGGTAATTTATTAGATTTATCTGCATGGGTTAAATGATGACGAAGTATAATAATAGCAATAATATTTATTAAATTGCAACAGGTCACTTCAGTATTGACCCTATAAACAAAATAACAAAGATAATACATACCTGAAAAATTAATAATATATTACAAAACAAACATAAAATAATTAACATAATTCACAGAAATAGGAAAACAAAAAAAACACAACTAAAGAAAAACGTCTTCGATAAAATTGTTAAAATTCTTAGCATCAAATTTCTAACAGAAATACTTTAGAAACTGGCACGGTATGTATTCAGTTGGTGATCTGACTCTTGTATTGTCAAAATCTTTACGGGTGCGAATAATAAAACCCAGTGCTGAAAATACTGACGTAATGACGAGAAAAACATCCCAAGGTAACATTCTCATCATAAGTGAGGTCATTGACACGAGTTTTTGAACGATTGTGGTGTTGTCAATAAAATAATTTTAATAAAATATATTGGATTTTCTGGTTAAAGATATAAAGAAGACCTCGCCAATGTCTAACTTTAATTTGCTCAAATAGCACCAATTTGTAATTCGGTTGAGGTTCTTTTCAAAAAGACAACCTCTTTCACACCAGCAATGCCACGATTTTTTTAAATCGTAAGCACAGGCCAAACCATGACAATTGATAAAGATATTAAATCATTAATAAAGATGTTAAATAATAAACGCCAAAAATTGGATCCATGGAGTACTCCTTGATTTGTAGCAATTATAGTATGCACATCTTTCAGTAAGGTAAAAATAAAGAAGTGTTACCAGTGAGTTGCTGAAATGAATTAAACTTAGTTTTCCAAAAACAGCAGCATGATTTATGGTGTCGAAAGCACGAAAAAAATAAGTGCAAATAACTGCTCCCTATTGTATAGATAAATAGACAAATATTTTTGAATTTTACTGTAAAAGTGTTTTTCTGAGTCTTTGGAGTAAAATTCCCACACATATGGTCCAAAGAAATCTTTATGGACTTTACACTAACGATGTATGTTGAAGGAAGTTGTTAAATATTAGTTTTCTACTACTGCTTACACCTCTACCTGGAGAATATGAAATTATGAAATTTGCACATGGACTGAAAATGTGGTCCTCTTATATCACTTAAGAAGTCAACACTGTTCTAATTCTTTTTAACGCTGTTAATTCAGTTTTCCCACTTGCTTATGCTCGTCTAGCAGAACCGTCCTGGGTGATACAGTATAGTCTTTTTCAACTATATTAGGTACCTAACTGAAGAAATATTGCAGTCAGTTCGGCTAAAGAGGTGCTATTGAGGAAAAAACTATCCACTGGTAAGCAGTACAGATTCTTTACTTATTGCTTCTATATGTATTATACATGCTAAAGTTTGATAATTTGACATAATATGGTTAGGTGTTTATTTAGCAAATGTTTTCTTAGAATATCGCTATTGTACTTCCATTATTTTTTTAATTTGAAAATATACAGGGTTACCGCTAAATAGGTACCATGCTATCCGTATCTGAAGAATACGTATAAATGTCTGAATGGAAATAAAAAAGAAATTTATTTGTAACTCATCAAAAATTTCTAAATTTTTAGGGCCAAAATGTAGCTAAAGTCGGTCCATAACTTTGTTTATCCTATACCCATTTACGTAAATACCACCAGTAATTCCAGTTTAAGGTTCTTTCACAAAAACGATAAAATGCAAATAGTTACAACTTGTATTAGAAATGAATGGCAATTGAAAAGATTTTCTATGGCGATGTTTTTACTTTCTTATACGTAGTATAAGGAAGTACCTATTGTGATGACGAACATTTTCGGCTTCGAGATTTTTGCAGATGTCCACGTTTTGAAGTCCCCTGATACCGAAAAAGTGGTTTTTAAACAATGTCTCTCTATGTGCGTGTGTGTCTGACTGTCTATGTGTGTGTGACCACGATAGCGGTCAAACCGCTACAAGTATCAATTGCAAATTTTGTATTTACGAATATAATTTCCCTCTTGAGATCTGATTAGATTTTCAGTAACATCGACAGACCGGAAGTAGTAGTTTACTTCAGTGAAAGAATTGAATTTTGCCGTTATTTCGTCAACTACTAAGTTTAAACAAATTTATAAAGAATTCATATGTACATAGAATTAAAATTCAGAACAATTATATTTAAAAAGTTTTTCGAAATTCCTACCGGAAGTAGGTTTTTTACTCTTATCGAAAATTAGCTTTTTGCGAATATTTCGCAAGTCATGCTTTTTAGACAGATACATTACGTGTATAAATGTATTTAAAACATAATTTCCAATATCTTTTGTATAAAACAAATTTCAAAATTCAAGCCGGAAATACGACTTTTACCCCTATCAAATAGAGATTTTTTGCAAATATGTCGGAAATTATGCACTCTATATATATTTATCAAGAGTACAAAAGTACTTAATGCTGGATTTGCAATATTTTTGTATAAATGAAATTTCAAAATTCGGACCGGAAGTAACACTTTTACTCTCAGGGAGTAGCATTTTTTCTGGAATATCTTGCAAAGTATGCATTCTATAGGTATTTATTAAGAGAATAGAAGTACTGAGAATAGGGTTTTGAATAATTTTTGTGTAAAAAAGTTCTTAAAATAGTATAGTTTGAAACGCTCATACGTATAAGGAAGTCGTGTGGTGGCCACACCTCATTTTTTTTGTATAGAAGTTCGACAACCTCGGTGCATTACCATGTTTTTTTTCGGTAAATAGAAGTATATTACTAGCTGTCCATCAATCTCTTCGAGCTTGAATCGCCTTTCGCGTCCGCTTACAATTTTATTACAGTTCCCTGTAAAACGCCTACAAAATCATTTTTGATTTTCTAAACTTTTGGCACACCTTGTATAGACGTATATTTTTGTCCACGAACTGCTGTCACGGTGGCAGGTGGAACGGCAATTTAGAGCATCTTAACGTCAGTCTGACTTTTCGTTGTTGAAGTTTGAAATTTAGATGCTATTTAGCGTAATACTAATACTTGACACTAAAAGATTCATAGTGTTATTAATTTTACGCAATGAAAGGACTAAATCATTATTAAAATAGTAATATCATATTTATTTTAGTTTTGCATAATTTAACCTGTCAATTATCATGGCCCACAAACGTCATTTCTGGGCTGTAATATTTAATAATAATCATACATCTTTTGACATACCTTTTGAGCTTTGTTATAATGCAAATTTGTGAACAATGCATGCCCATTACGCAGAAGAAGCAAGTTTTAAATAAAATGTTGGTATAGAATAGTATGACTTATTAATTTTATTTATAATAGTTTCATTTGTCTGCTCTGAAATTGTTCCTGTCAAAGTGAGTTTGCAGTGGCATTGAGTCGTCGCCTGTAGATCGCGCTCTGGCTATGTCGGTTGCTGAGACGATCCTATTATAATTTAAATATTTAGTAGTGACGCTGGTAGTTGAAGTAAAAAGAATAACCAAAAATAATACAGACCGACGTGGGAATATCTGTGTAAACATTTTGCTTACACACACTGTAAAAAGAATATAATTCGTTATTTTTGGATCATTTAGTGATTCTTATTTAGTATTTAAGGAAAAACAACACAAAAAGGTAGTTCATGATTACAAACAATCGATCGAAATAAGAGCCACCAGCCTGGGACACGATCATCATGAACCATCATCAGAATGTTTGATTAAGAATTTGATTTAATGGTGTATTTTCAAACATATCCCATTAAATGAGTGAACGCTGACCATACTTCAAACTTTCTACTGACAATCAAATTATTTAGTAGTAGAAATTGTCGAATTAGGCTGGAATATTTACTTTAATAAATTGAATAGTTACAAAACAATTGTCATTACATTGGAATTTGATTCGTCTGTCATCTAGTGATAATAATAAGAATCATATTTTAAGGTAATTGCCTAATATATAGGCAAAACTAAAATTTTCTCATTAATATTTTAGTCATTTCGCTGTATAAAATTTGTAATTTCATATCTTTTTGTGTCAAGGTCTATAATAAATATCGATGGAGCTTAAAAACATGAACCATGAAATATCAGACAGATGTCAGGGTGTTTAACCTTTTTTTTGAAATAATTGTCATCATGAAAGCAGTTCGATTTCATCACGAACTGAAATCGATTGATCGTTTTGACGTTTTATAACCTGCAATTAAATTTTTGTGAAATTGCCAACATTAATCAAAAGTCAGATGGACTTTTTCTGACAATTCTGACGTTTCCTGTAACATTTAAGCCACCTAACGTGAATGTTGAGTTGACCAACATTTCGCGTATGCTCTAGTTAAATATATCGGTGTTAAAATAATAATAGATGAGTAAAGATGGCTACACCCTTTAACTGTTACTTAATTTTATTTTAATAATATACTATGTTCACCAATTTTGATCAGCATCTGGGGCGTAATGCTTAAATTATTTTTTCTAAGGAAGGGGTGCTTTTGTGTAATAAAGTAGATCGCGATCTTAAGGTAAATGATAATTAGTGAATTACCATGTATGATAAATTTTTAAATCGCATTGTCTTTATATGTAGTAGTAGTTCCATGTTTAAAATAGTAATTACATTACCCTTTAAATCGTTAGATTAAAGGTGATATGTATGCATGATGTATTCGTTTCTTTGAATTACAATTAACGTAGGGCTTCCGGGACAATAGTCAATAGAAATAAATTTATATGACGTTCGTTGCAAATAATCAAGCACATCAGTGCTCCATAATGTTTGTCATAAAATGTCGATATAAGTCATCAAGTGCTGATTATTCAATTTACTCTTTCCCCCTATTTTTTTCTTTTTATTTAGGACACATTAATTTAATAGAATACTTGCTCTTTTTGTTATTCCATGAAACTCTTCGAGTTTGAATTGCTTCTTTCGAACGTGACCACTGCCAGTCGCAGAGGCACTTGAATTTTAACGGTTATAAATATTCTCTTAATTAGTTTATGAATGAAGATGCAAATTAAATTAAATATATCTAGAAATTAATTATACATTATTGTGGCATCTATAATTATAGACAAATGGATTTATTAACTAAAAAATTTCCCATAAAATGTTTAACGTTTCTATAGAATTTACTGAAAGCTGATTACTTGGAACATTTCGTTGACATTCAAGTTTGATATAATGCGTGTGCACCTAGTCTA
The DNA here is from genome assembly GCA_963170755.1 of Amphimallon solstitiale. NCBI lineage: Eukaryota > Metazoa > Arthropoda > Insecta > Coleoptera > Scarabaeidae > Amphimallon > Amphimallon solstitiale. The sequence continues at coordinate 165,019,170 of OY720676.1, read as the reverse complement.
AGTTGAATGTAAGTAGGCCGAACAGGTAAACCTAAGATGGTTGTATGATCAAGATTTGTTGTATCATATATAAATTTCTTTGTTTTTTAAATTTGGTAGTACTCTAACTCTATTTGTCCCAAGTTTTATGATAAACGTTGCCCATACGTTAAATTTTCTTGCAAACTGTCATCGTGGTGACAGTTCGATCTATTGCGAGAATGAATTGTCAAATTGAATGTCATTGTAGACATACCGTGCCTTCAATTATTTTTTTTTAGAATAACCTACGATTTCAATATTAATTTGAAAACACTGTGGAACTTTTCAATAAATTGACTTAACTATGACAGTAGTCAAAATGCCAAAACATTACTGTAGCACAGTATTCCCAAATTAATATTGATATCATAAGCTACTCTAAATTTAAATTAAAGACGCAGTATGTATATTTGTATGTAGAAAGATGAGAGAGATGTGTCCAAGACATTAAAGATACGATAAATGACTGATACAATAGTAATAATAATAATAATTGATAATGCAATAAAATGTAAATATTAACGGTTATAATATTTCTTTCAGTGGACGTTAAATGTTATTAATCGCGCCTTTGCTTTAATTTTTAAAACTACGATATAGGAAACTGTACCCGAATGACCGACAATGTAGAGTAATTACAACCGCAGTTCAGTTTCTTCTTGTTTATGAATGAAGACGCATATTAAGCAAAATGTCTCTTAGAAATAAATTAAATATTATTGTGACATTTATAATTAGTGGCAAATGAATTTATTTATTAAGACTTTGCCCAAAAAGCGAACAACATTTCTATATAATTTACTGAACGCTGATATTTAGAACAATTTTGTTGACATTCAGGTTTTGTATGAATTGTGTGCATCTTCTTCTTTATTGTGGCTTTGAGTTAGACTATTTAGTCTTTTACTCTTCATCTGAGTGCGGTGAATCTTGGATTGTTGAAGTTGAATTTGATTAGCTATTGTTTATCTTTATTTTGATTAAGAATTAAAGTAGAACCATTTTAGGTCTTTTGCGTTTGAAATTTTCATTTCCATCATATGCAAGTGCTCTTTTAAGATTTTGATTTGAGTGGTTTTCCATCTGGTTATAGAAACTGAGCGCTCTTTCCTTGATGTAGTCAATAATGGTTGGGGTATTTGTTTCATTCATTATTTGATTATTTCTCATATACCAAGGAGCATTTAGTATCATTCTAAGACTGATGTTTTGTATTATTTGCAGTTTTTTGATGTTGGTCTTGCACATATGCACCCATATTGGGCATGCATATGTGAATATTGGACCTAATACTTGTTTGTAAAGTAGAATTTTGTTGTTCGTGTTCGCTGGCTTTTTCTGCCTATAAGAGGCCATAGTTGACATCTTGTTTGTTTGGTTTTGGTTATCGTTTTTGCTATGTGTGTGTTATAATTGAACTTTATATCCAGGTATATTCCCAGGTATTTAATTTCTCTACTCCATGGTATAGTGTTGTTGTTGATGATTATTTCGTTGTCTGTTGTTTTCAGATTCCTTTGAAAGATTATTGCTTGGGATTTGTCTTCGTTTATTGTTGTCCTCCATTGTTTGAACCATTTTATCGTGTTGTCTAGGTGCGTTTAGTTGCTGCTAGCTCTGTTCTTTTCCTTTATTAGTTCTTTAATATGATGTGGTAGACTACCTGATTTATATATCCTTTCTATTTTGATGGTGTTATTTTCAACAGCGTTTGTTATTTTATCTTGTAGTGATTTTATGTTCTGTTCTAATTCTGCAGTGTTTTGTATTTTAGGACCTGCAGTGATGGTTTGTTCTAGTTCTGTTTTGTAGCCGGCCCAGTCTGTCTTGAAGGTGTGATATGTTCTTTCGGTTATGTCTTCGTTCCAAGTTATTATAATTGGATTGTGATCAGAGCTCATGACACTTTCAGTTTCTATCTATATGGTTTTCTTAATGCTTTTACTGATTGCTAAGTCTAATTGTCTAATTGTGTGCATCTAGCCCAAGGTGAACGTCGACAGACCAAAAAAAAAAACCAAGTTATTCGTTCTATAAAATTGGTAGTACCATGCCTTGTGTCAAGTTTACGATAAAAATAGTGTATACTTCAAATTTTTTGACAGACTGTCATCGTAACACTTATACGACAATGAAAAGTTGATGTTTAACCAAATTGTCGTTCCACCTGTCATCGTGACAATACTTCGTTGTAGTGTATTCGTTCACATATAAACTTGTGAGATCGAAATGTCAGACGGACAGTGCTTAACCAAATTGTCTTTCCAATTGTCAAATGAAATTAACAACATAACATGATGAACTTTAACAAAACATGTTTTAAACTTACAGGTCATTGAGAGAATTAATTAATTTTCATATTACGCTTTAATAGTATATATATATGTACTTTGTGAAACCCAATCAAAAATCTTGCTGGCTCCTAATACCATTTAACCGAAAATGTACTTCTGATTAGTTTGTGCCAACCCGCATAGTCGCATACTTTAAATGCTTGCTTTTATAACTGAATTGATAAACGAAATTACATAAATGCTTATGGGAATTTTATATATTTGATGTATTTATGTTATTTCGAAGTGTTTCGGACACATCTGACAAATAAAGAAACCTCAGATGATTCTTTATTTAGGCTTGCTTCGGTACTTCTTTCGCGAGAAGTGACGACATTTCGATGACATATATAATTTTTATTTAATATATCTTAATAAAATATAGAAAGATCGTTATATTTGTCACTGTACTTACGTGCGATAATACACTTTAAACGTGAATAGATAGTCATTATATGTATGTATTGCACGACTGGTGCTTTTCGCCAATTTTGACGTTTCCCGGCAAATGCCATATCGCGAACTCAAACTGATTTGACGGTTTTGATAATTTATAACCTGAAATTGAATTTTTCGTGCGTTTAACTTAACCTTATCCGAAGTTTGATGTGTCACGGTCATCTGTATCGATCCACCGCCATTTTAAAATCGAACCTAGTCCATATTTTTTATTTTACACGTAGGCCTTATGGCAAAATACTATGATTCATACTCTTTTTCTGCACGTTCTAAAATTTTCAAAAACTCCTTTCGGGCCCTCGTTCTCTCTTCGGAGACGTGAAAAATGGCCTAAGGCACGTGGGACCGTGGTCCCCGTCGCGTGACACTTTCGTTCCCACCGTAGATGCGCCAGGTTCTCAGAAAACTGTCTCCCCAATTCGTCAATTTTGGGGTATAGCTTTGCCGTTTTAATCGTTCGTGTTAAAAAGAGCGAGACAATTGGCTTTTAGTATATATAATTGTGAAACTTAAATTCCTCTATTTGAAAATTATTATGTTTGTATATTAATTGCGACAGGCTCGGACTCGAGGAAAGAAAAATCAATTTCTCGGCACTGCGTGCACATTGGACCGCGATTTCTTTTTTGTACGGGCAATACTCATATTTTTCTTTCACCCCCTTTTTTTAATGACGCTATTTAAAACTAACCCTGTATAGTCGATATTGATACAAAATGATTTGTTGTACATTGTTATAAACGGTATTTTACTAGAAGCATCAGTGTACATGGCACGTTGTACGATATAGTTACATTGAACAGCGAAAACCCAATCGTTTGTGCGAGTCCTTTATTATTGCGTCTGAAGATGTTTCCTTTTACGTCATCGTTGTTCGCGCCATCTATACCGGAACGCTCCACTGACCAGGAAACAAAAGAAAACAATAAAAGCGGATACAAGGCAACGGACGTCGGTCGTACCGGGCAATATGTGGAGGAGTAGGGAACAACGAAGGACTGGAGACGCTATACGGGGAGGACATGGAACTTTTTTAAGGACAGAAAAGTGTTTCAGCCGCACATTCGGTTCGAATTTTGATGGCAATCGTAAAACGCGAACGTTTATTTTGCAATATACGATACAGATCGACCAGAAACACCCCGATAATCAACACGGGGGCGTCTCTTTTCAGTGCGCGACATCCTGCTCGTGCATCTGTCTCTCTTTCAGAAGCAAGGACCGTGGAAAAAATGATTTGTGCTCGGTGTACTTTATGATGTGGAAAAATAATAAGTACGGGTCCAATATGATTGCCTTTACGACCGTTGTAATGACGTGTTACGCCACCAATATCACCGCTGTCGACCCCTGCGAGTTTGCCGCATCTGGGGAAAGAGAAAGATCGTATGTTGGAAAGAAAAACAGCGGCGTCACAATAAAGTAGCAAGGTGATGTTGTTTCAACCTGCAAAAATAACAAATAAAGGACTTGGGACATACTTATGATTAATGATGTATTAATTTAACATAAGAAGAGTGCAAGTAATATTGAATAGAAAAATATACTGATTACATGTCCATTAATTTAAATAAACTTTTCTAGCTTCTTCAACTACTTAAATTATGGAGAAATGAAATTTATTCGTAAAGTTTCTAACCGATATATTCACCATTGGGGAAACTCAAAATTAAGGGCCTTAATTCATTTCACGGGCATAAAGCGCATCCCACATTTTACAAATCAATTTCATAGAATATTACTTAAGAATTCTTCCATAAAGTTTTGCACCATTCTTTGTAAAGTAGTCGGTGGACTATATGAGGATTTTCTCCGTTATTATTAGTAGTCCTACAGCCAGGCATACCTTTGCTTATATTCGTATTACCTATATATTGCACTAGTGGAGGGGATAATATACTTGCAAACACATATAATTAATAATAAACCCAAAATTATTCAAATCTTGTTATGTGTGTTGCTAATAATATCTCCTCTCTTACCTAGTCATTCAATTTTACTCAAATAATCTCATGTTATAATGTGATAATGATAATGTAACACTCAGTATATAATATTTTAAATTTCTGTACCGAATTTATTATCTCATATGATATTATATATTTCTTTATTTCTTTAAAATATGCTCAAACACTTTCTCAGTTTTATTCTTAATCAATTTAATTTTCTATAATGATAATATTCTTAATGCATTTAGAAATAAATGTTTATCTCCTGACTCTTTCAAATAGTAATTTAAAAGTCATCACTTCTTTATGGAATTAATTTTCTAAAAATGAAACTAGTTTTTATTTTGACCACGCAGTACTAGTATTACATTTACTTTTATAAAGATGTCGCACTGGTATTTGCCGTTATAACTGCTACATAAAAATAACAATCTAAATGCTTCAAATAATTCTGTTGTAATTATTCTTTTGATTATGTGAATATTTCTGTTAATGAATTATCCCTCTCATAGGATACCAATCGTACGGTATGTATACTTTTACTCTCACAATTAACTTTATAAATGCTATTTTATTTTGTTTACTTGCAGGTCATTGACTTATCAACATTCTATTTCCCATATAAAAAATGTCTAGCACAATGTTTCTACTTTACCAAATAAAAGAAGAATTTCACCACAATAATCGTTTAATAACAATAAATATTTAAATCTTGATTCGAAAATATAGCCAATATAATTATACGACATGTACATAAATTGTTTAACCTGTCTAATTGTACCTGTAAATTTATTGATAAATGAAGGATGTCCAACAAAGGTTATCTATTCGATAAGGTATGTACAAAATCCCATTTAATGTATATTTTTCAATTTTGCATGCATTAGGCCACACAATTTAATTATTTATAAATAACTTTCGACTATAAAATATTCAAACAAGTTTGAAGGTATGTTTTAGTATCAAGGTCATGTAAATTCATTTATATGTGCATTCTGAACTTCTTATTAAAATAGAGATTTAAACTTTTCACAATAAGTATTTCTATTCTTGTTTAATACTATTAAGCAATTCTTAACAATATTTATGACTTTTACTCGATGTAAACTAAAATAAATTCAAGTTTTTCCTTATATAGAAATTATACAACCTCTTATTAACATTTATCTTCTTTCTCTGCTATTCAAGTAATATTTTCCTTTTTCCTCACAGGTTCTGGTAACACGTTCGTTGATAACCACAGTGGATCTTCTATATTTGAAAAAAAACAACCTTCCTGGACTCGTTCTGTGCCTCGGATGACTCTCTGGATCTCTCCTAGTATGACTTCTGGTGTATCCTCGTTCTAATCCTGGATCTGGAACTTCTTCGGGTATATCTAACAGGATGTATCTTGTTGTGTCCTCGAAAATTACAGGAAATCTTCTGGATTTTAATGCAGCTGTACTTTTATCTCGACTTAACACTGGAACTAGACCTCTTCGGAATTATATGGTTCCCCGGATCCTTTTAATTAATTTAACATATAACTGGAACGACATCTGTGTTTCTAACTAGTAGGAACTTCTCGTTTTATACTATAAACTGGACTTTGATAACTGGAATCCCTCTTTGGTCTCACGTACTACTGATGAATTTAAAATTCCGCTCGGACTTGGTTAATATTTGGTAAGTACTATTTAAATATTCCTTTCCTTCGTAAATATCTTCTTTTACCATCCAGGATATCTTTTAATTCGATAATAATAAAATTATTCTATAATTTTATGCTTCTCTATAATAATTTTTTATTCTACCATCAAATAAATATTTTCTATGCTGAAAGAAACACTTTTCTCACCAACTTTCGCGGTTTTCGTGAATTTAAAGTATACTTTTCGGAATAAAATCGTGATTTTCCGAAAATTACACGCACCTTGCTTGAAAAATATTTTCAATCTCTTTTGTTTGTTTTTCGTCACCAAGACAATATTTTCGTTTTTTAATTTCATCCAATTAAATTCCTTTTTTCATAATTCTTGTTCAAAATGGTATTATAAAATTTTATTGATACGTTTCAGTGCTTTCTAAATTTCAGTATACCTTCTATATTAAATCTCTAATAATGTATAATAATGAATTACTAAGACTTCGTACTTCACAAAACATTACTAACAAAATTTTATGTAAATGTCAATTTTGACAGATCCGCTTATTCAAACTTTACCCGCGAATTATTTACTAAGTTGTTTCCTTCATACTTCAACATTCAACACTAAATTACTTTTCTTTACGTAATTGTTAATTAGACAAATTTTACAAGATAATAAACTACATTTTTACATAAATAATAACTTTAAATCTCTATTTTCAGAATCCAATGAAAATTACTGCAACCAAGAACCTGGTCTACTACTACTCCTTCAAGTAATGTTTTCATAATTGACTGCACACATCTTTACTATAATAAATAACATTTTAAGTATACAACTGTTCTTCTTTAGTTTAAATATTTTAATTTAACATACATAAATAAAAATTAGTACACTTAAATAATCCTTCAAACTTATACAAAAATATACAGTGCCAATCACTCATATTATTACTCAGCACAATATATATCAAAACAATTTAGCAAATGAGGTGTGTGCACCATAGGACTTTTACAAATGTTTTCATAAATTAAATTAAAAATACTTTTGTACTCCTAATAAATCTGTGTAGAATGCATTATTTACGGGGCTGTTTGATAAAAACGTCCCATCTCGTAACTTCTTTATTCATTATTCGATTTCTACACATAAAAGAAGTAAGTGATAAACTCTATAAACTGGCCCTAATACCAATGTTCTTCAACGCTGTTTTGAATACTTAGCAATAATATATAAATTTAACTCAAAAAGCTCACGCACCAGAGGAAAATGATAGAGGCGGAAGAGAAAAATTTAATCATTTTACAAAACAATCGAAATTTCTACAGAAAAATTATTTGGACCGATGGATGCACCTAATGGCGTTTTTAACAGAATAAGTCATTGGTATTGAAGTCAAGAAAATCCTAGAATTATCCATAAAAATATTTTTCAAAGTGTTCAATATGTGGTGCCATATTTTAAGTGATCAATTAATTCGACCACTTTTTTTTATAAATGATACTCTTAATCAAGAAAAATATTATCAGCTGCTTTCTGAAGACCTCGACAATTTTTTAGAAGATCTACCTCTGCCAGAACTAAATACAGCGTTTTTTCAACAAGATGGGGCCGCTCCTCATAACGCCAGGAAGAACGTCAATTGGTTAAATAAAAAAAATAATTAGTGCAATATGGATATGGACGGATGGACCAATTCAATGGCTTGTGCGCTTCCCAGATTTTACACCACTCGATTTTTGGCTTTGGAGCTCTCTTCAGGTTGGTGTGTACATAACGCGCTCTGAAAGCGAATTAATCTTCACAGAGGATCACTAAGATTTGTTGAGAAATACCTCAAAATTTAATACAAAATGCGGTTTTGGGAGTGACTTGGAGGTTACAGTTGTGTGTGGAGTACCAACTGTGGCGGCTAGTTTGAACAGTATATGTAAATAAATGTAATATAAATGCATATAATAACTGATTGATTGGAGAGTTACTTGTTGAAACTTCATTTTAATAATTAATAAGTAAAAAACACAAATTTTAGTTTCAAAAATATTTAATGTAGACACTACATATTGCTGTGACTTTCAAAATTAAATAAAAATAAGAATGTTAAGAATTAGCTTAGTTGTTAAAAAGGAATAATAATTTTTATTTTAAAACGTTTATTTTTAAGTTTTAAGCATTAGACAAGACAGGTAACACAAGGGTATAATGGGTTGCCTATGTTTAAAGGTAAACAAATATATTTTTATTAGTATATTTTAAGTTGAATGAGTATTAAAAATTAAGTACAAGACAAATACAAAACAAAACAATAGGTTTTATGCTGTCTAAAAGACACATAAATGCCATATGAATGAAAACAAAAAACAAAACGTGCTTGAAAAAAAATGATGCAGTCTTGAAACACAATTTTGTGTGAATAAATGTAAAATTCAAACATGCATAATGGTGCCAATTCATGAGAAAGTTACTATAATCATACTTAAAAATATAGCAAATACCCTCATATCCTTTTACTAGTCATAGATATAAGTTCATCTATGACTAGTAAAAGGATATGAGTCAAAACATTTATAATACGATATATTCGATGGCAATGTTCTGTATAAATAATAACTGTACGAATACAAAAATACATTTATAAGTTTTTATACGCATAACGCAAGAGCTTCAATAGACTATGGAAATGGTCATGCGTGGTTTAAAAATCTACAAAAGAAAAATGCAGTGTCAGTATTGTTAAGTAACAGATGGATATATACAGGCTGTCCGGGCAATAAAAAGACTGACTAGAAGAAATGTAAAGTGCTACCAGAAACAAACCCATATGTTATCGTAATAACGAAGAAATCAAAAATATAATTTTTTGGTGAAATTCTTAGACAAGAAATTTACATTATGGTCCTGGCAAATATCATTCGTATGTTGGATGTTCGTAAATATACACATAAAAATACAATAAAAATACAAAAAACGTTCGGTCAGGCTAGAATAATCCTACAGTGTTTATTATAATCACAATAGGACTATTGACTATTTATACCCAGCGCATTATGATAATTCAGTGACGTGTGTTTTTTTGTAAAAATATCGCTAAGGGTTATTAAACTTGAAAACGGATCAACAGCTTTGTATTTAGCTAGAAAGTGTAAATACTTTAGTAACTTTGCGGGAACACTTTTGTATTTACTCTTTCTCTGTTCACATTAAATAAAATGGAAAAGGACCGATATGTGAAACAGGTGGATTATTACTATTTTCTTTCTCACGTATGCGCCTTGCAACTGTAAAAATACATATCCTGATACGACGGATGCCTATGATTAGAAAAACGTTCCGCATATAAACCTTTAACCCTTCGGAGATCGCGGGCTAGTTTGCAGCGCGGTAGGTCGCGGTGTATCTATCAGATACATGTAGCGTTTCTATAGGTTTGGGGCTATTTTGATTTGATTATTCTTTGACCTTAGGATACTCTTGCGAATCATAGTCTCCAGTATTTTCTAGATCTTCATCGTTAGATTGTTCTGTATCAGAATTTGCATCACGCGTATCTACAAAATCTTCCTGTTCAACGTCGCTTTCATCTTCAAACTCAAATGTTGCATCATCTACTTCGTCATCCGATTCCAACAACAGTCGGCGAACCTCTTCAACGTCTCTAGAGTTTGTTAAGTCAAATGTTTGTTTATTCATTGTCTCAAAGATATAACACTTCTAACGAACCCTGTAAGGTCACCTATGGGGTCACGGTATCTGACAGATACAAAGCGTGCTTTCCGATCAAACTACAACAAATAACTAAAACATGTAATTCCCTAGCAAGAAACTAAACATGGTAGAGTGTTTAGAAAGAGTAATGTCACAGCTATACGCAAGCGCAGTACGCTATCGTTTGTCATATAGGAAATATAACCTAAACCATTGCTCGTGTATCTAATGGATACACCGCGACCTCCGAAGGGTTAACTGCTCTTCCTTTTCCACCTGTTTCACCTTAAAGATACATCATATTCCATAATTCCTACATTGTAAAAGCAATGCCGATAACTAAGCATGAATACACATTCGCGGCTGAAACTATAATGAACATTTACCTGTCTTGAGTGCCTAGGTATAATACATGCAAGCGCGCGCTCTCCATTCGTCATACCGCGGTCGTCCAGGTTCGGCATAAGGCGAATTATTTTTCTTATTTTTTTTTCTGCCATATGCGTACGAATAAAGACTTTATATTTTGGGAATCATTTTTTTAGCATTACAGCTATCGATTTCTGATATTCCGTTTTTTTGCCCGGACACCCGATACATTGTTGACAGATGTATGTACTAAATTTTAAATAATTTTAAAATTAGTTTTTCTCAGTTCTTATTATAATTTTCTGCTTTAGCACTGATAATTATTTATATAATTATGAACATTTTTAATTTTAAAAATTTACCCACGTGAGATTCATACACACGCGCACCTGATTAGAGATCGGGAGCTGGTGGGTTCGAATCTCACCAGTGCATTAAAGTATTCTTTTCATTTTTTTAAGCAAATTTCAATGTTGATTTATTTAACGTTAAGAAATAGAAATTGATACTTTCATAAATCATTAAATTAATGTCATCCTTTACAATTTCAATAATAATTAATCCGTATTCTTTCTTAATTTAATTTTGCAAGGAATATTTTTATAGCGTTTTCTAGGAGATTAGAAACAATTTGATGTACACTCATATGCAAAATGTTATTTCAATAACGTACAGTCAAATAAATAATTTAAGTTACTTCATGATCAAAATCTCTTATTAACGTTATAACTTTTAGAACTTTCAATTAAAACATGCTCTGTTCTTACATTACTATTTTTAACATTCTACTTTATGTAATATTAAATTCATATTTACTGGGTGATCCCTTCTTTTGTCATACAGTTTTTTATTCTCTACTAGTTGCGCTGTCATTCATATTTACTTTTGAAAATGAATATTATGTGATTATATTATTAAGTATTTTATTAGCTGTCACTTTTACAAAGCAAACCATGGTAAATAAATTATAACCACGACAGTATATTTAAAAAACCACATCTCTGAGGTCATTTGTTTTTTACTACGCCACTGGACGAATAACATGAACGTGAAACGGGAGTTTTATAATGGCAACAGCAAAACGTAGGATAGGACTATTTGTTATCTGCGGTTCAGGTTAATATACCTGCTAATATGGTCGTATAAAGTTCGTGCTCTCTCTGTCTTCCTGTCCATACGTCGATCTCTTCTTCTTCTTCTCACTTTTTTTTATATATACATGATGTGTACGTGTGTGTATTTATACCCACATCTACCAGGGATACTGGTGTAATACGTGGAAGAATCCCGTTTGATTTATGATCGGCCGTTATACCGAAATCTGCCTGGCAAAACAGATGGCGCTAGTTCGTGCCGGCTAATTCGAAATTTACGTGTGTTATTATTTATTTTTATTGGAAGGTGGGTGGGTAATGATGGCGGTTAGCGATTTAATTAGCGTAATAAATGCGATAATCGGGGACTGACCCGCGCGCAGTTCTTTAATGGTTTCTACTCATTTAGTTCGAAATATGTATGACTCAATAATTATACGGTACAATACTTTATTATCTAACTTAATTTGTTAGGAAACTTGTAATTTAGATGGGCGATTAGATGTTCATATTTTTTCGCCACATAAGCGCATGTACAGGGACTACGGAAAAGATTGGAAGTATATAGAAAATTGGCGTGTCATGTGGTGGTGAAATTTCTCTAAATTAATAGAGGAAAAATGGGGGATCGAGAAATGTAGATGTTGTCAGTGAAAGAGAAATTATTCACGCCCTCTTCATTATTCCAAGCTACATCATAATTATCAATAGTACAGGGTTAATTTAAAAGTAACTTTTGTAATAATTCAATTAGTTGTTCGTGTTTAGAGAAACGGAAAAATATTAACATTATTTGTTTTTTTTTTTGAGCAATGCAGAACAAAGTTTCTCAGAAGTTATTTAGCTTTTAATAGCTTTTCGTTGCTTTACGGAAGAATTACAAAGTGTTAACCGAATAGAAGGAAAAATTTGAAATAATGATGTTATAATTTATTTTGGAATAAAATAGTAACGGCTAACAAGTAGTTAAAATCAAGCGTGGTATACCCCAAGAATCTATATATGGTCCAGTTTTAATTAATAATAATAATTATATATTACACCGGACGTGCCAGGTTTAAATTACGACGGAACAAAGAAATAATGTAAACACCACGCAGTTACTGAATAGAACTATTCATATGGTGAACTGCAACATCTGTTGTTGTTCCGAAAACGACAGCAAAAAAGTGCATTTTACTCGTAAATTCCTTTCTTCATCGGCATAGGTAGAAGCGCGAGGGGTTTTTAAAATTTATTATATTCACATTGGATTTCGTAAGATAAATAAAGTTGTATATGTATATACCTATTCATACTTATGTTAGTTTTGATTTTTCATTGTTTTAGACTGTTAATTATATACATCGTAGTTTTTGTAATAGTTCCTGTTTAACACCGTTTCATTGAATCTACTTCTCCCAATTATCTTGATGTAAGTGTGCACTGGATTTTGTTAAGTTTCAATAACGTACGCATACATTTATAGTTATCATTTATTTAGATCTAGAACATTGTTGATATTGCTTTTTCAGATGTGATATGGAAGAACTTCGAGAGTGAAACAATGGCGAGTTGGATTTAGGGTCATACTGATTGTATGTCCATTGTCAGATAATGTATAAATTCAAAATAATAATGGACCTAAAATTTAACCCTGAGGCACTCCTCTACACGTCGCTAGACACTTAGATTCACAATCATCAATGGATGCCCACTGAATCCTATCTGAGAGATAAGACTTCAGCAAAGCAATCGCGTCACAATGGAAATCAATGTCACGCATTATAGATAATAGAATCAGATTATCAGAGGTATTAAAGGATTTGCTGAAATTCAATAAAACTATCAACGTACACGTACTCTATCAGCAGTGCCAATTAAGTCATCTGATAAATTCAGCAAAGTGGTGGTACAACTATGGCCACGTCGAAATCCAGACTTGCACAAAAACAGGAAGGAATACGCACTCCATATTTTTTTCAGGAATTTTACTTAGGGATGCAGTAAGTTGTTCTAACTTCGGCTGGGGAATAATTTCGGTTTTTTTTTCAAGATCAAGAAAAGCCCCATCTACAAAACAGCTATTAATTAAATGGATTTGTGTAAATTTAGTCTTAGATTCATTTCACAGTCTTTGTAGAAATCGAAATAATATCCGTAAGCCAAGGTTTGCTTAGGTCTTGTAATCCGAACTGGTTTCAACTGCGCACTTATTTTAAATAATTCAAAAACATTATTATTAAAGTAATTTTATAATTCACATTTCTTATTTTCATAAATGATTCCTTCTATAGTTTGAGCACCGGCAATAAGACAGAAAAGAGCTTTGGAAAACTATAAATTATTAGTTACTATAAATAAATAGATATATAATATCCGAGAACTAATAACATTTTTGGGAATTATATCAAAACAAAACAATTTAAAATACGGTTTAATTATAATGGTAATATAATCAACAACAATTTCCTAATATAAAGTTTTAATTGACATTGTGTAAAGATAATATGGTATATTATAGTTAATATATTTCAAAAAGTGCTTATTCATATCTCCATTAATTGTAATTGTTTGCAAATTCTTGTATTTGCATTACAATATAATCTACTAAAAGGATATTTCCTTGACCTTCAAATGCATGTATATAACAAGAAAGTGATTTGCAAAATGGTTAATTAAAAAAGAAATTATGAATTATAGAAGGTTCATTAAAATAATTATGAGCAGTATAATATTATATGATATATAATTTAACAAAAATTCCTTTCCATTCAGGATGGTCCTAGAAATAATTACATTATAAATTTTAATTTGGAATTTTGTCTTTGACGAAACGAATATCTGACTCGGTAGTGAGCACGGCAATTCTCTCAATTCGTACAAGACGACTCCCTCAAAATCTGACAGGGCGGGCTGGAGGATCCTTATCGATGTGTCCTTTATATCCTTTGCGCGAAAGAATGTAAGTTTTCTGCTTCGCTAGTCCATCACAGTTGTTTTTTTTTTAAGAAGAGTCCTTCGATGCTCTGTCCTAGGAAGAATCGATTTCTCAGTTGAAATTATTGTACCCATCAATTGAGACCGTTTTCTTTTTCTAAATTTCGTTAACATTTCTTGTTTTGTCTCCATCTTTTCTCTTTCTTATCATCTCGAAAAACAATATACTTGGGTTAACATTGATGGAACTAGAAATAGTATATAAAGGAAATGTTTTAACATACCGGAATGCCTTTATTTTATTTTATTTTACTTTATATTGTCTTAGGACATTTTGAATGTTTTTTTGAAAGCATGAATTTCCGATACACGTAAAGATAAAATCTTATATATAAAAATGGATGTATGTGTATGGGTGTATATCTTTCATATAGACTCCGGAATCGCTAAACCGATTTTGATGACATTTTCAGGAAAACTCTAGCATAGTCTGGAACGTATTCCTGTGAAGTTTGGTGCAGATCAGACTAAAAATAAAAACATTTTCCATCATTTAATCTTTTTGATACCGGCTCAGCTGTGATTATTGAGTAATTAGAATAGTACTAACCCATGTAGTTGCACTAATGATCTTATTTACATAGGATCACCTGTGATTTTTTAGTGGTTAGATTAAAAGTGGATGTATGTCCGAAACCGCTGAACAGATTTTGATAAAATTTTCAGATAGTCTGGAGAGTGTTCCTGTGAAGGTTGGCATCTATAATATTGGTTATTTTTTGAACGTAGCGATGCGCGCCGGATATCGGTAGTATTGTATAATAGTCATTGGCAAGAGTGCGAAGATATAATAATTAAATAACATCTCACAATAATAATGTTAAGAATAGTACGACTTTTATTTCAAAGACACACTAATACTAAACCTCAAACAAATTATACTTAAAGTAAAACCAAAAATTCTATATATGTATGGAATATATTTGAAAAAATAAAATATCTTCTTGGCAGTAGTGGCAAGAATAATACGATGAGCAAAAGTAATAACAATATGACAAGTGGCAGTCATTTAAAAAGACATTGAAAAACATAGAATGTAAAATCAAATATATATGAATGAAAATGTAAACAAATAAGTATGGGACAGTTGGTATTACTTATGCAGTCCCTTCAAAAGGTTTAGGTCTACCATAAACATGTGCATTCAAAGCAAATACATATGTAATAACGACGCAACTATGTTATTAAAAAATTACGTGTAGAACTGTTGATATTATGAAAAATATAGAATGTAAAAATCACTCATGTATATATGAAAATGTAAACAAATAAGCATAGGACAGCCGGTATTATTTATGCAGTCCCACTTTTGCTCATCATATTATTATTGCCACTACTGCCAAGAAGATATTTCATTTTTTCAATACATTTGTATATTTGCCTAAGAATTTTGATATATTTTATGGAATATATATACATGTACTGTGCTACTGGGCATCTGAAAATGTATATTCTTATTCAAGCTGCCTATTTCTCAATCCCTGTATGAAACATAATTCAGCTGTTTGTTAAGTAGCCGTGCTGCAACCGCTCGCTGTATATCTCAAACACATTATGTAGCAATACTTGCGCAGGTTTATTGAGCTACCGCGTATATGACAACGTCGCATGTTTATTGTGGTTTGTTCATGTAACGACAATGAAGAAAGCGACTTTTCAGTTTTGTGAGAGAACGAAAAAATTTAAATGCTGTTAGAAATATTAATACCGATAAGTATGTAATGTACACTATATTACTTGTTAGTTGTGAATAACAGACAATAAGCGATAATTTCATATTTTTCTTTATAAATACCAGCCATTAATAGTAATAAATTCTACTATTGTTCTTAATTTTTTTTATAAGCCACCTTATAAATGAATATAATTTTAACTAGCATAACATACAACAAGACCGATTGCACAATGTGACAGAAAGTTCTTGTGTTAATTTGTTTTAATTTTGCATCACACGTTAACCTTTAAATTTGGTATTGCTTTGGAAAGAAAAATCAGTTTTATTTCTAATATTGGGTTTCATAATTTTTCGCTCCAGTTTGAGTTTATTATTTAAAATAGTAAATCTAGTAGTTTAATAATTAATGTTCATGTCTAAAGTGTAATAGTTCAGGATTTTAGTTTAAAACTCCAATAAAATAACCGACGCCGGCTGCAGGTGCATCTTGTGACAGACTACTGCATACGTATAATACAGCCGCTATTATCTGCTAAAAATGTTAAATCCTCAAGTTTAGGTTACCATGAAGATATGACCTTATCTTTATTTGAAGTATGGTTTTGTGACACTTTGCTGCCAAATTTACCAAAAGATAGTGACATAGTGATGGACAACGCTCCGTATCATTCTCGACAGCAAAACAAAGTTCCTTCAAAATGTAATAATAAGAAAGATATTAAAGAATTTCAGAAGCAAATGATTTATACTTTGGGGATCATTATACAAAGAACTAATTAATAGAGGTGATGAAGACAAAAGAATATTTAAAGGATTATTATGTGGATACGGAGCGAAACAAGCAGGACATACAATTTTGCATTTACCACCATACCATTGCATTTTCAATCCCATTAAAAATACCATAAGACGAACAAATCAAACACCGAAATTTAGTCAAAGCAGTGTAACACACATAAAAATGCTATGGAACATATAACTGCTGTAAATTGAAAAAATGCTGTTAAACACGCAATAGCAAAAGAGGACAAATATATGCGCATGTACAAAATAGTAGCACTTTTGATTATAAATTTGCATTACGATTCAGACACAGACACCGACTTGCAAGACGACTCAATCACAGCAGATGATTTATGAAATGTGGTGACACATAACATTTTTATTGTGTATTACAAACTAATTACCTTTATATATCTATATGTATCCACTACACATGCTGCCACACGATTTGTAATTTTTTCTTTGTATATAAACCCAATGTATAGATATTTTTTATTATATACTTGAAATTAACAGCGTTTTATTATTATCTTATAGGGCCCTAATTTATAGTCAATACGGCCCCTAGATTCATACGTTGCAAATGGGTAAACCGTACCCGTTCAATAAGGAAACCAGGTATAATAATTATCGTCACAGAAGGTGGTGCAATAAAAGCATTAGAGCCGTTCAAAGTTATATTCTTATAATTTGAAATAAACTATACCATTTTTACAAATATGCAGCTTAAGTATCAGACGATTCTCATGTCTCAGTGACAACAATCGGGAAGACAACTGCAATTGGTGGTTTGTCTTCCCAATGGTCTTCCTTTTGTTTCTATCTCTAAGAATATCCCACTTCATTCCTTGGCTTCACTGTACTGACGATTACCAACAAGTTTGAAGGATGTGTCTGCGATTGCCCTACAGTGGAATAACCCGATATTCTTTTTCCTATTTTTATTATATATCCGAGATATTTTCATTATTGATTTATATATACATATAGACATATAAACGGTCATCATGCAGCCATATCAACACACAAGTAGTACTTTGTTTAGCACGAAAGACGTTGCTTAGCCCACCGCTGCACTTCACAACGTTTTTCGTTTATTTTAACAATATACAGTATATGAACTTCCTCAACAAACTATTAAGAAGGCTTTATAACGACCATTGTTGATTTTTACATATTGTTTATCAGTTCATATCAAGTCTAGGTTATTGTTTTCTTGTATGTGTTTACAAAGTATTTTTAACTAAAATTAAAAGTTGACACAATATGTTAACAACAAACAGAATAGATAAATCTAAATTTAGTTAGTTATTAGAGTTGTATTTGAAACAAAAATTTTAGATTGTCAGATGAAGACATAAATAAATATCGAAACGTCACAAAAAACAAATGTAGTTTTATTGGTAAGTTATCAGCCGAAAAAAAAGTAATTTAAAATTATATATATATATATATACACGTAAAACGACGAAGTGACACCAAACACTTAACTGATGTTCTGGCACCCAAAATATTTCGCGCTTTATGTGAGCAAGTGGCACCCTATATATTATCAATGCATATATTCATTGTGACACCATATATACTAAAATGATAATTTGTTAGGAAGGTAAGATTTTTATCGTTGAGGTTCTTTTTGTAGGTGCATGTTGCTTAGCCTGGGAAGCAATAAGGTGTTCTATATATCCATGTCTATAGGCGCTCATGTTCTGTTTTTTGTTGTAAATACTCTACGATTATTTGAAGACGTTCTGTATAGGTTGAAATAATAAGTCAAAATAAAATAGATAATATTTTATTTATTAATTAATGTGATTTAGAAATAGAACAATAAAATGTTACACATTGTGCGCATTCCTTTTTAAAGATTCACATTTGCTTTTGATTTGGGCTACACTTTATTAGATGTTAAATATTTCTTTGAAAACGAAGTTAGCTCAGGTGCGGATGGGTATGAGGAGTTGTCCAAATATTTTTTTAATGTATTTTTAGTACGTGGCGAATTAGATGATATCTTTCAAGTCGTGTGGTATTTCTTCTGTAGATTAACTGAAATTCTTGATAGTATATTGAGTACATTGTATTTAATAATACCAATATCATCTATTATATAAATGTACGATACTAGCAAAATCAAAGGACCAAAGTTTTTTGCTTCTGTTGTAAAATTTAGAAAATGCCGATTAATACGTTTTATAGAAAAAGCTATATTGATATACAGTGAAGACGCGCGGGTTGGAATAAATTCATTTAAAATTTTTGGTTTTGTTTTATGGAAAAACGCTCGGATAGGTCGATTTTTATTTTTACCTGCGGTTTTTTTGATGGTAAATTGATGTAAAAAGGGTGGTCCAAAAATAAGTTACGACCATCAATTTCTTTTTTCAAATGGAAACATATATTTTTTATTTAATTTGTTAATTCTGCATACCCAAACTCAACAGTTATCCTCCGGATTTTATGGATGTCAATTTTTTTTTCTTTGGTTTACTACTCTGGGACCTATGATGTCATCGACTTCTTTTTCAAATGGAACCTCCTTATTTTTTTGCTAGAAATAAAAAGTATATTTTTTTCTGAATTCAGCAATACTGCATATGTGATATTTAAAATTAGTAGTTTTAGAGATACGGAGGATCATAGGTATTAAAATGACAACAATAATTAAACTTGAAAATCAAAAGAGCAATGAGCAATAATTTATTATTATTAATTTTACATTAATAAATGTTTAAATTGCCACCCATTTGTTTCATGGCAATGATAAAGTCGGAGTTGAAATCCTTCCAAAACATTATCTCTCATTTCCTGGTCTACATTTCTGCACTCTGACATGTCAATTGTCATTATTAGCACGCTTAATACTCTAAAACTACTAATTTTAAATACCACATATGGGGTATTACTGATTTCAGAAAAAAATATATTTTTTTTCTAGCAAAAAAAAGGAGGTTCCATTTGAAAAAGAAGTCGATGACATCATAGGTCCCAGAGTAGTAAACCAAAGAAAAAAAATTGACATCCATAAAATCCGGAGGAACAAAATAAAATTGACCTGTCCGAGCTTTTTTTCTCCCAAACAGCGATAATAAACAAAATATGAATATTACTTACTTTATTTACACACTGTATAATCATGTAAAGAAATTTAATGGAGTAACTCCGCTTAAAATGCAACTGCACACACGTGTTTCAAACAACTTGGTTCTAGTCAGTGCAGTGTAGCCAAGGAATAGGATAGGATAACCTTGGAGATGAAAAGCAACAATCAGAGACAATCACAGGAGACAGCCTACCAATTAAGGCTTCAGCCAGAATGTCCTCGATACTGAGGATGAATCTAAACGTCGCCGCGTGGTAGGCATTGTCCACTTTCGTGCCATCTGAACCCACAGGGTATAAAATAAAGAAAAGATTAATGCGATTCTTAGGATAATCATGTAAAGAAATTTATTGGGGTAACTCCGCTGAAAATGCAACTGCATTCCTTCTACTATTAAAGATTGCAGTGAAAGACAATCTGCTTGCGATTCAAATGCCCTTTCAATGTGATTTTGTTGTTTTACGCATGGAGGCATCTTCATGAAACTAAGACATTTGTACTAAGGTTAGTTCATGTGACAATATCGTTTATTTCACTGACTTGTGCAGCACATAATATTCTACGAAATAATAAAATGCACAAAAACACTTGAAATAAAACAAGGTGTTTCAAATTTCCAAAAATTGTATTAACAAAAATACGACTAGTTTCGCACACACTGTGGCTTTATCAAGTAAATAATACAACTTTTTTCTACGAAATATTAACTCCGAATCAATTATGAAATTGCCTCTACTGGTCTTTGTCTTCAGATTGTTTTCGTTAAATATTTTATTTCTAATTTCTCTATTTTATAATTTTAATGCACGACCGTTATACTTAGAGACACCTAAAGAAAATGACGGTAATTTACGCCATACACAATACTACATATACATAATATCTTGTCTAGTTACCACCTCATAAAGTCCTAAATAGAGGCGCGCCTCAATTCTATGCGTTAGAAAAATATTCATAATTAAAAGACCATTGGTCCTAGGTAGAGTTTTTTCCAAAAAAGGTTTCCCTTATGTTGTCTACAATTGCTTCGTGGCATGTATATAAAAATTTCTACAAATAAAAATATTTGTCTCAGTGAAAATGTGAATACCTTCGTAGCGAAATAACAGGTAAACTGATATTTAAACCATTATCAATATACAATATTACGATAGGGAAATAATATCTCTAGAAGCGCTTATTTATGTGCTTCAATTAAAAAAAATCAAGTCGATAACTTAATTAAACTGGCAGATATGACAATGTAAATGTTAAAAAACCACGATTTTTAGAAATTGTCAATTTCTGATGTTTTTCCGAAATAAAAAAGGTCTGCACCACAGAAAAATGTCGTCAATAGCTGTTTTGCATGTAGATTCTTTTGTTATAAAATGCTATATACAGTCTCACCTGGTTGTACGCCGAAAAAAAACGATACATTTTTGGTCGATTTTGCTTCACTAATGTAAAAACTCGCTGCCTGAGGTGCCAGATAGTAGCGTTAAATCTTCACAAATATATTATAGTGCATGGTGCCACTACGCAGCATTATAATATTATTGTGCGTGGTGCCACGACGCAGCATTATACATTTGCTATTCGCGCGCCCTCTGCAGATTATATAGCTCAACTATAATTGAGATTTTATATATAAATAGTCGAAATGGCACCATCCCCAAATTTTGTAGGACGAATCCCACGACTTATTAACGCTCAAATACGCGATAAAACGTTCTGGCACCTTCAAGTGGAGCCAGAACGTATATATAGGTGCCACTTCGCCCATATATATCTGAATTTGGTGCCTGTACGTACAAGTACATATATATATATATATATATTGAGGTAGTACTAGGTACTATCCATCAATATTTATATTTGGTTGTGGTTTTAAAAGTATTTTGATGTTAAAAATTTAGGAAATTTATAAATAGAAATAGTATTATGAAGATTAATTTTTATTATCATAGTATTAATTTTTACATTTGTTGAAGTGTTATTGTAGTAAAGTCCATTGGTTAAGGTCCATAGTTCAGCAAATTATACCAAAACCTGTAAAAGAGAGATTTTTATATTAATTGAGTGTTTGTTATGTACTATAAAATTGTAAAAACTTGTTCAATTGTCTTAAATGATGAGAATTGATTTAAAAAGGGAAATTTTGTTTGAAAGTAACGTTAAAATAGATAAAAACTCCCGCCATAATTTAATTAGAGGAAAAGTCAATGGTTGACAGTTTTTGACATTTACAGAATTTCTGAGATAGTATGTTTTAAAATGGTTTTGAAAACTGAAATACATGTATAAATTCATGGTTAAAATTGTTAAAATATGAGTATCGAAATATAGAAAGGCATATAAGAGAATATTAAAGTAATAGAATGCATTTTGAACATAAATAAGAGGTGTTGAATTGAGATTGGCCAATTCAAATATATAAAATGATCACTAAGGTAATCAGAAAAAATAAAAAAAAGATCTTCTCGAAAATTTATGAGAAGAGGTGCATGTTAATTTCGGCAAGAATAGATTTTAGCCGAAATTAAGTGAACAGAAGCAAAAGAAATACCTATTGTGTATATTAAATTACAAATTTAATATATAGGTAAATAATTTATGACCAAAAAGAAGCAGTAGTGAAAGATTGTATTTACATAGGCAGTATCTAGTGATTAAAGAAGAGAAGGAGATTAGAGTGATTAAAAGCATTAAAATATAAATTTAATTTACTTACCACAAAAGGATTGAATATCTCGAAGAATTTTTTAAGCGAAGGAATTCCAATTTCAAGTTTAACCATAGAGGGGATTTATTTATCAAGAGATTCCTGGGACGAAACATAACATAATAGGCTCATCTGACGTGCATTTTCTGTGTGATATCTGTACCGAAGTGGATACCTGGCAGGTTTGTCTAGCAGGGCGGTGAGGAGCTTCATGGACGCATAAGAAATCAACCTTACGAGGCACCAACAGCTGTTATCTTGAAGGAGGAAAACATATCAGAGGTTTCCAGTTCTATCGAGACTTAAAAAAGAAAAGAGAACAGTTAGAATTTCCTTGTCGAGAAGTTACAAATATGTAAAAAAAAAGGTTGTATTGTTTAATTGTTACTTTTAATATGAAAATCTCTTTTATGCAATGAATTGGCAAATAATAGTTTAAAAATTTAATGAATATAAGTATCAGAAATTATATATTGAAGGATAGATTATAGCTACATAGTACTATTTGTATTAGAAATCAGTGGTATACATTGTAAAAGTTTTATTACGCACATTAAATTAAACCTACCTTGAAAAATAAAAATAAGGTTATATTTTCAATTCTGATCATAACCAAATATAAGTATTTAAACATTGGACAAGTTTACATGATTAATGGTTATAATACTGGCATTTTCTTCAGATAAATGTTTGTTGTATGTTGTTTCTCAATAATACATTATATTTATTGTTTTTCAACCATTTCTGATTTTCATTTACGTAGTTGTAATTTATAGGTTATCATCCAGCAATTCTCATAGTTGTTTTGACCTCCTAAAAATAAAGTAAACATACAGATTAATATATTGGGAAGGTATAGTAATAGTTTAAAATTAACTTACCATTATATGAGAGAATAAATAGTGTAGATTTGAACTTAAACTGAATATAAAGATATTTGTGTCAATCAAGGAAAATATTTAGTAAATTTATCAAAGTTAGTACACATGAGTAGCGGTAAAATCGTTTAGTTGCGGATTACCAACGTTTAGAGTGAAAAGAACTTGGATAATAATCTTTCTTAGATATTTTAAAAGAGACAGGTCCGGACTAAGATTTTTATGATTAATTAAAATAGGCAAGTATTAGAATTTTTTTTAAACGACTGAGTTAGTTAGGGCATATAAATATTTGATTTATAAACAAGTAAGGAATTATATTAAAACATTCTATTCTAATTTATTGGCTTACCCAACGTGTGACGTTAGAAGAAGTAGAATGTCTAACTCAGGGTGTAATTAAGGCATATTTTGGGTGATTGATAATTATTATAGCTTGATTTCACTTAGATATTTTTATATACTCTGGGTTACGACATTAATATGGCTTCCGAACGTGGGGCGTTATAAAAGAAACTCGCAAAGATTATGTTTTGATATTTTATTCTCCTGATTATAATTAGTTAAATACATTTTGCAATACACAGAGATTAACAGTATAATAAAACCAGAAACGTAAATACAAGTAATTTTTATTAAAGTGTTGTTACATAATAGTATATAATCATGAATACCAGGTCAAAGAGTAGTTCTGGAATGAATAGGACAGAGTTTTCAAGTGATAGCGAGGAAGAAACACAACAGATAGGTAGTATACAAGATGGAGGGGAAATACCACAGGTTCAGGGAGAGACACGGCCGTTAAAAGAAGGTCAAGATAGAGGTGATAAAACGCAGATACAAGGAGAGACTTCGAAAACAGAGATGTCGAATTCATCACTAGACATGAGATTAATTCAACAAATGATTGAGGAATTTTATGAAAAATTAGAGAAAAATAGAGAGGAGGATAATAGGAAAAGTGAGAAAAATATAGAGAAGTTGAGTGATAAATTAGACAAGACGAACGAGGAAGCTAAGAAAAATAGAGAGGAGTTGGGTGGTAAAATTGACAAGATGAATGAAGAAAGTAGACGACAAAGAGAGGAAGAAAGAGAAGAAAGAAGACGTTTAAGAGAGGAAGAAAAATTAGAAAGTAGGCGTATGTGGGATGAATGTTTTAATAAATTGGATAATACAAAATTTTTTATGGAAATGAAGGAAGAATTAAGTGGAACATTGGATAAGTTGAAAGAACAAGTAAGTGGAAAAATAGACAAGTTAAATGAGGTTGTTACAGAGAATATTGTACAATTGAAAGAAGAAGTTATGGTTACTAAAGAAGAATATAAAGGGAATATTGAAAAATGTAAAGAACCTTTAGTAAGAATTCCAGAAGAAATTATATCAGAAAAACAAGTAAATGTAAAGGACAAAACAGATACAACTGAAGGAGAGATAATATCAGAAAAACAAATAAGTGTAAAGGACAAAATAGATACAACTGAAGAAAGGGTAATTGAAAATTGTGAGAAGGATGAAATAAACTGTATTAACATTGAACAAAATACAGCTGAAATCAAGAAAACTTACACGATTAAGCCTATACAAAAGAAAACTAAATACTTAGATTTTGACAGAAAAATTTTACGATCATATTTGGACTCACTTTTATTAGCAGAAGAAGAGGAAAATATTTTGGATTTATATTTTTTAAGACAATTAACAGGGATAGTCATAAGAGACAAAAAGTATACTGGAAGAAGTTTTAAAGTAGGACGTAAAATAATACCAACTTATGTGGAAAATGTTTTGGAAAATGAGAAGATTAGTAGGTGTAAGAAGTATAAAGAATTTGTAAATGGAAATGATTCTGTTATGAGTATAAGAGATTTTTCAGAAAAATATGTGCCGGGAAATGTTCATCAGGGTATGATGATCTTGGAGATTAAGGGCAAATTATTGGAATGGGATATTGAAGTTCAGAAAGTTACAGATATAGTTACACATAGAAATGCAGATGTAGCGAGTATACATGACCAGGTTGGAAAATTTGTGGACAAAATGTTTTATAAAACTGAAGAAAATGAGTTATGGTATAAAGAAGATGTGGAAAAAGAAGAAACATATGGAACATTGAAAAATAGAGTAAGATTAAAAATTATAATGGATAAGATGTCTCGGATAATATATGATACCATCTAACATTTATTTATGGACATGGCGGATACTTTAGGGCAGTATTCGAAGGTACTAGCGACACCTTCCTACCAGAGCTACTTCAATTTAACAGCCCACATTTATTTATGGACATGGCGGATACTTTAGGGCAGTATTCGAAGGTACTAGCGACACCTTCCTACCAGAGCTACTTCAATTTAACAGCCCACATTTATTTATGGACATGGCGGATACTTTAGGGCAGTATTCGAAGGTACTAGCGACACCTTCCTACCAGAGCTACTTCAATTTAACCGCCCACATTTATTTATGGACATGGCGGATACTTTAGGGCAGTATTCGAAGGTACTAGCGACACCTTCCTACCAGAGCTACTTCAATTTAACCGCCCACATTTATTTATGGACATGGCAGTTGTATACAAGGGCGACAACTGATGGTACCGGCGACACCATTCTATCAGAGCTGCAACAAGATATAAGCCCTCATAAAAATTATTATACCCGAATAAAAAAATTTGGACATGGCAGATAATATAGGGTAGTATTTGTTGGTACTAGTGACATCAACTGTTACAAGAGCTACCACAAATTACAAAATAATAGCCTTTATAAAATTATCTTTCCCAATTTAATGACATGGATTTAATATACAGATATCCCCACTTGATTATGAGATAGGGGCAGGATATAATTTCCAATAATAGAATCACTTATAGAATATGTTAACCAAGACAGAAGTATAGAGATAATTCTTGTAGGTGTTAAGCTTCACCAATTATCAAGGATAAAATTAAAAATACAATGACCAGAAAAGGAGAAGACCCTTATTACAATTTTCCTCCAATTTAATGTTAGGAGCATAAGAGTTGAGATTATTAGGGGCATGGAGATTGATTAAAAGACAATAAAATGATGGTGAAATTAGATATTTCATTTATAACCAGAGCGACTACAGATAATACGAGCCCATATATGGAAGGTACCTATTTGATAATAAGGTAGGGGCAGAAATTTTTCAGAAACTCGTCCGGAAGTATAGTTAAGTTATAGAAGTATGAACGTTATAAATATTAGAATTAATATTATCATTTATAAAAAGTTATTCCCTTATTTCAAAATATTTGTATATAGTAGAAATAAAAAAATAAATGATGTAATATAAGTCGATAATACAAGAACATTTGTGTATAAGAAAAGGAATGTAAAGAAGATAACTGGAAATGTATAAACTTAAAATAAAATAAAATTGTCTATGGAAAGAAAATATTATCAAGAAAAAATGTATAAGAGTATTATAAAAACTAAGAAGATAGACTACGATGAGTTTGCACGATAAAGCAAATCGAATGAAACGTTAGGTGAATAAGAGAATATAATTATTAAGAAGAAAGAAAAAGAGCCTTTTACGAAGTAATATGATAATTGAAGTAATTATAAAATGCTTACTATAATAAAGTAATATAAAATGATCCATGAAAATATGGTATAATAAATGTATAAATGTATGAGAAAGGGTTAAGAAACCCAGAGTTATAAAATGTATAGGACAAAAATGTCTACATATTATTTAAATGGTAACGTAAGCCAATAAAACGGAAATATAAGTAAAAAAAACTTTCGTATGATGAAAGTAGGGGATAAGACGAAAATGTCTAATAAGGTATATAGGGGAAATGTTCGAATAAGAACAATATAGATAATAATTTATAATGTATAAGTGAGCATGACTAAAGCATATTTCAGAGAGGCAATTTAAGTTCCAAAGAAATAATGGAAAAGATGATTTAATATTCACCATAATGTGACAAAGATATTACATATAGTAGTTATAATAAAGTTTTCATAAATGTTTTAAAATCATGATATAAAAGTTTACAAAGAGAAAATAATTTATACAGAGATTGGAGACAATAAAGTATTTACAGATAACCAGATATTTTAAATATAAAAATATACTTAGAATATAAATAACATTTTTGAGGAAAATAATATTTCTTATACCAAGTACACATAATATAAAAAAAAAATAAAGACCGAAAAGAAACTTATGTTACAGTCAGAATAGTTATAATTGTAGTACTTGTAAATAGTTTTGCATAGAAAATATAGTGATGAATTGTTAAAATAAATTTATGATAGAGTTTACATGATGAAAATGCCATATAGTTAAAATAATGCAAACATAGTGCTAGAATATAGCAAGCATAATATATAAAGAAAAAAAATGTTACGTTAAAAGTTGTCAATAGTGTAAATGTTTTATATAGGTGACAGATAATTAATTATAACTTAACAGATAATTTCTTAGTTAATAAATGAAAATTATTCAAACATGTTGAAATTTTACATTTATTAAAGGGGCAAAATGAGGTAGTACTAGGTACTATCCATCAATATTTATATTTGGTTGTGGTTTTAAAAGTATTTTGATGTTAAAAATTTAAGAAATTTATAAATAGAAATAGTATTATGAAGATTAATTTTTATTATCATAGTATTAATATTTACATTTGTTGAAGTGTTATTGTAGTAAAGTCCATTGGTTAAGGTCCATAGTTCAGCAAATTATACCAAAACCTGTAAAAGAGAGATTTTTAAATTAATTGAGTGTTTGTTATGTACTATAAAATTGTAAAAACTTGTTCAATTGTCTTAAATGATGAGAATTGATTTAAAAAGGGAAATTTTGTTTGAAAGTAACGTTAAAATAGATAAAAACTCCCGCCATAATTTAATTAGAGGAAAAGTCAATGGTTGACAGTTTTTGACATTTACAGAATTTCTGAGATAGTATGTTTTAAAATGGTTTTGAAAACTGAAATACATGTATAAATTCATGGTTAAAATTGTTAAAATATGAGTATCGAAATATAGAAAGGCATATAAGAGAATATTAAAGTAATAGAATGCATTTTGAACATAAATAAGAGGTGTTGAATTGAGATTGGCCAATTCAAATATATAAAATGATCACTAAGGTAATCAGAAAAAATAAAAAAAAGATCTTCTCGAAAATTTATGAGAAGAGGTGCATGTTAATTTCGGCAAGAATAGATTTTAGCCGAAATTAAGTGAACAGAAGCAAAAGAAATACCTATTGTGTATATTAAATTACAAATTTAATATATAGGTAAATAATTTATGACCAAAAAGAAGCAGTAGTGAAAGATTGTATTTACATAGGCAGTATCTAGTGATTAAAGAAGAGAAGGAGATTAGAGTTATTAAAAGCATTAAAATATAAATTTAATTTACTTACCACAAAAGGATTGAATATCTCGAAGAATTTTTTAAGCGAAGGAATTCCAATTTCAAGTTTAACCATAGAGGGGATTTATTTATCAAGAGATTCCTGGGACGAAACATAATATAATAGGCTCATCTGACGTGCATTTTCTGTGTGATATCTGTACCGAAGTGGATACCTGGCAGGTTTGTCTAGCAGGGCGGTGAGGAGCTTCATGGACGCATAAGAAATCAACCTTACGAGGCACCAACAGCTGTTATCTTGAAGGAGGAAAACATATCAGAGGTTTCCAGTTCTATCGAGACTTAAAAAAGAAAAGAGAACAGTTAGAATTTCCTTGTCGAGAAGTTACACATATGTAAAAAAAAAAGGTTGTATTGTTTAATTGTTACTTTTAATATGAAAATCTCTTTTATGCAATGAATTGGCAAATAATAGTTTAAAAATTTAATGAATATAAGTATCAGAAATTATATATTGAAGGATAGATTATAGCTACATAGTACTATTTGTATTAGAAATCAGTGGTATACATTGTAAAAGTTTTATTACGCACATTAAATTAAACCTACCTTGAAAAATAAAAATAAGGTTATATTTTCAATTCTGATCATAACCAAATATAAGTATTTAAACATTGGACAAGTTTACATGATTAATGGTTATAATACTGGCATTTTCTTCAGATAAATGTTTGTTGTATGTTGTTTCTCAATAATACATTATATTTATTGTTTTTCAACCATTTCTGATTTTCATTTACGTAGTTGTAATTTATAGGTTATCATCCAGCAATTCTCATAGTTGTTTTGACCTCCTAAAAATAAAGTAAACATACAGATTAATATATTGGGAAGGTATAGTAATAGTTTAAAATTAACTTACCATTATATGAGAGAATAAATAGTGTAGATTTGAACTTAAACTGAATATAAAGATATTTGTGTCAATCAAGGAAAATATTTAGTAAATTTATCAAAGTTAGTACACATGAGTAGCGGTAAAATCGTTTAGTTGCGGATTACCAACGTTTAGAGTGAAAAGAACTTGGATAATAATCTTTCTTAGATATTTTAAAAGAGACAGGTCCGGACTAAGATTTTTATGATTAATTAAAATAGGCAAGTATTAGAATTTTTTTTAAACGACTGAGTTAGTTAGGGCATATAAATATTTGATTTATAAACAAGTAAGGAATTATATTAAAACATTCTATTCTAATTTATTGGCTTACCCAACGTGTGACGTTAGAAGAAGTAGAATGTCTAACTCAGGGTGTAATTAAGGCATATTTTGGGTGATTGATAATTATTATAGCTTGATTTCACTTAGATATTTTTATATACTCTGGGTTACGACAATATATATATATGTTCTCTTTCAGGTTTCCGCGGGTAGTAGTATGTGTTGTCACTGGATTCCGGGTTTTCTTCCGCGTTTCCACTGCTTGGTCTTTGGAAAGACCGATGCTGGTTTCTTGACGACGTTTCGGCAAAATCACACTTGCCATCTTCAGGTCTGCGATAACTGTCTGCTTCTGCTTCTTGTTACGAATAACAAGAAGCAGAAGCAGACAGTTATCGCAGACCTGAAGATGGCAAGTGTGATTTTGCCGAAACGTCGGTCTTTCCAAAGACCAAGCAGTGGAAACGCGGAAGAAAACCCGGAATCCAGTGACAACATATTGTAACAATACCTTATATTAATAAAAGATACAATTACATTCAGGTAAATTCTATAATCTTTATTTTTATTATGTATTTAAATCCTGTATTTATTCTCGTCAATAAAAAAAATGAAATCTTTTATATAATATTTATATCTATTTTCAAATTCTCTCAGGTATATTATTTATTTATGCCCTCACTAACTCAGTTCTTGTTTTTAAAATTTAAACTAATTATTTTTATATGTAACTAACTTCACTTAATTCCTCAAAGTCAAACAGTTGCCTATATGTAATTTCTTCAATACCCGTACATATCATAATATCTTTACGTTTTATAATTCTTTATTTTATCAATCAAATTTTACTAAACAGTTATTCTCAAGTGAATTATTATATGTGTTCCAAATTTATCTTCAATTTATACTTACTATGAACTCAATATCAAGGTATGTATTAGCATACTATTCAAATAAATAAAAAAAAATCACTGACAGTTGTTTTTCTATTCATAGGTTAAGGTTCTTAGCGTCATATCTGTTTCATCTATATAATTCAAGATCCTTCTCCACATATACCAAATAAAAACAAATATATCAAAACTAATTTGTTTAATAAACTAGGCAAATATTAAATCAGATGGTAGTTCCCAACACAATCTCCAACAAATATACATACATGGAAGTATCAAGCTTGTTTAAAAAAAACTCCTATAAAATTTATAAGTGCACGAAAATATACCTTTCGTGAATCGAAATGTAAGCAAGTAAGTATATTTATTATACTATTATAAAAAATACTGTATAGTTCTTGTTTGAATTTTAATTTCCCATACAATTTACTTAGTTTTAGTTTGCCAATCAGATTCTTTGATTTTATAAAATTATTAAATTCAGTCACAAATTAATGTTGTGAAAGGAAAATACAAAATATCTTTTCTTAATTATCTACAATGTTATTAGGTACGATTTTTTTTTAACAAATTGTCTAAATTCTGTTATACTTTTACTATCTTTGAAACTGTTAAACTCAGATAATTCCAAATAATTATACGACCTGTCACAAATATTGAACTGGTATTCTTTCTTGTAATCCAAACGATTTCTTTTTAGTTCGAAGATGACATGTACTGGTTCCAAAGATGTAGATCCTTTCCTTTGCCTAATTGACTGAAATACTCGGGATATGGACTGTGATGACTGCTATCCTGTTATACCTTCAAATCTGCTATCATCTGGAATCTCGAACCGTCGAACGCTTGTGTACTATTCCTTGATACTTGTCTTTCCACGAATTATATCTCCACCGGACTGGAATACCTGTGATCGCCTGCTATGTTAAAGTTCTCGAATTCTTCTATTTCTGGATTGATATACTAGTACAAATACTGGAACTCGAACAACTCTCCTGTGTAATAATTTTCTAGCTGAATATGGATTATTCTTCTAGGATAATTACCAATGCCGTAAGTTTATTTTTAAATTATAATCATATAATTATTCGCTTCCTTCTCAAATTTAAATTCTCTTCATTTATTTCGTTATTAGTAAATTAAATCCTTTCTTCTTGTATTTTTTAAAGTCTATTTATATGATGATAAATGGTACTATTCCTGAGAATATTTAAATCACCTAAAAAATATCTGTTTTCTTTTCCACTCTATCTTTATCACTTCTTCTACACTTTTATGCAATAATTGATAACTTTATTATGTATTTTTCGGAGAAAAACTTCGTTTTTCCGAAAACACATCTACTGCTTTCTAAAATTATTTAGAAACTTTTTTTTTATTTTTTCCTCATATCCCTGGCAATAAATCCTTAATTTTTTAATATCCAATCATCTTTGTACACACATTGTGATAATCCAAAACATATTTTATTTGAACTTGAATATTTAAAATACCTTTTTGTAATTCCAAAAATTTATCAATTTAATTCATTACTTTATTTTTTTCAACCTTTAACACACTTCGACAAACCAAATACTCAATACTATAACGTTGTTATTTTAAATGTCAAAATCTGACACTTCTCATATTTGAATTTAAGCGCGCAACTATACATCATTTTTTTAACCTTTATGGTTCAAAATCCATACTTATTATCTCTATTTTTCAATAGTGTTAATTAAACAAGCTTTTACAAAATAATATTACATATAAAAATACATCAAGTAATATTTAAAATTCTACTTTCAGAAATGGGTAAAATTAATGCAACAAAGAAACCTGATAGGCAACCAATCACTCGATGCAAGAAAAACTTCAACATACCCCGATATGCAACCAACTTTACACGATGCCCAAAAACATAGGAATATATCCATTTAATATTCTCACAATTATTTTAAGTATAAATCAAATATTCCCACAGCTATTTACTTTATTATAGTTCGGTCTATTAAATTTTATCAACTTTCATTTTTTTAATACTCACTTCAAAAACATATACAGTATATTCTATTAACACTAGTACTTCCCACATATCATTACTAATTCATGTTGGTGAACTACCACAATATATATATATATACCTAGAAACTAAAAATGTATATTGCCATTCTTGCAGCAGTAGCAATTAGTAATGCCTGTCTTGTTGCGGCCAAAAAGATTTTACTACAGCTTTTAAAAACATATTTACGATCCTGGAAATGAAATTGCTTGGTATTAGCTTTAAGTCAATACTAAAACTGTTATATTTTGAAATTTTAATAGGTAATTGGAATACATTCAGGAATAGAGGAACGCAGAATACAAATTTCAACTTTCACAGTAGGTGTTAGGAAAAAGAAATATAACAAAATAATTTTAACGTATCCATCTTTGTCTGGCACCCTCTCCCATTTAATATTACAGAGGAGATCGATGTCAGTATAATGTGATGTTGGACCAGTTTAATCTGTTTAATATTATAGACGTTATATTGTCTTGCAATTGATTAGTAATACAGTATGGCTGGCTGAGCGCGCTCGACTTCGTTCGAAGCTGACCTGATTTTCTCATGAATATTCTGGAAAAAGACGAAATTTCGTCTTATAAAAGGTAAAGTGTTCATAGTATATACGTAAAGACTTTCAGTTTGAGCAATTACTTATGCTCTAAGCGAAATAAACTGTATCGTGAAGACTGTAATCGTCAAGCTTTTAACACGAATATTTCATAAAGTCGTCCTCTGTTTTATAAATTGCAGTGGGCGTTCCAGTAATCAATTTATAATCTGACTTTTAATGGTCCTTTCAGACATATTATTCTAAATGTGTTTCACTTTGTCCTTTTTTTTTACATGTTAAAAAAATATATTTTCCAGATTTTAATATGTGCAAGAGAAGAATATGAAAACAATTAGATCTACATTGGTGATAGAATAATTTAAAAAAAAATTTCAATTTCAGCTAAACCAGTTGAATAAGTTGCTAGTGACAATTTCGGATCTGTTTAAATATGATTGGATTAGTTGTAGCTTGAAGATGGCTCTTGCAATAATAATAACATTATTTGCTTTTAACATTACGAATAGAATCAATAAAAGTACATAAATATGTATGTGCATAATTATGATTAAGACGTTCATCAACTGTATCAGAATCATTATCTAGTGTGAGATGGGTACATACACGATCATCTAGGTACGGACAAAATATTGGGAACCACCAATTTAAAACTATAGTACCAGCCGAAACCTGCTTTATTTTGTTGTGGTTTTAGCTTTAGTTCGACGTTGTATTACTTTTTTTTTATTACTAAATTGTAAGAACTAGGTGTTACAGTAAACAATTACATAATACAATTAAGTGCATATTGATAAACTATTTTTATTTGTAGTGCTTTAGGTAAGTTTTACTACAGACTACAGACTACTGTCATCGACTATTGTAAAAAACAATAATAATAATAATTTTATTGATTTAATATTGTGGGTATACCGTTATACCAATTATTTTTGGTTTGATTATTTTAATAGCTTAGGTATTATAACTAAATATTTTAATCTTGTTTGTGGATATCAAACCATCAGAAAAAGGGTACAAAGTGAAAATATTGTCCTGAAATTAATTTATTTCCCTAAAAAACAATTGGACATTAATACTCTTTTTCTCAGCTTAAATGATCATATTTTGGACTGGCTTCACTTACAAATGTTAAATTTAATATTAAAATATTACGTTTCTGTTACATTATTCCATAAAAATATGCAAATAAATGTGGTAGAAAATAGAATTCGGCACCAATATTCTAAAACTAATTGTATTTAAAACTCAATAATTATTTTTGATATTCTAAAAGTTAATTACTTATTTTTTTGTAATGAATTGAAATACAGTTCTTTTTTTGCAAACTAACTGAAAATCAGTTTACCCATAAAACAAGACATAGCTATATTATATTCTTGTATTTCTTTTTGATTTTTTATGTATTTCATTATTTCAGATATACTGTTTTTTTTGCGCATTCTGGATCTTCAATGCTTTTTTAGGTAACCCCTGGTGTTACGGTAGTGTCCCTATTCAGTTTATTATTATTATTTTGGCCCTCATCGTATATTTTGTGATGAAAGTTAAGAAGCTTCTGCTCGCTAAAGTTCTAACAATAATTTTATACTTCATCGACCGCTATGTGTGGGTCGACTTACTTTTTAATTAGAGGACATTACTATTTTGCGGCAAAACCGAAATATCTAGATCGGTGACCGATCTCTTTCAAAGACCTCCGTCGACCCCCTATTAAATAGAATTTCGTTGTTCACTTTTTCTCGTTCAAGTCTCGGGGTTCCCCTTTTTCTAGAACGCCCAAGTACCCTAGTTGTAGTTTTCACATGTTAAAGTCACGTTTTACTGGCGATAACATAAATACAACGTCACTAATCTTATAATTAACACAAATATTCGGTGCTATGATTCTTACAAATACCTGCTTATCAATCTAGTGTTTATTTTATATATAGATAAACATATAGGAAAAATAGTTCTAAGAAATATATATATATATATTGGTTTCTAATACAGAACTTTAAAAATACAATTCATATACATATTTGAAATTTATAAAATCATTAAAAATAATAAATTGTACCGTACCGTTACATATTCAGTATTTCATTTCAGAGTCGCATAATGTAGTTGTATCCACAACAAAACGTTTGCTCCAGTTGTCATGGAAAGTACAAATAAGTCATTAAGAATTAGGTACGTTCTTGTAATGTGGTAATCAGGGTAAATTATGAAATATGTATAGACATAACGTTGAATATTTGAAACAGAAACAAATGTGATTGTGGTTTAAATATTGTAATACCAAGAACAATGTATAGCACAGTTAATTCAAATTAATATATATGTTAAAATGAGTTCACATCGAAAATAAGTAAGTAACTGAATATAAATGCTATCTTGTATTTCTTACTTAACAACGTTATGAAATCTGGTACAATATGTGATGTCTTCAACAAAAGACGGCAGTAGTAAGGACGTCAAGGCAATAACATTTCACAATCATATTGATCGTTTTCGTATTATTACCGTTATTATGATCTAAAGAAGCGAGGAACCCGAGGCATTCATCATATCGTAACCTTGGCAATATGTAATTCCGTTTCTAATTTCTTCGTATAAAGGGGAATAAACCGGGAACGAAACAAAATTCGTCGGAACATGCTGATGACGAGTGATAAGTCAACGAGACGTCTTCCGTCCTGTCCTTTTTCTGTCTCCGTTATTTACCATCCGTTTATCTCAACAGGAAAACCGATTCGCTCTCGAGCATAAACCAACGTAATAGGAAAACCGTAAGGGTATTTAATTAGCGGCATATCTCGGATGAAACGTTTTCGATAATAAGGAAGAGGAATCGTGGGATGAGACGGGATAGATAGGAAACTTGAAATGGTGAGGCGACGAATACCGCAGAATCCAACCAAAAAGACCACGACGAGAAAGAAAAAGTGGAGGAGCGGATAGAAGAGGTGGAGTAGGAAGGAAACTTCCGGATAACATCTTAGTAAAGCTGATAACAATATAATTATGAGTTGGGATGAAAGTAAGCAAATTGCTAGAATGTAACGTCACGTTTTGCACGAGCGCTTTTTTTTGAGATATTTAGCTTCCGGAAAATTTTAACGGAGACCATTTTTCCCGTGCAATTTATTTTTTCGTCGGTTTCTGTTAATGTGTCGAGTTTCTTCTTTTTCCTAAGATTTATATTTCTCAGTGATTCAATTTTTTTCGCCTTCTTCTTCGTTTTCTCAGCGGACTATGAGGATGCCGAGTAATTAGTTAACCCGCGTAATTAAGAAATTGATTTCTTCGAACGCGAAATGTTTGCAACTTTGAGAATTACAACTGCGGTGTAAATCATGTCGGAATAAAATCTGATGACGTGGCAAATAGTCCGTAATTATAGAATTTATATAAAAGAGGTTTTCCCAGGCATTATGTAATATTTCGACGTAAACTTATCGCTTAACTTTGGTTGAATTTATTTCAGATCTGCGATTTTACCATTATGTTATTGATGTAATCTCTCATTACATCAATCGAATTTTAATTTACCCTTTACATTAAGATACGGTGCACCTTCATTATGTAGTTGTGGCAGAGTTAGTTCAACAGGTTGCGCATTTCGTGGAAACACCTACTTATTTCTAATAAAGTATTTTGAAACCCTTTGGGATTAAATATACAATTTCCGAAAAAGAAATCCTTAGTATGATATTTGTTGTATCAAAGTTGTCATATTTTCTAACCGGAAATACGTCCACTATAAAAATTGATAACAAATCCTTGAAGAATATTATGAATTGTATTAATGTGTTGACTATTTTTAGTATAGTTTTGATATCATGCATATTTTTTGAAAACATATATAAATTATATAACAAAAGTAGAAATATATTTAAAAAGGCCATAACTGCAGGGGCCCTTTATAACACTGCACCATTTTGTCTAGGATGTAGGAAAAAACCTGCAGAATAAAAAACCTTCATCACAGCGTCACAGTACTAAAGGTCTTTAGTTGTTAAGATCCAAGCAACAGCCTCTGTATATCCAAACTCAAACTTAGCTAGAGGACATTCTTCAACAACATGTTTAACTGTTTCAATTTCAGCTCCGCGATCACAAGCTGGACTCGCAATCACATTCCACTTGAAGAACATACTATTGCACCTTCCATCACCCGTCCTAAGACGATTCAACTTACACCAAGTTACTCTTGGTTGTGAAAACCCAGGCACTTCAATCAAAGGATCATCTATTAATTGTTTGTTAAACACTTCACATTCTAACCATATAGATTTCCAGATGTCATTAACCCTTCGGAGGTCGCGGTGTATCCATTAGATACACGAGCAATGGTTTAGGTTATATTTCCTATATGACAAACGATAGCGTACTGCGCTTGCGTATAGCTGTGACATTACTCTTTCTAAACACTCTACCATGTTTAGTTTCTTGCTAGGGAATTACATGTTTTAGTTATTTGTTGTAGTTTGATCGGAAAGCACGCTTTGTATCTGTCAGATACCGTGACCCCATAGGTGACCTTACAGGGTTCGTTAGAAGTGTTATATCTTTGAGACAATGAATAAACAAACATTTGACTTAACAAACTCTAGAGACGTTGAAGAGGTTCGCCGACTGTTGTTGGAATCGGATGACGAAGTAGATGATGCAACATTTGAGTTTGAAGATGAAAGCGACGTTGAACAGGAAGATTTTGTAGATACGCGTGATGCAAATTCTGATACAGAACAATCTAACGATGAAGATCTAGAAAATACTGGAGACTATGATTCGCAAGAGTATCCTAAGGTCAAAGAATAATCAAATCAAAATAGCCCCAAACCTATAGAAACGCTACATGTATCTGATAGATACACCGCGACCTACCGCGCTGCAAACTAGCCCGCGATCTCCGAAGGGTTAATCGAACATTGTTGAATTAGGAAATCTTCCTTCCAAATTGGACTACGTGATTTCAATCTATAAAGTGGTAAGTTCTGAAGGTCTTGAGTAATTAAATATAAATTAGTTTGAAAGCCAATTTTCTTCTTAACTGATGTGCCCGTAATAAATCGAAGTGTACAATTTAACAGAATATTTACTTTACGCTATTCGTCCAATCTGCACTACAATATTCAGCAACAGAATACACCAATGCAAGAGCGGACGTACATACGTAAAATGTCTGCATGAGCGCCCCTATTTGAACTAGCCAACTTCTGTAAAATATTATTTCTTGTTTTAATCTTCATACGCAAGTTATCAATATGTTGTTTGTATCCAAAGCAACTTCTAAATATCTTGGGTTAAAATTATGTCTTAAAATAGTACCATTAAAAAATATTACAAGTTCTTTTATGTTTTTCGTTATTCTTAACCTTCCATCGGGCGCAACTAATCTGTGAGATGAAGTCACGAGTTCTTTTTGCACCAATCAGCAAGATTGGAACGGAGTGGCGCGAGTCTCTTAGTAGCTTCCTGTTTCCTCCCCTTTTACAGAAGGTCGGCGTTGATTATTGTCCAGTACGTCTCCGAATGCCGTGAGAGATGTATTAATCTCTCAGATGAATTGCGCCCGATCGTGTAAGTATTTTTGACTTTCGAATTTCCACTTTTTCTTGTTTATATTTCTTTTTGTATACGTAAAATAGCATGTATAACAAGTTCTAGCCCCAAATTCAGTGATATTAACCTTGTCTTACTGTAAAATGAAAGAATAATCTGTCAGATTATTGCACCCGATTGTAAAATAGGATTATTATTTTTTATTTTTTAGAAAGGAAAACTTTCTTTATCGAAGCAATTTATTCCCCTAATGGCTTCAACATCAAGAGGACCTCCTGCTCGAACGTTTGACCTGCGGAACGCTGCAGACTTGGCTGAAATAGAACGTATTTTGTGGGATGAAGACGAAATATTGACTAATGAGGACAGTGGAGATGACGAGGCCGACACTGATACTGAAGAAAATGTAGAAGAAAGAGAAAATAATTCTGATACTGACCAAGACGGTGAGACTGATGAAGACGAAACGGCTGGCCAAGAATTTTATGTAGGTAAGGATGGAACTAAATGGTCAAAAGTGAAGCCTTCAGCTAGAATCAGAAAGAAAGCGGATAATGTTTTGTCGGGATGACCTGGCCCCGCTGGAAATGCTCGGAATGCAAGGTCTCCAAAGGAATGCTGGAAAAATATTTTTTCTGATGACGTAATTGAGTTGATCGTAAAGTATACAAATATATACATTGAGAAAATACAAGAAAAATATTCAAGAGAAAGTGATGCGAAGCCTACAGATTTGATTGAATTCCGCAGTTTTATTGGCTTGCTTTATCTTGCAGGCGTTCTAAGGAGCAATAGGCAGTCGCTTGAAGAGTTATGGGGTGAAGATGGTTTTGGCGCACAAATTTTTCATCTGGTAATGAACTTGTAAAGAATCAAATTTCTTATCAAGTGCACTCGCCTGGATGACGTAAATACGCGAGATCAGAGAAAACAATACGATAAACTAGCAGCAGTTCGCGAAGTTTTTGACCTATTTGTAACGAACTGTCAAAAGAGTTACTCACCTGGACAAAATGTTACTGTAGATGAAAAACTGGAAGGGTTTCGAGGAAGATGCTCATTTATACAGTACATCCCATCAAAACCCAATAAGTACGGTATCAAGATCTATGGTGCCGTTGATGCCAAACTGTTCTAAACACACAACTTGGAGATATATGCAGGTAAACAGCCAGAAGACCCCTTCGGGATGAGCAATAAGCCGCAAGACGTGGTCATGAGAATTGTTCAACCGTTGTATGGATCAGGACGTAACATAACGTGCGACAACTGGTTCAACAGTTGCGAATTAGTGCAGGCTCTCAACGAAAAAAAGGTGTCATTGTTGGGAATATTGCGAAAAAATAAACGCCAGCTCCCCCCTGAATTGGTGAATACGAAATCTAGGGCTGTAAGTAGTAGGCAATTTGGTTTTACAAAGAGGTGCTCACTTGTATCATTTGTGCCAAAAAAAGGGAAAAATGTGCTTCTAATTTCAAGCATGCACGATGACGACCTAGTTGATGCAGTCACAGGAAAACCGCATATGGTTTTAGACTATAACACTACGAAATCTGGAGTCGATGTAGTTGACAAATTGTGCGCTACCTATAATGTAGCAAGAAATGTACGAAGATGGCCAATGGTGATTTTCTTTGCACTACTAAATGTAGCAGGAATTAATGCAGAAGTTATATACGTCTTCAATAACAGTCCCGATTCAAATTCCAGCAGAAGGCGAGGTTTTTTGAAAGCTCTATGCAAAGAGTTGTGTTTGGAACAACTTCAAAGAAGGAGCATTCAAACAAGGGGAATGCCTATACAGCTGCAATATGAACTAAGCAAGTTCCAGCCTGCATCACAACATCAGGAGGTGCCAGCATCTGTATGCCACGACGGAAAGAGGAAGAGGTGTTCCAAATGTCGCCAACAGAAAAAAGTTCGGTATTCAAAATATAATTGCCTGAAATGGGATGTCGTATTTTGTTTGGAGCATGCCAAGATGATTTGCGAAAAATGTTATGATTCAGCTTTTACAGTGCCTCAACCTGATACATGAGTAACTTAATATTTTTATTTTTATAATTTTGTGGACTTGTGTTGTGTAGTTAAAGTTACTTTTGAGTTATGATTCATGAATAACTGTTAAAATCCGCATATAGGCATAACCAGGTTTTTGAATAAATTTGCATTCTTTCTATTTTTTGATTTTTTACGATCATTTGGACTTGTTTTATGAAGTTAATGTTTTTAAGTTAGGTTTTTGAGAAAAAGAGAGTGTTTTGGAACAATTTTATGAATTGTTCAAATTTGTCAATAAAAACTGCAAAGAAAAATTAAAATGTTATCTAAAAGCATAAATATACTCACAAATATAAGTGAAAAGTTCAGTTTAATATGTTTTTTTTACATACATTCAAAAATTGCATAAATTGAGTAGATTAATCTCTCAGATGAATTGCGCCCGATCGTGTTAGGATTTGCATTGCGCCCGACCAAGGGTTAAAATGGAAACAAGAAACTTCTGACTTAGATGGGTTAGGACATAACCTCCACTTTCTAAAATATACACTCAGAATCAATAGATCTTCGTTTAAATTAACTTCAGTTTGATTGAAATTATTGTGTTGATAAGCAATTGCCGTATCAACATCGTAGATAAATTTTCTAGAAGTCGTATCTGGTAAATTACTTATATAGATTAAAGAGAAGAGGAGATAATACTGATCCTTGATGTAAACCATTATATAATATTTTAAATTTACTACTTTCTCCATTAATAAAAACTCTAAATTTACGATTTGTAAACATATCTTCCGTAAGTTTAATTAAATTACACATTATATAATTTTAAAAATAATTCATCTAACCAAACTGTATCATAAGCAGCTGTTAAATCAATGAAACTAATTCCTGTCTTCAAATTCTGTTGAAAACCATTCTCTATATAATTTGTTAAAGCTAATACTTGATCACAGCAATTACGATTTGATCTAAAACTAGCTTACTCTATGGGAAAGATATTTTCCATAATTGGAGAAATTCTGCGATATAATAATTTCTCTAACATCTTGTAACATACTGATAATAATGAAATTGGTCTATAACTAGAAGCAGTCTTCAAAACAGCTACAACTTTTGCTTTCTCAAATTGAGTAGGAATAATACCATAATTTAAATATTATTATAGAAACATAAAAGTCAATTACGTCCTAAAGGACCTAGATGTTTAATAAATAATTGATAAATTCCATCAAAACCAGCAGCCTTACGAATCTTTAATAATTTTATCACTATATCCAATTTATCCATAGAAAAGGGTAAGATCATCATTTGTTGTGTTAATAGATTTTCTTTTCTTGCGCAATAATTCCTTCATATTTTTGCTTTTACTTTACTTAACTGTATCATATTTGAGACGTCCACTAATCTTGAAGCTAAAGTATTAGAGCTGATTTTTGATTCTACAATACTAGTTTGGGTTGCCGCTCCTAATGTTCTTAATAGAATAATAGATATTAAGTAGAAGGCTAGAACACTTAATCAAGTTATGATAACGCACACATAGAATCGTTCACTTTCAGAACAAAACAAAATATCGATACATGCAGTAGTATATTTTTCCTAAGAGATAATATAC
This sequence comes from Amphimallon solstitiale, assembly GCA_963170755.1. Taxonomy (NCBI): domain Eukaryota; kingdom Metazoa; phylum Arthropoda; class Insecta; order Coleoptera; family Scarabaeidae; genus Amphimallon; species Amphimallon solstitiale. Next base: position 164,976,231 of record OY720676.1, on the reverse strand, counting down.
GATTTAGGTAAGTTTAATTATCATAATGTAAGATAAATAAATCAGTATTGTATTTTGAATTCAATTATACTAAATGCAGACCAAACTTAATGCGTTTTAAAATTTTTATAAACACTGTTACTGTCCAAATGCACGTTCTACACGAAAATTTTGTAATATTTAGTAGACGCTGCAACGCTCTTGATAGATTACCAGTTCGTTTTCTTTATGGATTTCATTTTCATTACAAATTCCTTTTCGATTGGTTCGGCCATGCATTGTATACGACATGTATGCGTGTTTATTTGGCGACTTGCCTTGTTGTAAGTAATCGACTTGACGTTTCTCTTAATTTTCATGAAATATTATTTAATATTTCTTAGTATTCTAGACTGCTTCATTTGCATGTATATTCATACCTACCATTTTGAATTTGTTGATTTTACTTGATTAACGTCCGTTTGGCGTCATCTATTCATCTCATGAAATTTTTCTTTAATGTGGGTAGACTGACTTAAAATTAATGGTTGTATCTGAAGTATTTTGATTTCTTTCTTGTAAAATTATTAGCATAGATGTATAATAGCTTAGCTCTTTACCATTTGGAGCTGCAAATCACCATTTACTTTATCTAAGCCGTAAGATCATTTTAATCCTGGCTCTGTGTCTGTTTTTCTTCGATAAGATAAGTGCTAATAAAGTTATATACATATTTTTAATTAACCTTACATTTTGTTTTGTGAACGAGCATGTTTCTCTCTTATTTATGTTACTTCTTTTTAACAAATTTGGCAGGATTTTAATCGGGCAGTATATGAAAATATTATTATTAAGGCCCTTCAGGTATTTACTTTCTTAGGGAATTTATTTTTAAATTTTACATACCTCTGTTGGGTATAGATTTTGCGTTTGTTTTTACGTAAATAGACAAAACTCATTACACAGCATTTTGTTTATAACTAATAATTTTGATCAAAGATTTTGACAATTCTTATATTACGTTTTATACTTTTCTTCTCGACTTATAATCCATTATTAATAAATTCATTTAGATTTATTTTCTAGTACTATTAATATTTTTTCTTTTACTCACACCTGTTAACTTAACTGGGTGAGTCGATAATGTTCAGTTAATGAAGTTAGCAGTTTATATTTACGATCGTACCCGCCTGCAAATTTAATATACAAAGTGTGTCAATTAGGAGGTTACCTTTTTGTCAAGCTACATAATCACTGGGTTTAGGGGCTATCTTTTTTTGTGTAATTTTCACACTTTTTTTTTGTAGGTATTGCTAACTTTTATTACTTTTGTTTTACTTACATCAATGAATATATAATTTTCATAATTCAATTTCTCTTCAAATAATTTTGTCATATTTTTTGAATTTATTTTGTCAAATGTTTAAAAAATATTGGATTTGTACATGTTCTTGCAACTTGATGTTCCTCTTTTCAATATATTAATAAATCTAATGATCAAATTTATTTATATTGTTTGAACTTATATATTTGACGGACAGTTAATAAACCAAAATTGTTTTTTTTCGTTCTCTCTTCTTGATCTCTATTCGTTGATTTTGTTTGAGTGTGGGTACTTTTACTTTTTCGGCTTTTGACCCTACTTTACAAACAACCACGCCGCCAATTATTCCTCTTATTTAGAAACTCGTCTAAGCCGGCGGCGATCTGAGTGATAGAAGAAGTCATAGGCTAGCAAGAGTTTAGGGAATTTGGGATGTTTAGTTTAATTAACGCCCAACAGTCGGCATTATATGTTTCTACTAGTGGCCTTTGCGTTTTAAACATAGCAGCATGAGCGCATTTATTTTATTCGCACTTTCAATAGAGAGGAAATTTCCTTTATGGAGAGCAGGTACTGGCTGTCTTTTTTCCTGGTAGAGATTTCTGGGTGGAGCTGTATGCTCCAATATACCCATTAAAAACTTCCTTCTTCAACACCATTGCTTCGGAGGGGTTATCTTTCTTGCCATCTCAGTTGTTCCTTAGCTGGTTTCCTCTACATAATATACCTCATGTTTTCCTGGTCTTCAATATTCCTCTCACCGTATCTTATACCATTTCCAACCTCTTCCAGATTATATCAGAGTTCCTTCTTTTATTGTAACATTTTGGGGGATATTGGAAAACTGTGTGATTTATGTGATCTTCCTCTTTGCAAAACTTGCAGGAGATGGATGCCACCCAATTTCGCTCCATCACCTTTGATCGCCTCTGTGTTGCCATTCTCTCTTGGATACAACCTTGCCCTTCTACCTGTCAGTATGTGGATGGCATTTCAGTTGCAATCACTTGTAATATCACCACAGAAATTGTCTGGTATCCGCTAATAATCATTAACAGTATTTGCACCTGTATTTTATGTCAACAATAAGGCACCTGCTTTAGATTGGAGCTCCATGCAATATTGCTTTTCACTTCTTGAGCTTCCTATGTTAGGCATCACTTTTGCCAGAGCAGTAATTGATTTCTGTGCTTTTTTTGTTATCTCAAAATCTATATCAAGACTTGCTCGTTCGTCTAGCATAAATCCAAGATACCTAATGCTATTTTCTAGTCAGATAGCAAAACAATTACACAAGATGCTCACTTCTTTACTGTATTTTTCAGATCTTCTAGAATAATAGCCTCTATTTCTTCTAGAGATGCTATGATCATATTCCTCTATCATCTCCAAACAGATTCGACTCGTTCCATAACAGTTTAGTTGATAAAACTGACAAGCTATAAAATGAAAGATGTGTGTTGCAAAGTGTTACTAATATTTATTACCAATGACTAGCATAATGGGTTAATTTAACAACTAAAATTATTTGGATTTTTAATAAAACATTGTCAGTCCAATACAGTCTATTGAATTACTTGGGCTCAACCCAGAGAGGAAACTACCTATCTGTTTCCAACATCAAAATTTTAATTTAAAGTAACTTTTCAATTTACAAATTTATAATTTCAAATATACTGTGTGATCAAATACATAATGTAAAACTAGTACAATACACAATAATCTTCCATTCTATAAATTCATTTATTCTTGAATTAATAACAGACAATCTGGCCTACTTGAAAGATGATCTGGGAACAAAGTGACGATCATTAAAAAGAAAGAATAAGTTTACACATCTCGCTGCAACCGAAGCACGTTATATAAACGACTAAAGTTCCAACTGTGACCGACTGACTACTTATCGTTGAATTAAAATTCACAGCAGCCGTTCTGCTGTTTATAAGAGCGGTCTACGTATAATGCCTATAGTTTGCGATGACACTCGACGGGTGCAGAAAGAAACTTTATGTCCGTTCCCTGGTATATATCGACTGCAGACTCTGGACTTCGGGTATTGATTCAAAAGTTCTAAATTCCGGCGGGGCTTATGGGAGAAAACCCAAAAGTTTATAAAAAGATTTCTTTCGCCACATATTCGGGATGTTGCTGCACCGCCCCGGAAGGCTTTAGTCTTTTCCCTCCTTTTTTCTTTCTTTCCGATAATGCAGAAGGTTACTATTTCACTGGCTTTAGCTTGTATGAAAAGTTTGTATTTATGTAGATTAGGTTAGAAAATTGGAATTAGAAGTACAATACGTTCCTATTGAGAATTTTCACAGGATACACTACACAGATAAAATACTACATGTATCCATCTATAAATAATAAAAATGAACAATTTGTCGGTTTGTTTTCGATATATTTTCAGAAAAAGATATTTTTTATGTATTAAGAAAGGATGGAAAAAGGCGAATTTATTATTATTAGTATTATAATATTATACTTGATATAACTACTTAGGAGGCCGATGGACAAGTTCAAGAATAATGTATAAAAAAAACAACATCTAAAGATAAACTAACTTTAATTGAAAGAACAATTTAAATTATTTAAATAATAATAAAAGAAATCGTAAAAACACCCGCACTCTCCTAATCGACTACGCCTCATAAAGAGAGACAACATAGATTGCATTTCATTTCATGGTATAGTGGCTGTCAATGAACTTAAACAATATAGGAAATACTAACAATCGAGAACACATATATTATCTTTGTCAATTGATTAAAACATGAAAATAAAGTAAAGGAATGATTAGTACCTGGTTATTTGTTTCACTAAAATGTATTTACAAGATACAAACTTGGACAATTGTTTCGAAATTCTGTAAACAGAAGACACAGAATAAACTGTAAATAAGAATTGAGGGTATTTCCTGGTGTAGTTAACAAGAAACAGTCTTAATCACAAGCGACAATACGAAATCTGTTTGATAGTTTACAATATTTAATGATTTGTTTATAGCTTTTGAGATTTCCATAATTTCTAATTTTCGTCGCATCATTGTTACAAAATGGTAAATTTCTTATTTAAGATGAAAATGTAACATTGCCACACGTTGGGTACAGCCATTATAAATATGCTGTCGCTATTACACTGCTGGTGAATGATAAAAATTAGAATAGTCTATATAAAAACTTATACCTAACAGCATACATTTTTTATTTATGTTCTTATGAGTTCTTGCAGTGATTTATATTCTGGTACACCTCTTATTTAGTTTTGTTTGGGGTAAGGTCAAAATTAAACAAAGTATCTAAATCTCATATAAAAAAATAATATTTATATTTCGTAAAGATTTGACGATCATCAATAACATTTCCACACTATATTTATACATATTTGTTTTACAAAGAAAAAGAAAAGGAAAGCATTTGTACTCACTTTAGAGTTATAATGCTTGTGAAATACTTATACATTTATAATGATAACGGAAAGAATAATTATCTTGTTCCTTTAAATAAAAAAAAAATTGATTCTTGATAATTTGTTGATTAATACGAAGCCGATTCTATTTTACCAAAAACATACATTTTCACATAGTGCCTTGGTAGTTTAGAACCTTGCAACGTGAATGCTCTGAAACTGGTCTATACTAATCGCTAGCTATAAACATTCTCACATTGTACCTCTATCAGCTTAGCACCTGCCCATCAAAAACATCCCCGCTTATTCGTATTTATTTTGTTTGAATTAATAATAATAATAATAATAATAATAATAGACTATATATTTGTAAGACCTCTGTTACATAAAATTGTCAATATTCTCAAACTTGTAATGCATTACAATTGTCAGATCATGATAAGTATAAATAAATAGTGTTGTATACTAATACTAACAACACTCTTAACAAATAACAAAGAAGACAGAAAAAAAGACACAAAATAATAATAATCTGCATATAGAAGAGGAATGACTAGTGTCTAAGGAATTCTTCTATTGTGTAGTATTCTCCATTAATCAAGTGGTTCTTCACTTTTCTCTTAAACAAGCTGATTGGGAGGCCCTTAAAGCTCGGCGGCAGGTTATTGTATAATTTCGACCCCCAGTAGAAGATGGATTGCTGCGAGGAACACACCCTATGATGTGGGATCCTCAGCCAGTCCCTCTCACGGGTTGAATACCCATGATTGTACCCATTCGTGGTAAAGGCCTCCTTATTGTTGTGTACATACACCACTGCTGAAAGTATCTAGATAGATGTTAATGTCAATATTCCTTCCTCCCTAAATCGTGTTCTACATGTTTCATTCACCTTCAAACCACACAGCATTCTGATGGCTTTTTTTTGTATCACAAAGATCCTCCGAGCCTCCGCAGATGTTCCCCTGAATAGTATCCCGTAGCACAAATGCGAATGAAAGTTCGCGAAGTAAGCCAGCCTTGCTGCCACATGAGTTGCAATATATTTTAATCTTTTGATGGCATACAGTGCTGAGGACAAAGTGCGAGCCAAACCATCTATGTGCTGATGCCATCTCAAATGCGAATCAATAGTGACACCCAGAAACCCTGCAGAAGTATTTTGGTTCGTATTTCTGGTACTGAAGACAACGTTTTGAGTTTTATTTATGTTTAACTTTAACTTGTTGGCGGTGAACCAATCACTCACCACTTGCACTGCGTTTTCCGATCTTAGTTTAGTTTCCTGATTGGTTTTCCCCTGCACCACAACGGAAGTGTCGTCTGCGTAAAGACACAGCTCTGCTCCAACCACACTGGTCGGTAGATCATTGATATATATAATAAATAGTAGAGGGCCCAGTATGGAACCCTGAGGTACTCCAAAGTGTGTGAATTACTATATTAAAGGCAAATATTTTCACATAGTACCTTCAGCATGTCTAACACCATTAACTATCCTTTTATTATTTTAAAATAACGAATAATTATTATTAAACAAGATAATATTCGTCTAATTAATGATGCCCAACGATTTACTAAAGGCAAATATTTTCACATAGTACCTTCAGCACGTTTAACACCATTAACTATATCTAAATTGAATTATTTATCTTATAATGTATGTATGTAATATGTCCAGAAACTCTCCTGACAAACGAAGACCGGAGATTCCTCAGATAATTTTAAGACAATTAACCCAATTCACCCTAGTCCGAAAATGCTTCCTAAGGGAGCTAGAGCTCTTTGAAGAAGGCGCCTTGTAATTAGTTTTTTTTTAATATCTCCCGAACGCTTCTATTTGGAAAAACAAAAACTGGTATGCATATTTATCCTCCAGAGATGAATCGATTCCATCAATTGCGAATTTCTAGTACCGATCATAGGCGTCCGTTTTGGGTAGGTTAACGGTTATTTTAACGCATAACTTTTTTGTCTTTAACTTTTAAGCATTTGTGACACTAGATTATTAAATTTTCAGGTATTCTAGTACTAAAAGGTACTCTTACTTTAAGTCGGTAGGATACACCGTTTTCTAGAAAAATCGATTATAAATTTTTCGTTCTTTCGTCATTAAAATTCAATTTATTATTTTTTACACTAGTTCGCTCTGAACTGCCAACAGAAATCAACTTCCATTAAAATAACATCTTCATGTTCTGCTGTTACGTCATTATGTCTCCCTGTTTCATTTTTTTGGGACCACTGAACCTGTTTCTCTTAATCGTTGATGAAGAGCTGTAAATGTTGAGTGAGTGGGATGCTGACGATTGGGAGATTTTTCAGCGTATCTACGTTGCGCTGCTCGAGCGTTACACCTCATTTCGCCATAAACTAAATGCATGTCGGCGTATTCTTCATTAGTAAAAACCATTTTTTTTTAAATTGAAATCGTTGTGTTTGAATGCTACAAAGTAAAAAATTAAAAGATAAACTTCGCGAACTGACAACAATTTGACAATTAAAAACGTAGGTTTTATTTCTGTTGGCAGTTCAGAGCGAACTAGTGCAAAAAATAATAAATTGAATTTTAATGACGAAAGAACGAAAAATTTATAATCGATTTTTCTAGAAAACGGTGTATCCTACCGACTTAAAGTAAGAGTACCTTTTAGTACTAGAATACCTGAAAATTTAATAATCTAGTGTCACAAATGCTTAAAAGTTAAAGACAAAAAAGTTATGCGTTAAAATAACCGTTAACCTACCCAAAACGGACGCCTATGATCGGTACTAGAAATTGGCAATTGATGGAATCGATTCATCTCTGGAGGATAAATATGCATACCAGTTTTTGTTTTTCTAAATAGAAGCGTTCGGGAGATATTAAAAAAAACTAATTACAAGGCGCCATCTTCAAAGAGCTCTAGCTCCCTTAGGAAGCATTTTCGGACTAGGGTGAATTGGATTAAATTGTCTTAAAATTATCTGAGGAATCTCCGGTCTTCGTTTGTCAGGAGAGTTTCTGAACACCCTGTATAAGTTGAAATTTTGATTTTACGTTAAAGAGAAAATATTTTTTATTATCTAATTAATAGCTAAAGTTAATAGTTTAACTCAAAAACCATTAACTTTATGATTAAAGTCAAAGTCTTTTTAATTGCCTATATTTCAAGGGTGTCATGACAAAACAAGAAATAATTTGTGTTTCTGAAACTGTAGCAAAATAAAGAAATTTCAAACAAAAAAATTTATTTATTTTAAATAGAACACCCAATTTTTTTTACAGCCGTTCAACAGCCACTTTTTTGTTAAGTATATCCTATACCTATCTTTGAAATTTAAAAGATATTCAAATTTATTTTAAAATATTGTTGATGATGGAGTAAATCTAATAATGGCCATGAAAAAACATGGTAGCTACGAAATCACATTGCTAAGATATATTTTACTTCTGTAAAACTACCTGCAAATTATTATTATTAATCTCTAAACATATTATTATTGTGATTATAGTTTTCTCTTTGTTGTTTGTGTTATTTTTAGCAATTTTTGCTTTAATGAACTGTTCAAAAGCAAAAATTAATTGATATGGTCTAAATCTTGAGTGAAACGCTGAACAATTCTATACTTGCTTCAAGTATTTAATGATGCATTAATCGAATAGACTTCACTTACTTTTGAAATACTTACACATATGATGCTAACGGAAAAGTACAGTCTGATTTGGAGTCTTTTTATGTCACACAAAATCAGTAGGTTAATAGTAGGCAATATAATAGATAAGTATAGGTGCAGACACATATCAGTCGACAATACCTCGCTCGTTATAATCTTCATTGATATCGCATAGAATTGTATGAAGGACTAAAACCTCGAAATTTTGTAAACCAAATTCGTTTTCGCAATACAATTACTAGGAAAGTCAATTTTAATTATAGCTACATGTTCAGCTAATGTGGTTTCTGCATGATGGAGCACCAACACATTACCATAACAACGTGGTTTCATAGAATAGTCGCCGGCAACATGTTATCTTACTCTGTTGAATTTATTTTAATGAGTTATATTAAGGATAAAGTTTATGAGGAAAGACCAACAAGAAGACAGAATACGAAAACAAGAATAAGAAATGTTTGTCGAGAAAATAGATATCTGCCCGAACTTTTCAAAGATGTACGCAAGTAGAAGGCCATAACTTTGATTATTTAATATGATTTTGTTAAATCTATTAGTCCATAACTTTGTTTCTTTAATACGAGTTAAATTTATCATTTTCATTTAATTTTATATGTATTTACTTTTGCATTACTTTATACTGAATGTTATTTTAAAAGATGATTAAGTATTTTCCTGATTATTACAAAGAAGTATAAATTAAAGATGACAAAATATAATCTATCCTCAAGTGTACTTAATATGATGGAGCAATAAAGTATATTATATAGGGGTTAAAATAAATATTTTTTAGAATAACAAGCGACGTCGAAGCAACAACAACCCACTATAGCAATAAGTAATATTAACAGAAGTCAATAACACGACGATTGTTTTTATACTTTTACGAAAAGTTTGACAGACTTTCAACATTTTTCCATCAATATTTTTCAAGAGCGACTATGTTTTTCCATAACTACCAAGATGTTTAATGCGTAATGAACAAGATTTTAAACTAATTTTGAATATCTTCTAAAATATCAAAGATAGGTGTATCAAGATCTGACTAAAAGTAACATTTGGCACTCCTTGTGTGTACGGCATACCGAATTATATCGCATACTTTTATAGCACTTTTGAATTATAGGCAATTAAAAAGACATCTATAAGTATCATTTTCTGGATTTAATCGTAAATAATTCAAAAAATATTAACTTTAGCGACTCCTATTTTAGATTTTTTCATATTCTAACGGGAAATCTAAAATTGCACTTATGTATGGTGTATTCAATTTCAAAAAATATATCTCCTTTGTGCCACTGATTTTGTGATTCACGTGATTTACGTGTATATATTTTTAAATTGTGAATTAACTGTTAACTACAGTTTGGGAAAAATAGTAAATTTACTTTGTCAGAAAGATGAATTCACCTGTATATATGCCATTACACTCTCCGTCTGAATTTTTGATACACTACATTATTTGTTTAATAAATAAGTCTCCATTTTTAATATTGGTGAAAGAAATCTTAAATTCTTTTGATATTTATCGGCAAGTTTTACAGACAACTATTGCTAAACACTATAGACATAAATGGGTGTCTGGAATTGGGATTCTTAATGTAAGACTTTTTACTACGTATATCATTTAACTAATATACACTTTCTTTGGTATGTTGTACTGAAGAAAACTAATAAGTTAGAAAGACGTGCCTATATTATAGCTATCTTACAAAAATGATCTACGGGAATCTACACGCTAGGAGTAATTGCTCGGCAAAATTATATACCGGGTGAATCACCGCCACGAGGAAAACCGATTGTGACTTCATGAGAAAAGATATTTCGACGCGGGTTTCTTCCTAAGATAGCCACTCATTAGGAGCACCTTGTAAGTTTATTTTGTTTGTCATATTTTATAAAATTTTGTCAATTTTATGTCTTACTTAAATTTTTCGTACTGGAGGAATATCAAAGAAATTATTTATTAACCTATAGAGTTTACTCGCAATGTTGTCCTGGCAGAAGATTTCCAAGACAGATGGCTTTTAGTATTGCTTATTCAAAACCACCGAGACATAAATATGGATAAACGATGAAAACAAATTACGAATGCTTATGACAACTATAGAAAATTCTCACGTCAGTACCCATGAAGTAAGTCGTTTGCAGGATGATAGGTAAACCAGCGTTGCAGGGACCCTAAAATAAAATAAATGTCATCCGTACTAAAAACATTTAAATATTAAGTTGCGCACCCATCATTTTAAAGCTAGAAGGGTGTTCTGCTTCATTGTGTAAAAACTAATATTTATGTCCAGGCAATTCCTTTTGATAATGTGTTATATACGAGTGAAACTACTTTTCATACTAGAATCAATTTTCTTTATCTAAATTGCAGTTTAAAATTTCATTGCAAAAGCAGCGCAAGCAAAAGAAGATTTAGATACGACTTTGCATGCAAAATAATACGAAGAATTAAGGGGAAAATGAAGTGTGGTCACCACACGGCATTTTTATACGTATGAGCGTTAAAATTATACAAATGCTGTTCTTAATTAGATTTACTTACCTTCATCTTCTTAAAAAATAAACCTCTGAGTAAGTGTTTTACTTCAGATTCCAATTTTGAGATTTTTTATACACAAATTATTCAAAATCCTATTCTAAGTACTTCTATTCCCTTAATAAATATCTATAAAATGCATACTTTGCGATATATTTGCAAAAGAGTCCTATGCGATAAGAGTAAAAGTGTTACTTCCGGTCCGAATTTTGAAATGTCTTTTATACAAACAAAAAATATTGTACATAATTTACGATATATTTGCAAAAAATCGCTATTCGATAAGAGTAAATGTGTTAAATCTGGAACTGATAACTATAGCCTTGTTTGACTGCTGTCATGATCATACACACACTGACACACACAGAGAGAGATAGAGAGAGACAGAGACTTTTAAACCACTTTTATCAGGAGACTTCAAAAGATGGACATCTGCAAAAATGTTGAGGTTGATAATTTTCGTCACTATACATCTTCATTCTACGTATAAGAAAGTAAATGTAAGTAATGAACCAATGAAAATTACTAGCTATTCAAATAAAAGCCATTACTTACCTAAGTAGTATATAGATCGACCGGATGATTGGCCTGCACGAAATATTTTAATTCAAATGTTTCCAGGGAAGTAGCTAGCTCATGGAAGTCCTACTCACAAGCCTGCTAGGTCTTCCGACATCACAAAATTAGATTTTTTTTATAGGGCTAGGAAAAATAGCAAATATACAAATACCTGTAAATACAAAAGAAGCTATGAGGGAATATATTCGATAAATATTTAGAAATATAGGTGCTCAACTCCTTATAAATGTGAATTTATCATTTCGGAAGCGTGTTCACGAATATTTAGAAGTGAATGAATATTTATTTAAACACTTCTTGAAATAATTTTTACCTATTTTATGTTCATATTTATTGTTATAGTTCCTGTTCCATCATTTCCTCAACCATTCATGTAACATCGCGCCTACTATTATCAAGTTATTAATGTGTTTTGTTTTAAAATTTGTTTATTGTACCAAATTCTACATATTTTATGAAATATATTGCTGGCATAGACAATATTATAAATAATATATGTCTATCAATTTTCGTAGGTAGATATAGACACTTACTAAGATTTTATAAGTATAAGAAAAGAAGAAGAGTAACGATATTGTATTTTCTTAATATGCAATCTTGTAAACAATTTAAACTCTAGTTAGTAAATAATTTTCTTGACATTCCCCCAATACATACAAAAATCATATCTCTAAGCTCATTTTTAGAAAAAATTATTATAAAATCATACTTGTCAACTCGCTAGCAACTTATTAAATGTCATTCATTTGATTATCAATTTTGCAGCAAATTTCATGGCTCACTAGATCGTATTCAAATAAAAAAACATAAAGTTGACGAATTATATCAAAAAATGACAATAGCTCAGTAATGGTAACTTTTAAAGTAATAACGCCCTACATAACTATTTTAAATAAAAATAAAATAAAACTCTTGAAAACTTTCCACAATTTTTATTTAGTCTTTGCGACATATGTTTCGGTATTGTTCATACCATTATCGAGCCGGAAACTAACAGGTCAGTTTGTGTAGGGTTGTTATATATGTCGTTGTGTTTATTGCCTCTTTGTACATAAGTGTCTATTACGGGTGTGTGTGTGTTTGAAAAGTCTCTATGTGTGTTCGTTACTTTCTCTTTTCTTTGAATTGATTTTTTAATTTCTAATATTTCTAACAGATTTAATTTCGGTCCTTTGTTTACATTATGTAAAATAGTTATTAATAAAATGTTCCACCAAGAACCGTCTGCTAACTCAATTAATAGAACGCCCTACATGTTTTTGGCGAGAAATTTATGAAATAATTCGAAAATGAACAGATGTACTGAGTGTTCCATTAAAAAAATTACTTTTAGGCAAAAATGTGTCATGCAAATTTAATCCAGTTTTCTGCACATGTAATTAGTAATTGAAAAGAAATAAAACATGCTTGTACTAGGACCTTTTATTAAACAGCATTACCAAAAATGGTGTATATCTAATAGGTACGTCGCTTTCAAAAAATATAATTTTATAGAAATATTAAATTTTTGAGAAAAATGATAACAAGTCGAAAACATTAAATTTTAGGACTATACTATCTTATTACTTTTTGACTAAGAATTATACGAAAAATACAAAAATGTACTAATATACAAAGTGTTCCATTTAAAAAACTAAAACTATGGTCAGCCACCAAGCTATAGAACACTCTGTATAATACAAAATAAATTAAACAGGTGCTCCTAATGAGTGGCTATCTTAGGAGAGAAACCGCTTCGAAATATCTTTTCTCTGAAGTCACAATCGGCCTTCCTCGCGCAAATGGCACCTTCTATACCCCAAAATATACAATATATATATCAGGGAAAACCATTAACTAACCATCGTTTTGGTCTTTTATAGTAAAGTTGGAACAACAGATTGACTAAAACGAACAAAATTACATTACTTAAACTTGAAGTGCATTAAACTTTGAATATTGAGCGTTGAGCTCTCAGCAATCTGGCCGCAGGTGAAAGCTCAGAATGGTACAGACTGTTATGTTAATATAAAAAGAGAATAACATTAATCTCATCGTTTATAATCCAAAACGATATTAACTTGTAAATGCACCGAACAAGCACATTCTCTAGACAAGTATATCAAATACCCAAACAAAGAATAATGAGATTTATTTTGTTTCGCAACAGATGGAACAGAGCAGATTATGTATGCAATTAGATAAAAGCCACTGTTTGTAGTTTAAAATCACGAAGTATTTTCCCGCAAAAACAAGAATTTATTTTCCACATTAGTTTAATCTCGTAATTCTAAACAACAATGCACCTGAAGGTTATCAAAAAATTTTGGGATAAAGAGCCACATGTGTATGCAACATTTGTGTCTTGCATAAATTAAATCTGGAAGAGAGTACGGATCGCGAGCACTACATTTCTTAATTAAAATTTTCTCAAGGTAGAAGTAGCAACCAAGATTCACGTGGCGAGTGTAATACCGGGATAATCCAATTCGACTATGGAGACGAACGGCAGCTGTGCGAACGGCGGGTAATTAATGACATCACGGTCGCAATGGTGTATGAAAACTATCAATCTTTTCAGGTTCGATCGATAAATAACAGGAGAAGATTCGTGTTTGCATATTGAAGGCTGTTTCGTCAAAATTCGAAATACTGAGTGGACTTCAGTTTTATTACAATTGAAATTTCTTTTTTTTTTGTATGAATTTTGTGCTTTTGAAGAAGGCAATAAGTAATAATATTAATATTTAATAATAATATTAATTATTTTATATGTACAGCACGACTTGTTTATCACGTAATCGAATATAACGGCAACTAGGGTATACCGCCCATTGAAATACATATTGCTGAAAATGTATGTAGGTATAGTTATGTCTTCCTCAAAAAAAATTTTTTATCTAGGTATGCCTACACCCCTTTGCAACAATAATTGAAAGTTTGGTCGTTCAAACATATATCCGAATGAGGGATTAGTTCTAGCTCTAATAAAACCACAATTAATTTAATTATTTATTATTAGCCGATATTATTTCTTTTCTCTTTAAAACAAATAAAATAGTGTGTGCAAACTGGCAATGAAATCTAAGCTAACTAACAACTGATCGGAAATAAAAATAGAATTGCCGGTGATACCCCTTGCAGAATATTAATCAAAACTTTATTTTTTTCGTACTCGACACGAGAACTAATCGCGACCTGCTCAGCAGGTACATGACGTAATAAAAAAAATAAATAAAAAAAAGAGCAAGAAGAATTTTTTATCACCATACCGTGGAGCAGTTTGAAATTAAATTAACGTCGGCGAAAATATGATAAATTATAATTTCTCCCGTTTCTCTCGCGCCAGTTATAATTTATTATTAAACAACATGGAAATAAAAGTATTTTCATATGTATTAAATTCTTTCGGTAGTCGTGTAACTCCGGCATCCAACAAACACATTGGAAATTCTGAACGGAGATGGTGGTGGTGGTGGTAGTAGGCGGTTAGACACCGAACACTGTAGGCATTGTATTAAAATGATTAATGTATTAAACAGCGTAAACATTATTTAATATTGCAGGTATGGTGCTTATTATTATTACTACATAACCTGCCACATATACATGCATATATATATATATATATATATATATTGTTATGGTATAAAGGCATACGTTAACAATATAATATGGAAAGTTAATAAAGTTACCAAATTTAATTAAATAAACGTAGAAAAATTTATTATGATGTGTTTAAAATAAGATTTATTGAGTTAATCATAAAAGAGGTTTATAGCATTTAATAAGTATTTGAATTTTATAAATAACCACCTGTATATGGAAAGGTTGACCATGTTCATTGTTCTTAGAAGTTCAAAATATTCTGGAAAGAAGAGAGTTGAATATTAGTTGTTATTTTGTAAAATGTATTATAAATTTGTAAAAACTTGGGTAATTGACGTTTATGAGGTGATAAAAATATTTAGAATCTTATTTTGACAGGTGTATAGATTGTATTGTAGAACAGTTCCCGGGAATAATTTGAAATACAGGAACTGTCATTATTTGACATGTGTTCAGAAATATAATTGTAGAGAGGTATAGGGATATGAATATGAAAAGAAGGGTTGTTAAAATTATGAAAAGAATTTAGATATTCAGATAATACAATTTTAAGAAGTATTCTAGGTATATTAGAGAATTTAAAGGCTATGTTGTTGATGGTTATTGCTGTTGTAAAACTTTGATTGGTGAATACAAAATGAGAAAGGATTACTAGGGAAATGAATAAATAAATAGGCAGAATTTTTTTAATTTGAAAAAGCGATAGACGTGTTTTCAGAAAAGAGAATATCTTTTCTGATATTAACGAGATATTAGATATTTATAAATGAGAAAAGTGTATCTTGAGTGAATTTCTTTAACTACAGATAAATTAGTATAAAATAAATAATTGTACTTACCAAGTTGTACAAGATCCAAGTAGATCCGATATAGGGTTGTTACCTCCGGGATAATAGAAGTTTTCAGAAGGCTATTTAGTACCAGAGTTTTGAAATTACATAAAGGGTGAAGAAATCTTCAAGTTCCGGTTATTATAAAAGGTAGCAGATTCCAGAAGTCCTGGTTTTCAATAGAGGCAGGTTATAACAAGAGATCCATAAAGGTTGGTGAATTTCACAAGTTTCCGGGTGTATTGGAGAATTTGCTGTGCACGAAGAGATTTGGCTTAATATCGAAAGGACTATTTATTCCCACATCGAGCAAGTTCCTGTACAGGATAATTGGTATTATTATTTCAAGAGTTTGAACTAGATTGAAGTTTATCAACATCAGAGAAGTGGTATCCGTCCAACAACGCCATCAAGAAGTGGATAGTACTCATCTAAAAGAAGAAAGCAGTTAAGTATTACCATTTTAGTAATTTTTCTTGTGTCAGTAGTAAAGAAAGATAATAATTTGTGAAGGTTGGAGAAGAGTTAATTATTTGCAATATAATTAAGTATAGAAATAGACTGTACTAATTATTATCACAACGAGTACATTTGTTATAAACAACATAAATTATATGAATTCTCTACTATCCAGTAATATGTCAAGATTATGAATAATTTTCATTTGAATACAAATTTATTGAGTTATCAAGTCAGTAAATATTTTTGAACACATTATAATAATAGTATAAATTAATTTGAGACGAAAATATTAGAAAGAATTACTTATTTAGGTATATCAATAGTTATTTATATCAGGGTACGTACCTGCATTATTTAGTTGGGTTTGGTACTAAACACTTTGAGGAAATATATTTTATAAACGTCAAATATTCAGTTTCCTTATTAAAATATTGTTAACCATTGTCCCGTATAAAAAAATAACACACAAAGTTTGAATATAACATATTATTAATTAGTAGAATATCGTTTTATTTTATCATAGTCCAATTCTCGTTTAAAGGAAATATTTTGGTTTATTTATAACCTCCAAGAAATAAATGTCATGAGATATATTGAAATGGTATGAGTAGTGGTGACATCTATGTGTTTTATTGGACACTTCTTAGTAAATTGGTTTATGTATAAAAATAATACAGATATCGGTATTTTATATAATGTTGATTTAGAGAGAAAATAAGTAATTCAAAAAGGATGATTGAGATTTATCAAAGCATATAATTAAAGGCAGAGTTAAATACTGTAAATAAAATAAAGAGGTAGAAGAGAGTAAAATAATTTAGGTAAAGATAAAATATAAAGCTAGTCGGGCATATAAATAAAATACCTTCGTATTATGAGTGAAATAGTAGATGATATATAAAGAGATTATAAAACTAGCACATACAAGGGTTGTTCATCAAATAATAACAATTTTAAAAAAATATGTCTAGAGTGGTATTTCATTGCATATACAGTTCAATTTATGACTTTTAAACTGTGATAGGATTTTATATTTATTTCGAGGATTGAACTGATATGTATGAGATATTACCTAGTACATATTATGACGCATCAACGTGGGGCACGTAAAATAAGACTCGCTATATAATATTTTCAATATTTTATTTACATTATTATATGTGTGAACATAAATAAACATTTTACGAAGTGGATTACCATAGTAAAACTTATATTGATAATATTGGAAAGTATATTTGTATTGTTGTTATATAATAGTTATTAAAAATGGATACTAGGTCTAAAAGTAGTTCAAGAATGAATAGAGTAGAATCATCTAGTGATGATGAGGTGGAAGTTAGGCAAGAAGGAAATTTACAAGAGGGAGGAGAACTTACATTACAGGTTCAAGAAGGTATTCAAAAGATAGGAGAAAAACAGGATAGAGGAGTTAAGTCGCAAGGGCAAGGTGAGTCGTCGAATACATCAGTAGAGATGATGGTATTACAGAATATGTTGGCTAAATTTATTGATGAATCTAAGAAAAATAGAGATGAGGATAGAATAGAAAGTAAGAAGAATTTAGTGGATTTAGAGGTAAAAATAAGTGATAAATTTGACAAGGCTAGTGAAGAGAATAATAAGAAGTTAATGGATAAACTTGACAAGGCTAGTGAAGAGAATAAGAAAAATAGGGATGAGGATAAAAAAGAATTAGGAGAAAAATTGGATAAGTTGGAAAAGGCGAGCATTGATACTAGAGAAGAAACTAGAAGAAATCTGGAAGAATTAAAGAAAACGTTACTAAAAGATACAGATGAAAAGGTTAAAAAACTTACTACTGAAATGGATAGCAGGGAAGTGAAAATGCGGAAAGAAATGGATAATAAGATACAAATTAAAGATACAGAAGTTAAAACTCTTATTACTAATAAAGTACAAGAGGTTGATAGTAAAGTAAAGAGTATACAAGTAAATGTGAAACAAATAGAGAAAGATAGTAATGAAAAATATAAGGAATTGGCTAAACGGATACGAGATGAAGTAGATATAGTGAATAAAGATGTTTCAGAGAAAACAGGAAAACTGGAAGAGAACTTTAATAAGAAAATAGAAATTACAGAGGAAAAATGTTTAAAAGATATTAGAGTTTTATCTGTGTCCACAAATGTACAGAAATTAGGAATGGAAGAGATTTTAAAAGAATGTGAGGAACAGAAGTTGAAGTTGGAAGAACTGTTGTTGAAGTCCCAAAATATGAAGATACCGTCAGTTACTTATACTCCGTCTTACAATATATTAAATAATGGGATTAGAGTAGAAAATATTACTCATTTTAGTGGAGAGAAAATGTCCACACATCCTATGGCCTATTTAACAAATATTTTAAGATATATCGAAGAGATACCTGAGTTTAGAAGTCAAATGAATATTATAAGAGCTACTTTGAATAATGGAGCGGCGGAGTGGTTCCAACGAATTGAAGATGATTGTAAGAATTTAAGACAGTTTGTTGAACTATTCAAAAATAACTTCTGGAGTGAGACGCAGCAATCTAGAGCTCATCAAAGGTTATTGACAGGGAGATATCAACCAGGTAAATCTTCAAGGGAGGCTTACGCACAAAGGATGTTCAATTATTGCCGATATATTTCACATTTAGATGAACAAACTATTTCGCAGCATCTTTTACAACATTTTATACCAGTCGACACACATGCAATAATATGTCAGAATGTCACTGATATGAATGGTTTGATTAATATACTTCGTCGGTTGGATGATTATTCAGATGGGTTGAAATATCGTGAATATAGGCAATTAAATGGTCGACAAGAAGGAGTGAATAGTCATCAACGTGTTAATGAACATAATGGTATTACTCAGAATAATAATCGTAACGATAGTGCTTTGAATCAGTTGAACAATTCTAGGAATAATTATCCTATTAATCAGTATAATAATGGATTTGGTACAAGACAGAATTATCAAAATGTTAATCAGCAACAGAATCAAAATTACCGACATTATAATTCACAAGGGAATAGAAACGGAAACTGGAATAATAATAGAGGTGCTCAAAATGGTATGAATATAAGACCTAATGCGAATAGATATAATTCCTTTAATAATAATAATCAAAATTCAAAACATCTTCCTCAAGAAAGGTCATATCAAGGACAAAATGATAAATATTATGGGTATAACAATTCACGAACAGTGAATAATATTCGAACACAGGAATGGAGAAGTGTCGATTGTAATAATCATAACAAAGAGGAGTTAACAAGAGATAATATGGAAGAAAAAAAAACGCCAATTTTGGAGAATTCGAGGGTTTTCCAGGATCAGATACCAGGAACCTCACACTAGAGAATAGAGTAGATATAGGTGGAGTTATTAGTATTAGTAGAAAAAAACAAGAAATAATGGGAATGAGAGATAAAAATAGTTTGTTAGATATAGGAAAGATTATAAATAATTATGAAAGTTTACCTTTCTTTACAATTTATATTAGAAATATTCGATTTAAGACGTTGTTAGATTCTGGAGCGGAAATCTCTCTTATAAAAGAAGAATTGGTTAGGAATATACCTGAATATTCAAATTATATTATAAAAGTTAAAAGTACAAATGTTATATCAGCAAATAGGGGAAAAATGGGTAGTATTAATAAAAGGATATGTATAGATGTTGTTTTAAATGGACAAAAATTTATCATGCAATTTTATTTACTAGAAAATCTGTTCTATGATTGTATAATAGGGATTGATAATATGAGAGCTTTTGGAATGAATTTAGATTTTGAAGAGAATAAAATTAAAATAAGAGGGAAGGAAATGTTATTAGACAAATTAGTAGATTTAAAGGAGATAAATGCATATATTGAATATAAAGAAAACATACAAAATGAAGTGAATAATGTGATTATCGCGGATAGAGAAGAGGATGATGACGCACAAGAACATTTGGAAGAAGCAATGTTCGAATTGCCTAGAATTGATACTAATGTAGAATATGGAAATGCGGTAGTGTTAGAAGAAAAACAAGAGGTGAAGGTAATAAGAAATAAAAACGACATTCAAACTTTTATATTACAACAGAATTTACCTGAACCGTGGATTGAAGATAGTTTAATAGAAATTTTAGCAAAGAATATAAAGTTAGTTAATGACGAAGTTGTGTTTGCCAAAAATTATGAACATCGGTTAATGATTAAGGATGATTCGCCTTTATCATGTAAGAATTATCCTATTCCATATTTTTTTCAAGAACGTGTAAACGAGGAATTACAAAAATTAGAAGAAGCGGATATAATAGAGCGGTCGAATACATATTTTATAAGTCCTGTAGTATTAGTAAAAAAGAAGGATAATACCATACGCATTTGCATTGACGCTCGATTAATTAACTTAAGGATCATGCCGGAGCACGAAACACCACAAAATATTGATGTCTTACTTACCAAATGTGGAAATAAAAAATGGTATAGTAAGTTAGATCTTAAAAATGCTTTTTGGTTGATTAGGTTGGATGAGAATTCGAGAAAGTATTGTGGATTCAATGTAAATGGGATTACGTATAATTTTAAGGTCTGTCCTTTCGGGATCCGAAGTAGTCCTGCTGGGTTAATCAGATTTCTTCATATGATACTAGATAAGTACGAGAAATTTGCTCTTCATTATTTGGATGATATTATAATATTTTCTGATGATATTGAATCTCATATTAATCATATTGAGATAATTGTAAATACGTTACAAGAAAACGGTATGAAATTAAATTTATCTAAGTGTCAATTTTGTCAAAAAGAGGTTAACTATTTAGGGTACGTAGTAAATCAACAGAACATTTTATTAGATCCTCAAAGATTGGAAGAAATTCAAAATTATCCAAGACCTACAAAACTCAAGATGTTAAGAGGATTTTTGGGATTGTTAAATTATTATAGGAAATTTGTTTCGAATTACAGCCAAAAGACAAGTATATTGTTAAATTTATTAAAGAAAGGTACAAAATGGAAATGGACTAGTGAGTGTGAAGAATGTTTCGTACAATTAAAATCAAATTTTGTTGAAAATCTTAAATTATATCATCCTGATTTTAACCTAGATTTTATCGTGAGAACAGATGCATCGAATGTAGCTGTTGCTGCAGAACTAGTACAAATCAAAGATGGTATCGAAGTTCCAATATATTTTGCGTCAAGAACATTAAAGCCGTGCGAAAGAAAATTTGGCATATCAGAACTTGAAATGCTTGCCGTCATATTTGCATTAACTAAGTTACGATATTATTTAATAGGGAAGCGTTTCAAATTGGAAACTGATCACAAGGCACTTATAAATATTATGACTACCAAGTTGAATAATAACCGAATTTATCGATGGACTTTGTTGATACAACAGTATGATATAGAGATAGTATATCGACCTGGTAAGGAAATGATAGCTGCTGATATCTTAAGTAGGAAGCATGGTGAAGAAAAGGCAGTAAATGTACATATAAATTTGGTAAAATTGGAAAAAGAAGGTATTTTTTCTATGCAGCGTATCAGAGAAGCACAAGAGTCATATGATTTGGAAATAATTAAAACTAAATTACAGACAGATGGTTCATATAAGGGAATGAGTTTACGAAGAGGGATAATTGTGAAGAAGATAGGTGATGTAGAGGTGTATGTTACAAATGAAAAACATACTATTGAAATTATACGACATCTTCATGAAATTTATACTCATATAGGAGCGAGGAAATGTTGGCTAATGTATAGAGAAGCTTTTTATTGTAGAAATGATGAAAAAATAATTAAAAGATTACTTAAACAATGTGAAACATGTATTTTAGCCAAAGAAAAGAATTTTACTAATCAAAATATTAGTTTAAGTATTTTAGCTGTAGACAGATTACAAATAGTAGCAATTGATTTTATTTCAAATTTGATACCGAGTACAAGGAGATATCGCAACATATTAGTATTCTGTGACTTATTTTCTAAACATGTACGTTTAATTCCTACACAAAAATGTAATACTGACACTGTTTTACAAGCTTTACAAGAGTACATCACCGATTTTGGAACGCCAAGAATTATACTTTCAGATCATGCCACGTATTTCATGAACCAAAGATATCACGATTTCTTAGATAGTAGGAACATTAAGTCTCATCATATCTCAATACGACATCCACAAGCTAATCCTTCTGAGAGGTATATCAAAGAAGTAATAAAGTATTTACGTATATTGCTAGTAGATAGTCACCACAAATGGGCGAGGTGTTTGAAACAAATAGAATTAGTCATGAACAATACTCCGAGTACTGTACATGAATCGTGTCCCATTACAATTTTTACAGGACAATCACCACAAAGACCATGGCAAGATGAGGAAATTGCCAATATAGAAAAGAAATACGAACAAATTAGGTTAAAGTTAATTAATCGAAAGAATAAATGGGAAGAAAAGAAGAAGGAAAAACAGAGTAAATATAAAATATACAATATTAATGAGAAAGTTATAGTTCGAGCATTAAGAGTAACCGATAGAAAGAATAAAATAATTGCGAAGTTAATGAGACCATATTCCGGGCCATATATAGTATACAGAAAAATTGGGTTAAATAATTATGAATTAATAGATGGAGAGACTGGATTTTTGAAAGGTATTTATCATGTGTCGATGTTACATGATTATCCAAGTGATTCTTAAAAAGAACAGCAAGTTATAGTCAGGACAGAAGAAAAGAGGTCAACTTCTGAAGGTATTTACGACACCTGCTTTCCGAGTATAAATTAGATCTCAAGTTATAGGTAGGACATTACATTAGAATTGATTGTGTTATATAAGTGGGTAACGTTACTTCCGTATCCAAATATTGTTAATTCATTCTCATGTTGTTTTTGAAGAATAAACAAACTATACAAGAAATGTTTTTATATTCAAGAGTTAAAATTTTTATATGGAATAGAAGTTAGGGGCATAGTAGGAGTATTTTGTATAACAAAAACATAATCGGATATAAAAAAAAATGTTGTCTTATTGGATTTGTTGAGAAAGGGGCATGTTTAAGTTTATAAGTAGGGTAAATAAGCCTAGTATATAAATGGATCGATAGAAAGAGGTTCAGAATCTAAATATAGAATATAGAGTTAGATTATTAGAGATATTTGAAGAATGTGTTTTAAAAGTTGTATCAAATGTTACTCTCATTCCTACATATTTTATGTATAAAAAGAAAAATAAAACCAAAGTACTATAAAAAAATCTATTTGGAATTAAATGTCTAATAATATACCCAAATATAAAACTTAGAAGGAATATATTTAGTAGTTGAGGAAAAGAAAGAATTATCTAAAGCCTTAAAATTGTAAAATAATTGAAGCAGTAAAAGTGACTTGCAGATTAATAAAGTAGGTGATGTTATAAAGCTAATTATAAAAAGATAGTAAAAGCCTTTAGGATATGATATTTTAATTGAAGGAAATATGCTTGCAATAATAAATAAATATAAAATGTACCATTAAAATATGGAATTATAATAAATGATAGAGAATGGGTTATAGGTAACCTGATATGATGATTTATATAAGACTAAAATGTCTAATAAGAGATTAAGGTAACGTACGCCAATAAAACGTAAATATAAGTATAATCTTTCATAAATAGAAAGAATGGGGAAGACGAATAAGTCTATAGGAATATTATGGGATATATGCGCAAAGGGAATAGAAATAATAATTATAATATAAATGTATAAGTGAGCATAAGTAAAATATTTTATAGAGGCAATAATCTTTACGAGAAAGAGTTGAATGAAAAAAAAATGAACTATCACCTAAAAGAAATGTTAAGAGTAATACAGTTACTATGATATTATAAAAATTGTATAGAGGCTAAATAATTATATGAAGAGTACACTTGCTAAATATTAATAGAATGTACAGGGTATAGTTATTATGTATGTAAAATTTTCTTATAATGAATTAAAATAAATGATACTTATATTACTTTGGATAAACTATAGATAAAAAAAAAAAGTATTTGCTTAAAGATTTTTGGTAATTGTTGAGAATTGTGAAATGTTTGTACATTGAATTTGAATATGAATAGTTATTGTAATAACATTGTTTACAAGATAGGAATTACTGAAAGTGTAATTATTGAAATTATATTAGTTTAATAAATGAAAATTTGTTTATTTGAGGTTTAAATTTACATTTATTAAAAGGGGCATATGTTATGGTATAAAGGCATACGTTAACAATATAATATGGAAAGTTAATAAAGTTACCAAATTTAATTAAATAAACGTAGAAAAATTTATTATGATGTGTTTAAAATAAGATTTATTGAGTTAATCATAAAAGAGGTTTATAGCATTTAATAAGTATTTGAATTTTATAAATAACCACCTGTATATGGAAAGGTTGACCATGTTCATTGTTCTTAGAAGTTCAAAATATTCTGGAAAGAAGAGAGTTGAATATTAGTTGTTATTTTGTAAAATGTATTATAAATTTGTAAAAACTTGGGTAATTGACGTTTATGAGGTGATAAAAATATTTAGAATCTTATTTTGACAGGTGTATAGATTGTATTGTAGAACAGTTCCCGGGAATAATTTGAAATACAGGAACTGTCATTATTTGACATGTGTTCAGAAATATAATTGTAGAGAGGTATAGGGATATGAATATGAAAAGAAGGGTTGTTAAAATTATGAAAAGAATTTAGATATTCAGATAATACAATTTTAAGAAGTATTCTAGGTATATTAGAGAATTTAAAGGCTATGTTGTTGATGGTTATTGCTGTTGTAAAACTTTGATTGGTGAATACAAAATGAGAAAGGATTACTAGGGAAATGAATAAATAAATAGGCAGAATTTTTTTAATTTGAAAAAGCGATAGACGTGTTTTCAGAAAAGAGAATATCTTTTCTGATATTAACGAGATATTAGATATTTATAAATGAGAAAAGTGTATCTTGAGTGAATTTCTTTAACTACAGATAAATTAGTATAAAATAAATAATTGTACTTACCAAGTTGTACAAGATCCAAGTAGATCCGATATAGGGTTGTTATCTCCGGGATAATAGAAGTTTTCAGAAGGCTATTTAGTACCAGAGTTTTGAAATTACATAAAGGGTGAAGAAATCTTCAAGTTCCGGTTATTATAAAAGGTAGCAGATTCCAGAAGTCCTGGTTTTCAATAGAGGCAGGTTATAACAAGAGATCCATAAAGGTTGGTGAATTTCACAAGTTTCCGGGTGTATTGGAGAATTTGCTGTGCACGAAGAGATTTGGCTTAATATCGAAAGGACTATTTATTCCCACATCGAGCAAGTTCCTGTACAGGATAATTGGTATTATTATTTCAAGAGTTTGAACTAGATTGAAGTTTATCAACATCAGAGAAGTGGTATCCGTCCAACAACGCCATCAAGAAGTGGATAGTACTCATCTAAAAGAAGAAAGCAGTTAAGTATTACCATTTTAGTAATTTTTCTTGTGTCAGTAGTAAAGAAAGATAATAATTTGTGAAGGTTGGAGAAGAGTTAATTATTTGCAATATAATTAAGTATAGAAATAGACTGTACTAATTATTATCACAACGAGTACATTTGTTATAAACAACATAAATTATATGAATTCTCTACTATCCAGTAATATGTCAAGATTATGAATAATTTTCATTTGAATACAAATTTATTGAGTTATCAAGTCAGTAAATATTTTTGAACACATTATAATAATAGTATAAATTAATTTGAGACGAAAATATTAGAAAGAATTACTTATTTAGGTATATCAATAGTTATTTATATCAGGGTACGTACCTGCATTATTTAGTTGGGTTTGGTACTAAACACTTTGAGGAAATATATTTTATAAACGTCAAATATTCAGTTTCCTTATTAAAATATTGTTAACCATTGTCCCGTATAAAAAAATAACACACAAAGTTTGAATATAACATATTATTAATTAGTAGAATATCGTTTTATTTTATCATAGTCCAATTCTCGTTTAAAGGAAATATTTTGGTTTATTTATAACCTCCAAGAAATAAATGTCATGAGATATATTGAAATGGTATGAGTAGTGGTGACATCTATGTGTTTTATTGGACACTTCTTAGTAAATTGGTTTATGTATAAAAATAATACAGATATCGGTATTTTATATAATGTTGATTTAGAGAGAAAATAAGTAATTCAAAAAGGATGATTGAGATTTATCAAAGCATATAATTAAAGGCAGAGTTAAATACTGTAAATAAAATAAAGAGGTAGAAGAGAGTAAAATAATTTAGGTAAAGATAAAATATAAAGCTAGTCGGGCATATAAATAAAATACCTTCGTATTATGAGTGAAATAGTAGATGATATATAAAGAGATTATAAAACTAGCACATACAAGGGTTGTTCATCAAATAATAACAATTTTAAAAAAATATGTCTAGAGTGGTATTTCATTGCATATACAGTTCAATTTATGACTTTTAAACTGTGATAGGATTTTATATTTATTTCGAGGATTGAACTGATATGTATGAGATATTACCTAGTACAATATAGATAAATAATTCGCATTTTATATATACAAATACTTACACAATATGTATATCTATGTGTGTGTGTGTGTGTGTGTGGTACTTTTAATACGAAATTCAACTGGGAGATTACTCCTACAACATAGAATGTTTTTCTTTGATCTTTCCTCTGAACAAATACGTCCCGGTCCGTTAGGTTTTATTGAAAATTATTGTTATTTCATGGAAAATAAAATAAATAGACAGACAGTGGCAGAATGATGGAATTAACTGAAAGGGAGAAAGACAGAGAAGAATATCCGTCTTAATAACGTTTTATTGAAATGTTTTTTTTTTGTCCAATATTAACTCAGTTTCAATTAATTCAGAACTTGCCATGCAGTGTATTGATTTCGTGTATAGTAAGGGTTTGTTCGGTTTGCGTGGAGCCAGTGTGTTTGTGGAAGGACTGTAAGCGACAACACGCTAGTTTTCTCAAAATGTTTATGCTTCGGAGGACCAATGGTTTTGTCGTATCAATAAACCCGAAGTACTGTTGTACTTAAAATATCTTAATTTAAGCTACACCTTAAATTACAATTCCAAGTACTTCAAACACAGACTGGAAACTGTGAAGAGGACTATTATTGTAGAACTGATTCTGATTTAGTAGTAGTTCGGACATAATACATGGGAATAATAATAATAAATTTATTAGCCCAACAGGACAAGGCTTCTGATTACATGACAAACTTAACCCATAATTCTATTGACAGTGTCCATCTATTTGCTATATTCTTGTCAACGGCCTCAACTACAATTTATTCTGAATATTCTTTTTCGCACGTAAGAGGATCTAATTAAACATATGACTACTTTCTCTAATAAGCACACAGCTGGTGATGATCTTATACTCAGTTTCTCGACACGTGACAGTAGATATATTGAGATAGTTATCTTGTGTATGATAACTACTCAATTAATAAATAAATGCTTATAATATAAATTTATGAAGTTACCTTTGGTATACTTAAAAAAAAATAAACTGTAAATTAAAATATTCTACATAATTAAATAGAAGAGTTTTTTTTATTTTTTTCTTACTATGTTATTTATTGGATTTGTTAGAGAAATAGTATACTAAAATAATTATATCTTGTGTGGAAGGACGTTGTTCAGGTCCATTGTAGATTTATTTTCCACCATATTCTGAAAATAGAAAATTTAAAGAAAATAATTTGAAATTTTGAAATGTTAATATGAATTTGTAAAAACTTGTTTAATGAACATATTTGTATAAGAAAAGTTAAGAAATGGTAAATATTGTAACACGTATACCTAAGTTAAAAGGTAAAGTAGTTTACGCGGTATAATTCAAATTTGGGATCCGTCAGTTTTGACAGTTGAAAAATTAAATAGTAGAAATAGGTATTGAGGTATTTAAAATATGTGGAAATAGTGATATAAATCGGTAAAGAATTTTAAATAATAGATTGCATAAATTTGTATGAGTATTTAATGTTGTCAAGAGGAAAAGAGATCTTTAATTGAATAGGTTTTGAATTTGGAATAAAGCAATTGGTTGATAGAAATAAAAGGATACATCTCCAAGGGAATTAAAAAAAACAAAGATGATTATTATAATTTTTTCGGAGTGAAAAGATTAATCGTTTTTCTTTCGCGGAAAAATCCTACTTTAAAGCTGTAAAAGTAGTTTTCACAATTAATTAAGCTATTTATAGCATGCTATAAGATATTAGTAATTGGTAGAAGTGAAGTGAGTGTTGAAATTTAGGGTCTATAGGAGATCTCATATATAATTTACATACTATCATTTGGTACCATTAGAAGTGAAGAAAACGGGAGTATAGTAAAGAAGAATAATAAATAATAGAAGAATCATTGTATAAACTTACCAAATAAATCCTGTGAGAAGTTAAAAAAAATATTAGATTCCAGTCTGAGAGGTGATACATTAATTTACATCCGGGATTAGAAGAGGATCGGCGAAAATTAACCTACCATTGATATCTTTTTATTCCAACCAGTAAATAAAAGGAGTCCAGTTGTTATTGTCAAGTGCGAAGAGTCACAGTTGGAATCCATCTAAGGTTGCTGAACACGAAAAGTCTACACTAGTAACATACAAGAACAGGAAAGGAATTAATTACACCATTCAAACAAGAAGAACGAATAATTTACTTACCATATCCAAAACAGAAGGGGATAAGTATTAAATCACCAGTAACTTCAAGAGGTCGAGGACACGTCTATCGTAAGGATTCTTTGCAAGAAGTTTACATCAGATTAAATCCAGTGCTGAAAACAGAATCATATAAATCCAAGAAAGAAGTATTGGACATAAAGAAATAATTTATAAGGAGGTTGTATACTTTAATTTGAATTCTATTTAAAGTTTATTAGTTCAGAAATAATCAAAGATCTTTGTAAGATTGACTATAGTATTCAATGTGATGAATATAATATGTAATTTAATAATTTAAATTCACTATTTTCACGATATTAAGGTGGCACAAAATAAATAATTCATGCTATATGCATACGATATATTACGTAAATCTAATAATTTGGGGTATATATACTTATAGGTATACTATTTCATTTGAACAAAATTACAAATAAAATCTTACCTTTGTAAAGATCATACTTATACATGAGTATAGTAATTTACAGTTATTACGAAATTAAACAAGTTTACGTTCTTTGTATTCTCAGTACTTCCAAATATTTAGTGGAAATGTTCCATATTCCTTTTCATAAATGTAGATTGTAAATAAATGTATTATATTTTGAACATTCTTTTTAATTCAAAGGATTAGAGACCAACAAGTGGTAGATTTATTATTAGTAAAATAATATTTGGTACATTTAACCTAAAAAAATATAAAAACTGTCAGATACATACCTTGGGTATTGGTAATTTATTTATAGTACTTACATGATAAATTCTTGGACAAAAGGTGTATAAAATAATTGATATGATAGCATTATTAATATAATAGGTGGAAATATTAAATTTTAAAAGACATAAATAATATAAATCATATTTAGAAAATAATAATTTACCATAGCTTGAAGAGAACTATTGTACCAACATAGTACATAGAATTATTTTTATTAGAAAAGTTATAGTGTTCTAAAAATTAGGGATAGATGGCGAGATATGAATACAAATAGAAAGATTATATTTTTTAAATTAAATCGTTTGAATTAATTATTGAGAATATAAAAAGTATCTAGAACATATATCTGTGTTAGTGTTTGGGCATAATAAATAGATTACATAAAAGAATTTATAGAATTCAATATACGAGGGTTAACGAATAAATGTACAGATTAAACTATTAGCATAAATTTTTTATATCTGAATGACTAGAAGTGTGTTGGAATATTTGCGTTATTTAGTGTAAATTTATATACACATATTAGTTTAGAATTGAAAATAGGTAAAGAAAGCAAATTTCCCCCACTCTAGTACAATATATTTGCTTTCCCTCTTAAATTCATTATTAATTTATCGATTTTTTCTGGTGCATTTTCTAAGCTCTGGAAAAAAAAGAAGGATTATGCTTGTCCACAAAACGTGGATCATGTGTTGCCATCTAACTATAGACTCGTGTCCATAATATCTAACTTCTCCCAGTTATTCGAGCGAGGTCTATACTCTATTCTATATACCAGCATACGCTCCTCTATTTCTATCAGTAAACATGGTTTTCGGTAGGTATACAGTCACGAAATTGGCTGTATTAACTCAATATATTTCTGAAATTTTAGAAAAGCAACAAGTTTGTGTGACAAACTGGTTGACCATGAGCTTCTTCTCTGTGAATTCGGTTCATTTGACATTGTTTCTTCGACCTTTAGCTTCCTTAGATCTTATCTTTGTGAGAGAAGATGTTATGTCAGTCACAATTGACATTTTTGCCACTGAGTTTATACTTACTTCCGGTGTTCCACAGGCTTTGAATTTAGGTTTCCTGTTATTCGTATTATTGTTATTAATGATCTGATCCTACAAATCGATTACCTGGTCCTTAGGTATCCTCTGATATCAAATTCAAAATCTATTGCGTGATTTAATAATAATAAGAGGTAATAATTGGAGTTACTGTTGATCCCCCCACATTATGAACTTACAGCTGTATTTAGATTGTTGGGTTTTGTCATGCGTAATTCTGAATATTTCAGGTATGTGGCATTGCTGAAATGTTTTTACTATGTACTATGTAAGCTTGATTGGTTTGCATTGGATCGTGTCCAACCTAGGTTCCTGAAGTTTCTTTCTTATAGGACATACGGTGTTTACTCAGGAAAGGGTGTAGCATAGGAGGAACTGTTATTAAGGACAAGATGTCGTCGTCATGGTATTCTTGAATATCAGAAGAGATGTTAACTGCGAGAGATTTGTACATAGACTATTGAACAGCAGTGATTGGCCTAATTTTCTAAACCGATTATCCTTTGTGATACCACTGATTAATTCCAAACTTAATTACATCTTTGTTGCTCCTTTTGCGAGAACCAAGGTTTTGAGAAAGGCTCCAATATTCACGCTCTGTCGTTCGGCAAAGAAAAGAGATCTTGTTTGTCTGGAGACACTGAACTTGGATTGTGGATCTCCATTAAATATGTTTTTTTTATTAACTATATATATATATATACAAGAAAAGGAAAATTATCGGGTAAATTCCGCTGTAGAGCAACCGTAGACACGTGTTTCTGACTCATTGGTCGTCGTCAGTACGGTGTAGCCAAGGAATAAGGTGGGATAACCTTGGAGATGTAAGCTACACGGAAGACCATCAGGTGACAGACCGCCATTTGTAGCTTCGGTTAGAAGAGCCTCGGTTTTGAGGATTCACATCCAACCTCGCCACGAGGAAGACAATGCCAACCTGCGTGCCATCCGAGACCCAGGAAAGAAAAATCACAAAAAAAGGAATTAATCGCGGATACATAAAATACAAGAAAAGGAAAATTATCGGGTAAATTCCGCTGTAGAGGAATTTACCCGATAATTTTCCTTTTCTTGTATTTTATGTATCCGCGATTAATTCCTTTTTTTGTGATTTTTCTTTCCTGGGTCTCGGATGGCACGCAGGTTGGCATTGTCTTCCTCGTGGCGAGGTTGGATGTGAATCCTCAAAACCGAGGCTCTTCTAACCGAAGCTACAAATGGCGGTCTGTCACCTGATGGTCTTCCGTGTAGCTTACATCTCCAAGGTTATCCCACCTTATTCCTTGGCTACACCGTACTGACGACGACCAATGAGTCAGAAACACGTGTCTACGGTTGCTCTACAGCGGAATTTACCCGATAATTTTCCTTTTCTTGTATTTTATGTATCCGCGATTAATTCCTTTTTTTGTGATTTTTCTTTCCTGGGTCTCGGATGGCACGCAGGTTGGCATTGTCTTCCTCGTGGCGAGGTTGGATGTGAATCCTCAAAACCGAGGCTCTTCTAACCGAAGCTACAAATGGCGGTCTGTCACCTGATGGTCTTCCGTGTAGCTTACATCTCCAAGGTTATCCCACCTTATTCCTTGGCTACACCATACTGACGACGACCAATGAGTCAGAAACACGTGTCTACGGTTGCTCTACAGCGGAATTTACCCGATAATTTTCCTTTTCTTGTATTTTATGTATCCGCGATTAATTCCTTTTTTTGTGATATATATATATATATATATATAAATATATATTTAAAAAAATTGCCGAAATACACAAGAAATGTATTAAAGAAAATTGACTTAAATTCGCGCCGATATTATGGACCATCTCCTAGCAGTTGAAGACAGCCCAAAGGAGATTTGCCAAATTATTTATAATTCAGGTAAATTGGACTCCATATCAAATAACAACCACCTTCGCTCTCACCAAAGTACATTAATTTGAAAGGCTGTAGTGTACAGAAACAAATGCAAATTATAATACCCAGTCGTAAGGAAAATGATGTCATTGGATAAAAGGTAATTTTACATCAAGAAGAACTTCCGAAACTTTAACCTAAGAGCATGTCGTATGTAAAAATAAGAGGATTAGTTTTCCCAGTTTAATATTAACTTATACATAACATCATTGTAGCCAAGATTACTATCTCTAGACCAATTAGAGATGTTTAATAAATTCACTGGTAGCATTTCACAATCCTCATGGTTCCGAATAGTTTACAGTCAGCATTTTATCGTATGAAATGACGTTGAAAATATTGTTGATGAAGATGCTGGTAGACCATATTGCTTGCTATACAGAGAAACAAGTTGCCACTCGGCAGAAAGCGAAAATCCAATTGCGTGTATCGAGAAAATTATTACTAAAAAAACTATTAAACTATAACAATGCGATTTGCACAAGCTACAATTCAACTTCATTATAAACAAACAGCGGTTTACATAAAATGCTGGAGGAATTGATCTACTTTTATAAAATTATAATATAAGTTGATTCTGTGTGATGTCCAGAATTCCAATTACAGTGGATTTGTTTTACCTATATTAACTGTGCGTTAGATTTATAATTGTTAAAGTAAAGAGTCTACCTTTAGTTGCAGTAAATCTCACCTACTTTTGCAAAATCTCACAGTTTATTCTGTCTGCACATTATTTTGAACACAAACGTAATAATAATTTCCAATATGGTTTGTTTTCTGAAACAGTAATATGAACTAAATATTATACTACTACTGTTCGTTGCCTACAAATTTCGAACGCGAATGTAATACATTCTGTGTGAAGCACAGTGAACTCAATTTAGCTGTCGAGAGTAAATTGAATATAAAACAGTGGTACCCGTTTTCATTTATAAACAGGACTGGACATGTGTAACGGAACAACGTTGATAAAGCAAATTAATTGCTGATTAATTATTTGTCTGTCTGGCTAAGTAAATAGAATGGTGATATTTTATTTCTCTATGCATCACACGTAACTATGTCGAAATTTTACGGGCGATGTGCTATTCAATTAAAAGCAAACGTATCCCCAAACAGTGTATACATATACAAACGTTATAAATATTAAGGGTTCACTGACAAACATGCATTCACACTTTGTTTATAGGCGTAGTACTTTCGATAAAATAATTTGTTAAACAGGCATAGTCCCAGACGTCGATAGCTTATTACACCAACGTACTGAAGCTTTTTATTTAAAAGCTATTTTTTCTTTTCGGGACCAGCTAGCGATTGTAGCACCTATAGCGCGGGGCGCAGGTGTTGATTAACCATCCCTGCAACACCGTTCTACTGCGTGATCGCTTGCCGGGTAGATTTTAGTTCTTTCGAGTCTTTTCGTATATGTTCTACACACCGAGGACGTGTGGTGTAAATACGGGAGATAATCCAGAGTTGGATAGTTACAAATTTTGCGATTGGAGGGAGTAACACGAATTTGTTGTTTGGATTGGTGTGCAGTACACATTCGTCTGCAGAACATTGTCATGATTGAGTCAAGTAATAAGTAAATGTGCATTATTTTGAATGTAGCAATATCAGTCTTCAAAGAATCAATGTAAATCGTCATCATGAAACAAAACATTCTCAGAACTACTTCAAATTTACAGGAAACCTACGGTTAAAAGAAGGATAAGAGAAGCGATTAAAAGCAAATTTAGACTTAACCGTCCACGAAAATCAGATGGGTTCTAGGCCAGGCAGGAGCACGCAGGTCACCAACATGAACAGCATAATAAGAACTGAAAGCGGATATACACAAAGCTTTATCACACTTTAAGGAGTAAGACGGCGCGGAATTCTGAGTCCCATTCTCTTCATAACTGTTATGGACGATATTGCAAGAAATGCTGCTAGCCTAACAAAGAGTATTTATGTAGGGTTCAGAAGTCTCCAACCTTGATTATCCAAGGAATTCTTGTATGCCGACGACTTGATCAAAATGTCCTGCAGAGAAATATAGAAATATAGTATGAAACTTTAAAAAACCTTTTATTAGCGTGTATGTTTGTATTAGTAAATAAAAAAAAAGAGAAGTATTGACAGTCTCCAAAGAAGAAGAAGAAATAAATATAACAACAGATGGTTATCCAATAGAAGTGACAAAAAGCTTAAAATGTGGTGGAATCGTAATCAACCACAAAGGAGATATAGAGTCAGATGTGAATAATAGAATAAAATTGTAAACAGTTTATATCATGCACTGAAGTACATATTTTTAAGTAAGAGAGAGGTCAGCAGGGAAATGAAGACAAAGATTTACAAGACAATATTTCTTTCGACACTATGCTACGGCAGGGTATTGACGAAGAGGCTGAAATCAAGAATAATTGCAACTGAAATCGAGATTTTAAGGAGAATAGATGGTGTTACCATACTGGATAGAATCAGAAATGAGAAAATACGAGAAAAAGTAGGTATGATATCAGCCATCGGAAAAATTCAGGAAAAACAACTTAGTTTGTTTGGACACCTCATACGAATGAGCAGCACGAACCCTGTAAAAGAAATATGGGAGGCTGGCTGGAAGAAGAGGAGGGACAGAGGTAGACCAAGAAAAGTAGCTGCTGGCAGATCGGTGCTCAAAAATCAAAAATATCCAACGAAGGAGAAAAGGAGGATACGGCTAAGTGAGTAAGTACGGTTAAAGAATATGAATATTTAACAGGCAGGTCGTAATCTCAGCATTTGTTCTTATGAGAGAAAATGTTGAACAAGAAGCAGCAAGTCGTTTTAGCGTGGTTTATTCAACAGTGGGAAACCATTTAATGATGGCGTATTAATCATGGATAGCAAGATTGCATCAGCAGAAGAAATATGTCCAGAAAAACCAAGCTGTGGCTCAAAGAGAGGACACGGAATATATTAACTCAATTATCTGACAAAAATAGAATGTTGGAGTGTTTCTCTTTGGACATGAATAAGTAAACATATACTCAGGTGTTGCCTTTTATTCGATGGATAGGTAAAAATTATCAGGAATATAAAAGGCTTCTTGACGTTCATACCACTCACGACACGACTACTGGAGAAGACATTTTATAGGAGTTACAAATGCTGTTCAGAAAAACAATCCTCAATGGAAAAACTTATAGCGTCACTACTAATGGTGCCAAAGCATGTGTGACAAAAATAAAAGAGTCGTTGTTCTCGTATCAAAGACCATAGAAAATAACGAAAGTTTAAAGCTATTAATCGTACATTGCATCACTTGTCAACAGTCTTTGTACGGAAAATGCTTGTATAGCATCGCGGCACTACCGTCAGAGAAGATATTTTTAAAAAAAATGAAAATCCTGTTTAGCAAAACAATCTTCAAAGAAAACCCATATAATGTCAGTACTGATGGTGGCAAAAGCATGTATGGAAAATATAAGAAAAACTTTGCTTCCGTATCAAAGACTTTAGAAAATGACGGTAGTTCAAAGCTATTAATGGTACAATGGATCGTTTATCACCAGTATTTTACTGAAAATACTTGAATACGTCAGAAGTGTTAAAGAACATAGAGGTTAACTGAATAGTGACTATATTGGGAAAAAGAAGATTCTACATTCCAGTAAGAAGGAATGGTTAGAAGGCTTACAGTCTATTTTTGACAAAAACTGAGTAATGCTGGAACATTGAAGCTTGTGATGTTAATTGAAACAACGTCAGTTGTCATTAAACGCGGGATTAATTTATTTGCATAAATATTTATATAAGACGATTAAGTAGATGTATCGCTATGCACTTTCATATTTCTTAAAACATATAAAGCTTTACTTATTCTTAAAACTACCTTTTCTGCTTTGAGTTATCCAGCAAAGTTAATGTTAATTGTAACCCAAGTATTTAGAGTTGAATATTGTACCACACTGTATATCTCCAACTTTGAAAATTTTTAATTTTTTTATGAGTTTATATGTCGCAAAGAGCAGTGATAGTTGGTGTACCTTATACCCCAGTATTACCTGCATTTTTCACTGTAGATATTTTAGTATTTTAAAATCTGTTTATGTAGAATTGACGATATCCATTTTTTTATTCAAATGTCAACACTACCATTTGATTAGTAATATCTAGTTGATAGCAGTAATTGTTACTTCAATAAATTAAATTAAATACTCAAATAGCTTGTTTGTCGCTTTAGGACTAAAGTAGTATTCAAATTTATAAATTCTATACTTTCTTTCTATTTGTTAAATTGCATGCCAACTAGAGAAAACACACTGAAATTCTATTTTATGGCACATTTTGTACTTTTACAAAGAGTTTTGCCTTTTCATTCCCCAGTGTATTAAAAGTTTTCATTGATTCGCAACTTACTGGACCTAATTTAAGATATACGCAGCTGGAGCTTTGTGACTCTGGGCATTTCAGACGTACATTGTTTATTAGTACTGTCAGAGAAGATAGCGATATTTTTGTGCTGTAATACCCTTTTAAGATATCATATTAATGTTGTTAGGGAGAAATTTGATCCCAAAGGTAGAATTCACTACGAAGAGAGCGCTCTCAATATACTGAGCTTATTACGAGTGAGTTGTTGCTAAATCATCTAATAGAATCTAATAGGCTTTCGTATTTGTTACATGATAAAGAACTAAATTTTGCTCTTTGCTGTTATATTTACCTTTTGTTCAGAAAGATATAATGTTTAACTTTCAATCTTAGTAACTTTCTAGTTGGTGTTCTACGTTATAAATTGTATAAGACTTAGTGATAGAAGTTCGGTAGCATTATAAAATGTTAATAATGATAACCAAAGACAGTATTTATACATTGTCTGAAAGATTTATAGACAGTGTTCTGAAGATTTGATTTATAATATAAATATTCGGAGTACAAAGTCCGATACTTCTTACTTTAGTATTTGATTTGTTATACTCATCGTCGAATGCGGAGAGGTATAGTCTGAAAACGCATTGTAAATGGTCACGAAATATTGATCCATTAAGTAAAGTAGTTGGAGGAAGTCACGCATTATTTTTACAAAAATTAATTTCTTTCTTAATTTAATATGTTCTTGTATATATTAGTTGTTAGATGTCAAATAAAAACGAATGTTCATTAAATAACGTTATTTGCCATTAATAAAGGATGTACTACGTTAGCTAAAAACCTCAAAAACAGTATAATGCTTCGAAAATACAGTTTTTGCTTCTCGGCAATATTCCCTAAATTATCCCGAAAAAGGCATTACTGAGTTTATATTCACTGTAATAGTACAGCACA
This sequence comes from Amphimallon solstitiale, assembly GCA_963170755.1. Classification (NCBI taxonomy): domain Eukaryota; kingdom Metazoa; phylum Arthropoda; class Insecta; order Coleoptera; family Scarabaeidae; genus Amphimallon; species Amphimallon solstitiale. The sequence continues at coordinate 164,938,168 of OY720676.1, read as the reverse complement.
TTTCCATATATTAATTTTATAATTTTATTATTTTAAAGAATTTAATTAAGCATATTTTTTACTAATATTTTAAAAAGTATTTAAAATCAATGAATGTATTATTGTAATATTAAGTCGCAATTAGTCATAAGTTTAGTATGTATTTATGAATAAGGATTGTGGCGTCAAAAGTTTACATTAATGCGATAAACGCTACGATAGTGGTAAACATTCTCACAACTAAAAGAATGTGTGCTTGTGAAATGTGAATGGAAACTCCCCGGACTATGTAGAAAGCGGGGATTCACAGACATTCTCATATAAAAAGAATGTACGCGTTCAAAAGTCATGAGTCGAAAGTTAGATCAAGTCAAGTGCGAGACTTGGTATCGAAAGGTGGCACCTTTATATTATTGGTGAAGCAACGTGGCGCAAAATTCTATATTATTATCATAATATAATTACCTAAATTGCAATTTTAAGGATGTTCCTTTACATTATAGCGCCCAACGTGGGGCTCGAAGAGATGATTTTGTTTATAAATTTATATTCTCGATAGAGATGAATTTTTTTTTAATATTATTTAAAACACATTACACATCTAGTTATTTTGAATTTTTATTTTGATATACAGTGTGTTAGTTAAATAAAAGTAAATATTTCAGGGGGGGGTATTGCTTATATAATAGGGACTGGAAAAAATATTATACAGGATAATCCAAAAGATAGGAACATCTTAGTGGGGGGTCAAAAAGAATTTTTATAATAATATTTTTAATATATATACTGAAATTAAACGTCAAAATGAATCAAGCAGAACAAGTAACGCTTTCCCAAGGAATGGAAGCTATGATGGCATTACTTATAAAAATGGATAAAAAAGCAGGAAGAAATGAGACAAAAAGCCAAGGAACACAATGAAGAAATCAAGCAACATATGGAAAAGATAGATAGAAGGATAGAACAGATGGGTGAAATAATAGTGGAGAGCCAAAGACAGAGAATAGCAGAATTATAAAAATGTATAAGAAAACCGAAAGTATAACGGAAAAATGTAGAAAAAAATAAAAAAGAAATGAAAACCGATTGTAATGGTGAAATAAAAGAAATAAATTACGAAATGGGACAGTTATTCAATGAAGTTGAAAAGACTCGACCGGAAGTAGAGGCAACATCCGTTGGCATGGTTAGAGAAGATATGAAGGTGCACAAGTTTAATGGAAATCAAAATGGAACACGTCCCAAGAAATTCTTCGATGATTTGGAGAAGTATTTTGAAGTTACAGAAACTCCCGAAAACCGGAAGTTAGATTTTGCGATAAGTCAGTTGGGGGGTGGAGTTCTAGGATGGGCCGCCATTAACAAGAGCCGATGGAAATCGATGGATGACTTCCGACGAGACTTGCTGAAGAAATATTGCTCAAATAATATACAGGGTGGAGCCTACAAGGTGACTGGTTTTTGTATACTTGGTTCATGAGTTCATGAGTTATGAAAATTATTTTTTCTGTTTTCCTATAATAAAATGTATATATGTTCAGTAATAAAGATATATTATAATTATTATTATTGTTATTATTTTATTTCAATGTCTGAAGGACAAGACATGAAATTTAAAAATAGCTAGTGAATTTGAAAACATTTAAAAGGAGAATCTAACGTAACATATGCAATGAATTAAAAAATCGGTGAGAAGATTGAAAATAATACATTTACGTAACAGTATGATGAAAATTTAAGTTAAAATTATTATTCGCAATAAATAAATAAATTTATATTTAATTTTTTTTTATTTTTCTGGATTGTCTTCGTATGGAAAAAGATACCAACTTCCGGTTTTCATCATTCTCTTCACTTTTTTATGTGCTTTAATATTACGATATTAAAAATATACGAACAAGGCCCCCTGATATTTTTTTTGTCAATTACGTAATTTCGTACTACCTACCCTTCAATTCTTTGTAAAATTCTCTATCCAGTGAGCCCAGAAACAATAAAATCTGTTGAGGCAAACCGAAATTATAACTACTTTTGTACGCAGATATACCTCCCTCTACCACCTCCTTCGTATGGGACTTTCAAATAATAAATGTATAAAAACATCTGAAAATGATGCTAGTAAAAGTTTTAATCTATTTTAATCTAGAATTTAATGAAAAATTATCGAATTTTTAATTGATCTTGAGAATTGCGCCCCCTTGCGATCATTTTGGAAACTTGTTTTTTGTTGAAATTCCCGTGGTCCATTTCACTCTAAAGATTTTTTCCGGCGGGTTGTAGGATAAACAGACACCCGGTATGTGCAAGGCAGTATTTAATGAATAATTGGCATGATCATCACAAGGTGCATTTATTCTTAGGTCCTAGAATTAGCTTTGAGGGACTTTAGTTTAAGGAAATATATCAATAAATATGTTAAGAGACCCAAAGTTATATTAATATTTTATTGTGCGCAAGCTTTCCTGTAGAGTGGAACCTAAATAAAGTATTTTTAATAATGATACTATATTGTATATAATCAGAATTTTTAATACTACGTAGCAAGAAATTGAATCAATTTAATTCAATTAATAACAGCGTTATCTGCTTATTGAAAACAAATACTAAAGAACTATTATGTGGTACGCCGTTTGATTCTTGGCTGCTTTGTAAATTATCCCCACCATATGTGGATACTTGGAACATTAGTGACTAATTACTTCTTATAGTATAATTAATGACCACGTGAATAACCAAGGGTTAAAAGAATTTAGAGATTACATTGACAATATATCCAAGAAGCACTGTTGCAATTACTTTAATTTGTGGAGGCACGGAATAATTTTTTTATGTCGTATTAAGTTATTTACAGAAAGACAACTATAGTAACATGCTTAACTCCAATTACAAAGCTTGTGCACATATTTTCACCATTTTTATGAGAGGAAACACACAAACAATAAACAACAATCACTGTTAATCTTATTACAACAGTGGAAAATTGAATAAATAATGAGCGTTTTATTGTACATACATTTTTCTCCGGCGCAGAGAGAAAATAAGAAAAGTAAAGAGGATTATATACGTTTCCATAAAATTTTAATAGCTCTGTTTACAGACGGTAAGTTTTATTAAAACATCCGTAACTACTTAAATGGAGCTGTGTAGAATACAGCTTCTCTCGCAGTAGTGGATTTGAACACATGACACAATTAAGTGCTCTGGGAATGAATTATTAAGTTACGTCTCTTCAGTATTCCGGTTTATCAACATTTCCATACATTTGTTTCTCCACCTTTAATGGCGTCGTGCTTTCGGCGCTTTAGGGATGCTATACGGTTACTCAACTGGTCCCTTTCGGACTGCTCGCTGCTACATTATATTGTACACTTACCGAGTGGAAGGTATTCGCGGCAGGAGCGACAGATATGGGTTAATTCGTGAAATTAAATTCAACAAATTTACGTGTCACCTACATGTGTATAACGTTAATGCATCCATCGAGTATTATAATTTACTTAGAATATTGAAATTATGTATACTGAATTTAAGAGGAGCGTTTACCTATCGAAAACTATAGCCCCCGTAAGGCATCGCCGTTTTGCGGTTTTTAAATTTATTTTATAATTTTAGAATCTCAAATTTGAGTTAGCGATGCAAAAGACATAAATTTATAATGTCAAGGCCAGTTTTTGTATTAATTTATTTTCTTAAAAAAGTTATGTGTTTTAGAAATAACAACAAAAATGCATGAATTTGATTAATGCCTAAGTAAGACTGGTACACAAAATAAAAACGAACTCCACTGCACACTTGATGAACGATATAAAAATAAATCATATTTATGTAATTATATTTGAAGCTAGAATATTTAAAATAGTAAGCATTTTCACACACAATTCACACAAGTGTTTTTCGGAATCAGTCGGCTATTGCAGACTTGAATCCGTACAACAGTCAGTTTTGCAATTAGAAAGAAATGCAGTACCTATAATACTGGAGTGTATATGTTAACGTTAAAGCGAATAAATCCGGTATTCTATGAAATAACTAGTTATTTCATAAAATACCGATCCACGGTAGGTAAATCATAAAATAGTTTTGTTTATCAATACTTTAACTAGTTATTCTATATATAACCTAGTTATTCTGTAAAATAACGTAATCGTGCAAAAGAAAGTATGAAATAAATAGACGGGACCAAGATTACAACTTAAGGAATTTATTAGATAGCTTCAGTAGTTGTTAATATTACAAAAAAAACAACAAATTGTAAAAAACACATTACACAAAAGATAATAGATACTCCTACATTTTTGGAACAATATTTTTACAAAAGTAGTAAAAAAATAATTGTAAAAAAATTAAACAATACTATTAGCACAAAGAGAAATACATTTAAATGTACAGTTTTCTGTCGATAAGGCCTTACAGGGTTTTCCTATTGCTTTTCACTATTTGTCAATTATTGTGTTTCACTATTTAGCAAATGTAATTCCCACTTTTGGCAGCGCTTGTCAAAGCTGCCAAGTGGGAATTACATTTGCTAAATCGTGAACACAATTGACAAATAGTGAAAAGTAATAGGAAAACCCTGTATTACATATTAGGTACTACTATTTATTTGTGCACGGACCGCTGCCATGACACTTGGAATTGCACAGTACATTATTCTTTTTGCAAAAACATTGTTTTGTTTCACATTTTTTTGTGCAAGAACATTTTTTAAAGCCTTGTCCTGTGCCGGTTGACTGGGCAGTTGCCACTGCCCGCAAGGATATCTCTTCGGAAGCAACTTCTTCAGCGGATATAAGTTTCTCATCGCAAACACTAAACTGAGATCTTGCATATAGTTGTTTTATTACACCATTCCTTGTGCCCAATTTGTAATAATTGTCATCAGAAATATCTAGTACAATGGCAAGTACGGACCTAGGATCTCCTCTTCCACGGTCTACATCAGGAACTTATACACGAACTGTTGAACCAATAGCTGCCAAGGAGTTTTTTTTATCTGAAGTAATCTTCATCTTTTTCGCTTGTTGACTTAAACCTTCTCTAGCGTCATTACGTTCATTTATTATTGACGTTTTTCTGTGACATAACAGACATCGTCGATCTTGATTCAACCCATCGCGGTTTTTAATAAATATTTCTGTTGCGCATGTAAAATGAACTGGTTTTAAACAGTCAATGCACAGCGAATAACAGTCTGATGAGAAGGTTTCTAAACAAATTACACATTTTGCTTCAATTTGTTCACAATCTTCTGTATTATCACTATTCTCACTATCTGCAAGGTTCGGTTCTTCAGTTTCTTTTCCCATGTTTACCAAAACTTTGTTTAAATCTTCTTCATCTTGCAATGAATTTATTACTTCTTTAGGCAAAAAAGACGTTGTTAAACCAACTTTTGGATCTACACCAAACATTGCCTTATAAGGGGTTCTTTTGATGCCAGAATGATAGGCACGATTTTTCATAAACTGGACAAACTGCAACCCTTTACTCCATTTGTTTGTGCCATTTTGTTGCATCCAAGTGGTAAGTATGTTTTCTACATCTTGATTTGCCCTTTCCACGCTACCTTGGCTTTGACTGTGCCTAGGCTTTCCGTGCACAATTCTTAACTCCGGCCACATATCTCGAAGACTTTCTATCATTTTATTGCAAAACTCACGACCATTGTCCGATTGCAGAATGCTAGGAGCTCCAAAAAGCAAAAATATTTCAAGAATACGACAAGCAACTTCCTCAGCGCGTTTGGTTTCTAGAGGCTTTAACACAACAAATTTTGTGAGATGGTCCTGATAGACCATGATGAATTTATAACTGCCATCAGGGTGAGATTGAAAATCAATTAAATCTACCCGACAGCGACTATTTAAATGCTCAGAAAGTATGGGTTTTACAACAACCCCTTTCTTTTCACTCTTTCTCTTCTGCTGGCATAATTCGCAGTTATCCAAAAAACTTTTTATTTGTGCCTGCGTTATATTTTTGTACTTCTTTTTTAGTTCATTAACCATACGATCTCTTCCTCCATGTCCTATTGCAAGGTGGGTGTCGTAAAGGACATCAAACAAATCATTTCTTGTAATATAAAAGACTACTTCAGAGTCTCTTTCTTTCATCGGTACAATTAATTTTTCAATGCCTTTTACTACAAGTACATCATAATGTTCCAGCAACCAATAATCTCGGGGAACTTTCTTCTCAGTTTCTTTTGCACGTTTCACATCTTCCATTAACCTCACATATTTATCATGTGGTAGTAACGCACTATTCGTCTTCGTTTCTTTTTTATTTATAGAGTCCGTAAAGTTTTCATTCATTTTCCTTTTTATTTCACTTCCTTCCATGGTAATACCACTAAATATGGTTAATAATTTTATTATTATTATTGTAACAGCACTTAAAATAAAGTGCAGCCGTTATTCTATATATTAACTAGTTAAAGTATCAAATTACAAAGTATTCTACACTTTAACTACCATAGATCGGTATTTTATGAAATAACGAGTTATTTCATAGAATATCGGATTACATGCTTTAACGGTAACATATATAACAAATGGGCAAGCCGAAGTTGAATTATATTGATATTATAAAAAATCAACAAAACAAAAAAGTAAATATAATATGCAAGTCGAATGAAAAATCAAAATACAACACAAGCAATTTTTAGTCTACAATTTTATTTTCATTATTTTGATATTTGTTAATCCGATATAGTTTAACTAAGTACATAATATATTGCAGACTTGAATCCGAACAGACAGTTTTTGCAATTAGAAAGAAATTCAGTACCTATAATATTGGAGTGTATATGTTACCGGACAAACCCGATTTCAGGCCAAACTAGTTTGTCCTAGGCCAAACCGGTTTATCCTACGCGTGTCAGGATATACTAGTTTAGCACAGGACAAACTAGTTTGGCCTAAATACTTTAGGCTTAACTGTTAGACCTAGGCCGAACTGATTGAATCGTTGCATGTGACAAAATAAACACGCTGGGACCAGTTAACGCGGGAATTCCCTTCCCGCGCCCCTTTCTATTATGCTTTAGTTGTCTATTCACTCATTACGCGCAATCCCGTTGTGACTTGGGTACGTGCAATTCGGGAAGCAGTATACTTGATTTTTTGAACGTAGTTTAAAGGTTTTGTGTTATTATGGATGTGCCATCGTCTAGTGTTCAAGTTGAACAGTTACAAGGGAGAGAGCAGTTTTTAAAAGAAATGTTGGAAAGTGAAAATATAAAATATTCTCATTTTAATGATTTAACAAAAGATAAATACTTAGATCATATCCTACTGTTAAAAAATTTGTTGCCCGTAGTGTAGATAACATAAAATACTATATTCCGGCTGAGGAATTGTATGATGTTATTGATGCAGCTCACAGAGCTCTCGAACACGGGGGACGTGACAGATTATTGGATGAGGCATCTTTAAAATATGCCAATGTCACAAAACAGATGATTAACCTGTATTTATCTATGTGTGTAAGATGTCAAGAAAAGAAGACAAAAGAAAAGGGAGGTTTAGTTTCTAAGCCAATTTTACATTCTGAAATGAACAGCAGGTACCAAGTGGACCTCATTGATTTTCAGACTCAACTTGATGGAAAGTTTAAATTTATCATGGTCTACCAAGACCACTTGACCATGTTTGTTTTGCTCCGTGCTTTGGAATCTAAACGAGTTGAAGAAGTAGCCTACCATTTAAATGACATATTTTTGACGATAGGTGCCCCATGAATTTTGCAGTCAGACAATGGAAGAGAATTCGTCAATCATATTGTATGTGAAATGACGAGTTTTTGGCCAGAACTTAAGCTAGTGCATGGAAAGCCACGGCACAGTCAAAGTCAGGGCTCCGTTGAGAGAGCCAACCAAGACGTCGAGAACATGATTTGTTGGTGGCTAAAAGAGAATCAATCGACTGAATGGTCAGAAGACTTGAGGTATGTACAATTTATGAAAATCAGAGCCTACCATTCGGGCATAAAACAATCGCCGTACATAGGTATGTTTGGAATTGAACCCAAAGTTGGTCTTTCAACGTCGTCACTACTACCAGAAATAATAAAGGATATTCAAAATGAAGATGACCTTCGAAAATGTATTGAAACTGGTTTAACCCATGGACAGACAGGAGATGTTTGCAATAGTAATGATGCCGAAACTTTTAAAGTGGGTGATGATATTCAAAAGGCAAGACAAACAGCTGCTGAAAATCTTCAGAAACAGACTAAGGAAATGAAATCTGCTTCTGAAAAATCGCATCTCCCAGCTAAAGTGGGTGATAATGTGGCTGTGCCGATTCCTGATGTAGAGAGAGGCAGGGACCACCTACGGGATGTTATTGGCGTTGTTCTGGAAATAAACAATGATGGCCTGTACAAAATTGGAACTAAGCATGGAATATTGCAGACACTCTATTGCAGGTTAGTTACGCGATTTAATATTTACTTATTCTTAAATTACTTCGAAAAAAAAATTCTTTTTAATGACCATGTTACTCTATTTCACTGTCAAATCTGAACTGATTTCGATGATTACCTATTGATTTTATATTTGGAAAAGGTTTCCATATCTTATGACTTTAAGCATTATTAGTCGAGGCGCGCACCAAAGTGGTGTGGCGATGGCGTGGTGACAACGTGGCATGTGACAATTTTTAAACGAGTGAAATCAGATGCGACAGCGCGCATCGATATGGCGCTGTGGCAACTGATTTTACTAGTTAAAAATTTGCCACATGCCACGTTGTCACCACGCCACTTCCACGCCACGTACGTACCATTTCGGTGCGCGCCTCGACTTAAGTATGTTATGTAACTTGGTCAGAATAGAATATTTGTTTATTACAGAACTGAATTCGACCTTTGTACTCAAACATTTCTCCAAAAAAGTGATGTCAATCAATATGTTCAAATGTCACCCAATTCAGTTGGGACAGGTCAAGGTTTTTTAAGATGCACCTGTAGCAAAAACTGTACTACAAATAGGCGCTAGTGTAAAAGAAATGATTTTGTGTAATTCGAAATGCTACCATAGTACAATCTGTAAAATAAATAAAAGATAAAATATTTTATGTTACATTAAGAAGCACAAATAAGTTCATTTTTAATATCAGTTTGACTCTAAAAATTATTTTTATTATTTCATATGAATTTTCGTAAATATTTACGAAAGATATTACCTTTGAAAGTCCATGGCTTAATAAAAAAATTAAAACTGAGAAGTACTGAATAGCTTATTTTTATTTGATAGTTTTGTACAAGTGTTATGTCACTTCTAATTAATACTGTTTTTTTTATAATTAAGTATACTACGTTTGAATAAATATGTCTAATTAATTCAATCAGTTCGATCTAGGTCAAACTAGTTAAGGCTAAAGTATCTAGGCCAAACTAGTTTGTCCTTAGCTATACTAGTATATCCTGACACGCGTAGGATAAACCGGTTTGGCCTAGGACATAACTAGTTTGGCCTGAAATCGGATTTGTCCGGTAACATATATAACAGATGGGCAACCGGAAATTGAATTATTATAAAAAATCAGCAGAACTAAAAAAGTAAATATGCAAGTCGAATAAAACATCAAAATACGACATAAGTAATTTTGAGTCTACAATTTTATTTTGTTTTAATATTTGTTAATCCGATTTAGTTTAACCAAATATATAATACGAATATGCGAGTAGATTACAGAATTTAAATATTTGACGGTTCATTTTATGTAGGTATATATTAAAATTTTCAACCCATGGTAGATCGCGTAATTTTTAAAAATTGTTTTGAAAACGTTTAAAAATAAAAATTGTCTGTTAGCCTACTGGAAGGTAGCCGTATTTAATTATTATTACTATTAAATTACCGGTTTAGAACTTTTTCTTAGAAAATTAAAGAATCATCGTGGGTTACGTTTCTTACAGTCCGTTTTTAATGCATACGCTTTTACTGTTAGGTCTTATGCAGCTTCCCTTGATTTATCATCCTCTGAAAAGGTTAATGTTGGAAACCCTGAACACATCTGTTTAGGCAACGCGCATAAGATAATGGGAAGTACGTATGCCAATCGAAACTGTAGACTTTGGGCATTATTTACAAATTTACAAATTATTACAGTTACTCAAATATTTCCAACAATAGTGAGTTAATGTCCGAGATTAGCGATGACAAGCTTCCTAATGAAAATGAAGCTGGGGAAGATAATTTTCTTGTAGAAAAAGAAGCCAGGAACGATAATGGCGAAACGAATATAGAAGGCCGTAGAATATTTGACATTTGACAGAAATAATTGTCTTTAACCCGTGCTGCCTACAATTATGAACAACACATTTTTTATCAGACGAAACGGAAATGTGTAATATGCATTGTAAAATATGCATAATTTACTGCGTATTTTACAATAATTTGTTTAGTGAATTCACAAAGATCTACCTGATATCTAGAAAATCATTGCAAACGATCTCCCTATCGCGCTTACAAAAAAATTAATAACGTATTAACCAAAGTTTGTGTGACATTTGTTTTTATTTTAAAAATAATTTTAGATCTTCCTCTCAAAGTTGTTCGCTGCGTGTATTCATATAAGCAAGTAAGAAACATACCGAAAAAATTACTATGTCAAACTCAGAATTAGATGTATGTTTCTTTTTCAGCGAAAAAAGTATTACATTATGCAAAATGGAAATAATACCGTATCTGCGCATATAAAGTTGCTTTCAAACAAAAAAGAATCAATGCGATATCTAGCGTAGTGTCCGGGTTGGGTGGTTGTTTTTGTTTAAGAACACGTTAGTAGGGTACTTACGCCGATTCTGGCGCCTCCTCCCCCCACTCCTACTACCCCCCCCTCCCCCCCCGCAAGATAGGTAGAACCCTCTACCAACCCAACTGATATGGCGCCCCCTCGCAGTCGCCAACCCAACTAAAAATTGCAGATTTCATCATTACCAACCCAACTAAAATTGCAGATTTCATCATTACCAACCCAACTAAAAATTGCAGATTTCATCATTACCAACCCAACTAAAAATTGCAGATTTCATCATTACCAACCCAACTAAAAATTGCAGATTTCATCATTACCAACCCAATGTGACGCCCTCTGACGGCCACTAACCAAACTAAGAAATGGCAGATTTCATCATTACCAACCCAATGTGACGCCCTCTCACAGCCACTAACCAAGAAATGGCATTTCTCATGATTGCCATAATGCAGCATCCTCTCACGGTCACTAGCCAAACTAAGGTGACGTCAGACAAAATGGCTGACCATCAAGATGGTCTTTGCTTCTAGAGAATTCCTGAATAAATTACCAGGCTTGCTATCGCGCTTCTCAATGTACTTCAAACAGGTCTAAACATGTTTCCAGCGGAAACCGCAACGGCTGTATGCTTCTGTGATAGCCGCATGCTTGAAATGTATATCTTACTTATAAAATAAAATAAAACAAACAATGTATTTATTATTATTAATTAACAATATGACCAAGTTTCATACCCTCAAGATGGTCGATAAAAATATAAACTTTATATCTAAGATCGGCATACTATTTCAAAATTATAAAATAAATATACAGTATGCTTCTGTGATAGCCGCACGCTTGAAATGCATATCTTACTTATAAAATAAAATAAAACAAACAATGTATTTATTATTATTAATTAACAATATGACCAAGTTTCATACCCTCAAGATGGTCGATAAAAATATAAACTTTATATCTAAGATCGGCATACCATTTCAAAATTATAAAATAAATATACAGTATGCTACTGGACGAGATAGCAACCAAGTATGAATATACAGGACGTTTCAAAGGTAGGGTAGAATAGCAAGATGGCGAATCCAAGATGGCCGCCAAAAATCTAATAAACTAATGTCACGTCAAGCATCCAATCTATCAAAACCATGCACTCGAACTCCTATGAAACATCATCTCAAAACCATCGCTAGAATCAGCTCACGTCATGAAGCGGTTCTGAAACCCCTATATTAAAACCACACATTCAAACCACTATCAAATCCCTCTTTTCTCAAAAAGCCATCCAACCATCCATCAATCCATCCATCCATCCATACATCCATACATCCATCCATCCATCCATCCAACCATCAATCCATCCATCCATCCATCCATCCATACATCCATCCATCCATCCATCCATCCAACCATCCATCCATCCAACCATCCATCCATCCATCTGGACGAGATAGCAACCAAGTATGAATATACAGGACGTTTCAAAGGTAGGGATTTTTAGAAAAGCAAGATGGCGAATCCAAGATGGCCGCCAAAAATCTAATAAACTAAGGTGACGTCAGGCATCCAATCTATCAAAACCATGCACTCAAACTCCTATGAAACATCATTTCAAAACCATCGCTAGAATCAGCTCACGTCATGAAGCGGTTCTGAAACCGCTATATTAAAACCACACATTCAAACCACTATCAAATCCATCTTTTCTCAAAAAAGCCATCCAACCATCCATCAATCCATCCATCCATACATCCATCCATCCATCCATCCAACAATCAATCCATCCATCCATCCATCCATACATCCATCCATCCATCCATACATCCATACATCCATCCATCCATCCATCCAACAATCAATCCATCCATCCATCCATCCATACATCCATCCATCCATCCATCCAACCATCCATCCATCCATCCATCCAACCATCCATCCATCCATCCATCCATCTGGATAACATAGCAACCAAATATTAATATACAGAACATTTCAAAGGTAGGGATTTTTAGAAAAGTAAGATAGCGAATCCAAGATGGCCGCCAAAAATCTAATAAACTAAGGTGACGTCAGGCGAAATGGCCGACTATCAATATGATCGATCAAAATATAAACTCAACTTCTAGAAAATACCCAACTCCATATCACGCATCACAACAACAACCACCACCACAACCACCCAACATAGTTTCAAACGCCACAGCACCAGACCAACTTAGGAAGATACATCTAGGTCAAACCCCAACACAACATACTTTCAAACGCCACCACCGCGGATTTACATCTAAGATCGGCATACTTTGTCAAAATCATAAAATAAATATATAGTATGGTACTGGATAACATAGCAACCAAACATGAATATACAGGACATTTCAAAAGTAAGACTTTTAGAAAAGTAAAATAATGAGCCCATATTTTTAAGAAAACAATTTATTAAAAATAAAACAACTACACACATCAAACAAACCTCAACCATACTTTCAATTTCACAAATATCAAAATTTAAACAAAACAATCAAATGCAAAGGCAAGGAATGTTCTCGAGATGACCCATATAGTGCAATATAACAATGCAGTAAAACGATAGAGGTGAGATACATGGTCTATCAAAAATTTTTATTACCCACTTTTTTTCAGCAATCAAAACTTTTTTGACAAAACACTATACATATGAAAATAGACATAACATTAAATATTTCCATTTTAGAGATACCCCAGTTTAATCTCAATTTTAAATAACATAAATTCTTAAATTGATTTAGTTAACTTTCTTATAATATTTAAAAAAAGGTTGAAAAAGAAAACATACTAAGTCCCACAACAGATAAAATATGTACTATCTTTTTACACTTCATGTTTAGTACTATCATTAGAAGAAATATGCTTGAGGTACAGCTTTTAATATGAAATTTAGAGGTTTTTATGCAAAATACATAGTTTATCACTAATAAAACTAATTTTGAAACACATTGTCCACATAGCAAATACCACTTCCTGTACATTTTAAAAAATAACAATTTTTATATATCATAAAAGAACCAAACAAAAAACTAATATAAAGACAGCATTAACGTTCTAACCAAAAGATTTACAAAAATATTAAATATATACTTGTTCTAAAAATGCTTCTATCTCTCTTTTACAGTTTATGTTTGTACAGCAGCGAATGTATTACATTTCCTTTGAAATTACATAAAAATCCATGCAATACACTTAAAACATTTGAAAAATCATGTTTGGTAAGCCCACTATATATCAATATTTAAGACAAAAAATTATTATTAATTTTCCATCTACAGATACCCCTGCTTAATATCAATTTGAATTAACATAAATTCATAAAATGAGTCTATCTTTTACAGTTCGTGGGTTGTACTATCATTAGAAGAAATATGATTGACGAGCGGCTTTTAATATGAAATTTAGAGGTTTTTACACAAAAACATAGTTTATGCCTAATAAAAACTAATTTTGAAACACATTGTACACATAGCAAATACCACTTCCTATACATTTAAAAAATAACAATGTTTATACATCATAAAAGAACGAAACAAAAAAACTAATATAAAGACAGCATTAACGTTCTAACCGAATTCGAGCCATACTTTCCCATGTTTTGTGAGCTGTTGCATTGTCCTGTTGGAAATACCCATGTAAAAGTTCGTCATCATGAAGATTTTGTAAAAACGGTTCAAGTAAATTATTTCGATATCTCTCAGCATTTATCGATCCCTCAAAAAACACAGGTCCAAATATACGCCTTCTAGAAACCGCTAGCCAAACACCAATTTTCTGCGGATGGAGAGGCGATTGAATAAACTCATGAGGATTCTCCGAAGACCAAATACGCATATTTTGTTTGTTTATATAGCCGGATAGGTGAAACCATTCTTTTTGTATATATTTGTAGAGTAAAAGCAGCATTCGATCGACTAAGAAATAGTAGCACTTAAAACATTTGAAAAATCATGTTTGGTAAGCCTACTATTTAAGACAAAAATTATTATTTATTTCCATTTACAACAGATAGCCCACTATTTATCAATATTTAAGGGCAAAAAATTATTATTAATTTCCCCATTTACAACAGATTTCCTTGTTTAATCTCAATTTTTGAATAACATAAATTCTTAAATTGATTTAGTTAACTTTCTTATAATATTTAAAAAAGGGCGAGAAAGAAAACATACTAAGTCTCACAACGGATAAAATATATGCTATCTTTTTACAGTTCATGTTTTTGTACTATCATTACAAGAAATAAGCATCGCGATTAGCTTTTAATCTGAAATTTAGATGCTTCATAAAACCACCTCAGAGACACTAAAAAATTATGATTTTCAGCTCAACCAACCATTCAAAAAGTTGATACATCAAATTCGTGAATATTAATATCACTCTACACTCTTAATAAAAAATTTAGCAGAAGTCTCACATTAAATGAATACAAAATTTATATATGCACTACATTAAATGAAGATTGAATTTTATACACTGCTTATATCACCAGAAATTTTGTTACAAGATTATATGATTAGATAGACTCATGACTAAGCCTAAACGGACACCAGGCTTTCAATATGTAGTAAAGTTTTTTTCTTCATACATTTAATATAAACTAATGATCTATCTTTAGAAAGCATCCACAGGTCCATTGGAACTTGTGGGTGGTGCAACATCTACTTTAACCCTCTTCTTAGGCGGTCCGGCAACATGCTCACATGTATCCACACCCTCCCTACAAATACCGCAAACAAAATTGCGGTGGAGGGTATTCACATGTCGCTCCATGTTATCACGCCGGGTGAAGGATTTTCCGCAAATGATGTAATTCATTCTATGAAAAACAAATTAAAAATAATTAATATAATAAATTTAAGAGAATAAAAAGCTATTGAAACCTAATTTTTAATATATCGAAATTGCTAATTTATTTGACTGATCCGCGTATATTTAACTAAAAAATACCTGTATTATTCAGAATTTATTTAAATTATTAAAAAAAAATCTCTTTAAAGAACCATATAAAATAATTAACTTAATTATATAAATTTACATACTTATACATTAAAAACAATTTAAAGAAAGCACTAAATGCAAAAAATACTTGTATTATACAAAATTTATTTAAATTATTGAAAAAATCTTTTTAAAGAACCGTATAAAATAATCAACTTAATTATATAAATTTACACGCTTAAACGTTAAAAACAATATAAAGAAGCTACTAAATGCATATAAAATACTTTGAGGCACCCTGGATTAATTGTATATAAAAATAATATTCAATAAAATATTCAATAAAATTGGCACCATTAAATTATTAAGAATAGCCTTATAATTGAAAAACAATTTTTAAAAAGTCCTATAAAATTTTAGAGTGGTAGAAAAACTATGATCCGCGTATATTTAACTAAAAATACCTGTATTATTGAGAATTTATTGATAAAACCTTATAAAATAATCAATTTAATAATATAAATTTACATACTTATACATTAAAAACAATTTAAAGAAAGCACTAAATGCAAAAAATACTTGTATTATACAAAATTTATTTAAATTATTGAAAAAACCTCTTTAAAGAACCATATAAAATAATCAACTTAATTATATAAACTTACGCACTTAAGCATTAAAAACAATTTAAAGAAAACACTAAATGCATATAAAATACTTGAAGCATATCCTGGATTAATATAAAAATAATATTCAATAAAATATTAATAAAATTTACGCCATTAAATTATTAAAAATAGTCTAATTGAAAAAACAATTTTTAAAAAGTCCTATGAAATTTTAGAGTGGTAGAAAAACTAATGAAAAATATTGCAAGTTAATATTATATAAATTAGGGTTTCTAAATACCTTATAGTAAACACAAACAAGCACTAAAAACGATGTTGACTGTTCAAAAACACTGGTTATAATAAAATTAAATATGCCGATCTACGTATATATAGATACATAGAGTGCGTTTCTTTGTTAGAACGTTGGAATTGCTTAAATCAATCTTTTTTGTTAATTTGCCGAGTGATATAGAGAAACCCTTTTTTTCCCGCGCATACATATATATACATATATACGTATGCGACCAGAGGCAATTTAGCGCTGTAAAATTCCTTTCTCACGGTGGTCCGGCTACAATAGGACCTTTTCCCCCACACACACACACACACACACACACACACACACACATATATATATATATATATGTATATGTATGTATGTGAACGGGGATAATTAGCGGCGGGCACATTCCGTTCCCATGGTCGAGCTGTGTTTTAAGGAATGCAATTAATTTTTTTTCGGTCGCATACCTGCATCCAATGAGGGTTTCGAGTCCGGGAATTTCGTCTTTCTACCTGTACAGATAGATCTGTCTTTATATAAAATTCGTATATATTATCTATGACTTTAGTTTTAAAATAAAAAATAATAAGAAGGTTAAAATAATTCGTTATTTTGTAGATAGTTGCATAGAGCTAAAACATTATTTTGCATGCATATACATTCGCCATTAGTTTTATTATTATGATAAAAACAATGATTGACATTTTTAATAAGCTTTGGTACATCATTAAAATATTCCAGTAAATTAAATGCTAATGATGTAAAAATACCTAAAAATATTTCGTAAAACAAGAGTATTTTAGTTAAATATACGGAGATCCATATGAAAAACTACGAAAGTTATATTAATGTTAAATATTAAATAATTTAATTAAATGAAAACACATCGTTTCACAAAAATTATGTTTTATTAAACACTAGATATACATTTCATTTACCATAACAGTACATTATAAACCTTTCTTAATATTGATGATACAGGATCAGTTAAATTAGTATGGTTGTTAAGAAATTGGAGGAGCATTTGATAGTATTTTCTTCATAAAAGTAGTATGTATTATAATATAAGATAGTGTTATAAACTATACAATAAATATTATTCAGTATTGGAATACACAATGAATAACACAAATTTGAGTAGAGAAAGATAAATATTTCTAATTGCACATGTGTGAATTTGAATTTATCGGGAATATACAGAGTAATTATTTACATCTGATGGTGAAACATGGTCGCGTATTTTATATCATTCAGTAATTTAATTTGCTCTATAGCTAGACAATGAGGTGGATGCTAAGCATTAATTTGTACACACGTAATGTTATGATCGTCAGTGTAACATATATATTCAAGTCTAACACAAACTTTTTGATTTATTGAAACCCCAATAGAAATTATCACTATTTCGAGAAGAATAGTCATGTACCTGTACATATTCAAAGCCGCTGAAGTATGAGTACATTAACAGCTGTATACGCGTGTCTTTATCATCCACTTTAATGTGTTACTGTAATTCCAGTTACTTTTTTTATTTATACATACATATATTGTGAATTATTACACTAATTATAAAACAAAAATTAATTATAGATAGACAAACATTATACAGGTATATTGCAAACATGTAATGCTAAGATAATCAGAGTGATATATACATACATGTGAAGAAATTTATAGTTTATTCAATCTCTTATTAAAAGAGTTATTAATATTTTTCAAATGAATACCTGGCAGTGGTGGAAAACTGTTGAAATTTGGATAGATTAATAGTTACATATGCGAGCTTCAGAATAGCTTCTGAACATGTTGGGTTGTAATTTGGTATACAATAAAAGGCAGCGGGGAACTGAACCACCTCCCAAAAAAGGTATTTAATATTAAATCGTCGTTTTCCCATCACAGAAAAATAGTGTATTATACAATGGAAAAAATTAGATTTTAGCTCTCGGTAATTTATCTTACCTCGAGCTAAAATCTAATACTTTTTTCCCTTGTATGATACACTATTTTTCTGTGATGGGGAATCGACGATTTAATATTAAATACCTTTTTTGGGAGGTGGTTCAGTTCCCCGCTGCCTTTTATTGTATACCAAATTACAACCCAACATGTTCAGAAGCTATTCTGAAGCTCGCATATGTAACTATTAATCTATCCAAATTTCAACAGTTTTCCACCACTGCCAGGTATTCATTTGAAAAATATTAATAACTCTTTTAATAAGAGATTGAATAAACTATAAATTTCTTCACATGTATGTATATATCACTCTGATTATCTTAGCATTACATGTTTGCAATATACCTGTATAATGTTTGTCTATCTATAATTAATTTTTGTTTTATAATTAGTGTAATAATTCACAATATATGTATGTATAAATAAAAAAAGTAACTGGAATTACAGTAACACATTAAAGTGGATGATAAAGACACGCGTATACAGCTGTTAATGTACTCATACTTCAGCGGCTTTGAATATGTACAGGTACATGACTATTCTTCTCGAAATAGTGATAATTTCTATTGGGGTTTCAATAAATCAAAAAGTTTGTGTTAGACTTGAATATATATGTTACACTGACGATCATAACATTACGTGTGTACAAATTAATGCTTAGCATCCACCTCATTGTCTAGCTATAGAGCAAATTAAATTACTGAATGATATAAAATACGCGACCATGTTTCACCATCAGATGTAAATAATTACTCTGTATATTCCCGATAAATTCAAATTCACACATGTGCAATTAGAAATATTTATCTTTCTCTACTCAAATTTGTGTTATTCATTGTGTATTCCAATACTGAATAATATTTATTGTATAGTTTATAACACTATCTTATATTATAATACATACTACTTTTATGAAGAAAATACTATCAAATGCTCCTCCAATTTCTTAACAACCATACTAATTTAACTGATCCTGTATCATCAATATTAAGAAAGGTTTATAATGTACTGTTATGGTAAATGAAATGTATATCTAGTGTTTAATAAAACATAATTTTTGTGAAACGATGTGTTTTCATTTAATTAAATTATTTAATATTTAACATTAATATAACTTTCGTAGTTTTTCATATGGATCTCCGTATATTTAACTAAAATACTCTTGTTTTACGAAATATTTTTAGGTATTTTTACATCATTAGCATTTAATTTACTGGAATATTTTAATGATGTACCAAAGCTTATTAAAAATGTCAATCATTGTTTTTATCATAATAATAAAACTAATGGCGAATGTATATGCATGCAAAATAATGTTTTAGCTCTATGCAACTATCTACAAAATAACGAATTATTTTAACCTTCTTATTATTTTTTATTTTAAAACTAAAGTCATAGATAATATATACGAATTTTATATAAAGACAGATCTATCTGTACAGGTAGAAAGACGAAATTCCCGGACTCGAAACCCTCATTGGATGCAGGTATGCGACCGAAAAAAAATTAATTGCATTCCTTAAAACACAGCTCGACCATGGGAACGGAATGTGCCCGCCGCTAATTATCCCCGTTCACATACATACATATACATATATATATATATATATGTGTGTGTGTGTGTGTGTGTGTGTGTGTGTGGGGGAAAAGGTCCTATTGTAGCCGGACCACCGTGAGAAAGGAATTTTACAGCGCTAAATTGCCTCTGGTCGCATACGTATATATGTATATATATGTATGCGCGGGAAAAAAAGGGTTTCTCTATATCACTCGGCAAATTAACAAAAAAGATTGATTTAAGCAATTCCAACGTTCTAACAAAGAAACGCACTCTATGTATCTATATATACGTAGATCGGCATATTTAATTTTATTATAACCAGTGTTTTTGAACAGTCAACATCGTTTTTAGTGCTTGTTTGTGTTTACTATAAGGTATTTAGAAACCCTAATTTATATAATATTAACTTGCAATATTTTTCATTAGTTTTTCTACCACTCTAAAATTTCATAGGACTTTTTAAAAATTGTTTTTTCAATTAGACTATTTTTAATAATTTAATGGCGTAAATTTTATTAATATTTTATTGAATATTATTTTTATATTAATCCAGGATATGCTTCAAGTATTTTATATGCATTTAGTGTTTTCTTTAAATTGTTTTTAATGCTTAAGTGCGTAAGTTTATATAATTAAGTTGATTATTTTATATGGTTCTTTAAAGAGGTTTTTTCAATAATTTAAATAAATTTTGTATAATACAAGTATTTTTTGCATTTAGTGCTTTCTTTAAATTGTTTTTAATGTATAAGTATGTAAATTTATATTATTAAATTGATTATTTTATAAGGTTTTATCAATAAATTCTCAATAATACAGGTATTTTTAGTTAAATATACGCGGATCATAGTTTTTCTACCACTCTAAAATTTTATAGGACTTTTTAAAAATTGTTTTTCAATTATAAGGCTATTCTTAATAATTTAATGGTGCCAATTTTATTGAATATTTTATTGAATATTATTTTTATATACAATTAATCCAGGGTGCCTCAAAGTATTTTATATGCATTTAGTAGCTTCTTTATATTGTTTTTAACGTTTAAGCGTGTAAATTTATATAATTAAGTTGATTATTTTATACGGTTCTTTAAAAAGATTTTTTCAATAATTTAAATAAATTTTGTGTAATACAAGTATTTTTTGCATTTAGTGCTTTCTTTAAATTGTTTTTAATGTATAAGTATGTCAATTTATATAATTAAGTTAATTATTTTATATGGTTCTTTAAAGAGATATTTTTTTAATAATTTAAATAAATTCTGAATAATACAGGTATTTTTTAGTTAAATATACGCGGATCAGTCAAATAAATTAGCAATTTCGATATATTAAAAATTAGGTTTCAATAGCTTTTTATTCTCTTAAATTTATTATATTAATTATTTTTAATTTGTTTTTCATAGAATGAATTACATCATTTGCGGAAAATCCTTCACCCGGCGTGATAACATGGAGCGACATGTGAATACCCTCCAACGCAATTTTGTTTGCGGTATTTGTAGGGAGGGTGTGGATACATGTGAGCATGTTGCCGGACCGCCTAAGAAGAGGGTTAAAGTAGATGTTGCACCACCCACAAGTTCCAATGGACCTGTGGATGCTTTCTAAAGATAGATCATTAGTTTATATTAAATGTATGAAGAAAAAAACTTTACTACATATTGAAAGCCTGGTGTCCGTTTAGGCTTAGTCATGAGTCTATCTAATCATATAATCTTGTAACAAAATTTCTGGTGATATAAGCAGTGTATAAAATTCAATCTTCATTTAATGTAGTGCATATATAAATTTTGTATTCATTTAATGTGAGACTTCTGCTAAATTTTTTATTAAGAGTGTAGAGTGATATTAATATTCACGAATTTGATGTATCAACTTTTTGAATGGTTGGTTGAGCTGAAAATCATAATTTTTTAGTGTCTCTGAGGTGGTTTTATGAAGCATCTAAATTTCAGATTAAAAGCTAATCGCGATGCTTATTTCTTGTAATGATAGTACAAAAACATGAACTGTAAAAAGATAGCATATATTTTATCCGTTGTGAGACTTAGTATGTTTTCTTTCTCGCCCTTTTTTAAATATTATAAGAAAGTTAACTAAATCAATTTAAGAATTTATGTTATTCAAAAATTGAGATTAAACAAGGAAATCTGTTGTAAATGGGGAAATTAATAATAATTTTTTGCCCTTAAATATTGATAAATAGTGGGCTATCTGTTGTAAATGGAAATAAATAATAATTTTTGTCTTAAATAGTAGGCTTACCAAACATGATTTTTCAAATGTTTTAAGTGCTACTATTTCTTAGTCGATCGAATGCTGCTTTTACTCTACAAATATATACAAAAAGAATGGTTTCACCTATCCGGCTATATAAACAAACAAAATATGCGTATTTGGTCTTCGGAGAATCCTCATGAGTTTATTCAATCGCCTCTCCATCCGCAGAAAATTGGTGTTTGGCTAGCGGTTTCTAGAAGGCGTATATTTGGACCTGTGTTTTTTGAGGGATCGATAAATGCTGAGAGATATCGAAATAATTTACTTGAACCGTTTTTACAAAATCTTCATGATGACGAACTTTTACATGGGTATTTCCAACAGGACAATGCAACAGCTCACAAAACATGGGAAAGTATGGCTCGAATTCGGTTAGAACGTTAATGCTGTCTTTATATTAGTTTTTTTGTTTCGTTCTTTTATGATGTATAAACATTGTTATTTTTTAAATGTATAGGAAGTGGTATTTGCTATGTGTACAATGTGTTTCAAAATTAGTTTTTATTAGGCATAAACTATGTTTTTGTGTAAAAACCTCTAAATTTCATATTAAAAGCCGCTCGTCAATCATATTTCTTCTAATGATAGTACAACCCACGAACTGTAAAAGATAGACTCATTTTATGAATTTATGTTAATTCAAATTGATATTAAGCAGGGGTATCTGTAGATGGAAAATTAATAATAATTTTTTGTCTTAAATATTGATATATAGTGGGCTTACCAAACATGATTTTTCAAATGTTTTAAGTGTATTGCATGGATTTTTATGTAATTTCAAAGGAAATGTAATACATTCGCTGCTGTACAAACATAAACTGTAAAAGAGAGATAGAAGCATTTTTAGAACAAGTATATATTTAATATTTTTGTAAATCTTTTGGTTAGAACGTTAATGCTGTCTTTATATTAGTTTTTTGTTTGGTTCTTTTATGATATATAAAAATTGTTATTTTTTAAAATGTACAGGAAGTGGTATTTGCTATGTGGACAATGTGTTTCAAAATTAGTTTTATTAGTGATAAACTATGTATTTTGCATAAAAACCTCTAAATTTCATATTAAAAGCTGTACCTCAAGCATATTTCTTCTAATGATAGTACTAAACATGAAGTGTAAAAAGATAGTACATATTTTATCTGTTGTGGGACTTAGTATGTTTTCTTTTTCAACCTTTTTTTAAATATTATAAGAAAGTTAACTAAATCAATTTAAGAATTTATGTTATTTAAAATTGAGATTAAACTGGGGTATCTCTAAAATGGAAATATTTAATGTTATGTCTATTTTCATATGTATAGTGTTTTGTCAAAAAAGTTTTGATTGCTGAAAAAAAGTGGGTAATAAAAATTTTTGATAGACCATGTATCTCACCTCTATCGTTTTACTGCATTGTTATATTGCACTATATGGGTCATCTCGAGAACATTCCTTGCCTTTGCATTTGATTGTTTTGTTTAAATTTTGATATTTGTGAAATTGAAAGTATGGTTGAGGTTTGTTTGATGTGTGTAGTTGTTTTATTTTTAATAAATTGTTTTCTTAAAAATATGGGCTCATTATTTTACTTTTCTAAAAGTCTTACTTTTGAAATGTCCTGTATATTCATGTTTGGTTGCTATGTTATCCAGTACCATACTATATATTTATTTTATGATTTTGACAAAGTATGCCGATCTTAGATGTAAATCCGCGGTGGTGGCGTTTGAAAGTATGTTGTGTTGGGGTTTGACCTAGATGTATCTTCCTAAGTTGGTCTGGTGCTGTGGCGTTTGAAACTATGTTGGGTGGTTGTGGTGGTGGTTGTTGTTGTGATGCGTGATATGGAGTTGGGTATTTTCTAGAAGTTGAGTTTATATTTTGATCGATCATATTGATAGTCGGCCATTTCGCCTGACGTCACCTTAGTTTATTAGATTTTTGGCGGCCATCTTGGATTCGCTATCTTACTTTTCTAAAAATCCCTACCTTTGAAATGTTCTGTATATTAATATTTGGTTGCTATGTTATCCAGATGGATGGATGGATGGATGGATGGTTGGATGGATGGATGGATGGATGGTTGGATGGATGGATGGATGGATGTATGGATGGATGGATGGATGGATTGATTGTTGGATGGATGGATGGATGGATGTATGGATGTATGGATGGATGGATGGATGTATGGATGGATGGATGGATGGATTGATTGTTGGATGGATGGATGGATGGATGTATGGATGGATGGATTGATGGATGGTTGGATGGCTTTTTTGAGAAAAGATGGATTTGATAGTGGTTTGAATGTGTGGTTTTAATATAGGGGTTTCAGAACCGCTTCATGACGTGAGCTGATTCTAGCGATGGTTTTGAAATGATGTTTCATAGGAGTTTGAGTGCATGGTTTTGATAGATTGGATGCCTGACGTCACCTTAGTTTATTAGATTTTTGGCGGCCATCTTGGATTCGCCATCTTGCTTTTCTAAAAATCCCTACCTTTGAAACGTCCTGTATATTCATACTTGGTTGCTATCTCGTCCAGATGGATGGATGGATGGTTGGATGGATGGATGGTTGGATGGATGGATGGATGGATGGATGTATGGATGGATGGATGGATGGATGGATTGATGGTTGGATGGATGGATGGATGGATGTATGGATGTGTGGATGGATGGATGGATTGATGGATGGTTGGATGGCTTTTTGAGAAAAGAGGGATTTGATAGTGGTTTGAATGTGTGGTTTTAATATAGGGGTTTCAGAACCGCTTCATGACGTGAGCTGATTCTAGCGATGGTTTTGAGATGATGTTTCATAGGAGTTCGAGTGCATGGTTTTGATAGATTGGATGCTTGACGTGACATTAGTTTATTAGATTTTTGGCGGCCATCTTGGATTCGCCATCTTGCTATTCTACCCTACCTTTGAAACGTCCTGTATATTCATACTTGGTTGCTATCTCGTCCAGTAGCATACTGTATATTTATTTTATAATTTTGAAATGGTATGCCGATCTTAGATATAAAGTTTATATTTTTATCGACCATCTTGAGGGTATGAAACTTGGTCATATTGTTAATTAATAATAATAAATACATTGTTTGTTTTATTTTATTTTATAAGTAAGATATGCATTTCAAGCGTGCGGCTATCACAGAAGCATACTGTATATTTATTTTATAATTTTGAAATAGTATGCCGATCTTAGATATAAAGTTTATATTTTTATCGACCATCTTGAGGGTATGAAACTTGGTCATATTGTTAATTAATAATAATAAATACATTGTTTGTTTTATTTTATTTTATAAGTAAGATATACATTTCAAGCATGCGGCTATCACAGAAGCATACAGCCGTTGCGGTTTCCGCTGGAAACATGTTTAGACCTGTTTGAAGTACATTGAGAAGCGCGATAGCAAGCCTGGTAATTTATTCAGGAATTCTCTAGAAGCAAAGACCATCTTGATGGTCAGCCATTTTGTCTGACGTCACCTTAGTTTGGCTAGTGACCGTGAGAGGATGCTGCATTATGGCAATCATGAGAAATGCCATTTCTTGGTTAGTGGCTGTGAGAGGGCGTCACATTGGGTTGGTAATGATGAAATCTGCCATTTCTTAGTTTGGTTAGTGGCCGTCAGAGGGCGTCACATTGGGTTGGTAATGATGAAATCTGCAATTTTTAGTTGGGTTGGTAATGATGAAATCTGCAATTTTTAGTTGGGTTGGTAATGATGAAATCTGCAATTTTTAGTTGGGTTGGTAATGATGAAATCTGCAATTTTAGTTGGGTTGGTAATGATGAAATCTGCAATTTTTAGTTGGGTTGGCGACTGCGAGGGGGCGCCATATCAGTTGGGTTGGTAGAGGGTTCTACCTATCTTGCGGGGGGGGAGGGGGGGGTAGTAGGAGTGGGGGGAGGAGGCGCCAGAATCGGCGTAAGTACCCTACTCACGTTTGATAAGATATAAAGATTTTGGTAAATTTTTTACAATAAAAATGTTCAGTATCGGCCAAAAAAGCCGTAAATAGCTATTTCATGTAGAGAATTATACACTTAACAAAAATAAATAGGTTTGAACTGGTTCTGCGTCAATTTTTTTTTCTTCAGAACGGTCTTTTTCCGATCTACAAAGGGACAGAATCTGTGAATAAAAAAATCGTTTAACTCCACCTACTCACACCCCCTTGCGTCTACCGTCTCGCTAGTAACACAAGTTGCATAAGTTTCGATTTGCCCAGATGCAGTTGGTAAATGCCCCTCTTCTGATATCTAGAATGGTGTTATAAGTTGAGCTCGTAAAGGTTAATATAACATTCTTGAAAAGCTTAATATAGTACGTTCGCGGTGGCAGTGTACTTGTGATATGTAACATCGTTTTCCGAAAGGTAATTTTTGTAGTTTTACAATTCCTAGAGTGTGTAGTCAGTATTCATATTTGTATCAGATCTCTCTTGCATACTTCTTTTACCACTTCTTAAATTCATTAACAACTATGTTCGAAATAAAAAATGTTGCCAGGTTGAGCGCCAAAATTAACCGTGTTGTTATACTGACAAATGTGTTACCCTCTAAATGTAATAATGCCCCACGTTGGGTGTCAAAATTGTTTTATTTCTTACACAGAATATAAAAGAACAATATACAAGTATATGTATGTAGATATCAGTAATTAAAAATTTCAAAAATGCCGCTAAATTCAAGAAAATTACACATTATATGTACATTTGTACATGTGTATATTTCACAAGTATTAATATAGATACGGCAAAGAAAAAAGACGTGTTTAATATGCAAATATTAACCACATATCTAATTAATATTAATCATCCCGAATGAAAATTGGATTTTCTACATTTCCGATAATTGATTCACGATATGTGAATTAAATCGGTAGAAGGTAAATACATATTTACTTAATATGTCCTTCTGTACAGGGTGTTTCATCGGTTGGGGTATCGCGAATTAAAGTGCCTAAATATAAAAATATCGACTTCAAATTTTAACCACTTATAGAGCTTTTAAACCGCTACCAGCAGGTTAGGTTGTTTTTGATAATATTATTTTAATTAATGCGTAAATTAAAAAAAAACGTATTATCAAAAATTAAAAGTGCTCAAAAAATGTTCAAATTTGAATGGTGATACGTGGAAATATCACCCATATTAACTTCACAATCAGAATGTTTATAAACGAAACCGTTTGTCAAATAAAGTCAATATTAAATAATGTCGTTTTTCTTACGACAGATTTATGGTACTTAACTTTCTAATTGTGCTGTCCGCAAACAGGTAGTCCTTTTAAATTTATGACGGATAATAAATAAAAATTTATGACGGATAATATTCAACCCTGAAGCCTTCAGTTGTTGTTGTAGTTCTACTAATCGGGAAGCGTTTCCAAGGGCATTCTGAACTTACATTTAGGTACTTTGTGATGTTAGTTGTGATTCTATTTTCACGGAGTCAACTTCATTTGTTTAAGCTGTGTTTTGCTAGTGTTTTCTGTTTTCAAAATGCCATTGAATATTATCCGTCATAAATTTTTATTTATTATCCGTCATAAATTTAAAAGGACTACCTGTTTGCGGACAGCACAATTAGAAAGTTAAGTACCATAAATCTGTCGTAAGAAAAACGACATTATTTAATATTGACTTTATTTGACAAACGGTTTCGTTTATAAAAATTCTGATTGTGAAGTTAATATGGGTGATATTTCCACGTATCACCATTCAAATTTGAACATTTTTTGAGCACTTTTAATTTTTGATAATACGTTTTTTTTTAATTTACGCATTAATTAAAATAATATTATCAAAAACAACCTAACCTGCTGGTAGCGGTTTAAAAGCTCTATAAGTGGTTAAAATTTGAAGTCGATATTTTTATATTTAGGCACTTTAATTCGCGATACCCCAACCGATGAAACACCCTGTACAGTGAGATAATAAGAAATTATATCTCATATCAACTAAGACCATGTCGGTAAATATATGTACAACTTCCGAAAAATCACATGGACAGAAGCATTAATTGCTGAACTGATGAGATGAACGAAACTAATCGTTATAATAGCAATTAGTCTTCAGTAATGCTTTCTTTTCCATGATATCAGTAATTAGAAATTTCAAAAATGCCGCTAAATTGAAGAAAATTGCACATTATATGTACATTTGTACATGTGTACGTTTCGCAAGTATTAATATACATACGGCAAAGAAAAAAGACGTGTTTAATATGCAAATATTAACCACATATCTAATTAAAATATGTAGATATAATATATATACTTGAGAAATATAACATTACAGTAGGTGCCTATAATAAGTGGTTGATTCAAATGTTAACTCTCTTGCAAATGCTCAGAACAGGAATGTATTTTTGAATCTTTTTCAGTCGTTTAAATTGAAACCCTTTGTAGATAGAGAAGTACGAAAAACTAACAATACGGCTATGTTATTGGACTATATTTTTTGAGAAGACGACTCTTTCTGGTGCGTAATCAAAATTTTATGAAAACCACAAAATAGTAATTTAGGTATATATAAATACCAAATAACGAAAAATATAATTTCCAACATGAATCGAGATTTTGATGAGATTGAACTTAACTTTAAAAAGTAATTTGAAATAAAAAATGATTCATTACTAAAATATTTGCTTCTTGTCTAAGAACTAATAAAAACAAAACCATTAATTTTTGATAAGTACTACATACTAAAAGGATAAATGATGAATAAATAGGATATGAAATACTTGAATGTGTAACGTACATTAACGGATAATAATTATCACAAATATACATATATCCATTTATACGTAAACGTATATGAATATATGTACGTGTAGAGATACACAGCATACACTTAGGTGTCATTACCAACAGCGAACGCACAGACACCGGTGTTTCGGCCTTTGAGGCCTCTTCAGTGTACGTGGTGCTGCTGGTAATGATCCACAACTAAGACCGTGTCTTATGTCCGTTGAATCGCAGAAGTGCCTATGAGAATATCTCAGCGACATCTGCCATCCAAGCGCGACACCGAACACGACAGTTTCATCTTGCACACTGTGCTAAAGACAAAACCTGTACGCTAAATGTGTATCTCTGTATATAAGGCCAATAGGTGGCACCGCCATATCACAAATAAATAGGATATGAAATACTTGAATGTGTAACGTACATTAACGGATAATAATTATCACAAATATACATATATCCATTTATACGTAAACGTATATGAATATATGTACGTGTAGAGATACACAGCATACACTTAGGTGTCATTACCAACAGCGAACGCACAGACACCGGTGTTTCGGCCTTTGAGGCCTCTTCAGTGTACGTGGTGCTGCTGGTAATGATCCACAACTAAGACCGTGTCTTATGTCCGTGTTCGGTGTCGCGCTTGGATGGCAGATGTCGCTGAGATATTCTCATAGGCACTTCTGCGATTCAACGGACATAAGACACGGTCTTAGTTGTGGATCATTACCAGCAGCACCACGTACACTGAAGAGGCCTCAAAGGCCGAAACACCGGTGTCTGTGCGTTCGCTGTTGGTAATGACACCTAAGTGTATGCTGTGTATCTCTACACGTACATATATTCATATACGTTTACGTATAAATGGATATATGTATATTTGTGATAAATGATGAGTCTGAAATGCTTATAATAACAGAATTAGGTAATGCATCTACTTGATATCAAGGTAACTATTCCGGCGGCTGAAACCCAAACTCGAACCAATCGACAGTTCTTTTACAATAATAATCATAAAATTTTATTCATGTACGACAGTTTAACTGTCTCTTTTTAAATTCATTACCTTTTTTTACGATTTCATTAATGTTTAATTTGCATTTTATAGTTGAAAAATGAAATGAGAACCACTACTTAACTTAATTTTATTCAGCGCGGAGGCAAATTAAATAAGATTAATAACCTTATAATAAAACGCTTTTGAAAACTAAGCGGCAACGATGTCTTTACCAGACCAACGTTGATGATAAAGTCGTGTAAAGAGAAAACTCATTTTAGAACTTCGAACTAACCTGGTCTTACTTGACTGTCAGTCTTCGAAAGCTTTTCATTTATTAGCTTCAAATATTGATAGAACTCTTCGCCCTCATTTCGAAAGGGACACAATTTCATCTCGAGTATTCAAGTGTCGCAAAATAGAGATACAGAGACGCCGAGAATCTAGACACTTAGAAGTAAGTAGTGGATTTCTATCGAGCAAAGCGGGTTGAATAAAGGTGATTAAGAAACAGTTTATATCAAATGAATAGCGAGTTTCGAATAATTACAGTCTATTAATAATATTTATAAATACTTCGTGGCACTTTTCTCTTTATGAATTCCAACTTTCATGCCGAGTTACAAATTAATACACGTGGGCTATTTTTCATCAAGTTTTCTATAGCTGACAAAAAGAAAAGTGTTATTATACGCAAGAGTTATTCTGTAACATTTCTCAATGTGGTCTTACTGACATGAAGATTTTTATCGTAACAAAAGATCAGCTGGGTTCACAGCCAATTTTGCATATGTGTTTTCAGATCTTTATTAATTGTGAACCGCTGTTTTCTCAACCACATTTTCCTTTCATAAAACTATTAGAAATCACGTGGTGCCAAATCTTGGATAAAGAGCGAGCAGTCAAAAATTGTCAGAAATTCATGAGCAGAGCTTTTCTTTAAGCGACTGCATGAAGGCTTGTATTATCATGAATTACCTTCGTTGTGTCCGGTCTCTGTAGAGTAGTAGTGTTTGTATAGTATGTTGCTGTAATTATGTGGTCCCAGGTTTTATGAATACCACCAGCAAAATTTTTCTAAATCCCACAACACAGTAGCCATAAGCTCTCTCGGAAAGTGTTTGCGAGAAGTTCGTATCCAATTATTGTTTCGATTGCTCTCTTGTCTCGCTGTCCACATAGATAAAAATAAATTATTGAGCAAAAAATTTAATAAACGAAACTTCAATTTCAGCAATTTGAATTAATTATTGTTTCTCCAAAATCATTATACATAATATTTTTTCCATAAAGATAATATTTCTTTTTGCACTGTAAATCAAAAAGTAAATGAAAAAATCTAAACGATATTGTTTTAAAAACTCTCAATAAATCTTGATAAATAGGTTTCTTTAGTAGTAATATATTGGTAATACTATTTTTGAGAATTTTCCTAAATTTTTTATTACATTATAACTTTACTCATGCATGCAATATTTGTACATAGTGAGTCCCTTCCTAAACATTGACAATTCGTCACTGATCAAGTGTGTGATTTTCTTGTTTTAGATAACCAGTGTATTTACTGTGCGAGTATATGATCACGTGGTTAGAAATATGGAATGACTGAAAAAATTAAGGAATTATTAACACCATAATTCATATCAATGAGAATTAATGTTACCTTGTTTCAATCCACCACGTTGGTAATTTATTTTTTCTTTAGCTCTTTATGGTGGAGGCGCCGCGCATTGCTTAAATTTAATAATAAATCGATTCCTGGATGCTTACTTATCGCTAAGCCTTGGAAAT
Organism: Amphimallon solstitiale; assembly: GCA_963170755.1. Classification (NCBI taxonomy): domain Eukaryota; kingdom Metazoa; phylum Arthropoda; class Insecta; order Coleoptera; family Scarabaeidae; genus Amphimallon; species Amphimallon solstitiale. The sequence goes on along the minus strand of OY720676.1, from coordinate 164,906,222 downwards.
ATTTTTAGGAAATATTAGCGTGAATACTAGAATTAACGTTTTTTGTAGTAATGTGCACTTGCAAGTGCAAAATGTAGTAATTTTTTAGATATGTGCATTAAACATACATTTGGTAAGTAAGTCAAAGGGTAAATTTAAAAGTAATATTTAAAATAAATCAGATGGACTGTTGTAGAAACATCTTTAGACATGTTTTATTACCGTAGATCTTTATATTAGAAAGTGAGCTGTTTGTGAATTCCAAATACATATATATTACTCCTTAAAAAGTATAATACAGTCTATCATCATTGGCTTCAGGCTGTCTTGATATAACATTACATTCCAATTTTCCTTTGAAATATAAATACGTATTTACTTATGAAATAAATTAAATCTAAATATATCTTTAACAGGAATCTAGTAGTAACTCAAATCATCTCGGTCTGATGGCGTAATTATATTCGAACTAAATAAACATTGAAGATACACCTACTATATTATAAAGGTCGTGTTGAGTATCAACTATTCAAGATTCATGTAGACAGATACAAACAGTACACACCTACATCTATACAGGAAATATGTCTAGGTCAAGGATTATGATTGAATAGGACACCTTAAGCTAAGGAATCCTTTCAGACCCTAAGCACAAGAGATGAGGGTAGTTATTCCGCACAGACATGTAATGCGTACATCAGCATAATTTCAAAGTCTCGTGGATTTGTTGACGCAGTAGGTGTAATTTCTTGTACATGCTTCTTATTATTATTCCTCGATAGTTATGTATTAGTATATTTTACATAATTGATAACTACGAGTAACGAATTATTAATTTTAACTTATTAGTTTCTGCATTTTTATTGTAATTTAAACAAACTGGGAATTTTCATCAATATATTTTTGATTTTGTTTCCACATTATTCAATAATAATCACTTCTCTTACTTCAAGAATAAATAAATAAATAAATAAATGTTTATTGCTCAACAGTTTTACCCAACAGTAAGGCAATTTACAATACACAATAGTATTTATATAATAGAACAGTACAATATCTTACAAAGGAATGAGAACTTAATCTAAATGCACAATTAATATAAGGATACAACGCAAGCATGTTAGAAAAAATAAATGTATAGATCGGCAGCTAAACAACTTAAATTATTATTCTGAATTCACCTATAAAAGCTGCTTGAAGGAACAATTAGAAATATCGCATTCAGAGCTATTTTCGTTGTACAGTGACCATATAAATGAAATTGGTAAGCGATATAACAAGTCACTTCTGGCCTGGTCAATATAAAATGTATCAGAATCACGTGAAGATTGGCGAGATTTTCAGTCATTAAATGAATAACATTCCATTTTGTGAAATTCCTGGTAACTTGAGTTTAAGATAACTCTGTGACTCGAAACTTATTTGCGATGAAAAGCGCTCATCCTTGTCCGCGATATTTTATAATTTTAAGGTTTGTGGCTTTGTAAATACAAAAGGAAACACCTTACAAAATTATAAATATTGTCAAGATTAATTAATTCTATATTAGTAATTGTTTCGAGTTTGAATGTTGGTTGTTGTATTGTTGATGATTACTTTTGAAATTATCTAGTGCGTATGATTTTACAAAGTGTGCAAGTAATTGACCTGTATTGGTGTCTAATTGATAAATCGTAAAATGAATTTCCTTAATTTAACATTTTGCAGCGCTCCAAAGACCGTTTCAAACACTCACATTTAATAGAAATATACTACCAACATACCTTTGCAAAACTATGTTAAAGTAGCACGTTGCAATGACTACAAGACCATGCTCTTAAAGAACTGGCTAGAATTACATATTATGAAAGCCTCAATTCCAAAGTGAGCTAAGAATATAATACACAATTTTTATGTATTTTGCAAGATATTTTTGCCCTTAAACTAACAAACAGATTTTTAATCTTAATACTTCCTTTTTAGAGTTGGAACAACATTTTCGTAGATACGGTAGGTGGTGGGGGGGGGGCAGGGGGCAAGGGGAAATCATGAATCAGAAATCATGACGCCGTCGATTTGATTCGATTGCGCCTTGCCCCCCCCCCCCCGCCTACCTCTGCCGCCGCGACTGTTGAGGGCGTAAAACCTTTCGGTTTTGAGAATTTTACAACGTATAAAGGTTAACCAAACACGCCTTTCTAATAGTTACGTAAATGTTTATCTATCTGTTTCACCGGTATTTAGGTCCGGGTAATGAGTTAAATGCAGGTGAACCAGTAGACTTTGTCGATTATCTCGAGTTATTGCATGTAATTGAATGTAATCGAGGAAATATTCATGAAAGTGATAAACATTATGCAATTGGTTAATTACATGAAGGACAAAGACAATACACCGAACGTCAACGTCAATTAAGTTATGATTTTCGAGTAGCTCGACAACGAGGTTTTACTGGTAATTGGCACGAGTTGGTTACGTACTCAAATAGATCGAACAACGCAAGGTCCTCCAGTGGAAGTTGTTTCACCAATTATTCCACAAAAACAACCCATATAAGGAGGTACGGGCGAACGGCCACCGACAGACTGGGAAGTTAAAGCAAATTTAGTAATGGAAGCGAATGAAGAGCATCCTTTTTTCAATTGCAACTTCAATCCATGGAGGACCTTAAGAATTTAACTTAAGAGTTAATGCATGTGTTGAATCAAATGATTATAATGATTTCAGAAGTGGTAATTTTCGTTTTCCCTCACTCCTTCTTTCTCACCTTTCCTTGCTTCTTTTCTCTCTTCTTCTTACCCCTTCAAACTCATCGAAGCTTATCAAAATTTGAATGTTTGTCCGACAACTTCGTCATCAAAAAGTGATAAACTAACACCTATTCAGGCAAATATGATAAGGGGCTATACTGAATGTATTGTTTAACATAGAGCGTTATTATGAAGAGATATGTATCTCTTCCAAATCTGCCTCTTGTTTGTTGCATAGTTTAAGTTGAGACCTTACTAAAAATATTTTATTTGACTATTTATTTACGAGTTTACTGCATCCCTCTACCTGTTCGTTATAAACATCATAAGTGTTCGGCACTGCCGCCACTTGACTGACCTTTTTAAATGGAAAATATACGTAGTGTTGATTATTTTCAATTTAAATTTTAAGAAAACCATGTACAGGGTTATTCATTATAAATTAACCACCCTTCACCATCGTTATTATTGCATATACAAAAAAAAATTTCAAATAAAAGTTGTGTGGTTGAGAGAGAATTTTACTTGCATGCTATAAAAAACACAGTGGCGTGCAGATACAACGGTATAACAAAAAGAATTTTTTTTAAATGGAATACTATGTATAATATTAAATTTTTATAATGGCCTTTTTACTCCGATTTCAAAAATATGCCATATGATACTCGTATCTTAAACCGTTTTTGAGTTATTAAATGTCGAAAATCCTAGTTACTGTACTATGGAAAAGTTAACATTATTAAGGCTATGAAAATGACAATTATTGTGTTTGATAAATGACATTTCCACTTTGACTATTTTATTAAGGAAATGTCATTTATCAAACACAATAATTGTCACTTTCATAGCTTACTTTAGTAATGTTAACTTTTCCATAGTACAATAACTGCGATATTCGACATTTAATAACTCGAAAACGGTTTAAGATATCGGTATCATAAAGCATATTTTTGAAATCAGAGTAAAAAGACCATTATAAAAATTTAATAATATACAGGGTATCTCATTTAAAAAAATATTTTTTTTACCGTTTTATCTGAATTTTATTTGCATGCTATCAAAAACACAGTGGTTTTTGATAGCATGCGAATAAAATTCAGTCGCAGCCACACAACTTTTATTGGAATTTTTTTTTGTATATGCAACAATAACGATGATAAAGGGTGGGTAATTTATAATGAATAACCCTTTACATACATTTAGCAATATATCTTAGTTACCAGTTTTTATCACAAGATTGAATCGCTATGGCAATCGAAATGCGCAAATAAATTAAAATAGCGTCAAATTTGGGATGTTGCAATATTTTTCGACAGTTGTCATAATTACCACTAGAAGTTTGTTGTAATTGTCATCCAAACAATACAATTTTTTTAGCAATACTTGCCTACACAGAATAGCCAAGTATTACATATAATATTGGTATAGAACAGTAACATGCAATAACTTTATTTGAGGTTATTAATTTAGTATTTTACTAGGGGAGTTGATTAATTAGTTTAACTTTCATGTTGTGAAATTAGTTCGGTTGATGGGAATGTTGTCGTCTTCTTTAGTTCATAATTTTGTCGTGTCGGTTGCTAAAAGGATTCAACTATAGTGAAACAGTTTGATGGAAAATTGAACTTATCACACCGCAAATAAATGTCGTCTCCTTACTGTTAAATTTCCAACTGTCTACTTTCTCAATCTGAAAAAATTAAATAAAATAAAAACTTGTAGTATAACTTGTATTGCATATATTTTTTCGTTGTACATTATACGCAGACTCGTTGCTGATGAGCAAATAAAAATAAGACGCAGCATTATAATTATCATTTTATGCGAAATTCTCGTATCATCATCTAATAAACATCTAATATCAAGTCCTGTTATTTTCAGGGATTCAGTCTTATTTAGCTTATTCTATATGTGCCTATAGATAATTCAAATGAAAGTGTAATTACGAAATCTTCAATGGAAAGGGTTTCCGTAAGCAAATCTTAATGACTTTCTTAAGACGTAAAATGTACAATCAATAACAACATGGCAGTTTGTCGCGCACTTCACTTTGGTAAAATTTACTCTCTTCCGCGGGATGACTTCCCCAACAACAAAATAAGTTCGTGAAACACAACCGTTTCAAATTAGTACGGAATTAACATTTTGGATTATTCAAGCGAATAGTGGAAATGTCGTTTGGATTTAGAATTTAGTAGGTAAAAGGATTGGAACTACGTGGAGAATATATTTTGACGTCTAGACTTACACAGAACTGATGTGCTGACGTTAAAGCACATATTCCGTACGTCACACTGACTTTAGCACGTAATTTCGTCGTAGAACTGTCTTGGGCACATACCGCGTACAATGTTGAAGAGTGAAAATGATAAATAATACTTTGATGTTGGGACATCTGAGAGAGCAATAGTAGAAACCTCCCTGAGGTGTTTGTGTATTAGCTCTTGTATTGTGATCTTCTACTAGCGTGTGTGCATGTGTTAGTAACTCTTACCGAAATTAAGCTTGACATCTCAACTCGGAAAGGGGTAAGTGAACTCGTCACAAGAACAGCGGCAGTTTGGCAATCGTCCACGGTCTTTTGGCGTGGCGCTGTGACCGATTAATTTGTTCACATATCATATAAAATCCTAGACATAATTCTGTCCTAAGTTTAATAACGCGTTAAAATTACGAATAAGAGGAACATTTTCTAGAGTATTATACTGTTATAATACTTATGAAAGGCGGCCGTTTCTTTGAAATATGTTTTAGACATTTTATCAGTGTGATAACTCGTTTCAAGAGAAAATATAATAATAATAATAATAAATTTTTATTTGAACTTCTACATGTCCAGAGGCAAAAGTCATAATATAAAATAAAATTAATAATTTTGATGCATAAGTAGTGATTCTAAAGATATAGAATGTAATTAAAAATATAATAATAGCTTAATAATTGTAAAAATTTTCAATACTATAACTAAATTTAACAAAAAATTCACTTCTGAATTGTATGAGGCTCATTTTTAAAGAAAGAACCGTTTGCGCATAGCAACTGCGCAGGCTGTCACGTGACGCCCGCTCAAGGTCAGCCACTCTTGCCCAGTCCCCAACTAGCAACTACGCAGTCTGTTGATTTCATGTCTCTGCCACTGTTGGTTCTATCGTAACACTGCTTGGTTTGTTGCCATGTCAATCAATAAACCTGCCGATTGTGAAGTGCGCTCGGTTATTCGGTTTTTAAACGCAAAAGTTCGTCCCGCCGAAATTCACAGGCAGCTTGTTGAAGTTTATGATGAAGGTGTAATGAATGACAGTAATGTGCGTAAATGGTGTAGGCTTTTCAATGAAGGAAAAACAAATGTTCTGGGCGATCAACTGTCATTGATGAAGACTTGAAAAAAAAGTTGATGAGGAAATTCGCCAAAACCGGCGCTTTACGATTGACGAGCTTCATGGGAAACTTCCACAAGTTTCAAGATCGATTGTTTATCACATTGTTTCCGACAAACTTCATTACCAAAATATTTGTGCGAGATGGGTGCCAAAAATGTTGATAGAAGAACACAAAAAGAAGCATTTGGCACATTATTTGTCATTTTTTGGAGGGCTACGATAAGAGTGGAGATGAGTTCTTGAATCATATGTTGCCGGTGATGAAACGTGGGTAGCTACAGTCCAGAGACTAAACGTCAATCCAGTGAATGGCATCACTCAAATTCACCGACGAAACCACGAAAATTCAAACAAGAACCTTCTACACGGAAAATCTTGGCCACGGTCTTTTGGGATCGGAAAGGCGTTCATTTGATTGACTTTTTGCCAAGAGGAATGACCATAAATGCTGAGAGATATTGTGGTACACTAACCAAGCTTTGGCGCGCTATTCAAAACCGCCTGCGGGGGACAAATTTCGATGGGAGTTGCTGGACCATCCCCCCTACAGCCCTGAGCTGGCACCATCAGACTTTCATGTTTTTCCTAAACTCAAAGATTTGAAAATGATGACGTGTTGAAAGAAACTGTTACTAACTGGTTAAATGCTCAGGCGGCAGAGTTCTATGGTGAGGGGATTCAAAAGCTAGTGCCACGACTTAACAAATGCTTGGATATTCTTGGTCACTATGTAGAAAAGTAAAAATATGTTCATACTTCAGTTTTTCATACAATTTATGTTCATAAATAAAGTTGCTGTTACTCCACTTAAAAAACGGTTCTTACTTTTAAAATGACCCTCGTATAAAATTAGTGATTTCTCTTATAACGGCATGTAGCATGTTAGAGAGTTTGAAGCTCGTATAGACAAACTACCCTCTGTCAACGTTAATCACGTTTTGTAAAATGAAAATACGGAAAGTATCGTTACTAGCATCCCACACAATGATCCCATATCTAATATGAGGGAAGCAGCATTCGTAATTATAGACCATAAAATACACATTGATTCATATATTTCCGCAATTGTGAAAAAGGGATGATCATTCTAGGCGGTTATCAATAGCTACACCAAGTAAACAGCTAGAATTTTGAACAGGGTAGATTTAGGAATTCAGGGTTAGGTTGTTGGAAAGATTTTCGTGTGTTTGTTTATAAATAAAATCACGTTTGTTTTGTCATGGTTAATTTGTAGATGATTTGTCCGTAGTCAATGTTCGACAGCATTCATCCAAGAAGCGATACTACGGAACACAGATTGAAAAGTCATTTCCGAAATTAAAAGTGTTATCAGCGTTATTGTCCATAATAACATCACCATTGATACAAGCATTTATATTAACTTTGTCGTAAATGCCATTGAAATATAATACGAATAGGAGAGGACCAAGGATACTACCTTGAGGAATTCTCGATAAAATTTTGTTAGGGTTATATCGTGTTCTGGTATCGTCATAATTCAAGCTAATTATTTGTAAACTATGACTCAAATACGAGCCAATCCAAGCAACAGACATATCTCTAAATCGGTATGTTTTTAATTCTGATAAATCTATTTTATGGTCGATAGAAGTAAGAACCGCATTTAAATATTCACTCAATGCTGTATCCGCACACTTGTTCTTAAGAAAACCATGGCTATGAGCACTAATGAGATCATACTTTACCAGAAAATCATATATGCGGTTGTACCCAAGTTTTTAAAAGATTTTGGATAACCCAGTGAGGTGACTTATAGGTCGGTAGTTAGTCAGATCATAAGAATCATCCTTTTTCTATAAATTGGTATCAATACACTTTTTTAAGAAACTGACTGGAATAAAGTTAATCCCGCAAGAACGAGTGTTTATATATACTCTAGAAGTGACACGGAATATCAATGTAAACTGTATTTCTCCACCGAAGAGGCGTAGATGTTTGAATCGATTAGTTCTTACCCAACAGAAATTAGAGTTAATTAAAGCAAATATAGTTACGTATTCAAACGTGTGCATAGATCAGCTTATCTTGAGTTAATTAAGCAACAGAGAGTTATATAGTATCTATGACACCGACAAAATAAACATGAAAATTTTTATTAGAAATGTACTTGAATATATCGTTATCGATTATTTAAATGGAATGTAACTATACTTTTACTTTATAAAAGTATTTAATGATGTATAAATAATAATAAAATCACTTTAACAAAAATTCAAATCTAATTGTACCAATACTTTCTCTATTTGACATAGAGTTAATTCAATGTCTGAATTTAAAATGTTATAATGAAAATTCTCGTTTAAAATGTTTATAATTCTACTTAACGTTTTTCTTCTTTATAAGTAGATTCCTTTTCATACAATCATCAATGTGGTTTCGCAATGATATTTCCTCCAAAGTTCGTTCAAAAACAGCAGACATGTTATAGGCTAATTCTTCCAACAGGTCCTGCAATACATTTATAAACACGTTCCAGCTTCTTCCTTTCCGGGTAAGTTTTCCTTATATGTTTATCAGCTTACAAATTTATATTCTAATTTTCAGGTAACATCAAGGTAATTACAGCATACAATGTCCTGTTCAATTTCTCTGTAGAGATTAGTAATATCTGCAATCACGTTCTGGCTTTCTTCTTTTCCGGGTAAGTTTTTCTCAAATGATTTATCAATTTATAAAATCACATTCTTTTATTTCCAGGTATACTCAGGTAAATTCCAGCTCAGTAACACGTCGCAACAGTTTAAAATTATGAATTTCACCTTTACTGAATTCACAAATACTTAGGAAATGCTGAATTAAATGATATATAAGGTATTTTAAACTTTTAATACACAATTTTCAACATTAAAATCCTTTTTTAGAAAAACTCATCTTTTTTACCACTAATTTGTTACTATCCATTCAAAAATTAATAAATAATTATCTTTTTTCTCTCGATATCCAAGGTTCTTGTTTTTACTGATATAGGTGTTTCAATTCACTAAATTTCCATGCAGTAAGTTAAGTTGCCTATCTTTATGATATTTAATTTTGATTACTTTGACTTTAAGAAGTACACTATTTTTTTTTTATTTACTACTCTTTCATTTAGTTTTAAGATTACAATTGTATTCATTTAATATTTACCTATTTTTTTACATATGTATACTATTACAATAAATGAGTCTATTTATATCTTGGATTGAGTTGGTCTTTACTTGATGTAAATCAAACTAAGATTAGAACTCAAGTCAATGAATTAATCCATCAAAAATACTTAATACTAAGGAAAAAAATAGTCATTAATAAATAAGATTTAGCAATCTCAGCAACACAGAGTTCAATGAAAAAGAAATTGATGTATTAAGCAATGGTTTTAATTACAACATAAAAACAGAAAATAGAAAGAAAAATTTAGAACTATTAGCAGTAGAAACTGAGTTAGCATTAAAGAAAACTAACAAACTGAATACTAAATATCAAGCAAGCAATATTATTAAACATTTAAATCGAACCACGACGGTTAACAATGATAGTCAAATAGCTAAGAATATTAAGAATAAAGCAAAAGATAATAATTTAATTTTCACAAAGGCAGATAAGGAGAAAACAGCGATAGCATTAAATAAAGTAGATTACATATCAACAACTAACCAATTTCGAGATCCAGAAAAATATATTTTAATCCAAAAAGACCCGACAATAGTCCTTCAAAGACAAATCATTAAGACGATTAATAATTCACCTAGCCTGTTTAATATCAGTAATTATTATGAAAGACAGAAATTAAAAGTAGTTAATACACAACCACTGAAATTTTCCTTAATTTCCTTAATTAAATTGCATAAAAAAAATTATCCGATCAGACCAGTTACAGCACCACCAGTTAATTTCAAATTGTTTGATAGATATTATAATTAAGCATACGAAATTCAAACCTAAATGTAGTATCAAAAATAGTTTTTAATTAATTAATAATATGAAAGATCTGATAACACTAAATTAATTTCATTCGATGTAAAAAACCTTTTCCCGATTGAACCACCTACTGAAACAGTTGAATTAATTAAAAGGATGTTAGAATGTAGCAAAACTAACATTCTAATAAAAGATGAGATTTTACAATTATTATCTGCTTGCTTAGAACAGAATTACTTTTCATTCGAGAATAAATTTTATAAGTGCAATAGTGGTTTAATTATGGGAAATCCTTTATCACCTCTATTAGCAGAAATTTTTGTGGACAATTTAGAAAGTAAGATTTTTGAGAATAATATATTAACTAAGAACGTATTATTTTAGTACAGATATGTTGACGACATTTTGGTAGGATACTCAGGTACAAACAGACAACTGAATAATTTATTTGAGTTTATTAATTTTATTAATTCACATATTACGTTTACACTAGAAGAAGGACTGAACAATAATGTCAATTTCTTAGATCTTACGTTAAAAAGAGTTAATAACCAAGTGCAATTTTCAATTTAACACAAAGAATCACATACTGACATAACAATTATGGGAGGACCAAGTAAATCTAACAAAATTACTTAAAAAAGAGAAAATTAACATTGCATACAAAATAAACAATAACCTTGCGAAATACATGAAAAATAATAAAGGAAAAACTAATCACAACAATAAATCGGGAGTCTATAAGTTAACTTGTGGTACATGTACTGAAGGATATATAGGTCAAACAGGAAGATCGTTTAAAAGACAGATCGCTGATGATTACTCCGCTTAAATAAACCAAAAAAATTATTCAACTTACGTGGAGCATTTGATAGATAATAATCACAGTTATAATAAAGATTTTGATATTCGTCACGTCGAAAATAAAAGTACTATAGACATTAGAGATTAATAAATATAAACATTCTTCTTCAACTTATTAAACGATAAAGTGGACCTAAAGTCATCACCATTGTTAAATCTATTCAGTCAGTAATACAGTTTCCCTAATTTCACACATAACATCTGTTAGCAATATATTTAGTTATACGTACTTTTTGTATAGACCCAATACTTTTAGACAAAAAATTGTTCTTGATATATAAGTTCTAAAAATGCCTAATAACCGCACACTATATATAAGAGTTTAAGTGTATGTACATAGTTATTATTGCATATGTCAACCTGAAGAAGCTACAGTGTAGCGAAATAGCTGTCGTTGTTATTAAATACAGTGTAAATCTTAAACGTTTGTTTGTTTTATTTCACATTGATTCAGTTTATATAGATGCATAATATATTTTTTTTCGAATGAACATTATACGGAGAGACACTAATCAGATTGGAAGTTATAGGTAACATAATAGATATATTTTATTTATTTGCGAGATAAAATTTTAGTTGATAATCATAAATTATGGATGATATTGCATATGTTCTCATGTTATTATATATCATTAGCAAAGAGTGTTGTACCGCATTTAGTAAACGACGTATGCACTTTGGAAAATTTAATTCTCCTGCTGGTGCTAACCGCAATTAATGTTTAATGCTGAAATTTTAATTCAGGACCTCTCAACTCTCGGAATTCCATACCAACGGGATCTTCCTCGAATGCGCACCGCGTTCGCTGTCTCCGTGATAGGTCAGCTGACGTTACATGCACATGACGTGATATGTGAGAGCAGCTAGTAAATTATCAATGCACGCTGAATTTACTATTCGTTTTGATGCATATTTTACTGAAATTAATGGCGTTTTCCTCATGTTCACATTCATATATCTCTTGTATATATGTATTTATGTAAATAGAAGACCTGTGTCAAGTAGGAAATAACATTTTGTATATTATGCTTAAAATAATAATAAGGTTTCTTTGTCTAGAGTCTATACAAATAAGGTAATATGAAGAGATATGCATTATGAAACTAAAATTGTAATTAAACATTAATAACAAAAAATAAAGAGTCGGAAAGATCATGTAGATAAACATGCACTGAACTGAATTTTGAAATTTTCGTTTTCCTGCATTGTATTGCTGTACACACAAAATTTAAATCGATAATATTTAGATGAACGATTACAAAAAGTCTTTAGTAACTGTAAAATACTAATGTCGAATAATACATGAAAAAATTATACCGATATTAAACCTCATTATTAAACACTGTGTTTGTAAAGTGTTTTTGATTGGATAAGAAACTGTTGAATAATATTATTCAACACTTCCAGGGACAAATGAAAAAAGAGACGGGCAAATGTGACCAATTACATTCAAACAAACACTGGAAAGGAAAAAGCGATTTCATCTTAGTTACGTAGGCACTGAAGTACAAACGTTAAATGTCAAGTAGCGTGCTTATTATTATTCTAATCAAATTATAATCTTAACACGTCTACAGATTTTTCTGACTGCTTGAAAATGTATGTTTCGTGTACTCCACCAGAGTTAGTCAATGCAGCTAAGAAAGCAACCGAAGAACTGCTACCCAAAAAATCGAATGATAAATACTAATTAACTTACCTACATTCTTTAAATTGGAAGAGGGAAGTAGTTCCTATTTCACAAACTTGGATGAAAGATATAAGACATCATCATTATGATCCTTTCACTCAATGTTAGAAGCAATATTAAAATTAAAAGAGAATATTCAAAACTTCATATTGCTGTGGATGCAACAATGCTGATGAATGATAAAAATTATAATAGTCTATTTATAAGCTTATTCCTAACACCATACTTTTTTTTTATTTATGTTTTTATGAGTTCTTGCAGTGATTCGCTTCTTATGTTCTGGTAGTTTTGTTTGGAATAAGGTCAAAAATTAAACAAAATGTCTAAATCTCATATAAAATTATATTTATATTTTGTAAAAATGCCAATTGGTAATAACATTGCCATACTGCATCTATATATTTTGTTTTACAAAGAAAACGAAAACATTTATACTCATTTTTAGAGGTATAATGCTTGTGTAATACTTATACATCTGTAATGATAGTTGAAAGAATAGTTATCTTGTTCCTTTAAATAAAAAAATTATTGATTCTTGATAATTTGTTTATTAATACGAAGCCGACTCTATTTCACCAAAACATACATTTTCACATAGTGAATGCTCTGAAACTGGTTTATACTAATCGCTAGCTGTAAACATTCTCACATTGCACCTCTAGCAGCTTAGCACCTGCCCATCATAAACATCCCCGCTTATTCGTTTTTATTTTATTTGAATTACTAAATTAAATGACTATATAATAATTAATGATGCCCAACGATATACTAAAGGCAAATATTTTCACATAGTACCTTCATCATGTTTAACACCATTAACTATTCTTTTATTATTTTGAAAAAAACGAATTATTATTATAAAACGAGATAATATTCATCTAATTAATGATGCCCAACAATTTACTAAAGGCAAATATTTTCACATAGTACCTTCAGCATGTTTAGCACCATTAACTATCCCTAAATTGAATTATTTATCTCATAACTTACTTCATTTCATCGTTTATTTTGTTAAATTCTATCTTATTGATATCCTCCATCTTAAAAAATAGTAATAAGAAAAGAAAAATTAATTGAATAAAATTATTTAAAAGAAAACTAAATTAAAATTGAACTCTAGATCTTAATACAGATTATATAATTGTAAGTTGATAAGTAATGCATATCGACCCTACTCTCACTTTCGCTACATCAAATTTATTAATCCTTTACAAAAATTAACGTCTTTACTGCACGAATTATAAACTTCGAATCTGCAGGTTTATTCTTGTTTCTTGCCTTATATATTCAAACAATTGCCTATCGACTATTTTTAGCGCCTCTTTCCTTCAATTAATTTTTAGGTTGGCATCATTTTCAAAACGTAAAATTTTCTTGCTTTTTTTCTTCAAGTTGTCACGCTCGAACCTATACACTTAAATCGTTTTGCCAGCTACATGCCAATGCAATGGTGATGTCCCAAATTCTTTGTTATTAAAATTTTACAAGTTTGTTGCACACCTTGGGAAAGTATATTTTATTCTTTTCTTCCTCAGTATAATCCTTCATTGTATTTGTATATGTATGCATTACCCTTTTCATCATTTGTTACATATTTCCGATTACCACGTTTCAGTTTTATCCTTATTTTTCTTTTAGGAATCCTTCTATCCGGCAGTAACGAAAACACATTACATACCACAGGAATTTCCTTTGCCGAGCTCACACTGCTAATAACGGTGGTCTTCGTCACATCTTCCCTAATCTCGAACCAATGATCTTTCTTCGGGTAACATGCCAATTAGTAAAGTGCTATAACAACATTAACAGTGTATATTTTTGATCTTGCAGGTTTTTAAACCACACATGACCATTTCCGTTGTCTTTGAATACCTTGAGTTATACATACAAGAACTAACAAGTGTATTTCTAATTCATATTATTATTATTTACACAAAATATTCTTATTTACGATATGAAATTTCCCATTGGAAATTTTTTTGATTTATATCCTTTTTTTTATATACATCTAATATATTTAGTTTTATTATTACTATTTCTTCTTATGAATTGGCAGCATTATTCATGTTCAAATCCATATTTTATTTGTTAAATTTATTTATTTCAAGACTGCATCATTTTTCTCAAGCACGTATTGTTTTGTTTACATTCATGTGACATTTATGTGTCTTTTGGACAGAATAAAGCCTATTGATTTATTTTGTGTTTGTATTGTACTTAATGTTTATACTTATTTTAACTAAAATATACTAACAATTCATGTTTATTTTCATAAAGAAGTTTGTCTTTAAATATAGGCAACCCATTATACTTGTATTTACTTGTCTTAAACTTATATATTAAATTTTTAATAAACGATTTTTAGAATACAATTAGTGTTCTTCTTCGATAACTAAACTAATTCTTAATATTATTATTTCAATGATATGAAATCACAGCAATATGTTCTTAAAACGTCAAAATGAAGATTATACACCTACAAAAGCATCTACATTTACTTCTGAACAAGTGGAAAAATTTATATGGGATGCATCAAACAAGGTACAATTGTCTAAGAAATATTTTTACTGCAAATTTGTAAAATTTATTTGATATTTTAGGTCATTTTAATCATTACACCCGTTATAACTATCATATATTAATTGTATATTGTTATTCTGTAAATATATTATGCATAGTCGACATCTGAAGTGTGTTTTAGTTACTATGTGCAATACTACAAGTTTTCTAGAAGAAAAACAAGTAATTCCTTCATACCATGAGGAATAAAATATTAAATTAAGATTATTTTATTTTTATTTTATCATGAAAAAGATAAACATAAACATCTAAATAAATCGTTTTTGTTTGATTTTGAAAACCATTTGATGAATCTCCAATATGTCGTGATCCACATTTTGGAAACCACTGTTCTAAGTGTTCATCCACAACATGCGCGAAAACGAAAAAATCAAATAATAACAGGCCTTTAAATCTAGATCTAAAAAAATTTACATCCTCTTCTTGTTTATATACCTTGCAAATTAACGCTTTTATTATTATTATTATTAATTTCATCATGGCAGATATGTGTTAATTCTGGAGATACATACATCTGTGAAAATAATTATTTACAGTACAAGATACAAATTATGTACAGAAATAACTACAAAACGATGATATATGATATATTTTCCTTAGTTCTAGTACTTATTGCCACGAAAGCGCCTCAATTATCAAAACAAATGGCCTACGATTTTCAGTTAATGAAAAACTCCTAAATTGGTTCTTTATCTTCAGAAATATTTAATAAAATGATGAGTGTATCCTCGTTTTATTGTATATAATGATAAACAAGGAAACTCCAACGAAAACATGAAAAAAAACGCATTCGATAAAACCACTAAATTAAAAAATATCCCACTCGAAAATCCTCTTTCGTTCTTGTAAATGTGTCCGGATCATCTCCATAACTACGGAACAAGATCCAGGGAAGATTTTCGGGTCGCAATGTCTACTAGCGGCAATGTCCCCGAAAAACGTGGGCATAATTCAGAGAAAATTGAAATCTTAGATATCTTTATGCAAGCGTAGAAACTCGGAGTCGGTGCGATAAGAATTAGGGATAAAGCGGGAACGCAATAAGAAGGAGACAGGATGCGTATGGAGAAAGCGAAAGGACAAAGAGAAGTGTATGGAGGATGAACAGTGAAGCGAGACGAGCAGGAAATAAAAAGACGGTGTGTCGTTTGTGCGAGGCTATAGGAGACATGCGATAACGCAGCGGAAACGGGAACATGTCGTTCCCCTATACACCGGAAGTGAAATTCCGAGTGCAATTATGAGCTCCAGTGAGGAGTAAAGACACATCGCTCTTCATAGTCACTTGAAGGTTTTATTGCGAGAGTTGGATGATCATCGTTTTTATTCTCTATCGTTTGATATATGGATGTATATTGATACATTATATAGATTGAAAAAAGATAGAGGAAATTGCATGCTAAGTTTAATTTATATTTACTGTAAAAATGTAAATTCATGGATATAATTGTTATCTTATATATGTAAGGATAATTAAATTAAAACGATGTCTAAATTGCTCGATATCAATGACTAGAAGAAATATTCAAAATTCTTTATTAAACCTTGAGGCTGTACGTCAATTTATTATTGTTACTGTAGAATTATAAAAATATAAATATAAAAATTAAAATGAGGTGTGGCCATCACACGACTTTCTTATACGTGTGTGCGTGTCAAATTATACAAAGTTGTTCTAAATTAAGATTTAAATCATTTTATCTTCTGAAAAAATAAGCAAAACCCTACTGTACTACTTCTATTCTCTTAATAAACCTCTATAGAATGTATACTTGGCGAAATAATATTCGAAAAAAAGTGCTACTCGCTAAGAGTAAAAGTGTTAGTTCCGGTCCGAATTTTGAAATTTCTTTTATACAAAAAATATTTCAAATGTAGCTCTAAATATATTTGTGCTCTTGATAATTATATATAGAATTCATAATTTACGAGTTATTTGCAAAAATCGCTATTCGATGAGAGTAAAAGCGTTACTTCCGGTCCGAATTTTGAAATTTTTTTTATACAAAAGATATTTAAAATTATAATTCAAATACTTTTATACTCCTAATGTTCCTGTCTAGAAACATGACTTGCTAGTTATTCGCAAAAAACTGATTATCGATAAGAGTAAAAGACAAAATCTTATTCTAAGTACTTTCATTCTCTTAATAAATCGCTATAGAATGCATACTTTGCAAGATATTCGAAAAAAAGTGCTACTTGCTAAGAGTAAAAGTGCTACTTCCGGTCCGAATTTTGAAATTTCATGTATACAAAAAATATTGAAAATCCAACTCTAAATACTTTTGTACTCTTAATAAATATATATAGAATGCATAATTTACGACATATTTGCAAAAAATTGCTATTCGGTAAGAGTAAAAGTGGTACTTCCGGTCCGAATTTTGACATTTTTTTTATACAAAAGATATTTAACATTATCATGTAAATACTTTTATACTCGTGATGCACCTGCCTAGATAGCATGACTTGCGAGATATTCGAAAAAAACTGATTTTCGATAAGAGTAAAAGACCTACTTCCGGTAGGAATTTCAAAAAACTTTTTTAGGATATATTGTCTCAAATTTAATTTTGAGTACATTTGAATTCATTATAAATTTGTTTAAACTTAGTAATTGACGAAATATTTGCAAAATTCGATTTTTTCACTGAAGTAATCTACTACTTCCGGTCTACCGATTTTACTGAAAAACTAATCAGATCTCAAGAGGGAGATTATATACGTAAATACAAAATTTGGAATTGATATCTAAAGCGGTTTGACCGCTATCGTGGTCACAGACACACACACAGACAGACAGACAGACAGACATTTTTTAAAAATCACTTTTTCGGTATCAGGGGACCTCAAAACGTGGACATCTGCAAAAATCTCGAGGTTGAAAATTTAATACTTCCTTATACTACGTATAAGAAAGTAAAAGGTGATGCTGCAAAATTTAAAGGTAAAAATGAATTGTCACTCTTACCATGCGTTAATAAGTAGTACATAACTTCAATTATTTCATAAAGAAGTGATAATGTGAAGTATTGTAAAAGTGAGGCTAACTATTTGAAATATTACTATTGGTAAGTTTGCTTGTTTGTTTTTATTTAAGGTAACAGTATTGAAGAAATTAATGTCGATATGTAAGAAAAAATCGGTGAAGAAATGGAAATTGATGAAAAAAAGGAAGTTCACGCAGAAGAAAATTATATAAATATTTTACAGCAGACGAAAAAAAAAATTCTTTGACTTAAAAAATAAAAACAAGTTAATATAACAGGTCAAATCTGTTGGTAAAATAGTTTACTGAAAATAATTATATAATGAAAGGAAACTCATATAGTATTTGAAATCACAAATCGATGTGAAATAGGTGAAAAAAGAATAAAAATTACATGCTCTGCATTTGACAAAATTCAATTTCATCGTTTTGGATAATAAAATGTATGTCTTTGTAAAAATATTGTGTTTCAATCCATCAAAGGGAAATTATGCTGCATAGACTTTTCATTTCCATAAAAAAAAAATAATAATTTAGCAAGTCATTTGCAATTATAGGATAAAAACGCTTTTTTAGATCATGCGACAAAACCAATCAAAATTCATACAAACGGAGGAAGGCATGAGTAAATTGTATCAAAAGCGACAAATTGCTCTGTTTGAAGTATTGATCAATAACTGGAACGTTCAATTATTTAGTAAAAATTACAATGAACGTGTATTACTATGCAATATTAGTTTTCAAAGGAAATTTTAAATTAATTATACACAACCTAATGAAAGGTTAAACACACAATTTTAAGCGAGTAATTGGTGTTTACAGTGCGAATATTAAAAAAAAATAATAATAATTAAATCACTGCTTTCATAGTAACCCAACTGATGATTAAAAAATAAAGAATTCCTTGTGCCGGATTCTAAAAATAGTTATAATTCTCAATGAGGGAGTCTTGTCAAACCGATTGTTCTATTTAATATTTTGCGATGCGTAATACTGGCCATTATTAATAATGGTAATTATTAAGTTCGCCAAGGCTTGTTATATAATATGATTATAATCGACATATTGTCCAAATCTATTATTATTATATTTGTGTATGAAAAATATATAATATCTGAAAATTTATTTCTCATTTAGTAACCTTGATTGCTAGAAAAAAATAATCTAGGTTCTAAAAACCTACATTTAAGCAAAGACAAACAAATTTTTCAAGAAGAGATTCCTTTGTTTATAGAATCAGGTCAATAAATCGCTGTAGTATTGCCCCGTCGTCGTCTTTCCCTTCTGCAGATAGTCGCTGAGGATCATACCTTGGAAATCCCAAAAAATGGTCGCCATGACCTTTCCGGCCGATGAAACGGTCTTTGCCTTCTTCGGAGCTGATTCGCCCGGAAAAGTCCACTGCTTCGAATGTTCATTGGTCTCCGGTATGTAGTGATGGATCCAAGTCTCATCCACGGTTACAAAGCGCATGAAGAAATCTCTTGGATTGCGTTGAATCCTGGCCAGATACTCCTCCGAAACGGTCACCCGATTTTGTTTTTGCTCTGGTGTGAGCAAACGCAGTACCCATCGCGCCGAAAGCTTTTTCATTCCCAAAATTTCGTGTAGGATATAGCAAACGCATTCTTCTGAGATGCCTGTTGTCGCTGCTATCTCTTTCAGCTTCAATCGGCGATCGGCTAACACGACATCTTGAATCTTGTCAACCATTTCATGGTTGGTAACGGTTTTTGGGCGTCCACTGTGTGGTTCATCACTTGTGCTCACGTTCGAACTCGCTCACCCAGAAGCTGATGGTCGAAAATGACGGAGTAGATCCGCCATGAACCTCTAGCAAAATATTTCGAATTTCCGTGGCCGTTTTCCCAGCCATACAGAAGTGTTTTATCACTGCACGAAATTCGATTTTATTCCTTTTTGCGAAAGCGCCGGACTTGCTACACAAACACACGGCTAAAATTTTGACAGTTGCTATAAAAAGGCCAATGCATCCACTTCAACCTACTCGCGCCATCTCTTGCCGATTCCGGAAACATTTCAGGTCGCCTCGTATTATTGCAATTCCTGCTTGTTGTAATCGTATTAAGTATAAATAAGTTGATATTTATCGTGAGTTTATGATTAAATAAGTACTGAGTGAAAATTAGTGAACTATGCTGTAATATAAACGCATAGGAAGATATTGCGTTAGAGTGATGTCATGTATTATATTGTGTAAGTACAATAATAATAATAATGTATACTAAACAGAGATTTCTATCAATAATAAAATGTAAGTATTTGTATTTCTTAAACGTAAAAGTTGAAGGTATGTGATATGTCCAATAGTTTTGTGTATTTTTCTATTACATTAATAACGTATTAAATACACATATTCTAAAAACAAGCTCATTTCAAATTCCGTGCCAATATGCTGCTAGCGCCATCTTCGTGCCCGTTCATACATGTGTAACAAGGATAGAAGACCTTGAATATTTTTCTATCAAGTAGTTGCCGGTCTGGTTTATTTAGTCTGTGCTACTACTAAAATATATTGTTCTAATGAAGCAACTGTTTCAAAATTGAGCAGTTACCATCTCTAAATTTAAAGAGTCTGGTTTCAAATGATACACCACTTATTGCATTTAAGAGATACACAATTCTGGCAATTTTCTAATTACCCAAACTTTCAGTTTTGTTCAAAGTACAGAGTTATTCATCAAATTAATAATTACACATCATTGTTGACTAGCAAAACATTGAGACTACCATTTTATCTCGTATATATGTATAATTACATATGTAATTTGTAATTGCATTTTTTTTCTCTAGTTCATACGGAATGCACAAAAAAGAGCTGAAATAGTTTTGAATAATCTAATCTTTTTTAAACTACTGACCAGGCCGTTTTAATCTAATTACTTACCACCAGCAGTAGTTAGTCGAAGTTACTCGAAAAGCCAGAGGCCAACAAAAACTCATTACATCCACTCCAATATTAACTGAACTATATCAGCTATATGTATCTTTCAAGTTTGCATTCCGTAAACTGCTCTCGAATTACGAAGTGGAAAATAACGGCTTCCCTAACTTTCATAATTAAATGCAATTTACTCGTCTAACGGTGTCGAAATTGCTTTCCCCCGTTTTTTCTTCGTTTACTTTATTTACAACGAAGACATACTCAACTAACGCATACTAAGCATCTGTAGTTAATTATTTTCGAACTCTCGCAGATTATCGGATTTTCAGGTTTTTTTTTTGTCACAATAGCAATATGAATTATAAGTGTAAACTTAATTAAATTCAATGCATATTCTAGTAACAAAATAGGAAAATTATTCCGCTTGCAATATAAAATTAATGACTTTCCTATTCGACTAATTATGCTAGTTAAATATTTTATATATACCGACTATTAAATAATTAAAATCTAATACATAATAACTAGCAACACTTCTCGATCTAGCTTAATGGGAACATAGAGTTTTATGATTCTAGCAGCAACTACATAATTCGCTAAAAATATGTATCGCTATATTAAAAGAGAGTTTAAAACAGTTATGCTTATTTTAAATTAATTTATCTAATCATTATTTCATGCCTACATGTTTAGAGCAAATGTTCTAATATTTCTGGGTATCACGGTATCTACTATTTTAATTATTTCTATATTGTTTAATACAATACATATCTTGTTTCTCATTGATTTGACATTTAAGATTATTATTTCTTGCGAACCTTTTCCTTAATTATTTTGAACACGATATAAAAGAAAATGGACCAACGTTTTCTAAATTTTGGGTCAGATACGTTGATGACATTTTTGCAATTATTCCAAGAGATTTTGACTTAGACCAATTTGTCAATTACATTAATAATCAGTACCCATCTATCAAGTTTACCCATGAAATGGAAATTGAACACACCCTACCCTTTTTGGATTTACTTATCTCTATTAAGGAAAACAGTTTCCATTTTGACATATACCGAAAAACTACACATACAGATAATTATATTCATAACACTTCGTACACGTCCTTCAGACATAAACAAACTACATTCTTTTTTCTTCTCAACAGATTACAGAACACCCCACTTTCTAAAATAAATTATAATAAAGAGTTAGCATACATATACAAAGTAGCCGCTGAGAACGGGTACGAGAAAGATACAATAGATCGAATAAAACGTAAATTAGAAAGAAAAAATTAATTACCAACAGAACTACATTAGAATCCATTAAATTAGAAAACAAAAAAGTTTTTTGTAAATTTTGTTTAAATAAAAGATGGGAATATCAAATTTCGAACTTGTGTAAAAGATACAATATAATTCCTTCATTTGTCAATGAACAGAATACTAAGAGTTTATTACATAACAACATTGAAAAGTCAGACCCGTTAAAATACTCAGGAATATACAAAATTGATTGTAATAATTGCAATAAAGTGTATATTGGACAAACAAAAAGAAACGCAGAAATTAGGGCATCAGAACATTTGTATCATTTGAAAAATCACAATAGTGATAAATCAGCTTTAGCGTATCATTTTGTAAACACAGGACATACATTTTCAATCGATAATGTACAAGTTATCAAAAGAACTAGATGTAAGAATTTAAATATGTGGGAAAGTATTTATATGAAGAAATTTAAAAACAATTTATTAAACACAGATGTTTCTCCACTTAGTCAGTGTTTCCTAGAATTCATACCACCCTTACACATTCCGTAAACACCCACCATAGTTTTACAATATTACTGTAATAAAAGTACGGTTAGTTTTATAGCTATTACTACAATGAGAGGGTTTGTCACTGCAAACGTTCGAACATACATACCGGGTCGTCCAAAAGTCTGGATTCACGTGGATTTTGAGTAAACTATTCACTTTTTTGGAAAACTGAATTCTGTATCTTGAATGGGAATAAAATTGCAACTCAATAGTATTTTTTATTTCAAAAAAATTGTTTATAATTTTGAGATAAAGTTAATAACAATGTTTTTTTAAATGGAAACCTACCGTGATTTTTATTTCAGAGAGAGTACTTTCGATAAGAATTGCATTGGCATAGAAATTTTGGCTATAAACCTTACGATTATTGTTTAAATTAATATTAAATTTTCGATCCGAACACTCGTTCGCGCTTGTTCGGAAAATACACGAACGTGTCTTCTCTTACCACGTTTCCAACTGTAGGCATGGGTCCACCCCCTAATAAAGCATTCTATTGAAGGCGTTACGTTTATCTTGAATACACGTTCGTGTATTTTCCGAACAAGCGCGAACGAGTGTTCGGATCGAAAATTTAATATTAATTTAAACAATAATCGTAAGGTTTATAGCCAAAATTTCTATGCCAATGCAATTCTTATCGAAAGTACTCTCTCTGAAATAAAAATCACGGGAGGTTTCCATTTAAAAAAACATTGTTATTAACTTTATCTCAAAATTATAAACAATTTTTTTGAAATAAAAAATACTATTGAGTTGCAATTTTATTCCCATTCAAGATACAGAATTCAGTTTTCCAAAAAAGTGAATAGTTTACTCAAAATCCACGTGAATCCAGACTTTTGGACGACCCGGTATAATGTAAAAACACGAATGAATCTGTATACTACCGATGATGTTTGCTTGGCAAACGAAATGTACATTTAGTTTATGAAATAAATCATATATATTTTTGTGAAACGAGTTTTTCTTTCTAATTAATTTAAGATTAAGTTGCTCTTGGTAATTTTGGACGACAGATTTAATGTAAGGGCTTAAATATAAGAATTACGTTGGTCTTTAAGCAAATATATAATAAGTTAAATGTATTTTTTTGACATATCACTTAGCGATTTGCAGATGCTCGGAAGCCACCGGAAAGTCCACTGTTGGCAAGTGAGGAAATTAAACCAATATAAGCTACAATATGCTCTGCAAGAGATAGATGTGATGAGGCCGGATTATCTCCTAGAATGTTCTTCAGTAACTTAGAAACAATTTGTGCAATGGGTGATACCCTGGTGGACGAGAGAATAACTCAACACTGCCAAAAACGGGTACGAAGAAGAACGGCTTGCATAAGAAACGCAAAGAGAAACCTACCTGAATTAAACCAAAGGACATTGGACAGCAAAACACTCTAAAAGAGTGTGGATGGAAATATATGTGGAAATGGTTGCAGAACAGTCATGAAAGCAAAGACGTGATTTCTACCGCGACTTAAACTGTTGATATCTAAATTGGTGGGGCTGGTAAATTATCTATTCTTTACGCACCAACCAGTCGCTTTCAATGCGTTCTTGGCAGAAAAGTATCAGGATCGAGGAATGTTCTACTGAAAATAGTAAAGCAGAAGGCAATTTAACGACCAGAGTACGTACCAGTAGTGTACAGTAATCATGCAGAGCAACTTTTTCTAAAATAATGTGTCCTTCTGTCAACGAGATACAAACAAATAGATGACCTTGCATCATATAGACCTATATGCCTCTCAGATGTAAAGAGAAAACTGCGTAAGCAGTTGTTCCTAAGAGAGTTAAAGAAAAATTAGCCGGTACAGGAGATCTGTCTGAAAAACAATACAGCTTCAAGGAAAGCCGACAGGCAGTAAAAACCATCAAGGACTAAACATCTTCCGGCGATGTAGCAGCCTATCTGCATAAACATCAGAAGGTGTGTGTAATGATTATATTGGACGTCAAAAACTCTTTTAACAGCGCATCATGGTAAATAATACCACAGGAAGTCGGAAAAAGAAAAATCAACTAAACCATAGTAAGTATATTATAGCATGCTACCTATCTGGGGCACAAGTAATAATTGAGGTTCAAAAGAAAACAAATAAGTATAAGCAATGCCGTATCACAGGACTCCGTGCATACTATATGATGACATAAATATCTCGAACAGAGTGCTTATACGGATCACAAATTGAATAAAGGATAGAAGATTTCAACTGGCAGTGGTAAAGATAGAGACAATTCTCCTAAACACAAGAAGATAAAGTACCGCCCACGAAGCTTCATCGCCAAACGACTGCGGTTATTCTGAGAAAGGCAATCAAATACCTTGAGGTACGGCTGGATACAAAGCTAACTTTGCTGAACCTGCAAGCAAGTCTATATAAAATGCAGAAAAAACCATTACAGCCTTGCTAAGCCTATTTCCCCACATTGAAAAGCCTAAATCTTCTAAAAGAATAACCCTAATGGGTGTCCTGTACTCACAGATACTATATATAGTATCAATATGGCACATATTCACTAACTGGAAATAAAAATAAGGTTAAAGAGGCAAATATACATCGGAATATGTATGTAATACAATTTCTGCGGATGCGGTGTCGTATGCCTCCGATACAGCCTCCGATGGAGGAAAGAAGAAGAATTACGAAAGAATCCCAAGGAATATAGCTAAATTAGAAAAGAAGTGACGGGGAAAGATTATATACGCTGGACATACGGAGACATATATTACTACTTGCACCTTCTTCCGTGCGACATCTACAATTTTATTTATGAACTATTTTTCAGAATTTTTAATAAATTTACTTGTTTTAATAACTTAAGAAATACATTCAATAATTGAAAATCTCTATTAAAAATAATTTAATACAAGGATCAATATTACATATAACATATTTAGAAATATTATAGCATATATGTTCAAAATGAGATCCTTCATTTTCTAGACACATATATATATACGTCTTTTTAGAGAATTGAAAACATTTATTAATTATTTCTTCTGTTACACTGTTAACACCATTTGCAATAACATCTTGTAGTTCTGATAACGTATATCGTAGAGTCCTAAAGACAGTGTTTTTTAAGTACCCAAAAAGGATAAAACCCAGTGGAGTCAAATCTGGTGATCTACGAGGCCATCTATTTCTGCTAATCAGTCGGTTATTATGAAGATATCTTAGAAGGAATTCAGTTGTCGTATTTGCAGTGCGAGCGGTGGCACCATCCTGCTGAAAATAGCCAAATTGTCTTTCATTGTTGTCAAGTTGTCTAGCAAATGGTTCTAAAATAAATGTTCTATATCGTTCTGCATTTATTGTATCATGGAAGAGCATTGGATCTATCATTCTTCTTTGTGATATTGCACACCAAACACCTATTTTAATAGGATGCATGTCAGTTTTAATAAAAACATGTGGGTTTACGGACGACCAGTGTCGATAATTTTGAGAATTAACATATACACTTAGATTGAACCAGGCCTCTTCTGAGAAAAATGTTATGTCCAACAAATATCATTCGCAAGATTATTTTTAAAGCACGAACTAAATTGTATGCGTTTTTCAAAGCCTGTTGGAATCAATTTCTGTACAACAGATACATTATATGGATGTAAATGTAGTTTTTAGTAGCTTTATGGCATGTTCCATAAGATAGTCCTATCTATATGCACATAAAATCAGAATTACTACAATTTCTGTACATTAAACAAAGTAATACTTTACCTGTCTGTGCTGATAGTTGCCTTACAGATTTCGTAGTACTCACGTCCAGCCGTTCTTGAATATCTTCCAACACTTCTTCTGTTAGTAAAGTAGATTTACCAGAACAGCGTTTCTTAGATACAGTGCCAGTTTCGCGAAAGTGACTAATAAGACGGTTGACTTATCTCGCAAAAATATCAGATTGGAATTCCATTTATGGCAATGGAGTGTGAAATTGATGCCTACACGAATCAGTGGAATATTGAAACTCTGCATTCGGTAACAGTTCTCCGTTACGAAAATAAACCACCACAATAAACATGTCTTGTTCTTCCATAAATGGCATTATTGATTTCAATGCAGCTTTAAAATTAAGCAAAAATGATAATTGTACTCGTATAAACACAAAAAAAAATAACTTACAGTAACAACGAAACGTACCTTTTATTGCCTTGTGAAAGACAGTTTCTAATACTCAATTAAACGCAGTAAACCAGGACAAAAGAAACGACAAAAAGCTTATATGACTGACAAACACATATAACACCAATGACATGGATTGATAACCACTTTAGCGAAGTTATGTACAAACTAAGTATCCATAGTACAACAATAAACGTGTGGCAAACTCGTGCTAAAGTTGATATATCGATGAAGCGGCACCATTGAGAAAGAATAGGTATGGAGACGACGTCACTTGATCAAACCGGGTACAAGTCCGCCATATTGATACTACACTTACGTCAAACAGGTAATGTTGGTAAAAAGTGGACTGTTTGTTAAGTGTATCGTGTATTAGAGTTATATAATAAGTTAAATATTAAAAGACATTATGGTTTCTTGTGCTCTACGTAGCTGCAACAGCAGAGACGGCGTTCATAAGAGGAATTCGTCTGGAATAACATTTCATAGGTTAGTGTAGGCCTGACAGGTGTGGGATGACAGATTATAATTTTGAGTAGTCTGAACTAGGTGAGGCAGCCATATTGGTCCCACACGTAGCCCCGCCCAATGCTCCCGTTTTGAGTGTACAGCAAAGATGCTTTACAGCGTCTCCATAGTATTTTTCCTCAATGAGCGGCACGGTCAACCTTTTTTGATCTCCCTGTATATAACATATATCTTGATTATGCTTAAATTGCTAAGATTTAGTTAGAATTTGTTGACATTAATATAGATCAGAAAGACGGCTAATGCACAAGGGAAATCAAATTTGAACTAAAACAATCAATTCTAATTTAGGGAAGGTAAAATCTTTATCCTAAAATAAAAATTTCTTTCACGTTCTACCTTCTTGTTTTTTTTTTCAATAACTCGCGTCGAATTTAAAACATTATCCCTCCTAACATTTCGCCTACGTTTCACTTCGCTATCTGTTCACATGGAAATGGATACATTTCCTTGGTGGAACGAGTCAAGTCACGGATCATCTCTGAGAGCGGGCGCGTACAGACGACGATGACGTTAAAAGTAATGGTGTGATATCGTTACAGGGTCCTGTGCGGTGCCGTTCCCATTATTTGTCAGTGGTTTTTGCGCTCGCCGGTCCCGACAGTTTCCCAACACCGCAAAAAGGGACCAGCAGAGCGGGACACTCGGTCACGGCATATCGCCATAATCTGAGTCTTTGTTGCGGCTCAGTTATTTCGTTGTGTTTTAACCTGTACGCTTGTCTCTCTTGTGACTCTAAAGCGAGGTAACAGCCGCTCTGCCTTCGACTGTCTCCTACCATCTACTCACTTTTCGTCCCTTCTCTTCCGTCTGCTGTGCGTCCCCTCGGCGAATGGCCCCGGTGTCATAAATGTCTTCTTCCTATATTCCCCAACGTTTTGAACTTTAGAATTGCTTCTAGCAGAGACAGCTGCTCGTACATATGTCTGGCCCGTAATCGTGGCTCATTTCACAGGTTAGGTCATGTATGTAGTGTCTTTCAAGTGCATGAGGTAACGACGTCTATGTAGGAAATATCCATCACCTTCCACCTGTAATATAAGTTAGAAAAACTTATATTTAGACAGCTAATGTTACCATTTAAAAAAATAATACGTAATTGCTTTAATAATAGAAATTTTATAGAGTGCAAAGGATATACGGGGTGGCTGACAAAAAACGCCCCACGCTGTAGCTCCGTTATTTACTATATGATTTTAAAAAAACTAAATTTCAAATAAAATGGTTAAGTAAATACTTTCAATTGGCATAATCAAAATATTATTAGGAACAAAAAGTTTGAACATGCGATAGTCAATTTTTTTTAAAGGGCAACCAATTATTTTTAATTAATGTTTCGGACAAAGAATGTTTTCCTGATTTTGATGATGTATAACACGTCAATTTTTCAACATATGTTTCAAGTGTGCCGTGGTTAATAACATTTTATTGGAATGGAAATTTTAAAAAATACAAATAAATACGAAATTTATCTACAAATATTGTTCAAATTGTCTGCAATCTTGTTGAAGACATAGTTGACACCTCCTAAGTACTCCATTAGTGGCGTTGAGTATAAAATTAAGAGGTATTTCGCAGCAAGAATTCAGAATTCTTTGCAGTAAAATGTCTATATTTTCCGGACTAGTCAAATAAACCCGATCTAGAAGATAGCCCCATAACCAAAAATCCAGCGGCGTAAGGTCGGGCGAACTAGCGGCCCATTGAATTAGACGGTTAGTCCCTATCCATCTCTCAGCAAATGTCGCATTTAACCATTCAATATTTATTAAGGCATTATGAGGAGGGTCGTCATCTTGCTGAAAGTACATTCTGTTTAGCTTGGCAATTGGCAAATCATCTAAAAAGTTTGTAATGTTTTCACGCAATAGTTGATGGTATCTTGCTTGATTTAAGATGTCATCTATAAAAATGAGCCAATTAATCGATCACCCTAAAGACCGCACCATACATTTAAACTGAATCTTTGCTGAAAATTATTCTCAATTATAATTCTTGGGTTTTCTTTGCTCCAAAATCGAGTGTTCTTTCTGATAAAAATGCCATTATTACTGAAACTGCATTCGTCCGACCAAATAATTTTTCGATAAAAATTACGATCTCGTTGTGTAACATTTAAGAAAAATTTGCACAATTGCATTCTTCGACCATGATCATTTTCCAATAGTGCTTGTACTTTTTGAGAGATGTATGGTATGAACTTGTGCTTTTTGAGTATCGCTTGTGTTGTTTGGTGCGATACGCCGACCTCATTTGCAATTCTCCGAGTAGAAGTCCATGGACTTTCTTTCACACATAAAAGAACACCCAATTCTGTATTTTCCTTAAACTGTCGACTCTTACTTTTTGGCATTTTGAGGGCTCCATATTTTCTTAAATTTTGTTTGATTCTCCGAATTTACGACGGTCTGGAATCTCTTTTGTCGGATAACGATAACTGTAGAGTCTCACAGCTTCAGCACTATTTCGATTACATTCAAAGTATACTTGCAACATGTCGGTCAGTTGATTGCTATCCATGATAATGATGAATTAAAATCACAGAAAGAATCAAAACGTTGAACTAATGTCACACCGATACACAAATGTCACAATGACAGTATTTATTAACATTTACATACTAATTGACAGTACTTATTACTTGATGCATTTGATTGCTATCCACGGCACTCTTGAAACTTATATTGAAAAATTGACGTGTTATACATCATCAAAATCAGGAAAACATTCTTTATCCGAAACATTAATTAAAAATATTCGTTGCCATTTAAAAAAAAATTGACTATCGCATGTTCAAACTTTATAATATTTTGATTACGCCAATTGATAGTATTTACTTAACCATTTTATTTAATATTTCGAATTTTAAAACGGATAATAAATAACGGAGCTACGGCTTGGGGCGTTTTTTGTCATGCAGCCTGTATATAAATAATTAGGTAGTGCATATATAAAAGCAAAAACAAATCAAAACACAATAATTATAGATTGCAATATAACTAACTCGCTGCACCGAGGTAAATAGCTCGATCACATAAAGACAACAAGGAGGTGTACTTGCACTATATAAATTTCGCTCATATAACCCAATACGTAGGAAAAGCAGGGCAATGCTTACTATAGAGTAATGTAGTGTTTTACTATTATAATGCTATTCCATAAAAATCTATTTTTAAATGTATTTAATGTATTGTGAAAACGAAAGTAAAGAGAAGTAATATTTGGAGAGACGTACTTTTATTGAAATTTCATTCTACAATTTGCTTTTTATAGTCAAAAAGGAATTTACTGAATTAGTATAAGCATTTTGTTAATTATAACGGAAATAACGCATTTAGTGCACATTTTAGTGTGTGCAGAAAAGCCTTTTAACATGTCGACGAAATGTCCCTTATAGGTTTAGGGAATAGAATTATTCTGCAATTGAATCAAGAATAATTATGTTAAAATAATGCATTCTATTAGAAACCGACACATTTATTGATTCAGTTAAGGAGATTGCAGCATTAAATTGCATATCTTGACATTAAATTGACATATCTTATTTTAAGACAATTCATTGGTGCGAGAAAATACTTGTTAAAATTGTGTTAATGACATGATATATTTTCGAAGTCGCCTTTCCAACGAAATTAAATACGATATCAATGCAGTGACATCTACAGCTCTATAAATATGACTTTTGTCCCAAAACTAAAGAATATGAACAATAGCCAAAGAAGTCTTCAAGTTACATTAGCACCGGTACAGATTTTTGGATCGTTGCGTCGTTGAAATCTCAATAAGCATTTCTTTAAATTATCTCATGTGTATATACTCAGCGTTTCACAAAAATTTTATGCCTATTCTTTAGTGAATTTAGAACACACCTCTACATAGGTATGAACAGGAAAAATTTAGTGTATAACATTACTGTGGCCCCCATTATGGTATAAAAAGTTGGCCAAAAGAACTAAATCAATTACGGCAATACATATTTTAATTAGAAAAACATAACGTGGAAATAGTATCTTATTTGCAAAGACTAGGCTAAGAAAAATAGGGATTAGATCCATTGAGGACATTGGCAGTGATTGGGAACAAGATAACCTGGAAGTGGAGTTGATGGAAGACTCAAATAATTCAAACTTTAATTGAACGAAAATTTGCTTATAAATTAACAAGAAACACCTATTTTGTAAGAAAATGATGGTTGCAATAAAGTGAACTCCGACGATTCCGTGAGAAAACTGCTTCAGGAAACCTCGTCGATTTTTTTGTCGGACCCAAAAGGTGAAGTAAAAAATATATCACTCTAAAACATCATATTTTACAAATTTGCTGTGAACCTCATCTTGATATAATCTTACTGTACACAAGCGCGGAAATTGTGTAGATAGGCTAAAATTACACAGGTAACAAGAATGTAGCGCCGTTTAACATCTACCGCTGTAATATGGGCATATATAAAGTACATAAACTTTTCTAGTGCCAAAAGTTTTTTAGTGTCGAATTCTAAAGTTGGCAAAGTTTTTATTCGCCTTTCAGCGGGACATATTTATGAAATAGGTCATATGTAACTAGGAAAAGTAGACAATAGATCGGCCCGCTATACACACCGCTAACGATTTAACTAAAATACTTTCGGCGGAAAATCCCAGATTCCACGTCCCCTTCATTCTTCAAGATAGATGCAACTTCTTTGATATATACATACAAGTTGTAAACACCATTATTGAAGGCAATGAGTCTCGTGCACAAACCCGAGTTAAAAAAATTTAATTCAATACATTAGAATTTAGAACATTCCGTACATAATGTTCAACTTGTTACGTATTATTGTATGACTATGCCCAGTGTTGAGTTACATTAGTAAACCTGACTTCCGATCTCTACTAAATCATTTTACAAAACTTATTATTTCACCGTGAACGTATTTATCTATGTATATAACCATAAAAACAAAAATCTGTTTATTAGAATCGTAGATTCGTTATTAATTACTGCTCCATATCCTGTTAATTTTATTCATTTTTCACGAGCTTATTAAGCGAGATATATTTTCACACATGGGTACGAATATCGGTGACTATAATAACTCCCATAGCGAATAAATGCACATATTGCTGTGACATATAAATATTTATTTTAAATAACAATATTGCCATATAATTTATATGCTGTAACAACATACTTTTGTGTGTATTACCACACGTAGGGTATAGTCTTTTGTACACCTTATACTCTTTAAATTATTCTTTACACACCAAGAACTTATAATTGGTTTTGTGTTTTATCTTACATTGTTTTGTCGTGTACCTTATAACTATTGTGGGTCCTGGCAATGTTTGTGGTTCCTTCTTATTTGCTGATGATTTTTCTCTTGTTCATTATAGGGAAAAAGGTAATAGTTTTGTTCAAAGAAAAAAAAACTGTATGTCTATTCAACATAATCATGTATTTTTTTTATTTTGTAATTTATGGATTCAAAAATATAGTTTCCTTTATATGCACACCTTTATGCTCTACACAAGATACATAATTGAAAAATGCTCATATCATTTATACCTAATGCCGGTTGTAATGTATGTAAATCTTTTGTTTATTTATTTATTCTATCAAACAAAATAAATATTTATCCTGCAAATGAACAAATGTAAATTTTTATTGTACATTTATGAATATACTCATCGACGTTATAATATTTATGGATAGGCTTCAATTAATTGCTTTAGACAACCATTTGCACGTGTTGTATCGAGCTCTTAATCTATGCCTTGTGAAATTCTAATTTATTATTCGCTTAATTTGAAAGAAATTAATGATGTCTAGACAATACGATGAAGAAAATGCTCATTTTCACGTAACATCTCTCCAACTGACCAACACCATTAATCCTGTTTAGTTGTTATTCCAACTATATAAATTTTAAAATAAATCTTACAGGATAAATTATTTACTTGTCTATTTTTTGTCCAACAATACATTGATTAATCATTCGCACGTAAAAATCAATGTCTGTCCAACAACTCGTATAACTTCATTTTCAAAAGAAATAATAAACTTACTTGTTATCAATAAATCTATTTTGAATGTCCATTATGAACGCTTCAAATGAATTCAAATGTATTAAATAAAATAAATTCCTGTGACTATATGTGTTAAAGAAATAATGAAAAACTACAGTATAACAATAAAAAAAAACTATTCTTTAAGAGATCTTCCTTTTGTAAGTGTTTTGAGAAGTTCACCTCTCGGAGGTGTTATCAAAAAGTCCCTTCCTCTCGGAAGTGTTATCAGAAAGTCCCTTCCTCTCGGAAGTGTTATCAGAAAGTCCCTTCCTCTCGGAAGTGTTATCAGAAAGTCCCTTCCTCTCGGAAGTGTTATCAGAAAGTCCCTTCCTCTCGGAAGTGTTATCAGAAAGTCCCTTCCTCTCGGAAGTGTTATCAGAAAGTCCCTTCCTCTCGGAAGTGTTATCAGAAAGTCCCTTCCTCTCGGAAGTGTTATCAGAAAGTCCCTTCCTCTCGGAAGTGTTATCAGAAAGTCCGTCTTGTCGAATCTTGTCTTCCTTTTTATAGCGGCAAAAATAAACTATGTTGACCATTGCGCCCTCTAGTCCATGTTTAGGTTGGTACTGGAATACACTTTTCCCGTGAAATCGCTTCCCATATGTTGCCGCCTTGATTCACGCACACATACACATTTTGTTCTGACAGTTCACAATTCACTTAAACGTCAACATAACCTTCCAATTCAAAGGTCCCCTCTGCTTTGCACATGATTCCCAATGGTAGGTTTATTCTTGTTACTAATACCATCCTTCCTTGTACTCGTCAATGAACCTATTACCTTGTTCATTGTTCGACACATACTTTTTCTTTCCATTTATTAATGTTAGTTTTACTTTTCTTTTAGCCGAATTGTGCCTTGGCAAAATGGGAAATACGCCGAAGATAACCATTATTTTTCTTCCCTCATTGCCTGTTCCTGTAGAACACGTCTGTTTCTCCACCGCCTCTCTATCTTCTAACCAAGATCTTTCTGTTGGTGATATGTCGATCTGCAATAGACTTTACACAAGTTTTATATATTTTGTTGTTTTTTTTGTAGGTCATTCAACCGTACACATCTGTTTTCAGTCCCTGAAGCATAGTTTTACGAACAAATCATGAACACATATACCTTTTATTTACTTATGATGTCAGCTTTTAAATACAAAAATATGTCACTGCTTATTGCTTCTATGTTTAACATATTTTTATATCCTTTTTTATTAATCTAGTATTAAGCTAAGGTAAATTTTATTCTTTAATACTATCTATTTCATAAACTCTCATAACATTTTATTGCCTTATGCATATAAATTTCATTTCTTTTCATGATTTATAACCCATGCTTTTTGTGTATCTTTTCTACAAAAGAAATATATTACTTATATTTATTTTGTCTTTATTTTATATATTTCTTTATTTAATAAATTTTTATTCTACATCTTTTGTTTATATATTTATTTAATAAATTTTCTCTTGCATATTTCATCATTTACTGTTATAATAAAAATTTGACTATAAGTATGCAACTTTGTATACCTTCATGTAAGTTTTGTTGCATCGTTTTACTCAATAATATTTAAATAGGACTTTTTGTTGTTTTTATTTTTATTTCTAAGCTTAAACTAATTCTTAAATCAATCTCTAAAACTATTCTTATTTTACAAATTATGCGAGTTCACGGCATATCCCTTGGTTATTATATTTTGTCGTGAATCGTCAACAAAGATTATTATAGCATGAACGACACATATAATAACCATTGTGAAAACTCGCACAAATGATTATTAATCTTTTACGTCTATATAATCATAGAGCATAGATACGTGATTAACGATACTTAATGCTAAATTTCTTATAGCTATTGCATTATTTGATGCGTCGCATCTTAAAACAAATTCTTCATTAATATCGGGTAAATTTTCTATTAATGCTTTGCAAAAATTTTCTTTCACTTCTTCAAATGCTTTGAGAGTTTCAGGAGTCCATTTAAATTTCACTCCCTTCTTTATTATTGCAATTAATGTAAGCATGAAGGCAAAATATTTCCTTTCATCCTTTTGTACTTTGCTTCTTTCATGAGTCTTTTTAAACTTGACTCCTTTCTTTCTAATTACAAATAACATTACTAAGAATGAACAATCATTTATTGAATCATTACGTATTGTTGCCAGCCAAAAAGTACGCCTCCGATCGGTCCTTTTGAACTGTTCGATATTTACACACATTGTTAATAAAAATGTAACGCTCTGTTGAGCTTCAAAATAAGGTGAGTTTCTAGAATTTAAATATTTTGGTAGTATAGTGTCCCTTTGATCACTTATACCCCTTTTGTTTATTTCGACTACAGGATTGCTAAATGTTGATTCTGTTTTTTCTATATTTTTATCTTTTAACATTTCTTTAATTTCTAATTTGACTTGTTCTTTGTATTTATTGGGGACAGGATAATTTTTAACTTTAAAAGGTTGTGTTTCATCTATTTTTAGCCTGTGTTCATAGCCTTTTGCTAAACCAGGTTTATTATCAAATAACTCTTTATACTTGCTGACAAGATTGCTCACATGGCTTATGTATTGTTTATCGCAATTTAAATTCGTACCATCCCTATATTGCGTGAAGTCCTCACTTTGACGATGCTTCACAGGATGTGCACACTTATTGTCTAATAAACTACTATCCATTTTATTTGTGAGATTTTGTTCAGCATTATTTATATATAAATTATTAATTAATATCTCATCTTCCTGTGTTTCCTTACACCAGGAGATTATTGAATTTTTTTAATATGAAATGTTTTGTTTTCCATATTTATTTTTGTACCATATTGACTTAAAAAGTCTATCCCCAAAATACAATTGCTGTTCAAATTAGGCACTATCATGAATTCTGTTAATAAATTTAAACTACCTATTCTAACATTTATCCAAAAAACTTTATCTACAGTAATGATGCGTTTCTTATTTGCATTTATTAAATTTACTTTTCTTATAGGCATACAATATCCTAATTTTTCTATGTCTTTATCTATAATACTACTATCTAATAAGGATAATTGCGCTCCTGTGTCTAATAATGCTTCTATCTCTTCGTTCCCTATTTTTACTGTTATGTGTGGTAATTCCGTCGTGATTTTCTTTAGATCGTCAAAGTTATATACGTTTTGTACCTTCTTTTTCTTCTTGACTGGCCTTTCTAAAAATCCAACGAAGTCGCATTTGAGTATGTAGAATTTACCCATTCTTTATTTGTCGATAATTGTCTTGAATCCTTGGGTATTGCACCTTTTGATTCTGTTTTTTCCTTAGTACTGATTTCTTTTTTCTCTTCACTTATTTGAACATTGTTCACTCTTCTTTCCCTCTCAGGGTTTCTTTCTTTCTTCTCATAATTCTGTTCTTTCTCCCTCTCATTTTCATAGTGTCTTGCTTTATTGTATGTATATGGATTGTTCCTATAGCTTGGCTTATTATATGTATAAGGGTTGTTTCCATAATTCTGTTTACCCTGATTTTGATTGTACCCATTATTATTGTACTGTTTATCTTGATTGTAACGAGGTGTCTTGTTTATATGTGGATTATTTCCATTGTTGTAGTTATTATTATCATTTCTGGGTGGATCGTTTGTATATTTGATGCTTCCATAACTCTTGCTGTTTCCCTTCTCATCCACATCGTCTAATCTCTTGACCAGTTCCAGGAGTGCTTCAATGTTATCTATTCCTTGAAGTGCCACCGCCTGTGTAACGTTGTGGTCAAAGTGTGCTGCTAGCTGTGAAACAATATCACTTTCTTCAATGGTTGGTTGGATGTATTTAAGAAAAGAATATTTTCTTATGATGTAGTTTTCTCTAGAAGATCCAGCTCTGTATTTGCCAAACACTAAATCGTGTCTAATCTTCCTCTGCTGAGTCTGTCCCCAGTACTGTCTCACAAAACGAATCTCAAATTCTTTGAAATCCACTACTTCATCTATTATCATATCGTACCACTGAAGTGCATAATCCTTTAAACAACCTCTTATGAAATGTAGCCTTGACATCTCATCAGATATTCCCCTCATGTATGTTTTTATCGTTCTCATAAACGCCATTGGATTATCTTTGTAAAATCCTGAGAATTTTGGTATATTCTCTGCGCTACCAGGTATTTGTGTCAAAGATACACTAGGTGTACTAACCCCATGTACTTTGTTCTCTAACCCTTTTATAGTGTTTTCAAAGTTTAAAGTTTTGTTTTGTAGGGTCAACATTGTGTCCGTACAAACACCATATTTTATTTTACAATCTTCCACTTGGTGTGAAAGTTCTTGTATTTGCTCTTGATGTTGCACATTATTCCCTTTCACTTTATTTTCAAGAGAATTTATTTTCTCATCTACCTTATCAAAATTAGCTTGTGTTTTGGCAGATCTTTCGTTGATTTCTTTTATTAAGAATGTGCCTTTACTTTCACATTTCTTTTCGTTAAAGTTTATTTGTTTATTTAGAGTTGAAACTGACTGTTCTAACTTTGATTCTACTTTTGCATTTCTCTAAAGTTTCTCTTCTTAACTCTGCGAAACCTTCGTCTATTTTTGAGTTTATTTCTATTTTATTTTGTTCTAATTTTTGATTTATACTTAAATTATTTTCTACTAATCTTCGATTATTCTCTTCAAATTTTTTATTCATACTCAAATTATTTTCTACTAATCTTTGATTTAAATTCTTATCACTTTCTTCTATTCTACTGAATAGTTTATTGAAAAGATTCTCAAGTTTTTGTTCACCAGATACGCCACTGATGCTTTCTGCTTGTGTGCTACCATCAAGTGTTCGATCCTCTGATTCAGGTTTTTCTGACTCTGAATCAGAAGATACTGGACGATTGTCCCTGTATTGTGTGAATTGTGAACCTTCACCATTATTCTTATCTTTATCTGCCATTTTTATCTTATTCCTAACTTATAAATTAATAACTAAACTTATCTAATCAAATACTATTCCTCCTTTTTTTTTTTTTTATCCCTTTCTAAACAAGAGAAATTGATAATTCACCAGTAAATGAAAATTAAGGTAATCTGTCTCTAACTTGGACACTGAATAATTATTCTATTTACTAATAAATAAAAAAAAAATGAAACAAACTTTGTACCCATTATTTGTACAAAATAAATTATTATTTTTTTGTTTAAACATTTAAAAAAACAAAAATTGCATTGCTTCACAACGTTAAATGTTATGTAAATAATTATTGACAAATGATAAAATGAATACAATGCTCCACTATGTTAAGCAATATTAATTATATATATATATTTTTTTCTTCTTTTAAACAATTATAAAAATAATGCATTGCCTCTCTATTTTGGGCGTTAAATAAATACATGATTAATAAACAACAAGAAAAGGAATACATTGCCCCACTACGTTGAGCGCCATTTAATTTATGCTGTGACATATAAATATTTATTTTAAATAACAATATTGCCATATAATTTATATGCTGTAACAACATACTTTTGTGTGTATTACCACACGTAGGGTATAGTCTTTTGTACACCTTATACTCTTTAAATTATTCTTTACACACCAAGAACTTATAATTGGTTTTGTGTTTTATCTTACATTGTTTTGTCGTGTACCTTATAACTATTGTGGGTCCTGGCAATGTTTGTGGTTCCTTCTTATTTGCTGATGATTTTTCTCTTGTTCATTATAGGGAAAAAGGTAATAGTTTTGTTCAAAGAAAAAAAAACTGTATGTCTATTCAACATAATCATGTATTTTTTTTATTTTGTAATTTATGGATTCAAAAATATAGTTTCCTTTATATGCACACCTTTATGCTCTACACAAGATACATAATTGAAAAATGCTCATATCATTTATACCTAATGCCGGTTGTAATGTATGTAAATCTTTTGTTTATTTATTTATTCTATCAAACAAAATAAATATTTATCCTGCAAA
Organism: Amphimallon solstitiale; assembly: GCA_963170755.1. NCBI lineage: Eukaryota > Metazoa > Arthropoda > Insecta > Coleoptera > Scarabaeidae > Amphimallon > Amphimallon solstitiale. Next base: position 164,866,724 of record OY720676.1, on the reverse strand, counting down.
TGAACAAATGTAAATTTTTATTGTACATTTATGAATATACTCATCGACGTTATAATATTTATGGATAGGCTTCAATTAATTGCTTTAGACAACCATTTGCACGTGTTGTATCGAGCTCTTAATCTATGCCTTGTGAAATTCTAATTTATTATTCGCTTAATTTGAAAGAAATTAATGATGTCTAGACAATACGATGAAGAAAATGCTCATTTTCACGTAACATCTCTCCAACTGACCAACACCATTAATCCTGTTTAGTTGTTATTCCAACTATATAAATTTTAAAATAAATCTTACAGGATAAATTATTTACTTGTCTATTTTTTGTCCAACAATACATTGATTAATCATTCGCACGTAAAAATCAATGTCTGTCCAACAACTCGTATAACTTCATTTTCAAAAGAAATAATAAACTTACTTGTTATCAATAAATCTATTTTGAATGTCCATTATGAACGCTTCAAATGAATTCAAATGTATTAAATAAAATAAATTCCTGTGACTATATGTGTTAAAGAAATAATGAAAAACTACAGTATAACAATAAAAAAAAACTATTCTTTAAGAGATCTTCCTTTTGTAAGTGTTTTGAGAAGTTCACCTCTCGGAGGTGTTATCAAAAAGTCCCTTCCTCTCGGAAGTGTTATCAGAAAGTCCCTTCCTCTCGGAAGTGTTATCAGAAAGTCCCTTCCTCTCGGAAGTGTTATCAGAAAGTCCCTTCCTCTCGGAAGTGTTATCAGAAAGTCCCTTCCTCTCGGAAGTGTTATCAGAAAGTCCCTTCCTCTCGGAAGTGTTATCAGAAAGTCCCTTCCTCTCGGAAGTGTTATCAGAAAGTCCCTTCCTCTCGGAAGTGTTATCAGAAAGTCCCTTCCTCTCGGAAGTGTTATCAGAAAGTCCGTCTTGTCGAATCTTGTCTTCCTTTTTATAGCGGCAAAAATAAACTATGTTGACCATTGCGCCCTCTAGTCCATGTTTAGGTTGGTACTGGAATACACTTTTCCCGTGAAATCGCTTCCCATATGTTGCCGCCTTGATTCACGCACACATACACATTTTGTTCTGACAGTTCACAATTCACTTAAACGTCAACATAACCTTCCAATTCAAAGGTCCCCTCTGCTTTGCACATGATTCCCAATGGTAGGTTTATTCTTGTTACTAATACCATCCTTCCTTGTACTCGTCAATGAACCTATTACCTTGTTCATTGTTCGACACATACTTTTTCTTTCCATTTATTAATGTTAGTTTTACTTTTCTTTTAGCCGAATTGTGCCTTGGCAAAATGGGAAATACGCCGAAGATAACCATTATTTTTCTTCCCTCATTGCCTGTTCCTGTAGAACACGTCTGTTTCTCCACCGCCTCTCTATCTTCTAACCAAGATCTTTCTGTTGGTGATATGTCGATCTGCAATAGACTTTACACAAGTTTTATATATTTTGTTGTTTTTTTTGTAGGTCATTCAACCGTACACATCTGTTTTCAGTCCCTGAAGCATAGTTTTACGAACAAATCATGAACACATATACCTTTTATTTACTTATGATGTCAGCTTTTAAATACAAAAATATGTCACTGCTTATTGCTTCTATGTTTAACATATTTTTATATCCTTTTTTATTAATCTAGTATTAAGCTAAGGTAAATTTTATTCTTTAATACTATCTATTTCATAAACTCTCATAACATTTTATTGCCTTATGCATATAAATTTCATTTCTTTTCATGATTTATAACCCATGCTTTTTGTGTATCTTTTCTACAAAAGAAATATATTACTTATATTTATTTTGTCTTTATTTTATATATTTCTTTATTTAATAAATTTTTATTCTACATCTTTTGTTTATATATTTATTTAATAAATTTTCTCTTGCATATTTCATCATTTACTGTTATAATAAAAATTTGACTATAAGTATGCAACTTTGTATACCTTCATGTAAGTTTTGTTGCATCGTTTTACTCAATAATATTTAAATAGGACTTTTTGTTGTTTTTATTTTTATTTCTAAGCTTAAACTAATTCTTAAATCAATCTCTAAAACTATTCTTATTTTACAAATTATGCGAGTTCACGGCAATATGTAGTCCATTAGCAGACGGTGGCAATAATTAAGGGAAATTTCCACAAACATCACCTACCTCTGGTGCATTCATTGCCGCTTGCAAAAGCTCTCTCGAATGGGCAGTGCACAGAAATTTGCACAATATAGAGTTGCTATCATTTCTAATGACGACATTGGGAATCACTGTTTTTAACATCTGACTAGCGAATACTCATATTTACGTACTTATTAGCAGGTTCGATTTTTGACAAAGTACTGGCGCAAATGCAGTGAAAATACTGAATACTACTCTTTGAAAATGTACTTGTGAATGTGAAACAAATTGAAAGCAAACGTACTTTTATTTAGTCTAGTACACTTATATCTACTACTATATAGTGAAATGATATAAAGCATAATAATAACGTCTTGTCATGTATATAAATAATTTATCTATTATAACAAACTAGATTCAGAAAAAAATTATCTACCGCATTAATAGAAAAAAACCATAGATGCCCATTTAAAAAAAAAGTTGACTATCGTTACATATTCAAGACAAGCGTTCAAAAAAATTGGGATTAGAGCAGTTTATAAAGTTTTCAAACTATTTTCAGACTTTCTTTATATATTGCAATCGGATTATAAATAAATAAATTACATGATGGGGAGTTTTTTTTATCAGAGCCAGTCTTTTTGTATTTTTCATTTTGTATTTCATGTTATTTTATATTTTATATTTTATATTTTATATTTTATATTTTATATTTTATATTTTATATTTTATATTTTATATTTTATATTTTATATTTTATATTTTATATTTTATATTTTATATTTTATATTTTATATTTTATATTTTATATTTTATATTTTATATTTTATATTTTATATTTTATATTTTATATTTTATATTTTATATTTTATATTTTATATTTTATATTTTATATTTTATATTTTATATTTTATATTTTATATTTTATATTTTATATTTTATATTTTATATTTTATATTTTATATTTTATATTTTATATTTTATATTTTATATTTTATATTTTATATTTTATATTTTATATTTTATATTTTATTTATTCCATTCTACATTTAAAGGTTGCAATGCAAAACAGATAAATTTTGTAAAATCATGTAATGGATTCTGTTAATTTGCCGAAACAATTTAAATAAATTTACCCACAATGCGATCTGAGCATATTGCAAAATTCACAACGCGTTGTTGGTCTAACTTTCCGTCATTACCCGAATTCGCCAACTGAATACAACAAATATACTTGTACTGTAAATAACAATCTCTGTTTTATTTATCTCAAGACGGTACGTACTTTCCAAAAAGAATATTTCCTGTATGTATATACAAGGTGTCTCTAAAAGGTCTTTAAGCAACTCTACCACGTATTTTTCGGACCAAAATAAACCGATTTAGCAAAACTTAGCTTAGTCAAAGTTGCTTAGTTTGTGCGCAATACTGTCCTAAAGTTGCAGTTGGAAAATTGTTTTTTTGTTATAAATTTGAAACGGCTGGAGCGATTGCGCTATATTTTGTCACGTTTACATAGTTTTATGAGTCAAGAAATTCTGTATCAAAATTGTGATAGTAATCAATCCATAGGCGGAGAACCTGCGTTTATAAATATTAAAACATTTCCATTTTCTACGCCAATGGATAAAAAAGAGTTTGTCTATAAAATTTAGATTAAGTGTCTTAAGTACAAGAAAAAAGGTACTCTTGGTAAGACTCGAAAAATTGCATCGTTTTCTCAAAAATCGCATTTTAAGATTTGAGAACATTAACTAGAGGACGGCAGCGCATACTGTGTGCTCCATGTACATGTATCTTTAAGCCGTGTACACGTGTCTTAGGCCGTTTAGACGTCTCTTTAAACTATGTATACGTCTTTTGACGTCGTTTTTGAATTGATAAACGTGACAAAATTTAGCGCAGTCGCTCCAGCCGTTTCAAATTTATAACAAAAAAACAATTTTCCAACTGCAACTTCAGGACCGTATTGCGCACAAACTAAGCAACCTTGACTAAGCCAAGTTTTGCTAAATCGGTTTATTTTGGTCCGAAAAATACGTGGTAGAGTTGTTTAAAGACCTTTTAGAGACACCTTGTATATATATAAATTAAATAATTTCATGTGCTGACATTTCTTACAGTATTCTAAATGACTGACAATACCTACTACATTCAATTTATAAATCTTACAATTATGTAATTTAATGAAAATCTTTTTCGATTACACTTAAAAAAGATTTTGTTTTTTCCTCACACAATCGCATTGTTACAAATTCTCAAGCAGTAACATCACCAGTACCGGAAATTTCACAGGTAAGAAAAAAGATTTTCGGTTACTCAAACAAAATAGCGGACAATGTATACCTCGTTATAATATATACAATGTCTATATTAATATAATATGAACTTTTGGAGGGAAGACTGGACAAAGCACGTTGCGAACAGAACGTTAAATTACGAGATCACCGAGAAACATCGATTATTTAGCCTTTCGGGTCACTTTCGCTAGCCTTCACCTGACGTGCAAATTTATGCCGGAATAAAATCTAAAGGTCGTAAAAGAGATATCAAAATGGTAGTAGTAAGAGTGGATTTGAAAGGAACACGTCCATTACCGATAGAGAGATAAATTGTGAGGGAAAGAAATGTGCAAGGCCCAAGAATAAAGATCATAAATACAGACATTTTCTGTTAGTTTGACGAATATGTTTCTAAACAAATTTTGGGTCTGTAATACTTATAAAATAATAATTTTTATAACCATGTAATTAACTATACATATATTGCAGCGAATACATACATATTGCCGTGGTATCTCGCAAGTTTATAAAATAAGAATAGCTTTAAGAATTAGTTTAAGTTTGGAAATGAAATAAAAATGACAAAAATCGTATTTGGATATGAAAGACTTTAAATTTGCAACAAATTACATGAATGTATATAAAGTTGCATACACATGGTCAAATACAAGCAAATAATTTAAAAGTCATTATTATTCAATTGAATAGTGAGTGAATGTAAAATAAAAATATTAAATAAGTATGAAATAAAAGACAAAATAAATATAAGCAATATATTTCTTTTGTAGAAAGAATACACAAGATGTATGGTTTACATATCATGAAAAGATCAAATACGATATGCAAAAAAAAAGATAAGTATGGTTAAATAAATTATTATGATTTACATGCATAAAGCAATAAAACTTTATGAAAGAGTTTAAAAACTAATTATATTAAAAGATAAAAATTACCTTAGCTTATAACTAGAGACTAGGAAAAGATATAAAAATATATAAAACGTAAACCCGATCAGCAATAACATTTTGTATAAAAAGGTAGCTGATAGCATAAATAAAAAGTGTATGTGTTTATGATTTGTTTGTAACACAATGCTTCAGCGACTGGAAACAGACGTGTACAGTTTCATGACCTACAAAAGATAACAAAATATAAAACTTGTGTAAAGTTTATTGCAGATAGACATATTACCGATGGACAGATCATGGATAAAGAACAGAGATGCAATGGAGAAACAAACGTGTCTTCCAGGTGCAGGCAGTGTTGAAAGAAAAATATGCGTTCTTTTCAACGTATTTCCAAAACTACCGAGTCACAATCCAGCTACAAGAAAAGTGAAGATAACATTAATAAATGGGAAAGAAAATATGTATTGAACAATGAACTAGGCAATAGGTTCATTAATAAATACAAAGATGGATGGTATTAACAACAAGAATAAACCTACCGTCGGAAAGGCAGTACGAGGCGGTGAAAGGAATTCTTAAATAAGAAGACAATTTTCGATGTGTTGACGTTTGGTGAATAAGAACTGTCAGAACAGTATGTGCGTGTGTGCGTGTGTGTATCACGGCGGCAACATGTGGGCAGCGATTTCACTGAAACGTATACTCCAATGACAACCTAAAAGATGGACTAGAGGGCGCACTAGTCAACGTTACATTTCTTTGTCGGTAGAAAATTCGAAACAAGATCCGACAAAAAGAACTTCTTATTACGACTTCGGGAGAATAAGACGCTTTCAAAATAATTGCGATTGAGATTTTGTTAATTGTTATATAGTAGAATGGTAATTTCTTTATTTTTTTATCACGTTCATTCATAATAGTTTTATTTTATTAATACATTTAAATTCATTTTGAAGAGTTCAAGATGGACTTTCAAAATAAACAATTTGATGAAATGTTTGTAGATAGCAAGTAAGTTTTTGTTTGAAAAGAGTTATCTAAACTGTTAAACAAATATTGGTTTTGCGTGCAAATGATTACTCAATATAACGTTGAACAGTATAGATACGCAAATATTATCCTGTAAGGTTTTTAATTCATTAAGAAATTACAAAAAGGTATAGGACTAATGGTGTTGGGTAGTTGGAGAAATGCTGCGTGCGAATGAGTATTTTCTTCAATAATTTATCCAGGCATCATTAATCTTTTTCAAGTCATATTAATACATAATTAAACGTTTTACACGGCAAAGATTAAAAGCTAGAAACAACGCGTGCAAATGGTTGTCTAAAGCAATTAATTGAAGCCAATATCAAAACAATTATGTTGATAAATAAAATTATCAATGAACAATAAAAGTTTACATTTATTTAAATACAGGATAAATATTTTTTTTTTTGTTTAGCATCATGAATGCATAATAAAAAGATTTACATACATTACAACCGGCATCTGGTATAAATGATATATATATTTTCAATTATGTATTTGAATAGAGCATTAAGGTGTATAAAGGTATTTGAATTTCCAAATGATTAAATAAAAAGTATATGATCATGTTATATAAACATTCCGTTTTCTTCTTTAAACAACACTATTACCTCGTCCCTATTATAAGTAAGAGAAAGGCCACCAGTGAAGGAGAAGGAACCACATACATTGCCAGAACCCACAATAGTTATTAGGTAGATGCTATCACAATATAAATTAAATACAAAACCAATTGTAAAGTGTAAAAAGAATAAATTTTAGAGCACAGCATATACAGATGACTATACCCACAACATATAGTGCAGCATGTTCTCATATTTTATAAGAGGGCACTGCATATATTTATATATGCTATCATAGCAATATGTATACAACAAATATATCTTTAATAGAATTAAAACGGGGAAGTGAAGAGATTTACATAAACAATTTTATTTAAATCGTCCATTTTCGATTGAAAACTATCCTTTTACTTTCTTATACTTAGTAGAAGGAAGTATTGTGATGATGAAAATTTTCGACCTCGAGATTTTTGCAGATGTCCACGTTTTGAAGTCCCCTGATACCGAAAAAGTGGTTTTTAAAAAATGTCTCTGTGTGTCTGTGTGTGTGTGGCTGTGTGTCTCTGTGTGACCACGATTGCGGTCAAACCGCTCTAGATATCAATTCCAAATTTTGTATTTACGTGTATAATCTCCCTCTTGAGATCTGATTAGTTTTTCAGTAAAATCGGTAGACCGGAAGTAGCAGTTTACTTCAGTGAAAAATTCGAATTTTGCCAATATTTCGTCAATTACTAAGTTTAAACAAATTAATAAAGAATTGAAATGTACTCAAAATTAAATTTGAGACAAATTATCTTAAAAAAGTTTTTCGAAATTCCAACCGGAAGTAAGTCTTAGCGAGTAACACTTTTTTTCGAATATCTTGCAAAGTATGCATTCTATAGCGATTTATTAAGAGAATGAAAGTACTTAGAATAGGTTTTGAATAAGTCTTGTATAAAAAAATTCTTAAAATTGTATAGTTTGAAACGCTCATACGTATAAGAAAGTCGTGTGGTGGCCACACCTCATTTTTTTTTAAATCTTCAAGAATTAGAATTCTAGTTATGACTGGCAGTGTTGAATACGTATTTTCATATTTTTATGTAGGTCTTCTACAATGTTGTATAGTATATTTATATTACTGTGATTTCATTTAATAATTAATATTTAAACATTTGAAATACCCTTCACATTTTTAGAATTATATTTCATTTACTTTTGTGTTGATTCCAACAAGTATAAGAAAAGCCTGTACGGTATTAAAATCCACCTAGCTAAAAGGCGGTGTCATATATCATGATGGCAACCGGGGATTTTCAGACAGACAGACATTAAAATGATTTTTCTAAGTCACCCTCTATCTGCCATGTAATCTTCTCGTCGTTACCGTTCTGCCCTGTTGCCTTTTTCCCACAAGCATTGCAGAAAGAAGAAAAGCTAAAACAAGCATATACAATAATACGACACTTCCAGTCATTTAATATCTAAAACATATATAACATATATACATAATATGTATGTATGAGCTTTAGTTTGATCTATATGTAGTTGATAAAGCTCCAATGTTTCTAATTTGAGAACTTGGTATTGCGGATATCATTACGGATAGTTTAACTTTATGTGCGTAACGTTTCTCCCAAGGAATTGTATAAAATTATACGTAAATTATTTGAAAGAGGGAAGCCAAGGAATCGTAAATATAGGATAATGTTTCGACATATCCTAGAAGAAAGAGATTTTGACGAATCAGAGCGGAAACTCCATGGTTTATATGTATGATATTATTCGAGTCTACGAATTCGGTCTATTGAATTGGAATACCGGTATGAGAATACCCATCGGTTATTTAAGGGAAGATATAATCATAAAAGTAATGTCAGATATAGTTTAGTATTACGATTATTGGAAATCTATTCGTAAATAATGTACAAATAAAGGTGCTGTTTTCAGATCACTTTTCATATAACCAAATAAAATACATCTTTTTTCCTATTTCTCGTCACTTTTTGTAATAATTTAGATGACGACAAACACAAAAACAAGTTATTGTGATTTCTATAAGAAAATTCTAAAGAAAAATAATTTCGCGTTATACTATAATACTCTACAAATTACTACTGAAGGAAAATGTATGACATATAGTATTTGTAAGGTAATTTGTCATTTAGAAAATTTTATGATCTACGATAAGATGAATATAGGCAAATTATCCAAACAAACGCTACACGTCATAAGCAACGTCATAACAGTATTGACAAATTACATTACTTTGAGGAAACTGTACTTTGAAAATAGTCTGAGGTTAGGATAAGCTTGACATTTTAAAGTAATAACAAATACCATTAATATGTTTTAAATTATTAGGACTATATCTACAAAAACTACAAACAAATTCTAAATACATGTGAATTCATTTATTTTATACCACATTCACAAAAATCTGAATATAATTACACACTTAAAAACTCATTACATTGGTATAAGCACAGAATAAAGTAAAACAATGTTAATCTGAAACGGTAGTTTCAGATTAACATCGTGGCGTGGTTTAAACTCTGTACTATCCGTGCTAAAAATATCGACACCAAAACGATATTGTATATTTCCCGCTAGTTTTGAATACAAACACCATGGAATAAAATCTGCAATCTACAAGTTTTATTATTATTATATACATGGCAAAAGCAAATGAAAAAGTAAACCTCAACACTAGATAAATAAATTTTAAATAAAAATAAAGATTAAATTAAATTAAAAAACCAGACTTTTATAAAATTTTAATAATCGTTTTTATCCGACGAATAGTCAAATACAGAATCAATATTATTGTCGCAATGTACATTATTACTCCACTCTTTTGTTTTATTATTAATAACCACATGGCAAAAGCACATGAAAAAGTAAACCTCAACACTAGATAAATAAATTTAAAATAAAAATAAAAATTAAATTAAATTAAAACACTAGATTTTTATAAAATTTTAATAATCGTTTTCATCTGACGAATAGTCAAATACAGAAACAGTCTCATTGTCACAATGTGCATTAATAATAAATTCTTTGTGGAAATCATCCATAGTACGCTTTTTGACAATATAATCTTTAATTTTCTTAACATGGACACAAATATTACTCCACTCTTTTGTGTTTTATTATTAATAAAAAAAACTGATTTTATAAAAGATTTTAAAATGTATATAAATGATGTAAATGTATCGGAGCACAGTACGAAGCAAAGACTAAACGACAAATTATCAAATAGTAGACTAATGTTTTCGCGCCCGACTGTGTACAGCGTTCCCCATAGATATCTCTCTCAATTTATACTGCTTGCTCTCTCTAATACCGAAAATCATTTTCTACGCAGGTACCATCAGGTTTGGACCGGACTCTACCTCTTTCCAGAGTTGTATGCATTCATTCATTTTTCCACTATATTTGATAATATTATTGTTATGTTTGTTATACCACGCACTAGTTCTATTGGGTATTTAAGCCAACGTATTTCTTCAACTTCTATTGTATATTTAATACAATGGATGTCGAGGGAATACGTGCCCATACTTTTCTGCTAAATCATCAGCTTCTATGTAGTTGGTGATTTATGCATTTACGTAATGTATATGAAATAATTAAATATATATGTACTAACCGCTTAACTAAATCCAATAATTGTATTATTAAAGCAGCTCTGTCATAATAAACGTTATTATTGGTAAGCCATGGCTGAATTACAATTTTAGTGGCGGATTATATTGGACTTTTATTTTTAACAGCACAGTGGTAACTAGCATTATCCCAACAATTATGGGCAGTTCTTCTAAACTCATCAGAAGTTGATGTTCAAACTAGTATACAAAATTGTCTATGTTCATGTCACCATGATAATCCAGATACTGACTCTTTGTCGGAAATATTAATTCTGCTCTAGGAATTAGAAGTCTTAGAAGATGCTTTTGTGGTTTTTTGCCAAGATTTAAAAATAGTTCCATCTCGGTAAACCCAGATTTCATCAAAAAAAATCCCTTTATGTAAAAGTAGTATACAATCATTGAAGAGTGATATGTTGTTCAGTAATATATTAAAATATTAATTTTATAAATGTAAATTCTTAATTACTTTAAACTTACTGTTTTTAAACATGACATATACTGTATTTCTAATTGCAAAATCATCAATATTTACAACAGGCTTACGTCTAGGCTGTTTTTGCGTTGAACCCTCTATTTTGACATAGATATTTTATCTACAGTTGCAATCTGATATTTACAGCACTTGCTACTCTATAAATAAAAAATATTATTAAAACGTTTTTGATAAAAACTATATATAACAGAAAATATTACTCTCGAACTGTTGTTAGCGGGAACAATGGCCTATTATTATTGCGTTATTTTTCAAAATACCCAGTTAAGGAGAGAATTATTTCTTTAGCTTGCTTACCTAATGGTTTAGGCATAATGTAGTTGTGAAAACAACTTATCTTTGTAAATAATTTCGCTGTATAAACATAGTGAAAATGAAAGTAGTAAATACGTATCAAAATGAAGTGGATTTAAGATGTAAACAACTATGACAGTTGACAGAATAAAATGCTAAATCTTATATATCACAAGTGTCGCAACCAAAGAGATTGGAATATACTAGAGGATGTTTGACTGCAGTCTGTAGGCGTGGTAACTGGTCGCAACAACTGCAGGTGGGGTAAGGAGAATTGATACATTGCCAAGAGATTATAGTCCTTAAGGAAAATTGGTCGAAATGTCGTGCTCGTACTTGGTTCGTATGACTTCGTTAAATTCTACAGGAATTTGTTTTAAAAGTGTTTGTGCTTTGTGATATGTAATAACGCGAATTAAGCACTTTTAATGCGAAATACATAGTAAAAATGGTGAAATTGTGTTACTTGTGTAAACGTCGATACGAAAAGGCATCCACTCGAGCACATCCAATCAGTGCTCTATATTTAAACCATGTTAAATACGTAAAGTTCAATTCTTGACCAACATACCTATGATATGATCGTGTGGATGCCTTTTCGTATCGACGTTTACACAAATAGCACAATCGCACCATTTTTACTATGTATTTCGCATTAAAAGTGCTTAATTCTCGTTATTACATATCACAAAGCACAAACACTTTTAAAACAAATTCGTGCAGAATTTAACGAAATCATACGAACCAAGTACGAGCACGACATTTCGACCAATGACAGCACGCCGTCTGATTTCCTTAATGACTATAATCGGTTGGCAATGTATCAATGCCTCTTACTCCACCTGCAGTTGTTGCGGCCAAACATTGCAGCTTGATACTTCCTCTAGTATACTCCAATCTCTTTGGTCGCAACCAATGTTGCAACGGCGTGCAGTTCTGGTAACATAATACGTTCACTGGAGCGAGAGTATTGCTAGGATTTGTAGGTATTATTGTAATTTAATGTTACTTCCCCGATGTAACTGTTTATGAGGTGTATCGTCTGTTTGGATAATTGACCTATATCCTTAATATTTGCATTTATCACAAGATTTTTAAATTTTGATATCTGTATATTGAAGTAAATATGGAAAGACAGCATCGAGACGCGCTAGGCAGAGATGGACCAGGTGTGATCATTACGTGTGGCAATACTCTCATTGTTTCCAGGGCGTTTGTATGCTGGTTTTTCTAAGCATGATGAATATGTCTTGCGCGTGCTGGTGTATATGTAAAAGAGTATATATTTTACAAAAGTGAGCAAAAGGGCAATGTTGATTAAACTGGTATGAATAATATATTAAGTGAGAAAACGAAAAAAAACTCGTTTACAATGGTAGAAATTCAGTAAAGGAGGTAAATATTACTTACCTGCGTTTTCTTTACAAAAGATCATAATACTTCTTTATTTAAAACTAAACTTAATTTATGTTAAGTGAATTTTAATGTTTTTCCACGACCATCTTTAAAAAATGTTCTCTTTCAGCTAAACCTAGTAAAGCAAAACACAATTTATTTACAAAAATTATTCTTTTCCACAGTCAACGTGTTTTTGCATCCGTGAAAACCAATCTTGAAACCATTTTCTCCATTCTTCTGACCATAGTTTGTTTATTTCATTTTTAAAGGCATCATCCGTTTTTCGGCCGATGTAAAACGTAAACCCCGTAATTTATCCTTTACCCGCGGATACAAGAAGAAGTCATTAGGTGCTAATAATGGTTGTATGGCCCATTATTCTTATATTTTGGGCATTCAAATACTCAATTATTGGAGCGGCAGTGTGAGCCCGAGCGTTATCTTGATTTAATTTGTTCCTTTCCTTTGGAAGCGAACATCTTGGAGAACCTGAGGCAAACAACCTGTATTGTACCATTCTGAATTAACAGTATGTCTTTCTCCAGTGCTACACTGAAAACATGGCCAGTAATTCCAAAAACTTTTGTTGGAGCCGACTCATTCTCAAAGACCCAAACTGCTGATTTTTGCTTTTTTGGGATCATAGCAGTATACCCATGTTTTATCACCTGTGATGATGTTGTACACTAAATGAGACGAACCACCGTTAAAGCGATCTAGTGTAGATCTGCAACTGTCTCTCTTCTTCTTGAATTGAAGTCAAGTTGTGGGGAATCCACCGAGAACAAAGCTTACAGACCTTCAAATGTTTGTGTAAAATAAAGTTATTTGCAGTCACACTAATCTTTAAAGTTGCTTGAATGCTTCTGACAGTAATATGCCGCTCTTCTACAATCATATTCCGCGTTGAAATTCATTGTACCACCGCTTTACGCTGACGAAGCAACACGCCTTGTCAGCAAACACTCCAGTGATTTCCTCAAAGCATTCTTTCCGGCTTAAGCCACGCTTGAAATTGTAGAAAATCACCGCTAGATAATGTTTTTGTTCAGTTCCGTGATTTATTAAATATGCCGCTCTTCTACAATCATATTCCGCGTTGAAATTCATTGTACCACCGCTTTACGCTGACGAAGCAACACGCCTTGTCACCAAACACTCCAGTGATTTCCTCAAAGCATTCTTTCCGGCTTAAGCCACGCTTGAAATTGTAGAAAATCACCGCTAGATAATGTTTTTGTTCAGTTCCGTGATTTATTGGCAGAGGAGTACTTTAAACTAATGTAACTTACAAACAATTAGGAATTTATGACAACTGTCACTATAAATAAACTTGTAAACAATTGATTGAAATTCTCATACAAAATTTGTCGCAAAATATCATCGCCCACTAGATAGGATCAGAGGAAAGAGAAGATCCCGTATTCTCATGAGTCTCAAATACTGTGTTAGTTTGCCTGAAGGTTGCGCATGAAACCAATACAAGGTGGAACTCAAGATCAATTATTTCATTATTATTAACATAAGCGGTTAGAGTCGGAATTTTAATTGATATATCATCAATGTAGAGCAAAAACTAAAATCATGTCAATTGCGTGACACCCGTACAAAATGTCAGTTTGAACATAAAATGAATATATACTGCGAGATCAAAACTTATATTGATAAAGGTTTGCCATGGAATGTAAAACGTCTGTCTTAAATTATATCATTAAGTGTTATACATGTTGTAGTTATGATTTACACCACAGCACACAAAACTTAGATGATTGAAACGTATTTTAGAAAAGGTGTGCTAGCTAATGGTATTTGGGAATACAGTAAGCGTTTATGTTTGGATAATTTTTGTGAACATTTCCCAAATTTCGTAGTAGTAGACCAAAATTTGTATATAGGGTAAAGTACGGATAGATGCCCTACTTTTGAAAAAAATCTATTCAAATTGTTGTTGCTTAAAATAGTGAGGTCCTTTCGAATGCATACGCTTAAGATGCCTTTTATGTTCATTCTACCAACAATTTACATTCATACGGCTGATGGGTAAACAACTAGAACAAAGATTTTCTGATGTTACATTTGGGCATCTATCCTATTGGGGTGGGATAGATGCCTTACGAAGTACGGATAGATGCCAATACTATTAAACCTGACTAATATAGCACATTGTTCTCGTGTTGGCTATCACCTCGTCGTGGCAATCATTTGGAGTAACTCAACAACAAATAAGCAGAGCAGGACAACAGCCAACTCGGATGAAGAGAAAACTTACATTCTCTTACTAAACATGATTTATTGAGAAAAATGAACATATTCTTCCGAACAACAATTTCTTTGAACCTTTTAGGTTATACAAAAAATATTTTATGAATAAACTAATCATCGTCCGAGCTATCGCTGCGACCACACTTGTTGCAAAAATCTCCGCAATCGGTGCAGTCTTCATGAAGCCATGCCTTGCAAGAGACGCACTGAATCCAATCAACAGCTCTTCTGGTCGTAGCGTATGTCTCTTTGCACTCACAACACGCACAATCCTCATCGTTTCGTATCTTCCGTTTTACACTAATTTTTCCTTGTTCTTTCTCTTTTTTATTGTCTGCCATTTTCCTCTTCCTATTTTCTTTTTCTTGTTTCAATTTCAGAGCTTCCAGTGTTTTGTTTCGCTTTTTTTGTATTTCTATTGACGAATTTAAAAGCTTAGCAGATTGTTTTAAACGCTTAACTGCTGCCTTGGACACAACTGGTACAGGCGATATGTCTGATAAGAATTTTGAGGGAGTTATATTATCTTCAGTGCAAGTAGGTGAATCATGTAGGTCACTGGTTGCGGGTGTCCGGGCAAGGTGCTCAACGGTTGTGGATGGTGGGCTACGTCGCCGACTGCTTGAGGGTGTTGGGTCAAGTTGTCGGCTAGCTGAGGGTGTTGTCTCTTGTTGTTCATCAGTGGAAGGAGTTACCACACGTTGCTCACCAATCGAAGAATTTAACTCTAGGTGTAGACTAGAAGAGAGAGTGGATGGTGTATTGGAAGTTGCAGGTGCATCAGCCGCCGTGTCAGAAATACGAAAATATCCCACAGGCTTCAAAACCGGATGTAGCATTCGAAGCGGTTGCTGCACGACCCCAAGCAGCTCCAATTAACTTACCAGCTTGATACCTGGTAATCTTTCTTTCTTTGTTGGTTAATATCCAATGACGAAGTTCACTAGAAAAATGAGTCTTCATGGGTTTAAAGAAGGACTTATCCAGTGATTGAAGTCCATGTGTTGAATGACTCGGTAGACCGAGGAGAATCACGTCATTATCAGCTGCCGTTTGTAACATGTCCATGTCGTTAGTGTGAGACCCATGTCCATCCAAGAGTAATAAAACCTTTCCTTCGGACTTTCGCGGAATGAAATGTTCAGTTAGCCATTTTAGGAACAATTCTGAATTTATGTACGCAGATTTCTTGTTTATGTAAACATTTGAGCCTGGAGGTAACCCATCCACAAATTTGGCCTTTTTATTGACACCTTTCATTACAGGAACTGGAGGCAAAAAAATGCCCTCAGCATTGTTACAGGCAATTATGGAAATGGTTTCCCCTTTCTCGCCAGATGTTACTTGTTGTACTAACTTACTACCTTTGGTGGCAATAACTTTCCCTGGCTTATTATTCATTTGTACCCCACTCTCATCCATATTAAAGATATGACCCGGTTTCCCAAAAAGGTTATTTTCTTCAAGAGTTGTTTGTAGAAGTTTAAAAAAACCGTCTATTTCTTCTCTATTAAATCCTAACGCTCGTGCACGTGACATTCCCTCCGCTTGCCTGAAGCTGAGATTCGCATGTTGTTCTAAAAAGCTCTGCAGCCACTGCTTCCCAGCCATTTCTTTCATGGTATCGAAGTTATGCTTGACATTGAATTTTTCAGCGACTTGATAAGCCATTCTTCTGATATCCACACGTGTGCAAGGAAATCCAGATTTTTCTAATTTTGGCATGTGGCGAACCAGTTTTTCTCCATTTTCATAACCCACGAGAGAAGTCTTTCCAAGACCACGTTTCGTAAACTCATTTTTTTGGATGCGTGTTCGAAGTGTACGGGGTGGAATACCATAAGTCCGAGCCGCTTCATTCAAACCCATTGTCCCTGCACCAACAGCGTCTGCAGCATTTTTTAACGCCTGTTCTATCCAGGTTGCTCTTTCAGGAGCTCCCCGTTTTCGTATATAACGTCTCGGCATCCTGTAATAAAAAAATCAATTATTAAGTACTAAAGAACATGACTGCTCTTATAAAATACGAGCAAAGTCATCTATCCGTACCGATGCAAAACCATTCGGGCATCTATCCTCTATGGGCAACTATCCGGGCACTGAACTGGGGCAACTATACTTTTTGGTACGGATAGATGCCTCGCTTCGATTTTATAACCTCTTAAAGAATTAGGTTTACATAATGCTGTATTGCACAAATTTGAAAGGTATTTTACCAAAAAAAATCGAAAAACATCATCTCACCTCAAAGATTCTTCGTAATCTAGCAGACTGCTCGAACTGTAAAAAAACTTTCCACTGATTTTTACACAACGGAGTTTTATAAATCCTGATAAAACGGGCATGCACGTTTCATCAAGGTCGCTTTGATACTGAGATGTGAAGGTGTTCGGGGCACTACAGGTTGCCAGTTGTTGTTACCGCGGCAGATGATTTCGTCATGGAGTTGTGAGAAGCGTACATAGTGTTGGCGTATTTCGCGGAACTGGATCTGTTACTCATAAAAAGGTGCTAGTAGGCCAACCATTTGTTTATTAAGTTTTAAAAAAATGTTATTCAAACATGTAAATCATTTTAAATAAACATATATTACAGTTCAAATCAATTGATTTATTCATAACTAATTCCGATATCGTCAATAGAAAGTTCGGTTTACCTAAATACATAAGAAAATGGATTTGTTAAGTAACACTTTATTTTCCATATGTTTTAGATAACAGATACATAAATAATAAATATAAATGTTCTACCAAATAACAAGATTAATCTTCTATTACTTCGCGCCTTAAGGTTTTTTTTGTAGCTGACAGCAACCGTCCTTTCTTTTGATTATAGCGGACTTTCTTTTGAATAATAGAACTTTCATTTGGAGATTAGAAATGTCATGTTGACAACCGAACTTTCTATTGACGATATCGGAATTACTTGTGAATACAGCGGAAAATCAATTGATATGGACTGTACAAATTTGATGTCAGTGAAATGTCAGTATGACAGTTAACCTGATAATTTAATTAGAATTATTTCAAAAGAATGATACCTAAGACAGACGTTTTACATTCCATTGCAAACCTTCATCAATATAATTTTTGATCTCGCGGTTCTTACTTTCTTACTTAATCTTCACCTCTTGAACCCTAATGGATATATTTATCTTTTAAAGAATTAAATTATCAATTCTCATTAATTGATTTCTCACCAAATTTATTTGACAATAAACGACATAGCCAAAATCTGTCTAATTAATAAAACACAATTGGTGAAACAAATACTTCTGATATTCATAAGCGCTCCCAGTCGCATTAAATAATTCATGCACTAATTGAACGGAGAATTTACTTCTTAAAAATACATCACCGTGCTCTGCCCCTAAATATTTAGCGTCCTCCATTGGGAATTTGTCCATCGACAACAAACCGTCGAAGCGTGCGTTAATTTGTGCCGAAGAACCGGATTCAATTACGTCATTAGTTCGAAGCCCCGGAGTAGGAGCCGCGGGGTCTCAAAGTTATATAATGCCACCGCCACCGCCACTACTACCATAGCTCAACACTTATTAAGTGTATCATATATTAATACCTGTTGGACAATAAGCCGATGACAGGGGTTGGGATGATTGTTTATTGGTGGGCCCACAGTGATATGGTAACATTGGTCGGGTGTCCGTCTCTCCTTCTCGCTCTATCCGAGTACGTACGGGAGCAATATTGATCCGGTCTGAATCTCAAGACCGCAGTCCGCGCGGTCACCTGCAGGTATATTGCTTTCATGATTTATTATAGCTATTAAAGACGTATCGGTTTGGGGAGAGTGGCGCAAGAGAGACGCTACTAGAAAGTCAAAAAAGGACGGTGAATAATAGAGGTAACGGAAGTGACGTACAACTGAACGCTTCTTCTTTTTTCCACTTCTTCACTATTTATTTTACTTATTTTACGGTACTCGGCATAGTTCAACAAAGTCTATGGAAAATATAAATCGGATTGTGTCCGCATATACGAGGTAGGCGCCATAAATTCTCGGCCTGATATACAAAAAAGAAACTTGGAACAATATAAGAATTATTATTTTTCAATGTAATCTCCCCTAATTTCTATACATTTATTACAACGATTAATTAATAATTCGATACCCTTGTAAAAATAATCATAAGAATCACTGTCGTCATTAAAACTACGTCCCCTAAGGTCTTTTCTTAAATTAGAAAACAAAAAAAATCACAAGGAGCCATATCCGGATTATATGGTGGATGCTCCAATTCTTGAAAGCCGCATTCGCGGATGGCAGCTTGTAAAATGGCGGCAGTATGGACGGAAGCATTGTCTTGCAATAATCGCACACCTTTTGTCAATTTTCCACGACGTTTTGCACGAATCCTGTCCCTTAATTTATGCAATAAAGACGCATAATTTGTGCCATTCACACTTGTATTGCGCTCTTTAAAGTCAATTAGCAAAATGCCCTCACAATCCAAGAATATTGTGGTCATCACGTTTTTCGTTGCAGGAACGACTTTCGCCTTTCTGGGACGAGGTTCATCAGGTCGCCGCCATTTCATGGACTCCCTTTTCGATAGAGGATCCTAAACAGAACCAGTGTTTCATCCCCTGTGACAATGGAGTCCAAAATCGGTTTTGGGTCGTCTCCACACTTGTTTAAAAACGACTGCGCACATTCGACTCGACGTTCACGTTGGAGAGCAGAAAGAAGAACCCATCTAGCACTAATTTCATACCCAAATGGTCATGGAGCATTCGGCAAACACTTGCCTCAGAAACGTTTGTTATCACTGCTTATTCCTTGACTTTCAAACGGCGATTTTCTAGCACTAAATGTTCAATAATTGAAATTTGTTGAGGCGTTACCACTTCAATTAGTCGACCCGACCGATCAGCATTTTCCAGGGATTCTTGTCCCAAACGGAAACATTTTGCCCACTTTTTAACAGTTGAATACAAAGGAGATGAATCACCGTAAACGCCGTCTAAAAGTTCTTTAATGTGATAAGGTGAATGCCCTTCTTTTGTTAAAAATTAGTGACCGCGCGGTACTCAATTTTCGTTACTTTAGACATTTTCGTGCGCCAGTCACATTGGTTGGCTGGTTACTAAAAACTACTAGTTTGTACAGTTGACGAAAGCTATCTGGTTTTCATCAACTGAAAACCAGATCTGTTTACTACAAATTTCCTCCCCAATGGCCGCTACAGATACATTATTTGAATCACCAAGTTTCCGACGCAATTTTGAAAAACTAGGAATTTGAAAATCTGTAGAATAGGTCTTTTTTGGAATAAAGAATGGTTGAGTGTTTTAGAGGAATATTTAAACTGAGGAAGGGGTTACTCAAATCTTTGTAGAAATTCTCCTGAGCGGAATTTTTTACTTGTTGATTATTTGTAAGCAACTCTTGAATCATTGTGGGAGGGAATGGCGAGTTGCGCGAAAAAAATTACAAAAGTTGCATAAATATTTGCTTTTGACAATGTTGGTACTTATTTAAGGGCGATTTGCAGTGTTGTTAAATTAAAAAATAATAGCTTATCTTTTGGCAAACGGTGCAAAAATATGACACAAGTCAATTATTTGCAAACCTCTTTTGTTGGTAATCCTTTTCTTTATTAGGATACTTTTGTCTGTTAATTACTTAGACATCTTAGCGTACTTGGAAAACTAACGAATTTGACCAAATGGTAAGAACTGAATAAATACTAAATGTTCTGTTTACGAGTTAGACAAAAATAAACGGGGTGGCTTAAAGTGGGTTTTTACCATGATGTGGTATGTTTGTCTACCTTTGGGGAAATCCCTTTGATAAATGTCAGAAAACTGAAGCAAACACTCAAATAAGCAAAAATTTATTTTGGATATACATTTATCGAAAATTATCAAAATATGCATTTATGCACAAATATATATTTTATAGATTGTCAGTCTAATCAGTCATTATCATTATAACTCTCATGTTTATTTTATAATTTACAGTACTTATCATGACGGCGAAGTGTTGATGTGAATCATACAATCTTAAATGATGCCGTAGATATCATCTTTGCTGAATTAAACTGTAGAAATGTTTTAAGCCGATGAACACTAGTAAAGCAAAAGTTTCAGCAAAGATTTTGAAGATTTCACTGGCAAATTTTTAATTAATAAATATATATGCCACTAATTACAAATGTCATTAATACAAGATGCGTCAAAAGTTTTGAAACATTCGACTAACACAGAAAGCATCACACAAAACATGTAAGTATAATAAATACAATATTCACGAAATTCTATATTATAATGCCGTTTTATCTTTTGAATATTTAGCGGTTTACTAGTATCTTTGTGATTGATAATGATCGCGTTTCTCAAGAGGAGCCTCTATAGAGACCTTCAAAAAGGTATAACTGTGCGCGAAGAGCCGGTTCAAATTCGAAGAGATTTAAGGACAATTATTCTGAAAATATGCACTCAGTACTTATCATAATCCTAAATGATAATAAAGAAATTACATGAAGATTGAATGATGATAGACACTAGTTGGACAGAATTAAACAACTATACAGAATTTTTGAATTGGTAACAAATGGGAGGGAAATGGTGAAGATTTAAAACTTTGGGAAATACTTTATAAAAGTACTTAAGGGTGGAAATCTATAATAACATACTTTTACTCGGGGTATTTATATTCTCACTTCTGACTAGAAGCCTGCCCGTTTCAAAATTAAATGTACACAAACCTTAATTTAATAGCGTGTCTTATGTAAAATATGTAGGGCTTTGGTTACCCATTCTGTACTCTATATTTCTGTATACGCGTACTTAATATGGACGTTCAGGATAAACGCATTCAGAAATTTGTTCGCCGTCTCTCTCGCGCTTGCTATAAAACCTTTCTCCTCGAGATAAATGCGCAAAGATAAATTATTTGCTTAATTTTATGCCACCAAATATTTGTGGCATTCAAATACTACCACTATAACGGCTCATATATATGCATATGCCCGGACGTGTGAGTGGTCGTGTATGATTGTTATTTCTGAGCGTCGAGCCGAGTCGTGTCCTGGATATCTAAAACTCGAGGAATGGCGTTTCGTCGCTTGGTATTTCAAGAATATTACGCAATATACACATAAAGGGATATGCCTACCTACAACCTACACGGAATATATGTATGTTTAATTACGCCAGTATAACGCCTTGAATCATTCAAAATCGCGTTTGTGTTTGGATTTAATGGAAGAAATGTTTGGATATTTTTGGTGTTTTTTCTGAAATATTTATTTTGAAATAAGTCGGTATTATTATATTACTGCTATTCGTTTGATTTTTTGAATATGATAACGATACCTGTTGAGGATGTAAGCCTTAAGCAACCTTTATTTTACTTTATGTTTCTTGTTTTTATATACGAAAGCTTTCTTTTGTTTTATGTATTATTATATTTTCGGTAATGTATATTCTATTGTATCACTATTAATCGTATTATCATAATATTTCATATATTTTTTACTTATGTATTCAAAACTGTTTTGGGCATACCCATGGTACAAATAAATAAAGTATGCTACAACTTTGATTCAAATTCGTCTGTTTCCGCGCCGCACGCACCTACGTCATCAATCGTATGTTTGTAGTTTGTGTTTTGTTAATATTTAGATTTCGAAGAAGTTATATAGTATTCTCTGTAACTATAGTTATTATTTCATGGACTTAGTGCAGTTATTAAGTTTTGTAAATACTTCTTTTAAACCAAAGACTTTTAATTTGATTTATATGTAAAAGAACTTAGGAAGAGGTTATAACATCGAAGGTATATTAAATATTGTATTATAATGCAAAATGCAATACATTTGCCTCATCTAATATGGTAAGCTGCTGTGTTTTGAACTACAAAAGCAGGCCAGAAAACAGTCGAGGAAGGAATATTAGATATTTTCGTTTTCCTAAAGATCAAACCTATCTCAGCAGTGAATACAGGTCTATGGTAGAATGCTGAAAAGCACAAGAAATTGTAATTTTTTTGTTTGGATGTATTTGTATACCTTTTAATGATGTTATTATATACAGATGCTATATGTTCAGTTCATTTTGCAAGAGACGCATATGAGAACTGATACTTAAATAGTCGACAGATGAGAGAGACATATCTACCCGAAAGACGAACTTGCCACAGGAACTTGTGGAATCATATTGTAACGAAATATGTATCAGCCAGACCAGGCAACGTTAAAGAAAAAAAGGTTATAAATCATCTCGGCGCGACCGGTAAATATCGTAAATGCAGTGAGTCATCTCACAGATGTACGGCGTAAGCAAGGAAGAGTCCAGATTTCCACTGGTATATTACCGAACTTACTGGTACATTTCGAGAACATTTCATGCAGGTGTATATAAGGCGACTGGGTCACCGATGGATGATTCATTCATTGCGGGATTGATTGCGGAGAAGTAATTGCGGAGTTTCGGGAAAGAAAGTAGTCTCGAGTGCGATAGTGGTAGCCAAAGAAATAAATATAGTCTTATATAAATAGAAGTGTTACATAAATACGGACAGAGATATTAGTAATAGAACTAAATAAATACAAGTGTTAATTTTAATTTATTAATAGTAGTTTACATGTGATATGTATGTTTTATATTTTTTATATTGTTATATAATTTTTAGTATATAAATATACAGACTGTTTTAAATAAATAATTGCACGAGTTGTTTATTGCGAACCCGAAAACGTTACAATATGTTAGAATACGAACTTATATACGTATAAAAGAGATGAATAAAAATAACTATCAACAAAAAAGAAAATTACAAAAAAAGAACAATAAAATTTACCAATAAAAAAATAACCATATTTGTTGTTTTATTTATTACCTGTAAATTAACAATTAATAAAAGAAAATCCTAAATTAAACCAATAGTATCCTAACTATTATACTTTCAACTTTTGCAATTTCCATTCAGGAATAAATCGTATATTAAATACAAAAAAAGGAATAAATCAGTACCGCGAGAATAAACAAACACGTGACGAAGACGTAACCTATTTCTCCTAAAATCCAACTAAACTACAGGCATTATATGAATATGAAATAAGTACGGACGTTTTTTTCTTCTAAATCTGGGTCTCGGATTTACATGATTTATTACAAAGAACTGCCGGAGAATTCTTTTGTTGTGCACAGCGCATATGGAAACACTGAGTAACCTCAACGAACATTTGATTTTTTAATTCTTTTAAAACACCTAAGAATACTCTGATGCGATGATCTCTTTTGATGTCTTTATTACAGTTAATCTATTGATTGATGCATAAAATGTAGTTACCACATATGTGAATCAAAATTACATAATATTTATAAAGACAATTTAATAGATCCTTTACAAATATTTCTAAGCTTCTTTTTAAAATATCACATCACGATTTTCACGGTACATATTATTATACTATGCCTTTCTCATTAATTATTTAATACCTAAACAGAATCAGTATGAAATGACAACAATTATAAGAAAGCGTGATAAAAATGGACAGGATTTTATTAATAATGTTTGTGAGAAACATATAAAAAAATAAGTAAATTTGGTCATTTCATTATAGATGAACGGTACCTTATTATGATAACATCTACTTTTCTATTGGAAGGTACTGCAAAAATGCGAGATTTAATGCCATAAAACTTTATAAAATTCTTTTTCATTTCAAAATTTTTGAGCAAATTTAATATAAAATATGAATGAAAGTTAACTGTGGGCATATTTTGAAATTAAAAGCTTACTATGAGCAATTTAATGATGTTAATTTATAATTAGCAGTTAAATGTAAAAGAAGGCCATTAAACTTTGGACACTCTGTACAAAATCATCTTTACAATATTGAATGACCTCGTTATATATAAATTTGCCTACTGTTCGAATAACCAAAATTCTATACAGAAATTTTCAAATTAATAGTATGCTGCGCATATATTGAAATTTTTAATATTACGAGTGCATATATGAAAAGCCAACCAAATATCAATAATTTTGTATGAAAGTAAATTAATTAATATATTTTGTGAATAGCCCTTTTGTATTATTACATGGATGTATTTATTTTGTATTACAGTTAATTAAAAAGAGTGAACAGGAAAGTTGAACAGTAAATACATAAATTTTGTTAATTTATAATATTGCTTTTATTCGAATAGAGCTTTGTTGAATAACCGATTTCGGATATAAAGTAGAGATGTGAATAAATTTAATAAAATATAAATAATATATATGTATCTAAATATTTTGTCCAAAATTCTCAAGAAACCTACAAGACATTTCTTATATTTTCACATAAAACTTTATGTATACTGTTATAGAGAACAGTATATTCCATAGCACTGGAAAATGACTAAATGTTTAAATACCCCTTCAATTTAAACATGACATTTTAAATCAATCTGTCGGGCCCTCTCCGTATGCAGAGACAAATATGACGCTTCGCAAAACGATCGTCTTATATTATTAAGGATCCTATATAGTGGATATGTAAATAGTGGAAAAATTGCAGATTTTTGATGCAAGATATTTTTGTTGATTTGAAATTTGGAGAAAATCTTTTAAAGTCAACTTATGAAGAATTTAGTAATCTACCCCACAGAATAATCAAACTTAGAAAAAAATGATCTGATTAAAAAAAATTAATTAATATGTCAAAATTTTGAAAACAAGTTTTCTCAGAAATCGTTTGTATCAGATTTGTTTGCTTTAGTTCAAGTTATAAATTGAATAAAAAGCTACCCCGCTCTGCACTTATTTTTCGTTCAACTATTCTTTACTTTGTTTTAAATGAATATAAAGTAAATTAAAATTAGGCAACCCACATTACATTGAATTGTTATTCTGGTAAAAGTCTTTCCCGCGGTTACAAATGTGTAAATATTTGGTCATAAATGAATTTTTATTCGCTTAGATATTGAGTTATCATTTAAAATATTTATTATATGTTCCCTATGTGTAATAAGTACTCGGATATCCTTGGCTTATTAAGTTATGTGTTATGGAACCAATATTACATTTCCGATCCACTATAGAGGATCCTTAAGGCTTTTGTATCACGACCTCTCTATATACCTTACCTGTGAAGACTACTCAAATCTCACGCTGGTTGTTGATCTAAAATACAGCCCGTTGCGTAGAAGGGAGTGGTTCAAAATTATTCCTTAGAACGACAACTGAAAAAAGCGTTACTCCTCATTCAATTAATTGGCGTATCATCACCCAAGCGACAGGAAAGAAAATTTCAAGGATGTTTACGACAAGTCAAAAGCACATAACTTGATAATTGAGTATGTTAAAATGTAGCTGTCGATTCAAATTTTTGATGTAATCCCCTGTCTACGAATTACTTAGATGAGTTGGACAATGAAAGTAATCAAGGTTTATTAATTATGGTGGAAACTCAAATGTTACATCCAGTACCTAGTTAATACTTGCACCCAAAAAGAAAGGTACGAAAGCTTACGTATACATCAATCGTAACAAGTTACCAATCGGCCAAGGTGATCAATCGAACATCTCAACTATCTGTACCTAATCTAATAAATAATATTTAAGCACCAACGTGCCAAAATTCATGTATGTTTAAACAAGAAATTAAGGGCAGCAAAATCAGAATAATGACAGTTAAAAAAATTAATCATCCACGTATCACAACAGATGATAATAAAAATTGCAATAAATTGAAGGTCAATACACCCAACTTTAAATACATACAATCCCATCGTAGATTTAAATTAGCAAAGAAATACCCAATACAAAATTAATGGCAATTTCCTCTACATAAAACACAAAAAACAGGCAGAATTACCAATATGCAAATGAAAAAAATTGCGGCAATGGTTGCTTAGGAGACAGAATAAAAACGCAATATACATAATTCGAAATAAACGGATTCTACATAACCTATACACCAATAAGATAAACAATGGCGTCGTGGCCACGCTGTAGCACATATCCATCAAATTATAGACAATTATTCTGCATCATACTAATAATCAGGCACCAGGAAATATAAACAAAACACGAATACCTATAAATAATAATCCAAAATACTTTCAGTAATTCCTTCCAACAAAATCAGTCAGTCACCATAAATAATAACATATCCCTATTTATCGCATTAAATACTGTATCGGTAATATGACTAATAGCAAATATGCGAGCAGTCGATGGGTCAACGACGGTCTTACGCACTGAATAACACGTCAGACTTACACAATTACACCAAAAAAAAACAACTATTTGAATATTAACAATATTTAGAAATTAGCTAAATAAATTTAGAAACAAAAACCTGACAATAAGACAATTAAATAAGGAAGTACACATCGATCACAGAAATCTGCTATATGTAGAGAAAAACGAAGATCCACTAAACGGTATCGCGCAATATCTTCAGAAAGATAAATAAATAGAATTCAAAAAGGGAATTAGAATTTTATCTAAAAATTAGGATTTTAGATTCACACAAATGGGCTTCTAAAAAGTAAAGGACAAGAAATTACGCTCTCAAAATAACAAATATACAAACAAGAAATTTTATTTTCACTCGTTGTATTTAGTTCTTAGTTAATCGTCACATTCTATTGCTCGTAGGTTTTAATTTTCTACTCCCATGCACAATTATTATACGTGATATTGATGAAATCGGAAATACGCTATATTATCCATTGGACGTGGAATTGCAAGAAAGGATTTGGTAAGGGATATGTGTTTGCGTCATTTCGATCTAGAACCAGTGACTTCTACAATATCTACTTCTGTATATCGACCAAACAGACAGGCTGAAAGTTAGGTTCGTGGTTACTCAACGTCCCATACACGTACATACGTACGTACATTCTGGAATTGCTTGCATTAATGCCAACATCCAGACCTTTGATTTGCATACATGTTATTATTGTGCAACAACATTAATTAGACATAAGTTATGACAATTAGGGCCACCAACACTGACGCCGAGAACATTAAAGCGATTATGCATACACTTCGTGTACAATATTATTAGATTATATTACACTGAAGATCTGTGCATAGGTATATATCGTATACATAACTTTCTGCAGCGGACGCGTGGTTGTTTTTTAAATATCAAATATTTATCACTTATCAAATAAGAGAAAATACCAAATCACATGTAATAATAAGTTAATTAGCGTATCCGCATAATTTCTGATAATCGGTAAAGAAAGCGAATAACGTTTTGCGGAAGATTTTACTAAAAACAAAACGTGTAGAATATATATTGTTGTATTTAGAAAGATATTATTATTAATAATAACTGCATTTATTGTCTAACTGGATACCTATTTACAAGACAATACAATAAATTTACGATAAAATGATACGTATCGCGGGCACAATTCAATGAACTGTTATTAATACTACATAAAAACAAAAAAAAATTGTTAGGCGTAACATTTTCATTATTAAACTTAGTCTAATAAATAAAATAAACAAAAACTAAAGGAACTTTAAAACAAAGAAACCCGTCGAAAACAGACCCATAAAATTGAGAAAGAACTCATCCGAGATCGAAAGAAGTATAAGAGAGAAATACTCCAGCTCAACTCTAACTCCAGCTTTCAACCTCCACATGTAGATTGGTCTTCGGATAAAGTAAGTAAGTAAAATGAGAGAAATACGAGATTACTGTTATGGAATAGGAAAAACAAAATTAATAACAAAATTTTTGAACTGAAACTTATATAACATCAATAAAATAGCTCTCAATTATTATTTATGCAACAGAAGCTAATTCCATAGATGTGAAAGGTGTCTTCAAATATTTGATTGGCACTGCATTTTAATAGAAGTATAAAGTTGTTCACAAATATTGAAAATAAAGAAAGTTCTAAGTTGAAGCCCTGCTGTACTCTAAAAGAGAGGGTATAACTAGCGATAGAGACGATCTAATTTATAGTAGAAGTAGAAAAACCAAGAGCAAATACTTTGGACAAAAGTATGCCATGGCCAATAGTATCGACCTCTTTGGCAAAAACTCTTATAAATAACGTCCCCCTGTTACTGCTTAACTGCTTACCCAAACATTCACTTAAAGAAGTAGATGAAATTTGCTACAATTCAAGCCCAAACTTAGTATATGCAGAGATTTCTTAAAATACTGGCAATTTTAGCAAAACGATAAAAATTTTCATCCATCTCGCTTGAGTTTTGTAGTGTATTTATTTATTTTTAATTTCTGACGCTAGAAAATAAAATTCAGGAAAAAATTTTTTTTGGAAAAGTCAATGTAAACAGTTCATATAATCTTTATTTTTTATTGCAAAAGGATATAAGGATATAAGTAAAATATTAACCTGATGTAAAACAATTACATACATTTGTTTCGCTAGCCCTGCCTTTGAGGAAGCCTCAGTGGTTTTCTCAGCAGGTGGAGGAAGCCCGTCATTTTGTTCCTAATCTTCATAAGAAGCATATGGATCGTTCAAAAATCATACCAAGATGTGCGACAATATCCATACCCGGATTTTCAACAGCTGGGCCTTCCAGTGCATTCTAGTCTGCGTGTACAATATGTCAAGTGTCGTGCATTCTAAGTAGTAGGATCCATACTGTGGTAAACTTCTGATCGTCAATTTTTCACAAGTATGTAGAGTATTATTAGCCGTCAATCATTTCTGAACTAATTAGTAAGTTCTATGAGAATAGTGGCTTGGTGCATATTTCATTGAGGGCACAAGAATAAGGTTCTTCGTCCTCCACTGTATTCTTGTCTGCGTGTACAATATATCAGATGCAATAGATTCTGAGTAGCAGGATTTATTGTTCTAGTGACTGTGGTAAACTTCTGATCGTCGACACACACAAATATGTGAGTTATTATTAGCCGTCAATCATTTCTGAACTAATTAGTAAGTTCTATAAGAATAGTAACTTGGTGCATCTTCCATTGAGGGCACAAGAATAAGGTTACTTATTCTTCTGCCCAACAACTCTTTATGCTGGTTACCGACTTGATGAAAATATGAACACTTTGAATAGCTTCCGCATTCAAAACGTCCTTCTTTATATCACACACTGGTACCAAAAAGAGGTAATAATAATAATAATAATAATAATAATAATAATAATAATAATAATGATAATAATATTTATTAAATTGCCCAACAGGTCACCCCAATACAGACAATACAAACAAATCATAAAGATAATACATATGTAAAAATTGACAACAACAAATATTAAAATATATTGAAGTTCCTGACAGAATGCACCATAGGAGCCCTCAGCAGAATATTTGTTCTGGCAGTGGGAAGCAGAAGCGTCTCATTCACCCTTGAGCATTGACGAGGCACTCGAAAGCCAATTTCTGCTAACAAATCCGGAGAGTCTATCTTAAATAGAATGATATTTTTTACAAAATTAGCACTAATTTGGTGTCGCCTTGCTTCAAGCGACCCAACCTCATGACGATCCAGGAGCAACTCATAGTCAAACACACGAGGAGGGTAAGATCCATCTACTTTATAACATAAATACTTTAGGAACCTGCGCTGTACTGATTCAATTACACGACAACGGCATATTCCAACTTGCTAACAACCAGTCCATAGTAAAGTGAATTGAGTGAAGCTATGTTGTCAAATTCTCTGCAGGTGCGGATAATGAAACCCAATGCACGAAATCTGACGCAGTGACTAGGTAAACATGATCGACGAAGGTAAGCCTTCCATCAAATGTAACTCCGAGACCTTTGACATGCGTTTTGCGGTTAATTGCGATGTTGTCAATAGAATAATTCTTGCAAAATCTACTGGGTCTTCTGGTAAACGAACCAAAACAACATTTGTCGATGTTCAACTTCAATTTATTTAAAGAGCACCAATGTGTGACTCGGTCCAAATTCTCTTGAAGAAAGGCAGCATCCTGAGCCGCATCAATACGATGAATTTTTTTTAAATCATCCGTATAAGCCAAAACATTACAATTCAAATCATTGACAAAGATGTTAACTAATAAGAGATAATTGCTCTTACCGAATTTTTGCGGTGTCGGACAACTATGTGTAGGTAAACGTTGTCCACCATTTACTACAACAAACCTATTAGTGTAATTTGGTTTGCTGCTCGAGAATTAAGTGAAGGCAAAGTATCAGCTGTACTGGGTTCTCCTCGCATCTCGATTGAATTACTGCATTAGGAATGGTGCGAATTCATACTTGAAATGATGTTCTAATTCTTCGTCTGATAGGTTCATTAAATTGTAAGTAGGTTGTTCTTGTGTTTGCGAAGTTAAAGGATCTATGCATGGATGCTAATGTACATATTTCTTTCTTAGGTTTGAAGGTTAGATTCCCAGATGTGTTCCCAACAATTTTCATCACTTCTTCATTTTCAAATTCTTAATCCATGTGATGCCTTGGCCTCCTACAACACCATTACTGATGGACAGTAACTTATCAGTAACAAGAAATGGAGGACGGACATGGACCAGTCTTGCAGGATTTTCACATCTACACTGTCTTGAATGATTTGAGAACGCCTCATATCAATATTTACCAGAAAAACAGGGAATACTACAGAAACTTTCCATATCTACGGATATAATGAATAACGGCACAATTATTTTATTACTGATTCAAATATTCTAAATTTTAACTGATAGTATCACATGTCCATCACATTTTGCGAATATTTGTAGATATATCGGTGCAGCGCTTTAATAATAACATATATCA
The DNA here is from genome assembly GCA_963170755.1 of Amphimallon solstitiale. Taxonomy (NCBI): domain Eukaryota; kingdom Metazoa; phylum Arthropoda; class Insecta; order Coleoptera; family Scarabaeidae; genus Amphimallon; species Amphimallon solstitiale. The sequence continues at coordinate 164,835,022 of OY720676.1, read as the reverse complement.
TGCAAGATTGGATTGCATCTTATTTGTTTACTAAATAAAGTCCTAATTCCAACATTTTAGTTTCATGCAGTTTTTGATGTGCATATTTTTTTCACGTGCGACAAGTTTTCGAAGGAAAGCAGTTGAGATATTGTGAATACGGTACACAAAAATTTCAAATATAGCATACAAGTCCTTTACAATGTCTAAGAACGTCACTATCAGCCCTTTATGCAAAAAGCCGACAAAGAATTTTGCGTGAGTATACTCGATAAGCATCGTGTAATCTAGATTCAATAAAATTAGATGCATTGTTACAATTTTATTAAATTAAGCAGTATATAACATACAATAAACAGAATTTTTAGCAAAATAGTTTAGAATAAATATCTAAATAAATCAGACTGCATTTTAGAAAAACCACCCAGAGCAGAAACATCGTCATTCGCAGATAAGAAATATTAACATTGACCAGTGTCTGCCATGGAAGTCAGTCAGTCAATCATGAAATTCGAAGAACTTTTTACAATAGCTTTTTACCTCATTTTTAGGAACTTAACATTTAATTTAAACGGAATTTAGTTTTGTGTAACAAGCTATACGAGAAAATTTCACGAATAAAAGAAAATATATAGTTCAGCTGGCCTTTGAATATTTCAAGATATGCATGCAAAGAGAATTTAAGAAGTCGATGCCGATGGCGCGAAGTGAAACCGCATAGTATAGCAAAGGATCTAATACAGTGAATTTACTCTTTCAATATCCCCATTATTTACGGTATATCGTAGAGGCTACTTGATATGTAGAATGTATGCACAAATAAATGAACGAAGAAGCGCCACATATATTTCCATATACTATATAACCAAAAAAAAAAACGAATCATATAATAAAAACTATAATTTTTAACACATGTAATAACCAAATAATTTCCTTTAAAAATGGTAAATTGCATATAATCAAATGAAAATCATTTTATTCAATCTCTTTATACTACATCGAGAGGGGGATGGGGCGTGACGTTGCCATGTAATTTTACAAGGAGGCCCAGGATTTAAAAGTTTGAGAACCCCTGTTATAGGCCATTATTCCAGTCCAATGAAACTTCCTTTTTTCTATTTCTGTATGAGTAAATATTTGAACAAAATTTGTTTAAAAAATATATACTTTTATAAAAAAAGTTTACGCTCCCCCCCTTAATCAACTGTTGCCCCCTGGAAGTAGCGCTCTGCAGTTTGATAACCACTAGTAAATAATAAATTACAAGGAGTGGTGAAGAATATGGCGGTGAAAGAATAATTAGTGGCTTCAAAAACGTATACAACATTCTTTACAAGTATGATAAACGATTTCTTTCCAAACTGGTTTCGTTGTATTAATTTTGGTCATCTTGTTAAGTTTAGATTTTGTATTACTGTTTACATTTAAGTTGCTATAGTAAAATATAAATTTTATAATAATAATAATAATATAATTTTTAATTACAATATAAGTAAAAGAAGCAAACTTGGATCAAAATGTAACACCTTTAGCTGTGCTTGATGGTTCCTTTATCTACCAGGTATATCAAAATAATGCAAAAGGAATATATTATATACATAGAAAGAAAAAGACATGACATAACATAAAACTCTAAATAACTCAAAACGCAATATCACCGAGTTATCGTTTCTTTAAACATTGCGTGAAACTACAGAAGGACAATTCTTTGAAGTAATGTGGCAAATCATTCATAACCAATGCACAAATTCACGGAAAGCATCGCTTGAAGTGAGTAGTGCATGCTAAATCTAAATCAGCCAATTTCTAGTAATATAAAAAAAACTCTCTTCCTTCTACCAATATCAAAACTAATAAATCGCAAACATAAATTTTAAGGTATCTGCAACCTCCTCCTATTCAAGCTGTTAAGACAAATGAAATCCCAAAAATTGAAATGAGAGTTCCTATCCATAAACAATCCCTGATTCCTGACGCAACTTAACCGAAGCAGTCCAGCTCGATTGACGTAAAAGTCCGACTTATATACCTGTAGTTTGTTTGAGGCTTTACCAAAAATACTGAAACATGGCTTCCATCCATTAATTTGTTATGGTGACAAGCAATTTTATAAAATTTATTAAATCAGTATTGATAGTTTAGTTTAGTTTTTTAGTGTAGGTACAGTTGGGTGCCGTGTGCGTAGAAGAAAAATTCGCAGTTACATTGGTGAAGCAGAAACAGCTGCGAAGTATAAATTGCAAATAGTAGTGGACCTAAAAAGAACCCTGAAAATTATTATCAGATTTTAAATAGGTATAGTCTGAGAAGTCATTACTCGATACAGGTCTTTATACGCTGATGGATAAGTAATTAAAAAAAACATTATCATCGAGACCTATATAATCTAAAACCATGAGCAATATCTGATGATTGAGTCTGTCGAAAACCATTAAGAAATTAAGCAAAACCAAAACTGTAACCAATGCAGTATATGTATTTGAAACAATAATAATAATAATAATTTGTTTATTTCACAGACATCTACAAACCTAAAAAAAAAGAAACATGGGTGAAGACGTTAAATTTAAACTATAAAAATATGGACCATGTTTAGGAATTGATCACAGGAGCAGCAGTTCATTGTTAATAATAATTTCTTAACTTTGTGTTTAAATTTTTTACACCATCATGTTTCATCTCAGATGGAAGTTTATTATATAATTTACATCCCGTATAAAACAGATTTCTTTAAAATTTTGTTCTGTGCTGAAATGTCAGCAAGTAATTATTTTGTGATGTACTATAGCTGCTGTCTGTACTGGAAGTGAAATATGACCTGTTTCAGTGTACAAATGACACTACTTCTATTATATATATGTCAAAAAAAGTGACAATTCTTACAATTCTAAAGGCAGCACTCTCTGCTCAGCAATTTCAATTATTTATGCACCTTACAGTCTTTTACTTTCGTATACGTAGTATAAAGGAAGTATTGTGATGACAAAATTGTTGACCTCGAGATTTTTGCAGATGTCCACGTTTTGAAATCCCCTGATACCGAAAAAGTAGTTTTTAAAAAATGTCTGTGTGTGTGAGTGTGTCTGCGTCTCTCTCTGTGTGTGACCCCGATAGCTGTCAAACGGCTATAGGTAACAATTCCAATTTTTATATTTACGAGTATAATCTACCTCTTGAGATCTGATTAGATTTTCAGTAAAGTCGGTAGACCGGAAGTAGTAGTTTATTTAAATGAAAAAATCGAATTTTACCAACTACGAAGTTTAAAGAAATTTATAAAGAATTCAAAGCATCTAGAGACGATATTTAAAGTTCTTGAGCTAGAAATACTGACCATGCAGTTTTGTTGGAAGAGAATAATTTCGTTCTATTGGACACTCGTCGTGAGATTGCTAGTGCTACATTTTTACACGGTTTAGCGCATAACAGGAATGGCTGCATCTGTCTGATGGGTTTGACTCTTTTCAACGTGCCACGGCAACGGAGACGAGTGTGCTAATAATATTTTTTGGAGCTCAAACTTAAATGAATGATTTATGTGTAATTTATTGTAATATATTGTTTGTAATCCGCACATCTATTGTAAATGACAGTGTTCCTCCTGCTGTTTTTGTTGTTTGTATTTGTTTATTATTAACAATTATTTCAAAAATCTATTGAAAAACTGCTGCGACATTTATTGGCCTACAATTTGCCAAATCGCTGTATTCTCCCTTATAAAGTGGTTTAATCAGTGATACTTTTAAACTTGATAGAAATATTCAATAATTAGCCAACAGCAATATTTAATTAACTATACGAGGTGAGGTATTATCATATTCCGCCGAGAAAGCAGCATTTAACTTACCGACTGCAAAGTCAATACTATTTTAGTATATATTCGGCATGAAGAACGAGTTGTTGACTAAGTCAATATGTGTGTCTATTGCTTGAAAATTATTATCAGTTTGATTAAAATTGGAATTCATTAAATTAGTTGCCAGTATCATCACTAATTTCAGTTAACGGGATGACACTACTAAACTCTGGACAAAATCCAGACTGGATGGAAGAATATGGAAATCTGATATACAATATCTCAATTGGCACCCCACCACCCTCTCCAAAACTTTCGACAGGGAAAGAGCAATACTTACTTATTGCAAGTCCGCTAAATGATTAGGCGTGCTAATACTTCGAAGATATATGAGCTGTCTTCCGGGATTCAGGTTGGGATATAACTGTGAAACAGCTTTGCTGTTTATAACTGATGATCTGATTACGGCTTCTGATCAAAACCTTGTATCCTCTCTGGTCTTACTTGATTATAGCAAGGCGTTCGATATAGTTAATCATGGTATTCTTCCTTGTATTTTGAAATCCATTGGCCTTAATGGTAGCGCTCTCACTATGACAAATTATCTAAATGGTCGTATGCAAGTGGTAAGATTAAATGGCAATTGCTCTGGTCCCCTGGCCTTAGTGCAAGGTGTACCTCAGGGTTTGGTTCTTGGGCCAATTCTATTATTTGATGCATCTGTCAATATATAAACCCGGAGAAATCGCAGGTAGTCCTTTTCGATCCTAAAAACACTTGCTTCAACATTGGCAAAACTTTAGAGATTATTATTGATAATATACATTTATCGGTTGTGAATAGAGTGCGAAGCCTTGGTCTCTACATTGACAACACATTCAGATATAAGGATCAGATATCCAAATATATTACCAATGCTGATATTAATTTGAAGAAACTATACCCTTAGAGGCGTACTCTTAATGAATAAGTAAAGAAAATGTTGTGTGAGGCGTTTGTTTTGTCGCATTTTTCTTACTGTTCAACACTGTATCATGGGGCATTGGATTTCTTTACCAGCTCCAGAATTCAAAGAATACAAAATGCTTGTCTACGATACATTTACAATATACGCAAATTTGATCACATCTCTCTCACAAGTTGAGTGATGCGGGCTAGTTGTGCATGGCGGCACGTTGGAAGTAGCAGGAATTGTGTCTCTATCATGGGATAGTCTTACATAGGTCTCCACCATATCTTTATAATAGGATTAGAATTAGGTCAGTACACAATGTGACCACCAGATTTCGTGGATTAATTCCTCCCATACATGCTGCCCATAAGACTTCCCCATATGAACGATCTTTTACATATCAGGTATACTGTAATTACAATCTCCTACCATCTGAGTTTAAGTCTCTCACATTATCCAAGTTTAAATTCAGACTCAAGTCACACCTTCTAATGCGGTAATGGGTTGACGCATGCCGCTTGCTGGTTATCGTTATGGTTGTTCACTTGCAAGTGATGTTTAGTTTATGGTGCCCATTATCAAAGTTTAGGCTAAGTTGGTTTTAAGCAGTATTTTTTGTTGCATATTGGTTTATTTATTACCAAGGTCAAGTAAACAGTTTCTACTGGAGTTCGCCTTGCGATTATGTTTCTACCTATCATTGTATTTTTGTTATTTGTAATTTGTACTTTTCTTTTTACGTAATAAAGACATTTATTATTATTATTATTATTATTATTATTATTATTATTACATATTTATTACATATTAATTTATATTGGAGCATAAGCTCTACAGTAGTAATACATGATTCCCTTGAACTCTAAATTCGCTCTAAATTTTGTATCATTAATCTAGATTAATTTTAGATTTATTACAAATGAGAAAAAACTTATTCACGCACTTAATAACCCCTTATACGGCGCTCTTGATTGCATAATAAAGTGTTAATTATCCAGAGAAAAAAGTGTCATAATAAACGCCGTTCGATTAACATGAATTTGAAATTCATATTCTATTAAAACTGGGGTTTACGTGTCATGGGGGTCGAGCCGTTAACCAGAATAATAGATTAACCTGTCCATAATTATTCTCATTTCCGTCAGCGGAGTGCTAGATGGCGACCCTCCAGTTAGAATTTACTGTCAGGAAAACAAGTTAAATCGGTGGTTTTAAAACGTAGTACAGGCCACACCGTTCGGAAGCACCATAATATATATGGGGTAGTTAAGTCTTAAAATTGCAACGCCTCGATCGCAATTTATATTGAAAAAGCTTTTGCCACCGTTTACGTTGTATTCCTCACGGTTACGAGGACGAGGTTATTGTAAGCAAGTGAATTAATCTGCAGATTACAATAACATATTTTCTGACATGAAGTAATGCAGTAATTTATTTGAGAGCACACCGATAATTATGAATGAAATATTGTTATTATATAAACGTGCAATCCGAATTATTTATATGCATTTATTTTAAGAATTTATGTATAATTATTAGGGATAATAATTATGTAAAAAATATAAATATATAAACGAGTAAAAGAATTATTATATTGAAATAAACTATTAATATTAATAAGTGTAATTTATAAATAGGGGGGGGGGTAATTACGATCACCTAAAAAAAATCCAATAAAGCAAGTTCCGTTAAAGAAACCAACATATTTATTTCTTATTATCATATTATAATGAAGCAGTCCAAAGTTACCACTAACAATTCTAAAAAAAAACATAAATTCAACTAAATAAAAAAAAACAATATCTTTGGTGTTTGTGATTACCCGACAGGTTGGGGTAATAATTAACACAATATGAGGTAATTACAAACAGTATGTTACTAAAAATTAACCAATACAAAAGTCACAAATAAAACCTGTAGATATAAATTCTCCACTACTACATTTCTTGTGCGCCTATAAATTACATTTATAACACATAATCCAGTCATCACTTGGGGGATCTTTATATTTTTCTACGCAATAGATGCAGAAATCGTTCTCTTATGCATTGGTGTTTTCATTTCTCTTTTTCTATTCTTTGAAGTTTCATGAATTTTTGCATTTTTCCAATTCCAACACTTTGAAGGTTTATGTACATTTTTCTTTGTCTTAGCTTTAGTCTTTTCAATCTCTTCTGTCATTTGCTTCTTCTTATTTATCGTTCTTTCGTTTCCTTCCAAACCCTCTTTGATTGAAGTACTGTTTATGGTAGTTGAATGTTTCTTTCTGATTGTCTGCTTGTTGGTTGTAGTTTTTAGTACATTTGACTGATTTAGTGAATCTTTAGGTCGACTTTCCTCTATCTGCAAATCATCAGGAAAAATTTTAAGTTCCGGTGTCAGAGTTGTGAAGAAATTATCAAATTTAGAAGGATCCAAAGGCAAAATACCGGCTGTTCGAAACCTATTTGATTTAAAATAACGGTTTGAGTTATTCAAGAAATACTAAGAAAACAACATTTAAACGTTCGCCCACTGCATCGCTTACCGATCCGGAATTTTATTAGTGATGGACAAGATAAGGGAATACGAGTACTTTTTCAAAATTCCCCTATCTTGCCCATCACTAATTTTTATTATGTTGCTCATGACACTCGCCCTTCCATTGTACAAACATTTACGACTACACGTATTACGAATTAATTAACTAATCGACCTTCTTTTAGCACAGATTAATAGAAAGAATAGTAACTAGTATTAAGTTAGATATAATGTCATATATCATAGGAAGCTCTTACTTTAACTTCTAAGGCTTTCTAACTACAGCAAAGTATAAACGACCATAGCATATAATATATATTTAATTGTAAAATCGGAAAAAACACATATATCATAAATGTATCAAATGCCCGCAGTAATAAGTAAGTAACATAAAGTTAATTTTCTTTAGTGCTCCTTCATAAGAGATTTCCATGAATGCTGTTCTTATAAATTGCCATTTACCAAAAGCCCATATAAATCACTTCTCCATTGATTATTAACAAGGACGTGTATAAATTATTCTACCGTATAATTATCTAGCCAAAGGGCAACCTACCCTTAGTAAATATTCATTCATTTCAAGTTAACGCTACCTATTTTTGTTCTCCAATAGTTTGTATTCAAGTCTATTGAAATTTCGGAAGTCTCGAAAATACTAGATCTTTTGTGAGAAGACATCGTCCGTGTGTAAATAGCATTCTCATAAAAATGCAAAAATATTAGGTATATTACAACTAAAATAAAATAATCATGTATTAAGCTTCAGCATAAACATTATTAATAATCCTGCTATTAATCTCAAATTCTTCGATTTTTTATTAAAGAACACATCTTAAATAGAAAACGAGATAGGTCTGAGTGAATGAGAAAACAATTCAGGTATATCCTCGCAAGATGCAAACGTATAAAAATATATTAAAATGGGAATTTCATAGCGAAAATTGTATGCATTAGATAAGAATCGATCCTATTGTGTGTTTTCTATCCTTTTCCAATATAAAATCTGAACTTAAAAATGTATTGCATTTTATGTCATATATTATCTCTAGACATTTAAAAATTCGAATGGAAATTGTTTGTCTCTGTATTTCACACGTCTACTAAATAAAATTTATTAAAATTAATGTACATAAAAATACTGCAAGTAGTCCATAGAACAAGGTTATATTAAATAACTAAAATAAATATTCTCTATTTTTCTTGTATAATTTACTTTTATTTACTCAGAACTTGTTTCGGCTCAGCAAGCTATCTTCAGCTGAATTTATACAATAAAGAGAAGACATAATTTATGTAAAGATATATAATCGACCCAATAAATTAAAATCAACAAATTGAAATACGTTCCAACACTTTCCGTAAAAATGTTAGAAAGTAAATATATCTAATTATATTGCAAGTATTATATATCATAGTTATGTTATAGAAAAATATATTACATAAGATATGAATAAAAAATTAAAGTTATCACGAAAAGAAATTTAATTATGTTATTCTGAATTCAGGAGTACAATTTGCTACCCCCTCGACATAAGCAAGGGCAAGTATGGTACTTCGCAAAAAGATCGATCGCTTGGGCCAGGCAATTGCACGCACGCCTCCCTTGTGTCTCTAGTCGGACAGTCTTTCAGTGTCACTTTGCCTTAAGTCACCGTCTTAAAGATGGCGATTCCACGTGCCGTTTATCCTTCGACTAGTCGCATAATTGCTTGTGAGTTGTTGCCAACACCTTATTAAATAGTGTAAGTAGGAACAGAGTATTATTTATGGTATTTAAATGATTGTGAGGAAAGAAAATTGCTGATGCGTATTCCGTATTATTAATTAGTAGGTTCAAATAGCGTTGAATTGGGCAAGTTTTGTTTTAATTAATATTTGTAGGTACAGTATTCGTAAATTCATCTCTAACTTTCGTTTATTCTTTAATGTCTTTTTTTTATTCCCTGTTGGTGATTACTATTACGAGGTGGGATAATTAACGATTTTAGGTGGATTTATGGTGTCACGTGGTCACGCCATTTTCGCAGGTATTTGAAGTGAACGAACGCTTCCGGCTGGAATCTTGCTGTAAGATGCATTACAAGTAAAGAAACGAAAGAATTGAAAATCAAAGAATGTACTATATTAAAAAATCAGTGAAAGAAATTTAGAAACAGAAACCGAGCAATTAGGTAAAAAATTAGGAAGTAAAGAACACAGAAATCTATCATATACCTAATGCCGATAACTTAACTGACATTCAACTGCAGGATATTACCTGATGATGGCGCGATATGTTCGGGAAGAATTAGTAATATGAATAACTTTCCTAGTTCAAGAGTTTTCATTAATTAAAATGTTTCTTGTAGGAAGTTCTGAATCGATATTTTACGAACATTCTAGTACAATCTTACTGTTATAAAAAAAAAAGCGTTTCGCGTGGAAATTCGTTAATTTTCGTCTTGCAAACTAAAGATGGGTTACAATTTACACGGCCGGTTAGGGTAGAAGCCTCATTCCCAGTAAATAGCCACCACTTTTTCAAAACGTAATTAGCCTTATTTTACAGCCGGCGAAATGTGTTTCATCTTAATTTATCAGAAAATAAAACCACGACGACGTGCTAACATCTTCTCTTCGACTGGTGTTTTTTCTTAACATTAATTTGTAAATATAAGAGTCTACTCATTAACTTAATATGTAATAATTGATTCTGCACTCACAAAAACAAAAATTATTTTCATTCCAACTGATTTGCCCAAATGATGGCACTTGGGTTTCTTATATATGAACGAGTTTTTGTTATAGCATTAAGACCGATTCTCAACCTAAAAGCCAGTTCTTCTTTTTCTGCCTGTCATTTTTGCCTTTCCTTTTTTATTAATTGCTGCTTTTACTCCTTCTTTGAGCTTTTGACAGATCTTCCTCTTTTTCTTCTTCTTCCTTTTGGTCTCAATTTCTACATTTTCTGATGTAATCTGGCAGTCAACATTCCTTGTAAATGGCAGTACAATCGTATTCTTTTCTCATTTATGTCATCGATTAATATCTTATGTAACCCCATTTTTTGTCAAATATCTTCGTTTCTTACATATTACAGCCTAAGTACTCTGCAGTTTCTTCGTGATACATCCATTTTTGACTAGCAACCTGTTTATTTTTTTGCCTAATATTCTATTCTTCAAATCAGTATATAATGCTTTTCACAAAGCTTTTATATAGAGTTAGTTAAGTTTTATTGTTTATATAACCAGCAAATAACATTAAACATTCCTTTTACCATGGGTGTATAGACTACTTGTACAGTCATCTTATCTATCAGGTGTTTGTAATTCAAGCGGGCTATATCGGACTTTTGCTCATTTTCAGCAATGTAGCAGTGATTTCTTTTGTGATCACATACTTAGTTTTGCCCAAATTTATTTTCCGATCTCAAATTTTTTTTTAGGTTTCTCTTAGTCTGATCAGAATATAATTTACGTTGTCATTTTCTAATTTAATTATTTATATCTTATTGCATGTTCCTGATCAAGACTGGCTATTCTATCTCTTGCGTCTGCATTTATAAATATTCTTTGTATTTGAAATAATTGCTTAATTCCGCGAAGTAAAAGGGAAATATCTCTTGTATTATTGTTTTATGATCTTTATTGGTCTCTATATGTTTTAAATGCAAAGATTGTCTTAGTATTTGGATTTTTATCCAAATACTGTTAAGAGTATGAGTCACACCATGGATTTTTGTATATTTTGTTTTATTGTTATATTGCCAACATAACAATAAAACTAAATTTTAAACTCCATATTACAATGTGAAATAAAATAATAAAGTGAACAACTAAGTAACAAATCTTATTATTTTACCAACCAATGTAAAGTTTCATAAAATTCTTGTGACTGCTGATTAAAGAATCCTTTCAGAGAGTTTTGTCCTTGTGTGTCTTTCTAAAAACCGTTATTTCTAAAGCCTTTTTTCCCAAGACGTTTCCGTCTTGTTTATTGATGAATTTTGTTTAAAGTTTCATTGTTTGGTTTGCATTGTTAATTACTCTAGCTTCTTTAAAGTCTATACCTCATTGTCAAAAAAGATGTGAACATTACTTGTCAGAAAGTTGTGGTTTAATTTTCTTAGTTGATGGAGAATTTTAATCTTTTCATTACATCGATGATAACTTACTGGACGGATCAAGATAATGACAACGACGTTGGTCACCAGCAATTATGGACGACAGAAAGTCATTGCCATTTTATCTGTCCTCCCTGAGATGCTGCAAATACAAACTTATTCGAAACATTTCTGGTCCTCAGACAAAAAATGAGACCCTCATTAAGTACGCACAACTTTTCTATTAACCCAGTTTATGTTTGATAACTTTAGACAGATTTTACACTTTGACTAAATATATTCTGGAGTTCAAAGACTTTCTCTAATAAGACCTTCTATAATATTTTTGTCTGTTGATGGCGTAAACACACTATTCGCATTCGCTTATGGATTTGTAATGATTAGAAACCTTTAGCAAAATTCTCATCACACAAGAACGGATTCTTGACAGCAAATGCCACATCAAAGAGACAATTCTGAAAATTTCTATAAGATTTAAATGAATGAAACTGATCAGTGGACAACTACAAATACTAGTAATACTGTAAGTATAAATTGAGTGGTTAGAAATGTATACAAAAATAACCTAGCCACCGATAGGCTTCAACTGAACATAAGCTTCCATAAGTTAAAATGCAGCATATTTCGAGAAAAATATATTTAAATAAGTAACAAAGGCATGAAATGATAAGAGATATTCTAAAGTTAATTTCAAAATACGTTCATATATTATGTTACAGATAAATATCAAAGGAAAGTTTTAATTATAAGTGGTAGTATATATGAAAATATTTTCATAAATTCCACAATATTGTGAAACTACGAAATATACTCCTAACAACAGGATATAACGAAAGAACTTATTACAAAGGGAAACATGTCCCAAAATAATTTCCTCTTTTCCCTTTGTATTCACGGTGCCAATTTACTTCTCATTGTTCCTTTATATTTCGCAAAAATGCAAACGGCAAAATATTAACCGAGAAAGAGTAACTCGCTCTCTAACGTGCACGTATATCGCTCACACATTTTGGTGCTGGGGCCTAACAAACGCGAGTCAGACAGAAAATCCGCAAAAAAGAAACGGTCGCCCATCAAGCAAATGTCAGCTAAAACAAACCGTTCATGAAAGTATGACTTTTTCAATAGAGGAAGAGCCGAAGCCCGGGGAGTATCTTTCGAATGTCGCATTTTTTTCTGGAAAAGGAACCGACACGACATGCATAGAGATATAAAAAGAAGAGAAATGGAAAAAAGAGGAAGATGTAAGTTACTTTTTTCAATATAACGGACGTATAATTTGTTGCTTTAGGACGAATACTATCGAATTTGTAGTTTCTCTAAATGGGCATTTCTTATCTAGACTTATGAAATAATAAATAATAATACTGGACGCTTCAACTTTTCTGTACAGCTTTACTATCTTTACCGACTTTTTTCAATTACTTTTTGTGATAAATGTCGTGAGCTCTTTTTTAAGGTGCCAGTCCACAATGAGAATATCTCATGAGATTTGTGTCTCATGCAATAAAAATCGCAGGACAACTCCAATTTCATTGGTCTTTCGACCGTTTCCACAATGAAATTGAAGCTATTTTTATTGCATGAGACACAAATCTCATTGTGGACTGGCACCTTTAGACAGCAATGAAATAAAAGTCTCGAAACCATAGAAATTAAAGTAATCACTTCTACTCGCCAATTGTTTTAATTATTTTAAGAGACAATTTAACAACACTGTATATAATATGAATATATCTAGACTATACTATCGTATAACTTTGAGTTAAAGTTAGGCGTTTGAAAATTTTAGGTCGCTCAACTACTACCATTTTTACTTTATTTATACTTACGAGGTAGGCGCCATAAATTCTGGGACTGATATACAAAAAAGAAACTTGGAAGAATATAAGAATTTTTATTTTTCAATGTAATCTCCTCTAACTTCTATACATTTACTACAACGATTAATTAATAATTGATAGCATTGTAAAAATAATCAGAAGGTTTTCCGTCAAAATGTTCGATAACAGCTGCTTGCGACTCACTGTCGTCTTTAAAACTAAGTCCCCTAAGGTCTTTTTTAAATTAGAAAACAAAAAAACACAAGGAGCCATATCCGGACTATACGGTGGATGTTCCAATTCTTGAAAGCCGCATTCGCGGATGGCAGCTTGTGAAATGGCGGCAGTATGGACGGGAGTATTGTCGTGCAATAATCGCACACCTTTTCCACGACGTTTTGCACGAATACTGCCCCTTAATTTTTGCAATAAAGACGCATAGTTTGTGCCGTTCAAACTTATATTGCGCTTTTTAGAGTCAATTAGCAAAATGCCCTCACAATCCCAGAATATTGTGGCCATCACCTTTTTCGTTGATTGAACGACTTACGCCTTTCTGGGACGAGGTTCATCATGTCACCGCTATTCCATGGACTCCCTATTCGATAGAGGATCGTAGAACAGAACCATTATTTCATCCCCTGTGACAATGGAGTCCAAAATCGGTTTTGGGTCGTCTCCAAGCATGTTTAACAACGACTGCGCACATTCGTCTCGACGTTCACGTTGGACAGCAAAAAAAAGTCGCGGTACCCATCTAGCACCAGAAGAAAGCACTGGAGAATTCGGCGAACACTTGTTTAAGAAATGTTTGTTATCACTGCTAATTCCTTCACTTTCAAACGGCGATCTTCTAGTAATAAATTTTCAATAATTGAAATTTGTTGAGGCGTTATCACTTTAATTGGTCCATGGACTCTTGTCCCATACGGAAAAGTTTTGTCCACCTTTTTACATTTGAACATGAAGGAGATGAATCACCGTAAACGTCGTCTAAACGTTGTTTAATATGATAAGGTGTATGCCCTTCTTTTGTTAAAATTGTGATGACCGCGCGGTACTCAATTTTCGTTACTTCAGACATTTTCGTGCGCTAGTCACGTTGGTTGGCTGGTTACTAAATACTACTAAGCTTCCAACCGTCATATTTATAGTGTACACCTCGCGTATGTGAATGCACGACGTCACTGACGTTTGAACCTGTATAAGCCTGTCAGGCGGAGAATTTATGGCGCCTACCTCGTATCATCCAACACTGAAGTGAATGTACAATATGCAAGACATCCTGCCTTTTGGCTACACATAGCATTAGATTTGATCACACAGTTTTGAACAACTATGGTAATAGTTATGGTAAAAGATTCTTTTTAGAAATGATTCATATATTAGCAATAACGCAGCAATTCAATTAACTTCAAAACCGATGTTAAAAAATTGAATATAATTTAGATTCATATTTTGAGTTTTCGTAAATTATGTTTTTTTTTTTTTTGAATTTTTTTATCTATTTCTATTTTTGTGTAGCTTTTCTTTTTCTTTTTTCCATTGTTTTTGCATTTTTTAAATCTAATCGTTTATAATATAAAAAATAGGTAAATAAACCTATAGTTCGCAGACAAAGGAGTGCAGTGATACAGTTACTATTTAATGTATTTGTTAGTTCGGTAATTACTTGTAAAATGGTCTATGTTTTATATATTTATTTAATTAACTTAGTGAACTTGTTTTGATATATTTTACAATAGACCTCATAGCAGCTAAATACAGAGATGGGATCTTAAAGTTTTCACTGATGCAATAAGTCTGCTTGTAAGCTTAAGAAGCGTTTCTTTTATTTAATTTTATTTTTCAGCTGTTGTGTTTTAATATTGTAGCATACTCCTGATGAAGTAATAGATTATGATGAAATATTAAGTAATGAATAATTGAGTTTTAATTTCAACTGTCGGAATACCCGATATTCCTATACTACTAAGTTGTTAATTGTGTATGGTTGATATTGCTGCCTTTTTAATATATATATACATAAAAAGATCGTGACGTCTATATTAAATCAGAGAAAGCTAAGGAATCAGTTCATTTAATAGAAGTTTTTGATGCATGTAAACAAGTTTTTCCATCTCTAGCTTTCCGCCTGGCAATTTCTCTGTATGTATGTGGTGTGTTCAGTATTTTTATTGCAGTGGAATTTATGTATCGTCACAGACTGTGGGCGTGTCACGAACGATAAAGCAGAGAAGTTTACGCCAAACGGAACTGAATGACAAAAATTAATAGAATTCCCGCGAAAACAGCAAACAATAAATTTTTAGTTTCACGAAAGACTTTGAAATCGTGCGAATACTATTGATTTAATTTTAATAAATACGGCACTAGACTTTTATCGTAATTTATTACCAAAAAAGATTTAAACGCTAGGTCTCCACACTTTAAAATGTGCTCTACATATTTACAAATGTTTTTTCTACGTTATTTAGGATTTATTTTACAGAAACATGAATCACCAGTTTACTCAGACACACGTAATCCTACAATTGAGAACTAAAATTTACCTTAACTTCTTTATTTCTTCGTATATTTTAAGGTCCACATAAATCCCAACAAAACACTAGAACAGCTCGAGTTTTAGTCCAAGGGGGACACCCTTTCATCATATTCTTCAAATGTCATTCTTCTCCCCTCTATCACTCTAACCATTATAATTTAAACATGGCAAGTATTAAGTATAATACATCGTGAAAACGTAATTTTATGGAGAATTCAGCAACGTGATTGCTGGTTGCGTTACTTTTGATTTTAGCGGCCTCTCGCGGGGTAAAAAACAGGTACGTATTCCTAAATGTGACCCATTATTTGAAAGCCAATTTTAATAACTACAAAATAAGTACCTTGATACGTTATTTGTGCTATTTCCCTCGTTTTGATTCTGAACAGCCGACGTTTCGCCGAAAATTACGACCGCCATCTTCAGTGTAGGCCCTATAAAGAAACAGTCCTTTAAAGGGCTACTCTGAAGGCGCCACATGAAATGTTCTCCGAAACGTCGGTTGTTCAGAATTTCAAACACTAAATAAAATTTATATGGCTACCCTAAAAACAGCAGACGTAATGTCCGCCGAAACGTCGATTTTTCCGAATCCTAACGATGGAAGGAGAACAAATTATACTCCATCATTAAGAATTATACATCATAAGTTAAATACGTACTATTTCTGACATTTAACTGTCATTGTTATCAAGTAAATACCGTCATTAAAGTCAAATTTTAATAAATAGAACATGAAATGGTTTACTCTATTAATGAGAAAGCAGAAATAGTTACACTGTATTTTAAAAATAATGAATATGCCAGCAGAACCACTAAAATATTGATTGAACAACACCCAAACAAACATAAATTTGAATTATGTTTAGCAACTAATTTCAAAATTTTGCGACACCGGGTCTGTACAAAATAAAAATCGCTTCATTGAAAACCCAGTCCCCAAGTCAATGTAACGTCAGTCGAATTTTGAAAAAATACAAATTCTACACCCATAAATATCATCATATTCAGAAACTTAACGAAGATAATTTTGACCGTCATTTAAAATTTTGTGAAATTATGAGTGAACGTGTTGTTTTTCTGATCAATGCTCTCAATACCCTAAAAGTTGAATGTTTGTGTTGGAGTATTTGGAAATCATATTGTTGGTCCATTTTTACTACCCGCTAATTTAAATGGTAATATGTATATATAGGAATTACTTGAAGACACAATGTGAAGAAGATACAATGTTAGCAGACATAATAGATGATAACCGGCGATAACCGATACATAGAAGATTACCTAATTACCAACAGACGTAGCTCCTCCACATTTAGCTGTAGCGGTTCGCCAGTACCTGGATGAAAGATTTCCTCGACATTGGATTAGGAGAAGACAAATCATAGAATGGCCCGCGCGATCTTCAGATTTATCCCCTTAGATTACTTTTTGTGGGTATATTTAAAAAGTAAAGTATATGCCATTCCACTTGCTTAAGTTACGTCAACCCATTCGCACCGAACATCATCAAATAACGCATACCCCATAAATGCTTCAAAACATCAGACAATGATTCGAAAAATATTTATACTTAAGTATAAGAGATAATGGTGAACACTTTTAGCATCTATTTTAAACTAATTAGGTTAAACTTTTGAACAATATGGATTTATTATTATTAATATTATTGGTTACGAAAGGCAATCACTGGGGTAATATTTCAATATTTCTTCTGATGGGAATTAAAAAATACTGGTTCGGATGTGGGTACCTCTCCCTCCTCACAATTCTTCTAGTTCAGTTATCTATTTGTCTAAAGGTTTGAAGGACTAGGTATAAATGGTGATCCTTATTACTGTTATGTGGAGCTACTACTTTGTAATATATAAGTCCTATAAATGTTGACTAAGAACTTATTGCTAAAGAAACTATACTAATACAATAATAAAACTTTTGAAAGCGTATTTCTGTTTTTATTTTTCAAGAAGGAAAGGTAAAGACCTTGTGATCAGTAAAGGACGTTGACGAAATGGTAAGCAATTTAAATACCAAATACATGATCAGTTGAGGTTACTAATTCAGCAAAAATAACTTGTAATGTGAAATTTAAGTTTATAAAAACATTTTTGTGGTTCGTAAGAGAATTACAAAATGTGGCTCAATCATCTTGTTATTCTATGTGCATATTGCTTTCCTGAAGAGTATAATTTGATCAAACTTTAACGACTTCAAAGATGTAGACCACTTCCAATAACTTAAACATGTAATTCCTTTTCCAACAAAGTAAAATGTTTGTTAATAAGTTGCTTTAAGAAAGAAATAAAAATTCACACACATCAGACCAGCGACTCTATTAACGTTGCCAACGAAAGTAATTAAACGAGAAAATTCTTGGTGATAATTAGAATTTCTTCGAACCAGGCAGATGCACTATTGGTCTACAGACACTAGAGGTAACACTTCAAAAAATATGAGAACATAACAAAGAGGTACATGTAATTTTCATAGATGTCTTCTTTCTATAAATACCCAAGTACTAATAAAAACGCCACAAATAACCTTAAAAACGCAAGAGCCAAAGTGAAAGTCCATACAATAATAACTAGTTTTTGGTTCATAAAGAAGACCCACTATCCCTAGCAGTATTTAGCTCTGGGGGGAGTATTAAAAATGCAAATTTTTGACAAAATTAGGCAAGAAAAGCATCTGCATATCAGATATAAATAAAAGCATATGAGGACAATGTAACAGTAGTTATAAATACAAGAGAAGACTTACAATGAGCTATAGAACTTCTCAATAGTGAATTGGGTATCGAAATTAACCAAGGTAAGACAAAGTATATGAAGATGAGTAAGGACAACGCACAAACACAAAATTATTTAAAAATATTTTGAAGAAATTACTTAATTCAGGTATTTGGAACTTATAGCAGAAGGAGTACATTATTGCTTACGAGTAAAATACAGAGCAAGAACATAAAAAAGATTAACACAAGCATGTGACCTGTCACTTTTTGTCCAATGGAAAATATGACACTTAGCAAGCAAGAAGAAGAAGAAGAATATCTAAAACAAAATTAAAGATAAATAACGCAAATAATACTGGGACCAATATAATATGGAAGGAAGAGATAGCCCGAAACCAACGGAGAGATTGAAGATGAACGCGCAAATAAAAGCATTATAATATACAAACAAGCGCAAAGGCTACAATGAGCAAGACACATAACGAGTAAGAAATGGTCAAAAGTATAATACAGTGGATCGCACTATAGCCCAGAAACAGGGGAAGGCCGAGGAAAAGATGGTCAGACGCTGTGGAGTAAGATGCAAGAGCAATGCGAATCCTAGACTGGAGGTCCATGTGAAAGGATGGGAAAGGAAGAGAGGAAATACTGCCAGAACTCATAACAGAGTCTAACAAATAATATTGTGAGAGCATTAATTCACCTAAAAAGGGATTTTATAGCGTCTTCGGCGTTAGCTATAATCCTCGAGGATTACAGAGCTTGTTGATGTTGATAATAAAAGCAGGGGCTGTTATTACAAAGGAAGCCATATTGTTTTTGTCTTCTTTTAGTTTTCTATAAAACACTGCATTTAATAATAAATAGGATGTGGTAACATTTAATAGAAATGTCTGCAATATGTTTGCCTGTACATTCCAGATGTTTTTTTTTATAAACCAGTGTAATAATTACTTGAGCTTATGTATGAAAAAATTGAATAAAATCCTTTTGTTTCTTTAATATTAACGACATTAATGTATTTAATTGCAGTCGTGGTAATCATTACAAAAGAAAACCAGAATGAAATAGCATAACAAATGTAATAACAAACATAGATGACAATTACAACCTTCCATACCAGAACGCCCTTACGAAATTTCTGCTCTCTAACTCACCTCCCAATATTTTCACCCAAAGTTCATATTTCGGTGCACTGAAAGCTAACACCAAAATAGTAGTTGCTTCAAACAAAATCTCGATGTACCATTACAAAAATCTGTAATGTATAGATCATAACAATAATATTATTATTATTATTGTAAATATTAAAAGAAAAAGAACGTTTAAATTGATTAAAAAGAGATTCTTATAAGTTGTGATATCAAGTATCGAAATCTTATAATAACGCCAATAAAGCTAATTTTCCACTCCTAATACGATGGTAACTTTTGCAACATAATATAATGAAAGAAAATCAACATCTTCCACTTTTGCCATTATTTCATATTCAACCAGCCAACGTCTTAGGATTTATGCGAAATATGTTCATACTTCCTAAACTCAAGTCATATCATATCATAATCACAATTTTGTAACTTTTAAATAAAGTTACATGTAATATTAACGATTGTGATGAGTGATAGAGCAATATGTGAATTGTGACAATTCGCTTCACAAAATATAGTTTTAATATTAATTGGCAGAGAGTTCAATTCATATGTACAGAATTAATATAACTTATATTTTGCATATGAAATTATCAACTAACAACTCCAAATTCTCTGTATCTATAACTATAGACAATTTCATGCCAGAAACCTTAGATAATCTCTATAGATTTTAGATTTACCAAAAAGCAACACCTTAGACTTCGCTGATTTATGCTGTAAATCACATTTAATAGAGATATTATTAGATGTTATTGAGAGAGTTCAAGTCCGAATTGATACTATGCAAGGTCGACTGCTACTAGCCCTGAAAGAAATGTAATAAAGCTGCGTATCATCCCCATAAATATGAGTGCAATATACTTGTACATGATGAGTCAGGGCGCGGACACGAGCGAGTCATGACTCATCGCCCATCGGCGCACTATTGAGATGTTGTATTTTTAAAGAGGTTTTAATTTTATTTATATAATTGGATAACAAGTGGCTGGTGATATATAAAATACAAAATACCTTATTATTTGTTCATTTTCCACTCTATAAGACTTGTTCTCTTTGAATTAAGTATATCCTTGTAGATAGAAAACGTCCTTTCTACATCGCAACTGGTTATACGTGCGTACTGGAAATATTCTTTTATTTCACAATTGCCGCAATGTTATTAAATCTGGATTGCTATTAAAAACTGAGTCGAACTTTTGCCGAAGGCCACATCCGAAGTCACTTGGAATACTTTTGAAATTATTAATAGCCACATCTAATGTGGTTAATCCATTTTTTAATTTGAGATTCGATCTACAAAATATGTGATTAGTTTAGGCAAATTTCCAAAGTGTTCCTGTAGGAATAACAACTGATTTTTTAAATTTGGAATTTGTGTTAGTTCCTTGTACTCAGAAATACTTCGAGCATCGTCATATAAACATGTAACGAAATTTTGTAAACTATCGAAATTCTCTGCATAAAAACTATTTATGTGTATGTTTTAGCAAAGCTAAGTGACGAACGTGCGATATTTTGGCATTCTGTAACGATATTTTACAGACTTTGGAATAAATTTCGGAATCACTGACAATTCATTTTCATATTAGAAAAAGTAACATAAACAACGTTCTAGATCTAAATAAATGATAACTAAAAATGTACGCGTATGTTATTGAAACTAAATTTAATAACAGTAAGTATATACATATTTACATTATTTCTCTTGCGAAATATAAGGTAAATATAATAAATTTTAAAAACCCCGCAGGCTATCTACGCCGATGTAGAAAGAATGTTACTCATAAATTCCTTATTTCATGGCCATTTTTTGCTCTCATTCTCGGGCTCTTCTCGAGCGTAAACAGATGTTGCAGTTCACCATATGAATTAGTCCTATTCAGTAAATGTGTGTTGTTTACATTATTTCTTTGCTCCATTGTAACTCCGTCGTAGTTTAACTTGGTCATGCCCGCGCCCTGATGATGGGTTAGTCTAGGCGAGTAAATTAAAAGTAGTAGCGAAGCCAAAATTGAGCCCTGCAGCAATACAATTTTGCATTCAAATTCAGTGGCAAATAATCTGAGAATTATTACAGTACACCAGGTACATACACCCTATCGTTGATCTGAGCACGCTAAGACTTTTTGCCACAGCTATATAATAATTAATATGAATAAGTTAATTGACCTTTCAATTATTTGTACGTACACAATAAAAAACTAATCTATACCCGAGAAGTTACTATTTAAGTTGATAAAGACTAATTAATTGCAAAATAAATAAGTACATGTAATAAAAGCCGAACAAGTCAAATAAGAAAATGAAGATGTTTCGATTTATAGTTGTGGATGTAATGATTGATATATTTATTCAACTTTTGTCTGAGAAGGGTTCTTCGAATGTTCGTCATATCAAAACAGGATTTCCAACTCCATTCATTGCGATACCACGACAACAGACATCATGCTTCCGTTACTTTAATTAATGAAAACAAAGTCCGACGACAGAGCAGAAGAGATCATCATTAATAAAAGGAGGGTGCTCTCAAATTAAACAATAAATAATACAGTCAGCGAGGACTTTCTGGAAAAACATTAATTAATTAATATTTTTTGAAATTTCGGCAGCTTTCCCACTGTCGCACCGGCTGGTCGTGCTAGGTTGTCGCGACATGCTCGATGTCGGTGTCCTTTTGCTCTTTTGAGTTTTCGCAACAAACCAATCTTCCCTCACAACGAACGAATTTTCCTTCACGTGTCAGATCCTGTTGTATGTATATCGCCTATACGTTTGTTTAAGCGACTAACCGCAGTTGACATTTTATTCTGAACCTTTTCAGGTGCGGTTTCGGTCAACAAAACATCCCACGGTTTCATGCAAAATTAACACAAAAGAGCCTTAATCCTTATGCGGTCGCGCCTGAGATTTAATAATGTTGTGCGTCTAGTTTCGATTTTTTAAACCAAAAACTCAAGCTCTCATGTTTTCATATTTATATATTAGAAGGGTTTTGGTGAACTAATTCAAGGGGATTTGTTTATATTAAATAACGACGACATTACTGTTACTTTTGAAAAATACCATAGTAAAAAGTACTAATAAATTAAAAAAAAATAGCAAAAAATTATAAACCTATGATACATTTTTACCATATTATCACAAGAGAAATATATAACCTGGAGGTGTGAGTATATGTGACTGAATATTATATGGAATAAAAATGCCTTAAAGTTATTTTTGTAAAATAAAACACCGTATATTGATCATTATTTAAGGAAATTAGTTAAATTTTCTATTCTAAATATATATAAATTTCCTATAGCTAAGCATTGGGATATTCGGGTATAAATATTTACTTTCAAATAGTCCTATTTATACAACTTTTTTATTTACTGTAGAAATTTAAAAATTACACATTGTCACTGAATTTTACTAATGTATGATAACTTGTTAAAAAATTGGTGAGTATGAAAGAAATATCTTATATAAATGAAGTTCATTTTTCGTAATGAATGTGATAAGAAGATCAACAGAACATATAGAGGATATAATGAAATTTTACGATAGTTACTATCTATTTCATAGAATATCAGCACATTTGATAGCAGGGATTAGAGAAAATTTGAAAACTCTTTTTAATGACAGGTGATGTGGACGGTTGGGACCTTGAAATTGAGAAGTAGTTTACCGATCACCAGAAAGCAGCAGGAAAGAATGAAATGAATGGACCGGGATGAAATTGGATCCTACCCCTCGCTATAAGCCCCTGCTTATAAGACAAAATGGTTGAACAATGGCGTGGGCACGTTACAGCATAAATTCGACAATAATCTTTAATTCTGCCGCCTCGTTATTGTAATCGGGCAACAGAAAATAAAAGAAATAAAAAATAAATGACTATTAAAATTAAATTAAGAATAACGGACCCACAAAGAGTAACTGAACAGAAGGTTACCCGATTCGACTGGCCGAATCCTATTAAATTAGTGATTCGGAATACACATTCAGCAGTTTTCTTCCAACTTAAACAGTCAACCACGATAAATAACCTCGCACTACTTATTCCATTTAATAATTTATTGACAACAAGCAAATAGCAAATATGCAAGCATTCAAGGGGAAACGGTAGTGGAATCGGTTTCTTTGTAACGGTAATAGTCAAAGTGAAACATAAACACTATTTAACTTGAGACACGAGTGAGGCAAGCGTGCATATGCACGCTTGCCTGATTCATGAACGGGGACGACAAGATGAATTCAAAATAAAGAACACAAAAGAATTGAAAATTAAGGGACACACTATACATAAAAATGGTGAAATAAATTTAGATACAAAAACCGAGCAATAAGAAAAATAATTAAGGAAGTACTAATATTTTAGAAAATCTACCGTATGCCAAGATAACTAAGTGAAAATCAACTATAGGTTATCACTGAAAGATGGCGGATATATCCAGGAAGCCAACACAAAATAAACCAAACAAGTAATGACACAGTAAATTTAAAATAAATATTATAAATTCAAATTGACGTACACGGGCTTCCAAAAATAAAAGGAAAACAAATTACGACCCAAAAATTTCAAATCAAAATTTTAAATGTAACAGGCCAATAATTTGAATAAACTTCTAGATTTTTAAAACTTGAAATTAATTAAATAGTTCACCTAAATAAGCATAGCTATATTTATATTTCTATATGTGTTGGTTGATTTGACACATTTAAGTTTTCAGTTAATTTGTTGACTTAAAGTTAATCTGTTTCTTATATGCTTCTTACATATATTTCATCAAGTTTTCGATATCTCTTCTGATGATTGACGTTGACCAGGAAAATACAATAAATTGATAATAGCTGCATTTCTTTACTATGTTCATTCCATATCTACAATTACTACTCATCAAGATGCCAATAAATAGTAAAATACAGTAAAAATGTGTCACTGACAGACTTCCATGACCTTCAGAAACTAAAAATAAATAGAATATATATATATATATATATATAGAAGGAATTATTTGGCAGTAAATACTCAAAATCGTAACCGTAAACCTATATATTTTATTACACAGTTATAAAAAGTTACATATGAAATGCCCTGTAAAATGTAAATTAATCTAATACGTTAATCCAAAATTTCTTTCTAAAACTTTACTTTTAGTTGTTTAAAGTAGAGAAATACTTCTTTAACGGGTAAATTTTATCAAATAAAAAAATTAAATAAATTTATATCTTGAAATCGCTTAGACCGTCAAATTTGGTAAGGATATGGCAGCAAGTTGTTTAATTTAAAATAAAAAGTTTATACGTGCCAACATTCCATACATGAAAATATGTATTTTACAAACATACTTTTCCTCAAATTAACATCGCGTGCAAAGCTAAATTAATTCTGATAATTCATCTGTACTTTTAATACGCCATCTATCTTGGGACAACCTGGATTTTGTGTAAAAAATATTGTTTATGATTTCCTAAATTTGGTTAAATACTTTTGAAAAAATTTCAGAAGCGACAGAAGAAAATGCATTTAATATCTATACATAATAGAGCTTAGTATAGAAGTCTTTTGACCAGTGTATTTATGTGATGTATTAGTTACCAAACTGTAAATATATGTTAATATGAAAAGTAATTAATTACGTTTAGATGTTCAAACGAAATAACGAGATATTTTCCCGTTGATATAATAGTTGCCTAAATCATTTACGAAACTTTAATGTTGTTAGCAGTATAATTACCGAAACGCATTAAATGCAGCCATACACGAACTGATAAGCCCGTAACTCCTAATATAAAGGGTATTAACGTCAAAAAGACCCCTGCTCTCTTTCAATGGTCTGAAGTAATTAACAATGTTATAAAATTACCCTTTTTCTAATTTTTTTATTAAAATTGAAAGTCTGTAATGTAAAAAGTTTAATCTTTCTCTGGAAGTTAGTTTAAAAATACCAAAATTATTCGTAATAGTATATAAGAAACTTGTGCTTGTGTATCTATTTCAAGGACACGTATGAGTCGAGAAAATAATTTTCGCTGTGGTACAGTGGTTAGAAATTGTGTGAGCAATTTAGTTCGATTAATTATTTTGTTATTGGAGTTACAATGGTATTTATACAGACATACTCTAAAGTTAAATGTTTTAGTATCGTCCTTGCTCTAAATAACCTGAAACAGACTGTCTGTTTCAGGTTATCGGAGCCGCAGAAATCCTGAAGATGTGCCTTAGGATGGTGGACACCACGCTCGCAGTAGAAGCAGATAAAAAGACACGATTTCAAACTAGAAACCAGAAGATATAATGGTTGATTCTTCTCAAATATTATCGTAATCGTAAGTGACATTCTTGTTTTTGAAGGTTTATTTAATATACTTTATACGGAAAATATAGCTCTCTACATTTTTTAAATAATTCAGTAACATCTAGATTACTAGTATTTACACAATTTACAACACAGCACTTTGCAGACATCTTTTCCTAATAATCATAATAACAATAATAATAATAATAATCTTTATACCCAATAGGCTAAAACACAAAAAGCAATTAAAAATAATTGACAATACGGTACAATAATAAGGAGAAAGCTTAAATAGGGTAGGGTCGGGTATATCGTACTGCCTGCTAAATCGTACCACTGGCTTTTTGCTGAAGGATGATGTTATTAGTGACACCTTTTGCACAAATTCTGAAGCTTTTACATTGCATCGCCTAAAGCAGTTTTAATTTTTACCGACAAGTTAGTTGTTTGAAAGTGATTTCATACATACACAAATAGTCTTATAACCTTCAATTTGTAACGTCCAGGCGTAAGAGTGTAATTATAAATCGGTAAGTTGAATTGTATGAATGTTTTTACAGTAAGATTTGTTAGTAAAGCTGGCATAATCTGAAACTAGTGTCAAGGTGTTTCAACTTTATTTAACTTAATAACAATAAAATAATCTCACACCGTAATAGTTCGGCAAATCGTACCAGCACATGTTCGCTAAATGGTACCTGGTA
The DNA here is from genome assembly GCA_963170755.1 of Amphimallon solstitiale. Taxonomy (NCBI): domain Eukaryota; kingdom Metazoa; phylum Arthropoda; class Insecta; order Coleoptera; family Scarabaeidae; genus Amphimallon; species Amphimallon solstitiale. The sequence goes on along the minus strand of OY720676.1, from coordinate 164,808,432 downwards.
CGATTTGTCGAACTAGTCAGTTAAAACACCTAAAAATTCTAATTAGTTTGTTTTGTTTTAGCACTGTATACCTATCTACCTCAGTGGGAACCTATAACTTAAAAAAAATAATGCCTTCTGATGAAAAACGAAAATATAACCAATGGTCTAAGGAATATATGTAACTGGCCATAAAAGCTTTCAAGGAAAATAAATATGGCTTTAATGAATGCTGCAAACGCTACAATATTCCCAAACCAACGTTTCGGCGACACTTAAAATGTCTAAATAAAAGAGCAAATAACTATAATATTCTGGTCGTCTATCAACATTCTCACTGAATATGGAAGAAGAGCTGGCACAGCACATTATAAAGTTAGAAGAAAGACTCTTTGGTTTGACTATAAGTGATATTCGTCGTCTTGCTTTTCGAAATAAAATTCCTAATACTTTTAATGCAGAAAAGGGTATGGCTGGCAAGGCGTGGTTCTATAGTTTTATGAAACGCCATCCACATCTGTCAGTCAGACAGCCAGAGAAAGTTTCGTTAGCAAGAGCCGCAAGATTCAACAGGAAAAACGTTAACGAGTTTTTTGACATTCTTGAGAGAACTGTCGATGAATATGGCTTTACAGCGTTAACTATATATAATGTCGATGAAAGTGGATTTTCCACTGTACAAAAAAGAAACAGAAAAATAGTGGCTAAAAGAGGGAAACATCAAGTAGGAGGTATGTCCAGCGGAGAACGTGGTGTTAACACCACAATTGTGTCTTGCGTGAATGCTGCAGGTAGTTGTGTTCCGCCTATGATAATTTACAAACGTAAGCGTATGTCCAATGAATTGAAAGTTGGTGCACCACCAGGAGCTATCGTGACCATATCTGACACAGGTTACATTAATGCAGTTATTTTTATAGAGTGGCTGAAACACTTCATTAGCAATGTTAAATGTTCTAATGACAATAAAGTTTTGTTGTTGTTAGATGGTCATCGAAGAATTTGGATGCTATATTATTAGCCAGAGAAAATGGGGTTATTTTATTGCAATTGCCGGGGCATACCACTCATCGTCTTCAACCATTGGACGTTAGTTTTTTTAAACCTATGGAAACGTATTTTACACAAGTAATACAGAAATGGTTAAGGACCAACCCAGGAAGTGCTGTATCGCCATACAATATGACAGCTCTCTTGAGTGAGGCCTATTCTCGATCTGCATCCATAGTAACCATCAGTAATGGATTTAGAGCCACCGGAGTGTGGCCCGTGGATAGAGGTGTCTTTAGTGATGTCGATTTTGTGGCTGCCGACGCTTTAGTAGGTATCACAGATACACCTGATGATCAGAATGTGATGGCACCAGAAACAGTTGATGAGAGGAATTTAGTGACCCCGAGTAATAAGTCTACCAGAAACAGACAACTCTGACAGACGTGAACTTACACCAGAACCAGCAAAGAATGTGTCGGTGGAAGAGATTCTTCCTTTTCCAGAAAAAGCTACCAATGCAAAGAAACGTAAGCTGTCTCAGCATGCAGTTATTTTCAGCAGTACTCCATATAAGAATCAGTTGGAAGCTCAGCAAGACGAACGTCAGCAAAAAGAACAAATTCGAAACGAGAAACATCAACAAAAAGCCTTAAAAGCCAAGCGAAATTTACACACATCTTCAACAAGTGCTGCTTCTGCGAAAAATAAACCAAGACGTTTCAAAGCTACCACATCAAAAGCATCAGAACAAATGACAAACTCTGAAGTGGATGTCCCATCTACATCGAAAGTTGTAAAAGATGTTGAAATAGAGCTAAACGCAGCTGAATGGTATTGTTTCATTTGCAAAGAAGCCATTATTGAAAATATGTTGCAGTGTTTAAAGTGTCGCCGTTGGGTCCACCAAATGTGTGCTGGAACGAGTGCTGGTAAAAAACAATACACTTGTGTTGAATGTAAATAACCTATTCAATCTTAGGTACATTTATATACCTATAACATTTAAGTACGATTTAGCCAACATTAAGTACGATTTACCGAACGAGTTGGGAAAATCGTACCTTTTGCAGCGTTGTGCAATTTATTATTTTTTTTATGTTCTTATTTTAATGCAGCAATAAAAGTATGTTATTTTTATAAACAAATATTTATTTTAACAAACCGTATTTTTTATTTATCATAATTTCTACTAGAATATCCATCGTAACCAGAATTCTACACAATGGTACGATTTACCCGACCTTGCCCTATATTGTGCAAAAATAAAATGAATAAAGAACTTGAATGTAATTAATGTAACGAAAAAATAACAAAAACTGAGAATGTAATAAAGAAAATAAGAAAATTAGTCTCCCCAAAGGGGCCAGAACACAAACGGTCCAGTGGACTGAAGAAATATGAAGACTAATAAACAACAAGAAGAGCGCCTACCATAAATGGCTAAACACGAATGATTTAGAAGATCGCATAAATTATAGCAAACTCAATAGAGAAGTGAAGAAAGAAGTGGCCATGAGAAAAAACGAGAAATGTGAAGAGGTGGACCGATGCTTGGGGGGAACGAAAGTGACGCGGGCCTGGAAATTCATAAGGAGTCTCAGGACGGAAAGAAAAGATGGTAGAAGCATAAATCTAATTCAAAATAAAAAAATGAGCGGAATACTACAAATCACTTCTGACAGAAAGTCGACATGAGTTTTTAGGAGGTATAGACAACGTCACACTCAGAGAAAACATAGAGATACATAGAATAGATAAGGAAGAATTGAGAAAAGAGTTAAGACAAATGAAAAATGGAAAAGCCTCGGGACCTGTAGACATTCCCATTGAGCTGGTAAAGCACGGACCAGACGCTCTTCTAGAGACCCTAGTAGACATTTTTAATAAATGACTGGTGGAGGGTCAAAATATTCCAGAAGGCTGGAATTTGGCCTACATTAGCCCCATATAGAAAAAGGGAGACAGAAAAGAGTACGGAAATTACAGAGGAATTAGCGTGACTAGATCACTGGGACGGTTGTATGGTCGCATATTGAAAAAAGGAATAGAAGAGGAGTATAATGAGATTGAAGAACAAAGTGGATGCAAGGTAGGCAGATCATGCACGGACAACACATTCACTCTTCAACAAATAATCGAAAACCGAGCAGCTCGGAACCTCGATACGCATCTAATATTCATAGACCTGGAGAAGGCATACGATACAGTCCCCTTGAAACTGTTGTTCAATGTTCTGACGAAGACAAACCTTAGCAAAACATATATAAGAGTACTGCTTAATATTTATAAAAGTCCTCAAAGCACGGTTAAAATAGGCAATACTCTTTCGGATACATTCACAGTAACGAAGGGTCTGAAACAAGGATGTTGTATTTCTCTTACCTTTTTCAAAATATATATCCAAGAAGCACTATACAAATGGAGACAGAAATGCGCAGGAATGAGACTGAAGATTAACGACCATAAGTTGACAACGCTGTTCTTCGCGGATGAAGCTGTGAAGAAGATGCAGATTATATGCTCAGGAAACTCAGAGATGAGTACGAAAAATCGGGAATGAGCATGAACATGGCAAAAACGGAATATATGCATATAGGTAACGCAGACGAAGACCCAGGTTTGGAATTAAGACAAATGAAAAGACCTACGAATACAAATATTTGAGAAGTATCATCTCTAGTAAAGGAACAACAACGTGATATCGAATATAGAGTCCAACATGATCGGAAGAGTGTACAAATTCTGAATGCAATACTGTGGTCTAGAAGAGCAACACTGAAAACCAAAATGACAATCTACAAAGTAATTGTAGAGCCTATCCTTACATACGGAGCCGAATGCTGGCAAATGACTGAGAAAGGAAAGAAAAAAGTGGACACTGTTGAGATGGACTACCTGAGAAGAGCCTGTCGCATATCAAGAACTGAACATATACCTAATACGAAAATCAGACAAAGAACCAACAGAATACATAGAACGTCAGAAAGAATAGAAACGAGGAAACTGATATGGTACGGACATGTAAAATGGATGAAGGAAAACAGATGGCTAAGAAGAGCTCTAGAATACAACCCAACGATTAGACGGAAACGAGGAAGACCAGCAAAGTCATGGATAAGTGGGGTTATGGAAACAATGAAAGACATAGCAATAGATGAAGACATCTGGAGAGACAGGAAGAGATGGAGATCGAAATGCGGGAAACGGTTGAGGCTGTAGGACCCCCGCTTATATATATATATATATCATAATTTCATTTAAAAACCTAAAACACTGTGGCGCTAGAAAGAGTCGAAAATATTCCAAGACCGATAGAAGCAAAACAAAATAAGAAAATGGTATGCTTTGACTCAACCCAATCGCATATGACCATCTGAACATCTTTAGTCGCAGACATTATAAACCCATGACACTATAATATATCATTATATCAAAAAACAAAATTCTAGTATAAAAGACTAAACAGCTAGACGCATAAAAGGCAAATCTAATTCAGAATTTTGTCGAAAATTAGGCAAAATTTGCTACCAAATTACTGAAGAAAAACAAGAGAAGATTGTTTGAAGAATTTTTGATTAGCCACTTGTACAGTCTCGCAAAAATTATAGCATCCATTGCCACTGCATGGCATGTCTAACGAATTATGGGTATTAGAAGACAAGAAAGGAGGCACAAGACAAGGAAGTCAGCATGCATTATGAAGAGAAAAGCGTATCAGAGTGGTGATAGAAAAAAAACACGTTGAAAGATTCTCTAACATGAAGTCCGACTATTGTGATAGATAATGAGGACGCATTTTACTATGTAAGGATGACAGTAAATAAACATCAACGCTCTTCATTTTTCCCTACCGAAGGAACATTCACTATGACATCAGAGTAATGTTTTATTTATTGTAAACAATTGTGGATACAGTTCTTATATAAAAAGGTGCTGGAAGCTCGGGCCATATCAAGGATATATAATATGGACCAACACGCTGAAATAATTTCTTGGATATTTGCATAAGTAAAAAATTCTGTGAACTTGGATCTTTTGTAGTTCGTAACGGCCTCTCTGATCATTCTGGCTAAGGACTGTTTTGCCTTTAGAGAGTTGGACCGATTCTAGATAAAAATTAATTTATACTGTGTTGAATAGGCAAAGCAATATATCAATATTTAACGAGCTTATAAAGCATCAAAGCTGGCGTAATGTTTATATCGAAACGAGTGTTAATCAAGAGTTTTTAAGATTAATAGTTCTTATTCAAAATAATTTTAATTTAGCATTTCTCTTAAAAACAAAAAAGCAAGTAAAGCTACACACATGACTGGATAGCAAACTGTATCATAGTCTCATTACAAAGATTAAAAGAAAGTATATAGCTCGGTTATTAGAAAACCAAAAGAAATATACAATATTAACTGAATGTCAAATTCAAATAACAAAAACAATAATATAAGCAAGTAATAACAAAAAACACACTTGGTATTGTTTCACAAATAAATATAATTAAATACTCGATGTATAATATAATAATTAATAATTTAAAAACAATAATGTTTGGGAAGGTAAATATTCGAATTATAAAGGTAAGGAAATGAAATAACACTAAATAATGCAATGATTTCAGACCCTAAGTATTATCAGATTGTTTTAGTGAATACTTTACAAATATTGCCTGCGGTCTGTCGCGAAACCAATTAAATCAATGTATATATATATAGAACTTTCAATGAATGAATGATCTGACACTGTTCTTTAATCCCGTTCATGAAATTGAAGTTGAGAGAGCAATTATTGAAGTAAAATGAAGTGTCTCAACGGGTTATTATAAGATTTTGTCTTTAATAATCGAAAAATTTATAAGCTGTGTTACTACATCGCTTACTTTCATTATAAATAATTCTTTGAATTCTGGTGTATTTCCGAACGGCATTAGGCTTGCTAAAATAATACCTATACACAAGAAAGGGCTTTATAAAATGCCCTATATAGTTTAATAATTGTTTATATCAAAAATAAAATAAAATAATAAATTTATTTATTTAGCTGATTAGCTCAATCGTTATCTCAGGTCGATCCGGATAAAAGAGATGTTGATAATCAATTGTTTTAGGGCACTATTTGGTATAATTCAAGAAAATACTATTGGATAAGTTATTATATAGTATTTATATTAGAAATCAAGAGTTTTTGTATTTTAATACAGACATAGGAAGACATTTACACAATAAAACTGATTTTAATAAAAACAGATACATTAACGAATAACATCAATACATTCTCAATACGCCAATATTTAGTGAGACTTATTTATATCATCAATTCTCCGAAACGAGATAACTATATCAATTGGAAACAACAACTTAAGCTTGATACGTATAACATATATGTATGTATACGATACTACTACGCTAATAATAGATGGAAATATAGCATCCATTAGAGATGCTGATGCTTTATGATGTTTATAACACTTTAGTAATATATTTATCTCTCTCAGATTAATATATTTAATTATTTTGTTTCTACCTTAGAACGAATTATGATATTTATTTCTTTATTTAACATTTACATAACGACAGTTCTAAATATTTTATTTAAACTTTTCTTTCTTCTTTTTTGAGCTAAAGATGATATTCTTATTATCGGTGTGTTCAATTAGAATCTTATATTCCCATTGACAAACAAGACGTCGGTAACTTTTAACTGTAAATAAGTTCTGTTAAACACGAACCTATTTATTTACTTTAAGGTTCTCACTATAATTATATATATTTGATTGACCGTTGTATGTATATATGTGAGTCGACACACTTTTAAGCTAAAGGACCTAATCTCTTTGCAGTAAAACCGAGGTATTTTCCTAAGTAACTGTTCTCATTAAAGGACCTCCGTCGACTCTCCCTTAGAATCTCGTTATTCCCTTCTTATACTTCGAATCATGGGGTTCCTCTTTTTCTAGGATGTCTGTGTATCCCCGTTGTGGTTTTCACACGAAATTGTCACGTATACTGTGCTAAATTGTAAATACCGCGCCACTAATCTTAAACTAACACAAATACTCGGCGCCACTATTCTTTCAGACTAACACTTATTTTATACATATACTAAAATATAGAAAATAAAGTTCTACAAATATATACCTATTGATTTCCAATATATAATTAATAAAATATTATTCATATAATTACTTAATATTATAATAGTATATTATGACACTAGTGCATAATCAAGCTTTTAAAGCACGAGTAACGAGTTTAAAGCCACGACGCGAAGCGGAGTGGCTTTAACGTTACGAGTGCTTTAAAAGCTAATTATGCACTGTGTCATACGATATTTTTTAGTGTAAATGCAACAATAATTTTAATTAGAAGAAATCAAATCAATAATTTCAATACATTTTATCGAGTGACATGTGTCTCTATATTATGTCATTTGACATTTCACTTAATTATTAAACATCATTGTTGTATTAATAATGTCGACAGAAATTCAAAAACTAGCTGCTGAAGCTGAATTAAGTTTAATACCTGCAAAGTCCAAGCATTTATATTATAAAGAGTACGAAAAATTATTATAATGGATGGAGCAGAAACAGACTGATCATATTGATGAATGAGTAATGTTAGCGTATATATTGGAAATGTCCAGAATTCATAAAGCTTCGTCACTTTGGTGCATTCATTCCAAACTGCAAGCTATGCTAAGGGTTAAAAACAGAATCGATTTAACATCTTATCACAAACTCCATGCCTTTATGAAAGGAGTGGGCAAAGGTCAAGAAGCTAAAAAATCTTTGGTTTTTACGGAAGAAGATTTATGCAAGTTTTTTAGTCAGGCTCCAGATAATATATTTTTATTTTTAAAAGTTGTAGCAATTTGTGGAGTGTTTGGTAGTTGCAGAAGAAGCGAAATGTGTAATCTGGTTATGAGTGATATAAGAAAAGAAGGATCTGCCCTGATAATTTGTATTCGTCCGTCAAAAACAGAAAAAGGCCGGACGTTTGCTGTAGTAGATAATTCCAACATAAAGTATGCCGAGATATTTAATAAATATCTTGCACTACGTCCAAAGCATATCAGTACAGATCGAGTTTTCTTAAAATATTCTCAAGGACTATGTATAAAACAAGTTGTTGGGATTAATACCTTTGGAAAGTGCCCTTCCATTATAGCACGTTATCTAAATTTCATAAACGCTGATAAATACACAGGTCATGCCTTCAGACGAACATCTGCCACGATTATGGCTAATGGAGGGATGAATGTCGATGAGTTGAAACGCCAAGTGGGTTGGAAATCCTCATCGACAGCGAGTGGGTATATTGAAGAGTCTATCATAAACAAATTAGGCGTTTCAAAATTAATTGCTGGAGCTGTTCAGAAAGGAGGCAGTATTGGATCTGACACATTTGTTAACACTGATAAGAACGTTGAAAATACACAAATAAGCAATGCTGCAAGTCACTTCACAATAACGAATAATCAAAATTGTACGTTTAATATTCATTTAAAATAATTTTTCCGTTCATGTTACATGTTTTGAAATAGAATTGACCATAATTGTTGATTAATTTGATAATTTACAATAAAATAATAATGTGTTATACGATATTAAATGCGGTACAAACCAAATAAACCAAATCAATAATTCCAATACATATTATCGAGTGACATGTACCTATATGTCATTTGACATTTCCTGACATTTCAATGGACTATTAAACGCTTGGGATTGGCTGTTACCAAGCAACCTTTATACGCACGCCGTGCGATAAATGCCCGATTATGCACGCTTATGGGTGTGTTTTGATTGGTTTATGATGCATGCATACTAAAAAGGTTATTAAAAGGATAAAATGAGCCGTACCATTACACGCCAAACAAAATCTACATAAATTTGTAAAAGTTGGTGATCACCATATATATTCCACAAGGCGAGGTAATGCCTTGAAGGTGCCGAGACATAGACTATCAATGTATAAGAAAAGCCAACAATATTTGATGATAACCCCGATAGAATCTCGATCAGCACAACTAAATTGTTTCTTTGTTTATTATTATTATAATATTTTTATGTATTATTTAGTCGTTTATTTATGTATTGTATAATTTTTACATTTATTTATTAGTGACTTGCTTTATAATACTATTTGTATGATCTAATAAACCAATAAATTTAATTATTATTATAACTTTATAGTCATTAATCACTCTGTCATTCTGTCTTTATAAATATATGTTGATTATGATTTAATTCTTTGTCATATGTAATCCTTCTATTAAATCGTTATTGCGGTAGTGGTAGTTTGAAATAAATACGTATTAACAAGAAGCAGGTGTCATCTAAAAAATCAAGATAGCACTACAAGTGAAGTGATTCGGAAAATAAATATTGAAGGCTCAAACAGTTGTTGCTGGTTAACTGCTTTCTCGGTCATTTTATAAAGTACGTGATAGGAATTCAGCAGAGATTACTTCACCGATAGTTGCGCCATATCGTAATAACAATAGCATTTGGAAGCATAACCGGAGCTTCTCTCTAATATCATGACCCACATAAATTACATCAATGATCTGAAACAAATTAAAATGATCGTAAATCAAATCGGGCCGGTTGGAGTATAGAATGAAGGAGACGCGAAGTGGACCGAGATTCGGACAGGCAATGTATCAAGGCGAAAGGCTAATTATTAAAAGTTTTCGACCTCCAGTATCACCTACATTAAACTCTAATTCTTTATCTAAAAAGGTTCAACTATATATTATAATGTAAATGTGTTATTAATAGTCTCCGATTGATAGGAAATGTTATCAGTAAAACTTAAATTTTGAAAAGTCTTAATTTGCATGTTGATTTTTATGAAAATTTTAAGATTAGTTAATTTAAGCAGTTTGAAGCTATTTGAAGTGGCTCCATCTGCGACGATGCCTTATTGTGTATTATTTTCTTATATTTTTTGATATAAATCGATTTCTTTCTTGAAAAATTTTGTGTGATACTACGTTAATTAAGTGTTTTCATTACTGATTTTATTTTACTTTAATTTAAGTAGCATTATAATCTAGCAAAAATAAAGTGAAATTAGTGAGGGCAAAAGACTCTTCTAATATGTTGCAGAAGCATAGCGAAGCGAATAATTAGTAAAACGGGTGACTAACGAGTTTATAAAAGAGTTTCATACTATACTTTTCTGTAAAGTGTTCACAAACGTAATTTTAATAATTTGTTTCCTTATTAATAACTGAATAACTTCAAATCATACACTTTAGTTTTTTTTTATATTCTAGGTGTCTTTTCTGGAGACAAATAATGTTCCCCAAAGTGTGATCTCAGATTACAGTCAAATATTTCTGGCAAATTTTCCTTTAAACCGCTATGGGAATGACAACTACAGCACCAGGTTTACCGTGACACCTAAACATTGCCATATCTTATACAATACACACAAATAAACAACTTTAAGATAAACATACTTTAGAATGTAAAGCGTACAGAATGAGTTCATCGATTTCAGTCCTTCTTTAGCTGAAGGTTTTTGTAATGGAAAAAATGTGCATGTTTCCCTGTTCTTCTAACCAGGTACACAACACTCTAACGGACTTTTGTCCGTCCCTGTATAAAATTATCGATCTAATATACATATTAATGCTTTTTAATAATTTTTAGCTTAATAGGTTCGATAATTCTATACGAATGTATTCTTATAAATATTTAATTTATTTAATATTTATATTTGTCAATTAGCAACGAGAAAAATGATATCCTTTTTAATATTCTACTTGACATATCGACATGACGTAGAGTTCATTACATGCATTTTGCACGTGATACTATCGTGTGTTTCACGGCAAAAATACTGTTATTTAAGTATTATTTGTGCAGGTTTAGGCGTATATAAAGCCACGATTTTATTAGGGAAATCAGTTAATCCAGACCCCTCGTGGGAGAACTCACCTAGTTCTTCCAGACACTTCGTGGAATGATTCACCTACTACTTCCAGTCAGTACGTGGAGGTATTCCGTCAAAAAAAATCTCTTACGCTGCCACATCAAGTGTAAGTTTCTTTTCCCGTCCCTAGTCTCATTAACAGCCACTGCGTGTTATTGGGACTCCGTCAAATTCTCTTAAGATGCCACTCCGATCTTAGAGGTTTTCTTTCCAGCTCTGTACAAGTCATATTATCTCCGTTAAATATTATCTTTGTATCAAGTAAAGTAATTTTGTTTAACATGTTTTAGAGTAATTTCATTCCGTATAATATTTGAATATATTACTCTTCTCGATACTTCCTTCAATAACATCATACGTACAAACACATGTACTTGTCGTAAAACGATCTGTTCTCTGTCGAACTTAAAAAAGTATAATTTTTCTCTTAGTAAACAGAAATGTCATGCATTCTATATTTTATTTAATAAATGTTTGCAACAGAACAATTTATTAGCGAATAATTAAATTTACCCTTGTTTTTTTTTACGTATAATCAAGTCTTAATTAATGTGAGGTTAACATTAATATTTGAACGATAATTTCTTTTGAATAAACGATTATGTCTAATTTCCTTTTCTTGAAGTGTGTCTTTGTAAATATGTGTGATTAATAGCTGTGTTTTATATAAATAAAAAGAGTTGATATTGAAATGTTCCGTTTTCTATTTATGCTAGGCATAAATAAGATAGAATCAAATGCTAAAAAGTACATTACCTTGAGTTTCTGATTGAAACCCGTAAAAGAGCAATTATTGTTGGCAAAATCACTTCCACTAGGCGCAAAACACCATTATGTGAAATTGATATAATAGTGATTTAATGGATGTTCACTATATATTTGTGTTTTCTTAAAAGAATTATTAGAGAAAATTGAACACAATGCAAGCACTATTTTACCAAAGCAAGCATTCGCATGTAGGACTTTTACACTAATGGCTAGGAGCAAACATTTTCACATAGTACTTCTAGCCACTTAGTGTTTACACATCAAAATATCCTTATATATTCGTGTTCAGTTATTTAAATAATTATCGTGATTATACAAATCTTTAATAATACTCAACAAGTCATTTGAGGCAAACATTCGCACGTAGTACCTCTATGGTCGATCCAACATCATTAAACATATTTCTAATTAAGAATGAATAGACTAGATATTTAAAACAAAGTGAACATTCATTTCATAAAACAATTTAAGATAAACTTGAACGTTATAACTCATAAAGATTTTTCGTGACTCACTTGGTTTGATTATACAATTCTTCAAATTCCTTTTTATAAATGTCTTCCATTTTAAATCAAAAAATTTTTTAAAGAAATAAAAATTAAATACTTAAATTCAATTTTCCAATCTTCAATAAAGCAGGTAGTGCGTATTGCCCTACTGTATATATTATTCGGTATCAATAGATAAACTTTTATGCCGCCGAAGCTTCGCTTTTTAATTGGTGTTTTCACGATCTAAATAAAAGTCGAAAATCTGCGTGTCCAGTCTTGTTTTCGCTTTATATATCCTCCAAAAAAAGACGATCGGTACTTTTGCGCCCTCAATGTCCGCAATCCAAATCTTCCTTACTTAAGTTTACAAATTTACTTCATATTATTCCAGGTACGTGTGTTATTCCTTTTTCTCTTTTAATGTAAACATCTGTTGTATCTGTATATGAACTCATTACTCTTGTAATTATTTGATAAGTATTTTCTTTCACTATTTATTAATCGTATTCTAATTTTTTGTTTACCAGTTTGTCTATTTGGGAATAACCGAAAGACGTCGCAAATAACGTCTATCTTTCTTTTCAACCCCTTACCAGGAGGACCCACCGTTGCCTCCTTCTCTTTATCTTTAAACCAGTTTTTCGTCTCAAGTCAAATTGTTATTTCTAATACCTACGCTACAAATAAAGTATTCTTTTATTTCCTTTTTGCAGGTATTAAACCATACATGATCGTCATTGATGCCTCAGAGACACAAAGACTACACATATAGGAACTTAAAGAATACATTTTAACATTTCTTTATTGAATACGATTTAAAATCTCATAAGATAACTATCGTAGTTATATCCTCTTTTTTTATAAACTGTACGTATTTATAACCTTTTTACTTCTGTTGTTAGAGTCATATTTATGAACTGATACTATTCATATCAACATTTACATTTTCCTTCGATACTATTTCATTTTCTTTAGAATATCTGATTTTATTTTGCTCGTATAGTTTAATATCGTTCAAATGATTTACCCTCTTTACTGATCCATCCATCATCATGACTCTTTGTCTATTGTTTACTTGCAATACTTTTTTATTCTGGATTAATGGTCCACTTCTTAGTATGTTTAAAGCCATTTTTACAGTTTGCTTATAGTTAGATTCTGTATCTTTATATTCAAATTGTACTTCTTGTTTATCGTTTCTACAAAATAAAGCTTATTTATTTACTTAGCATGTCTATTATATCTCATTTATCTTTGTATATTTAACTTTTAAGTTCTCTTAAATAAAGTTTATTAATAACCATTTGTATATTTTATATAGAATATTTTCAATGAAATAGTTTATCCTTTAGAGTTCTGCAACCCACTTTACTTAAGTGATTAATATAGCTTTAGCTATTTATACTTAAATAAATATTCAATTGAATTATAACGCTTATTCTATACCTAATTTAATCCTTAATACTATTTTCAAAATGTAAAATTCACAGCAATAAGTAGACAAGGACATCTCAGATAAAATTAAAATAGAAAAAAATACTTAGACAAGAAAAAGAAGAACTACGGAAATATTATATTGTCTGTTCAACCGGAGATATATTCCAGCATCATAGACGCACAAATAAATGTAGGATGAAAAAATGTAAGGTGTATGAACACCTGCAAATAGTTAGATGTTATAAATGTGTAGGGTATAATCATTTTGCTAAAGAATGTAAAAATGCGGAAACATGTGGTAATTGTGCTGGTAGTCATTTTACAAACAAATGTGATAGCGTAATTATAAGTGTATAAATTGTGCAAGAACAAATGATAAATTTAAAGTGGAAATTGACACAAATCAGCGTTTGATAGAGACTGTATAAATTACAAACGAATAGTAGATAAATAAAAAACTAAAATTAAACATATGAGGCAATTAGGTTGTAAGTAGGATTGATTTACTCACTAATGATGAAATTGTAGTTTTTTAAGTGTTAAGAACAATAGAATATTTGAACAATTGGTTCGTAATTATATTATAGAAAAAGTTTTGGTTTCTAAGTTAGGTATATATTTGTATATTTTAATAGCAATTTGCTCATAAAGATTATTATTATTATTATTAATATTAATAAAAAAAAACCATATCCCATTTAATTTTGAAGCATGTAGTGGAAAATGATACTACAGGAATGAGATTCAACAAAAATATTTCCCATTAGTGGAATCGAATTCGTTTTATGATTGTATTCTGTGTCGGCGAGAACTGCATTTCTTGCTATCCTAAATTTCACCACCTATTGTACTGAACGCCGTAGAATTCCAGAAGCACGTATATTTCAATATCGCCACAATAAACACTCACCGGTCTGTCTAGTGTGACGTATTCCCCCTTTAGAAATCCGAATTACAAACGTCGGTCGATCCCATACTACAGAAATCGAAAAATTGCGCGACGAGTTTTAATGATAGATGGAGCGGCAATAACTACGAGAGGACTCGGATTCTCTTCACGGTCCTACGTGCAAAACGCCGCACCTACAACTTTCAGTAACACATTCAAATTTCTTTCTCTGTACGGGCACACACTCTTCGTAAATGGAAAACGCTACATTTCATTTATCGGCACACCGCATTCAAATAAAGCCTGTGCAATGGCACCGATATACATTTCACTCAAATGTTCATATTCAATCCAAGTCATCTATGGATGGATACGCAATTTATGTATGTTATGTATATATGCACACGACAAAAGCATTTTCTCTCTCTAAAGTCTCTTTCGGTGTGACTTGTTTTGCACGGGTGAAAGAGTTGCATGTAGTAGATTATATATAGATGATTTATGTAGTATTTGCGAACGATTAAGTATGAATAACATCTTCTTGAAAAAGATGTGCGCGATTATTGCATATGTGAGCATAATACGAAATTTACAATAAAATTCAAAAGCTGTTTGAAAATAACTTCATTCTTGATTGTTTTACAAGTGAAGACATAAATTAATGAAAGGTTTATCAAAGGTTTGTGGTACATTAATTGAACATAAATTATTCCGTTTTATTAATTATGGTTACATACCAGAAACGGTAGAAAAAGTGTAAGTTTTTAAGTAGATGTAGTAAAAAGTAACGTAGATCTATTTTAAATAAAAATAAAAATAAAACTCTTGAAAACTCTCCACAATTTTTATTTAGTCCTTGCGACATATGTTTCGGTACTTTTCATACCATTCTCGAGCCGAACTAACAGGTCAGTTTGTGTGTAGGGTGTTATATATGCTGTTGTATTTATTGCCTCTTTGTACATAACTGTCTATTATGGGTGTGTGTGTGTTTGTAAAATCTCTGTGTGTGTTCATTACTTTCTCTTTTCTTTGAATTGATTTTTTTTAATTTCTAATATTTCTAACAAATTTAATTTCAGTCCTTTGTTTACATTACGCAAGAGTTTTATTTTTATTTTTATTTAAAATAGTTTGTTGTGGTCTAAAGTAATTTTCGTAGTTGTTAGCATGAATCATAATATTTTATACCATTACGGAAAGCCACATTTTATTTAAAATATTTTTTTCTCTTGAATAAAATATATTTTTCGGATTTTTCTTCGATATTTTCAGACGGTCCTTGATACTTGCCCACTTAAATAATAGTTCATAATTCATCAAAAGTTTTAAATTTTCTCGTGTTTTTGTAACCTAATCTCAATTCTTCAGTGTTTATATCTGAGGCCAACTTCAGGAAATTAATGGTCAATTGTTCGTAAATATATCTTTAAAGTAAAATCTTGATAATAATGCGATTTTTATTTGTTCTGGCCAGAGCCTCAGTAAGACCAAATAAGAAAATATTGTATTTAAAAGTTAGGCAAATGTATGAAGGCAACTACATATTTCTAAGCTTCTGATGTTTGCATTAATGTTTGGGAAATGAAAAATGAAAAGAGGTCTGTTAGGGTAAAAAAGGACAATATCTCAAATAGGTAATTCGTATTACTTTGCCTCCCAATTTTGTGTAAGGGAGCGCTGTTATCGATATTGAAATATTTTGAGTTGGTTGTTACTTGTTGGAATTCCACTTTAATAAAATGCACATGGAGTTGCCAAAAATTCTATATAGGTCAAACGGGCCGGTCTTATGATACTAGAATTAAAGAACACATGAGGTCCTTTCAGAATACAAAATGAAGTGTGGCCACCACACGACCTTCTTATATGTATGAGCGTTACAAACTTTACAACTTTAAGAATTTTTTTACACAAAAATTATTCAAAATCCTATTCTAAGTGCTTCTATTTTTTAATAAATCGCAATAGAATGCATACTTTGCAATATATTCGAAAAAAAAGTGCTCCTCGCTAAGAGTAAAAGTGTTATTTTCAGTCCGAATTTTGAAATTTCATTTATACAAAAAGTATTGCAAATCTGGCACTAAATACTTTTGTATTCTCGATAAATGTATATAGAATGCAAAATTTATGACATATTGGCAAAAAATCGCTAGTCGATAAGAGTAGTAGTAGTACTTTCGGTCAGAATTTTGAAATTTATTTTATACAAAAGATATTGAAAAGTATGTATTAAATACTTTTATACTCGTAACGTACCTGTCTAAAAAGCATAACTTGCGAAATATTCGCAAAAAACTGATTTTTGATAGGAGTAAGAGACCTATTTCCGAAAAACTTTTTAAATAAAATTGTTCTCAATTTTAATTTTAAGTTAATAATTAGTAATTTCACAATACTTCCTTATACTACGTATAAGAAAGTAAAAAACAGACTTTCATTATGCAAAATCTTTGTTAGAATGTCGACACGATTTCGACCGCAAGTTAAAAATATTGCATACAAAAAACAAAAGTGTCCTTTTAAATAATTTAGAAGTTTTAGTAATCAACAAATTCAAAAACACAAACTCAACTTCCCATTTTTAAATTTATTCAAGAAATCACCCCAATGTCAACAATTATTATAAATTCAACTAGCATTTAAGTTTAGTTAGTATCATATACTTGATAAAGCCACAGTGTGAGTGAAACATGTAGTATTTTTCTTAATACAATTTTTGGAAATTGAAACACGTTGTTTTATTTCAAGTGTTTATGTGCATTTTATTGATATTAATTCAAGAAAAAAGTAAAAGGGCACGTATAAAATATTTATACAGGGTGAGTCATTAGTAGCCGCTTCTTCGATTGCGCTTTTGTGTTTTAAGTAAAAGAAAAAGCAATTAGTGGAGGATCCATGGTTGCTTGTGGCGCATATTGCAATAATATTTTAAGCTCTGGCGCACTTCCGGTTTGACCGGAAATGCACGGAACTTAATTTTTTTAAATGACTTATATTTTTGGATATTCTTGTACTGTTTTAAATTGCCTGTTCAACTGTTTTTTCATTTTCAAAATTGAGCCAATAGTTTATGAGTTATTAATTTTTTTTGAAAATATTTGACCAAAACACGTGTTCAAAAAAAAATCATTTTCACATTGCTTTTAAAAGTAAAAACATTGACTTTGGTGGTGCTTGTAGCCAAGAAAATTCTCCATCATTTGGTAAAGTTGCACTCGACAATACTTCAAGAAACTTTGTTTTTTCAAAGCCTACTTCCTGAAATTTTCACATAGAAAAAACTTATTTTTTTTAAATGGAACACACAGTATTTTATTGAGTCATTTTGTTCCTTTTTTCATTCTCTTTTATTTTTGCTAACAATGTCCTATACCTATCTTTTCTAATTTTTGAGATAATCACTATAGGAGCAATTAGCGGTCAATTAAAGAACTGCGGGCGCTGTTCTCTGCACCCAAATATTGGTCCAATAAAGGCTGGAATGCGGCAGACTGCCTGAGTCAACTGTTAAAGAAAGTCGGTATACATTTATGTCAAACTTATAAAAGCATCGCTATTAGTTATCATCCAAATGAATTATTCTTATGAAGAGTTAATAGATATGATTGACATTTTGGGTGAATCTGAAAGAAACTCTTTGCTAGCATCCAGACTTTATGCACAGCGATCCCTGGTAGAAGTCAACCGAAGCCAGAAACCTTCGAAAATATAAAGTGGACGGTTTGAGGGAACAGAAAGCATTGAATATGAAAAAAGAGCGGAAAAAGCAATAACTGGTGAGGATAAGACGTAGTTAAACACCCCCATACTAGTACTACGAAAATTAGTCGGCAGTTAGATGTAAGTGAAATTTGAGAATCCAGAATAATTAGGAAATACGAAATTCATGCGTAGCATATGCATACACAGGGTTAGATGAAAGAAATGTTCAGAATCGCTTACATTTTTGTCAATTGACAGCAGATAAATTATTCTGGCTTTCTCAATTTTTTGTTGTTTACCAACGAAACCTTCTATTCAAGTGAATACTTTAATCGTCACAATTTCCGTTATTATAACACTTAAAATCCCCCATTTTATCACACCTGTAAACTTTCAAAATCGTTGGTCATTAAAACTGTGGGGAGGAATAGTGGGTAGTTACATAATTGGACCTTATTTCTTTGATGAAAATATTAATGGAGGAGAGTATCTTCGCTATCTACGAACGCATTTTCAAGACTTTTTGAAGACATCTTCAAATATGTCAGTAAACATAACCTTTATTTTATTTAGATGTTAACCAACAGTGTTAAAAATGAAATACTGCAACTGGACATTGTCGGAATTAAATAAGTGCAATGCGATGCTCTTCATTCTATAAAATTATTACTTTTGAGATAGTTGGATATAACATTTACTTTGTTTGACAGTTGACTAAGGAAGTCGGGCGCCATCCCTGCCTTCCATTGGTTGAACTAATATTTTGGTGCATAGAACAACAGCGCTCGTAGTTCTTTAATTGACCGCTAATTGCTCCTATAGTGATTATCTCAGAAATTACAAAAGATAGGTATAGGACATTGTTAACAAAAATAAATGAGAATAAAAAAAAGGAACAAAATGCCTCAATAAAGTACTGGATGTTTCATTTAAAAAAAATAAGTTTTTGGTATGTGAAAATTTCAGGAAGTAGGCTTTGAAGAAACAAAGTTTATTGAGGTATTGTCGAGTGCAACTTTACCAAATGATGCAGAATTTTCTTGGCTACAAGCACCACCAAAGTTAATGTTTTTGCTTTTAAAAACAATGTGAAAATGATTTTTTTCTGAACACGTGTTTTGGTCAAATATTATCAGAAAAAATTAATAACTCAAAAACTATTGGCTCAATTTTGAAAAAGAAAAAACATTCGAGCAGACAATTTAAAGCAGTACAAGAAAATCCAAAAATATATAGGGTGAGTCATTTAGAAAAATTAAGCTTCGTGCATTTCCGGTGAAACCGGAAGTGCGCCAGAGCTTAAAGTATTTTTACAATATGCGCCACAAGCGACCATGGATCTCCCACTAATTGTTTTTTCTTTTACTTAAAACACAAAAGAGCAATCGAAGAAGCGGCTACTAATGACTCACCCTGTATATACATATATTACTCTGTGCAGTTGAGTTTCTTAAATCATATTATACTCATTAAAAAAACTCCATTTTAAGGATGTTTTCTGCAGTATCCATTAACAGCTATCTTGTTTTTGTGATCAAGTTTTATTTTATTTTTATTATTCTCAATAGATTTTTGTAAATAGCTGTGACTGTTTCATTTTGAATATATCTTTTCAATTCCCTCAATTTCCAAACACGACTTTCATATTTATGCACCTAGGGAAGAAAAAAAGAAAAACACACATACTTTTTCTCGCCCTATCCGCATGCTCTGTACCCGAGACGGCCATTAGGGACGCAAAAAGAAGGGGAAAAACCGTTAAAAACAGTTACGGAAATGTCATAATCTAATCGGCAGGGTGCGCTGCTGTTATTCCAGACGCGAGCTAAAATATCACCTATGGAATCGTGGTGTTGCCCCAACAGGCCGGGAAGCGACCGGAAAAATTTGGTAGTGTAGCCACCGCAAACTATGACTCTCAGGGGATTACTTAGATTCCATAGTCCGCGTCGGAATTCAATCGAGAGACTGTACGGTGTATTAGCTTAAACAGTAGAGCGGCAAAGCCCATCATTCATAATACGTTCGTGGAGATGCTATTAATTTTGCGGTACAATGATTAAAGACCGTAATAATTATTAGCTATAATGCTCAGATTGAGAGCATTAAAGTGTTATTATCTGCATTTTTGTCTATTAAAAATACGTTTCTTCTTCAAGTATCTACAGAAATGTATAAAATGACGAAAATTATTTAATAAAATATATTTATGTTTATTCATAATTCATAATAATAAGGGGGGCTAAATATAATAGATCTTTTTCTTGCTTTAATTTCAATGCTAATTACTTTTTACCG
Organism: Amphimallon solstitiale; assembly: GCA_963170755.1. NCBI lineage: Eukaryota > Metazoa > Arthropoda > Insecta > Coleoptera > Scarabaeidae > Amphimallon > Amphimallon solstitiale. The sequence continues at coordinate 164,787,928 of OY720676.1, read as the reverse complement.
ACTCCTTATCAACGCTTTTTTGTGCTTCAACATTAACACACTTATAGTAGCGGATCTGGAATACGATTATATCAATTTTATATTCATGAGCATGAAGGTAATTAAAATACTGCTACACTTTTGCAATATCTTCCTCGTCTTTCTTGTATTTCATTAGTGATAGCTCTTGTGTTTTGGGAACAAGTAAAAAAATGGATCTGTGGTTGTTACACAATCTGGAATCCTAGGCCATTCAGTTTTGCTCGAATAATACAACTGGTGTGTGATGGTTCATTGTCTCGATGGAACAGCACTTTCTTCTTTTTTTGGCAATGGTAACTTTCACTTTATCCGATAGGACAGCATAGTATATCCTGCTGATAGCTTGATTCCTTGCGAAATGGTCGAGAAGAAGTATACGTTTAGAATCCCAAAATATCATTAGCGTTTCCTTTCCAGTTATATAAGAAACGTCTTGACTTCTCTTAAAAAGAACTATCACGATGACGCTACAGCTGAGATTACTGTTTCTAAAATCTGGCACATAGTAATGGAGTTAAGTTTTATCGATTGTAACAACGCGCTCAAAACTTCTACTGGTTTGATGTTAAAGAGCAGTTCTTTCACGTTTTTGATCGGTATCCATTAAAGGCTTTCACTTTTCTTGAAACTTGCCATGCCTAATTCGACATGCAAAATGTGGTATACATATTCATTAATTCTACCTCTCCCTTTTATTGCGGAATTTTTTACTTCATCTAGATATAAATCATAATTCTTTTCCTTTTTATAAACTTTCTGCATATAACAATACACTCTTTTGCATATTTTTTCTGCTATACCTAATTGACCGATATTTATGGTTAAAGAATTTTCTCAGGTTTTCTTTCTTACAAGAAAGCATACTAGTGTTTTCCCTATCGAATAATATCACACGTTTTACGTATAGGTTTAATTAAATAAACGAAAATATAGACTATATAGAAATGATAAATTTTGGATATATTAATATCAGAACTTCTGCTAATACGCTTTTGATTTAGCTTAATGTAACTATAAAAATTGAATCAGATTTCTGCTATCTGGAGAGAATGACTATATGGGTGACTATATGGGTTAGGAAGAGATATTCTAAATAGAATATAAACGCAAGTTAAGCATTTGAAGCCCTCAGCATAGCATAGCTATTCCATATTACGACACAAAAATTATACTATTCTACAATAATGTTAAGTTTCGTTATATGGATGTTTGACAAAAATAAAGACCTTCCTAAATAGGAAGCAGTGTATGAAAACAGTTGTTTCGTCTGAGAAAAGATGAAACAAAGAAGATAAAAGTGGATACAGTATACGTAAAGACCAAACACTCTTTAACTTGGAAATATATCGAAGAAAGGCCATAGTATGTCTCCAGAAAAAATGAACACGTCCTATAAATGTACATGTCAACAGACAAAAAGTAAAGAAGAAATGGAATATCTCTTCGGAAATACTATGATCCTGTAAATAGTAACGTGTTCTCTATACTCTTACTAAAGGACTGTAATTTACTGCGTTAAGTAATTTCACTAAATATTAATATTTGCATAAATTTAAAGTGGAAATAAGCGAGATCAATATTGTTATGGTTTTCTCCAAAATCATATCAAAATCACATTGAAGGTGTTGCAAACCTTTATATCAATTCATATTGTCTTTCGATATTTTGCGAGATTTTTGCAAAACGATGAATCTGCTAAATTGATATGCTTGAGTCTGAGATTCTTTCGACAGAAGCTGCAAATAACTGGAGATCACTTGGTCGTCTGCGCATCAAATTTCTCCAACTACTAATTAACCACCCGATTTTATTCAACATAGGATATGAATTTCATGAGGACTGCATAATGCTTTTCTGCTTGTGAAGCACCTTAATTGGTACCTAGCAAATATGCTTTTGTGATTTTAAAGTTTCAGTCTAAAGTCCGCTGATGATAATAACATAATTTTCAAAATACATATTCGATGTTAACAATTTGGTGGTAGGTGTTTTTACCCGTTTATTATTGTTAACCAAATTTATTTTATTCCATTCCTTAGCTGTAACGTAGTAAAGAATGCTGATAAATCTGAAACACCTACGTATGGTTCTCAGTTTTGCGAATCTACTTGACAAAAGCTTTCCTTTATTTATATTATTATATATTTTTCGAAGATATGAAACAAGAATACATTAAATGTCATTAGTCATATGTAATGTTACAAACACAGATATATTAACATCACAGAAACTAATTATTTTGAAAATAATATGGATAAATTTAAGAGACATATCGACAAACCTAGCGAACTAATTGCTGAAATAATTATATTAGATATTTGTATTAGAAAAAAGTCAGTAGGTAGGATCGAACCCCTGCTTCTAATACAAGACATATACTTACACAAGGGCGCCGATTCTCTAAAGTATGAGATAACAACTTTCTATTGAGAGAAGTTAGATCACGTTCCCGTGCTTTGTACTCCTACTTTCAAGAATAGTTACCTTAAGTAAGGGTATGTATAATTCATGTATGAACAGCACTGCAGTGTTGCTCGTTTGAAAATGGACAAAGTTTAAGACAATTGTTATATCGAAAAAACTATATTAGGTAATATGTAATACAAGGGCATGCACATATGAAACTATAGATTGTATTAGTTAGAGATTAGAATAAGTTGGTTTATGGCATGTCTTTCGTTAATAATCAAAACTAAACTATTCTTAGCTTTGTACAAGTAATATATGTGTAACGCGTCTACTTTTATAAATTGACTATCTGATAACTAGGGGGCGGGCACGAAAGGTTGATGATTCATCGCCCATGGGCGCACTATTGAAATATTGTATTTTTAAAAAGGTTTTAATTTTATTTATATAATTGGATAACAAGTGGCTGGTGATCTATAAAATACAAAATACATTACTATTTGTTCATTTTCTTGTTCAAGTCGAGTAAAGGAGTATTAATATTTACTACCAATACTTTCTCAAGGTTCCCTTCTGTAAGATTTGTTCTCTTTGAATTAAGTACATCCTTGCAGATAGAAAACGTCCTTTCTACATCGCAACTGGTTATAGGTGCGTACTGGAAATACTCTTTTATTTCAGCATATTTAGCAGTTTGATTTTGTGTCATTGTCCCCATACACAATTGCCGCAATATTATTAAATCTGGATTAAAGCTTCACAGAGTTCTTCGTTATAATTGTCGACTTTCAACGGGCATTCTGTAACGATATTTTACAGACTTTGCAATAAATATCGGAATCACTGACAATGGACATACAATCAGTATGACCCTCAATTCAACTCGCCATTGTTCCACGATGTATTTCTCGACGTTCTTCCATATCATATCTGAAAAAGTAACATAAACAATGTTCTAGATCTAAATAAATGATAACTAAAAATGTACGCGTATGTTATTGAAACTAAACGAAATCCAGTGCACACTTACGTGTAGATAATTGGAAGAAGTCGATTCAATGAAACGGGATTAAACAGGAACTATTACAGTCAAAACAATGAAAAAACGAAACTAATGTAAGTATGGATAGGTAAGTATATACATATATGTAACTTTATTTCTATTGGAAAAGATAAGGTAAATAAAATAAATGTTAGAAACCCCTCGCGCTTCCATCTACGCCGATGAAGAAAGGATTTTACTCATAAATTCCTTTTTTGATGGGCATTTTTTGTTGTCGTTTTCAATAACTTTTCAAGTAAACAACAGATGTTGCAATTCACCATATGAATAATGCTATTCAGTAAATGTCTGTTCTTTACATTATTTCTTTGCTCCATTGTAACTCCGTCGTAGTTTAAACCTGGGACGTCCGCCCCCTACAGATAATGTATAGGTATTTTTCAGAATATGAAAACTAAGTGGACGACGTTGTCATAGTTCTTCTACTTCCGCAGCATCATTTAATAATACTCATATCTATTCCATGAATTTACCGAATGCAATGATAATTTTCCTTTTGAATTACCTTATTTTATCATATTGTGGTCATACCATTTTGTAAATGTTTGATCCATGTAAATCACATATAATACTTTATAGACTATAAATAATTGTAAACCACGGTTGTATTAGCATTAGAGCGTATTTTAGAAATTTAGTTTCAGATAAGCGACGTTGATGGCGTTGATTTTTTTTCTATTACCCCAACAATCTTAAGAATACGCTATTCAAGTTACACGAAAAACATTTCCACTTTTTTCCCCAAAATATCTGTTCTCTGGACTCCAGGATGGTTCCTAATACCGCTGATGCCCTGAGAATGAATATTATAAGAAAAAACAATTTTATCCAAAAAACAAACGCTTGTCATTCAAAAAACTATTTCTATGTAATTGTTGCCATCATAATTGCATGTTTACCATCTAATAAATTATAATGTAATATAAGAATGAGAATAACATTTAATCACAGAATACTTCGAGGTGTCCTGTAGGTGTAAATTCTAGTAAATGTAAATTCTAATTATACCTTAATTCCTTTCAATAAAGATTCCGCCTCATTAATTATCAGTTTAATTAATATAAAGAGTATTTATTAAGGTACATAATTATCACTGCAAACTCATATTTATGTAGCACATGTGAAATATCTATTCTGTTTTTTTACAAAACGAATTATTTCAGCTATAAATAGTAAGACTTAATTAAATTAATATTATGTTTAATTTGACTTCACATTCTACCTGATAAATTGAAAGAAATCATCGGCATCCCCCAATAATAAATCTAAATTTGAACGTGCACAAATTGCATATAATTTAATGCCTTCCTAAAATATACCCTAAACTAGTGTAATAATCAATGCACTAAATTAGCGCATTACGATATTATTAGTAACTATATCGCCGAAAGCTATAATCATGTTATATTGGATCTGGATAATTTCGTGCACGTAGACAATTTGTAACCCAATAATTTATACATGTCTTTTCAGCAGTAACATATTGGCATGCGCATCAAATTGAAATACTCGAACCACTAAATTGATATGCAATATCTATGAAAATAATACGTATAAGTATATTGCAAATGGTTATGCAGAAAAATAAAAGTCTACGTTTACAGAAAATTACTCTGTCGTAATAATAAATGTTAACGCATCATTTCGCAAAAACAAATCAGGGAAATTATATTTCGATCTTTTGAAAAAAGTGATTTTCATATCTGTCTTTCAAGTCAGCTTATTTGACTTTGAATTAATTTAAACCGTAGCGTAGCCCTCTCTATTTATAATTATGTTTGCTCTTGTTTAGGGAAAGTTGACTATGGTTGACCTAGGCCAACTGTATCTCGCCGTCGCATAACGAGATTTTTCTGATTCTGATAATCTTAAAATATCTATCTTTAAGTGGCGCCATCTATCCAAAGCATTATAAACTACTTGGTAATCGCTGAGCATTTTTAAAATCACGTGCTGAAAATATGCAATATGATTGGATTATATCAAACCTACTGTTATTAATATTTGCCTGATTTGACATTTATTATGTCTATTCGATTTTCTTTTCTAGTTAAATTATTCTAGTATCAATAAAAAACTATATGTCCAATTTTCTCACGGAAAAAATATGGCTGTTCTGGGTTATTTAGTTCTTACCAAAATAGTCTAAAAGGCAAGTAATTCACTAGAAATGTAGTATAAGGAAAATTCTTGGTAAATAGATATAATTTTTTGCATTTTTATGTTAAATTTATGTGAAGCAGCTTTGCTAGACGTTATTTGGTCACTAATATTAACAAGAAGTTTGAATACCTGAACAGGTGTTTGAGGGCTGATTTAATACAATTTTAAAAAGATAATTAGACTTGCACTTGTTGAATAAATAAAAATGCTTAAGTAATTTTTAAAGTGGTCTAATTATTACCAATAATGCACTTTGTTATCATCGTAAGGTTGAGTAGACCCAACAAGAAACTGATTAGTGTTATAAAGCACATTTTAGTCTGTCTTGAAATGTGTGTGTAGAAATACTAACAGATTAGGTATAGGCAGCACCAAAAAGTGCATCACTACAACTAAATTACCAATTGTAATAGTGCCAGAATGGAAAAAAAAGTACATGAAATATGTACCGAAATACACAGAAAAAAGAGTTTAGTGAATATTAGCTTTTCAACCCTTGTTATCTGAAAATATTCTATATTTCTTTTAATGAGTGTACATGCATGCAGTTTATTGTAATATTTGACTAAACTGTACAACAAAGTAATTTTTTCTTAATAAGATCATTTAGTTGTGATTCTGTGGATGAAATGTTTCCATATGTTATGCTTAAAGGAGGTGCAAATGATACTGCCGATACCAGAGTGACTGGATAGTTTATAAGGCAAATATTGCGATGTGAAATAATAAATTTTCAACATCTTCTAATACAGTTGAAAGCGCCGATTACGTTAGTACCGCAACATTTTTTAAAATTAAAAAAAGGTTATATAAAAGATCTAAACAAACACTTTACAATATAATTGAACACTAATTAGTATTTCCTTTTGAATTGTTATAAAAAAATGAGGTGTGGCCACCACACGACTTTCTTATACGTATGGGCGCTTCAAATTATAGATTTTTAAGAATCTTTTATACAAAAATTATTTAAAATCCCATTCTGAGGACTTCTATACTTTTGTACTCTTGATAAATATATATAGAATGCATAATTTGCGACATGTTTGGAAAAAATCGCTATTCAATAAGAGTAGAAGGGCTACTTCCGGTCCGAATTTTGAATTTTTTTTTATACAAAAGGTATTGAAAATTACGTTTTAAATACTTTTATACTCGTAATGTACATGTCTAAAAAGCATGATTTGCAAAATATTCCCAAAAAACTGCTTTTCGATTAGAGTAAAAGGCCTACTTCCGGTAGGAATTTCGAAAAAGTTTTATAATACAATTTTTCTCAAATTTAATTTTGAGTACATCTGAATTCTTTATAAATTTGTTTAAACTTAGTTATTGACGAAATATTGGCAAAATTCGAGTTTTTCACTAAAGTAAACTACTACTTTCGGTCTACCGATTTTACTGAAAAACTAATGAGATCTCAAGAGAGAGATTATACACGTAAATACAAAATTTGGAATTAATGTCTTCAGCGGTTTGACCGCTATCGTGGTCAAACACACAGAGAGACATTTTTTAAAAACCACTTTTTCGGTATCAGGGAACTTCAAAACCTGGACGAGGTCGAAAATTTTCATCATCACAATACTTCCTTATTCTACGTATAAGAAAGTAAAATTAGAAATGTAACAAAAATTGTTATTCTTGTCACTACCCAACAACTTCATTTTCAGCAACACTCTTTAATTTTATTTCGTTCTCTTTCATTATTTTAAAATTATTAATATTAATTATTGTAGTTCATGTTTAAAGTGTTATTTTAAAGTTTATTTAAATAAAAATTCGGAAATTGTTTCTTTTTGGTTCCACTACTAGATGGCGTTAGATACGGATCAATATTTTAAGATTACCAGAATCAAATTCGTCAATGTAAATCGAAGTTATATGATGCCCTTATATCGCCTGCGTTGGCCTTGGTTTGACCGGAATTTGCTGCCATCTACCATTTTAAATGATACAGGAAACAAATTTGCGATATATGTCTCAAAAACGCTACTTATAAAATATATATTTTTATTAAAGAAGTTCAGGTTATGTAATGTAAATTAGCACAATTTTTGAGTCTGGATTTTCATAATAGCGAAAGACGTAGAAGAAACAGGCAGAATTCTTTTAGGGACTTTTATTTTCTTTTGTGGATACTAATATATATATCTATATATTAGTATTCAATTGTATTTGTCTGATTTAAGATCTGTTGGCATAAATATATTATAATATTAATCATTATAAATATTCGCTTAGCTGTGAGTCATCGAGGCATTAATGACTGATATTAAAGGCTTTATAAGTAATTATCGAGTTAAACGACATCTCTTGATAATAAACAACTTAAAGCCGAAATGGAGAAATGGTTATTGGCACAAGAATAACAAAGTATTTCGAAATTCTTAAATAAGTGATTTATTCCAAATAAATGTATACAAATGTCAATTTTTTAATAAACATTATCATATTGTTGTTGATTTAATAGGTCATGAATAGACTGTAAATATGTTTGTCTCTGCAATTAAATTTTAATAGAGATACCTGTAAAAACATATTCAATTAAGTATTTTCCAAAAGCACAGAAACAACATTACTACCATAAACTTTTCCAATTAAATTAATTAATGAGAAATTACTTGTGCCATGTACATTACATTCATGTGACTGCATTAACAAAACCATTTACGTTCTGAATAGAATTAAACGTATTCATATTTCAAACACAGTCACTTTATTTCCATGTAATTTTCAAAGGAAGCGATTTCATTTCGCAAATGTTACTCAAAAGTTGTTCAAGTAGTCACAGTACAATCAAAATAAAACGAAAGTGAGGAACACATACGTAAAACATTTGTGCGACACAACCGGAATAAATACTTGGCCATTTCCACTCTAAGAGCGAAAAGGAATTCCTGTTTACGCTGAGGTGAAGAGGTTGCTAGTACTGTTTTACACGTAACGGATACAGAAAATAGTAACATTGCCTGGCCAGTTGGTGGCGTCCGTGTATTTTCCGTTGAGTTGAGTTGAGTATTTTTACCGAAATAGAAAAGGTCAGGTGTAAATCTAGCAGGCAGGAAGGGACGGCCACAATAATTTGCTTGTAGTGACTGTGACTGATGAGCCTTTCTCTTGCGAAACTTCCACTTACTTCCACCTCCCGTGAGGTCCAGTATCCAGATTAGAAAATCCGGATTTAGGAAATACCTCGGGAACCAGGTCCGACGTTATGCCATACGCTTATTTCACCGAGGCCCGTTTCATTGTAAAGTCTCGGGAATGGATGTCTTTGTTTGTTGTCGAAAGGTCGAACGGAACAGATATATGCTGGGAGAGTGGGTGAGGGTGAATAAATTTAAGAGACCTCCACGTGAATATCTTTGCTTGTAACAATTTAAGTGTCAAAGTTCTTGCTAGGTTGTACTTTTTTGATTGAAATTAACATACATAAATGAAATGTCTTTAATTATTCATAAGGTAGAGTCAAGTTAAGGAAAACAGTATTTATTTGATCGTTGGTCTTTACTTGAAAAGAAATTGTTAAAACAAAATACCTATTGTTACAAAATTACTTTAATTTCCTTCGAATATTCTGAAGATAATAAGAATCAATAAGAATAACATTGAAAGTCATTTTAAAAGAGCTATTTAATAACTTTTATCGGTATTCTTTTACTATGCAGTTATGTAAGACTATTTAGTATCGAATGCAATGTCAAGGAACAGGTTTGAACATTTATTATCGAATATTCATTGTTGTGATAATGGAAATTTAGATAATACAGATCGTTATTCCAAAGTCAGGTCTCTTTTCAACAGACTTTTTGAGAGGTTTGTTAAGTTTTCACCAACGAACGAACACTACTCTGTAGATGAGACCATGGTTCCATACTTTGAACATCATTACTACAAGCAATTTATGAGAGGAAAGCCTCTGAGGTACGGTTACAACTTTTGGGTTGGTGCCTTGCCGTCCTAGTATGTGATTTGGTTTGAGCTATATCAAGGTCCCAAATCATAAATAAAGGAGTGTTATAGAATTCGCGGACCGCATGACTAAATAATGAAGTGTGGCCACCACAAGACTTTCTTATACGTTTCAAATAATAGAATTTTAAGAATTTTTTTTATTCAAAATCCTATTCTAAGTACTTCTATTTTCTTAAGAAATCTCTATAGACGGTATCTTTTGCAAGATTTTCGAAAAAAAGTGGTACTGCTAAGAGTCAAAGTGTTACTTTCGGTCCGAATTTTGAAATTTTTTTATACAAAAGGTATTGAAAATTATGTTTTAAATACTTTTATACCCGTAATATACCAGCCTAGAGAGCATGCACTTCCGGTAGAAATTCCAAAAATCTCTCTTAATACAATTTTTCCCAAATTTAGTTTTGAGTAGGTACGTTTGAATTCTTTATAATTTTTTTCACATAGTAAGCTACTACTTTCGGTCTACCAATTTTACTCAAAAACTAATCAGATCTTAAGAGGTAGATTAATTATACTCGTAAATACAAAATTTGGAATTGATATTTAGACACAGACATTTTTTAAAAACTTTCTTAGATTGTTCTAGTATTTTGGGATATGTCAATTGCTTTATGGAAATATCTACGGCCTGAGCTAAGTTTTCCCTCATCTAATTTTACTAGTCCACTTCTTCTTTATCCAGTTTATCTTCATCTAATTGTTAGTTTTCCAAATTTTCTTCCTCTAATTTTTTTCTAGTTTCAATTCTTTTTTATTAAGGTTTTCTTCGTCTAATTATCCATTCTGTTACTTTTTCTCACTTTCCACACTCAAATATGGACCTAGACTTATTATTCGTGGCTTATTGACAGCTCGTACCTTGAACCGGTCCTGTAGTTTTGCTCGAGGAATATCGAAATGTCTGCAAGATACTCGAATTTTTGAATAATTTTGTACTACTTCCTTTTGGATATTATCCTCAGAATATGCAAAGAATTTTCGTTTTTGGTGGTTTGCCATCTTTTCAAGATGAGTAATTTCAAATTTTTGGTCCTAAAATAGTACTGAAAACAACTTATAATCTTATTGCCGACAAATAGCAAATTTAGCATTTGACGTCTATGCTAGTGGTCGGCCGTTGCTTTCAATGTTTCAAAAAATTTTTATTATTGACTGTGCCCACGACCGATTACTGGTTTTAAGAATTAGATTGTGAAACTACAGAGTATTACGAATGAGAAGAACATGTATCTGAATAAGTAAGTACGAAAAAGATGAAAATGAAATTTGAATAATGTGCTAGTGGTCGGCCTACTAGATACTGGAGTAAAACTTTGTACCAGTGACCAGGCGTGCCTTTTCTAACTTCAAAGTTGATATTATATAATAAATTTCAGGCCTTTTTGGCCGAACTGAAGTTATTTCAAACTCTGTTCATCCCCGAAAACCCACTGTAACGGGTTTAATAATAATAACGAAAATTTAACTTACTTATACAGGGTGAGTCATCTACGCGAGTAAGGCCGATTGTGCCTTTACAAGTAAAGATATTTCAAAGCAGTTTCTTCCTTGTGATAGCTGCTCATTAGGAGCACATTCTAAAAATATTTTGTATTTTACAGAGCGTTCTATAACTTGGTGGCTGACCATATAGTTTTTAAATGGAACACCCTATATATTATTAAATTTTTGTATTCCCCGTATAATTTTTAGTCAAAAAGTAGAACGATAGTATAAGCCTAAAGTCTAAAGTTTTCGACTTATTCCCATTTTTCTGAAAAATTCAATATTTATATAAAATTATATTTCTCGAAAACGACGTATTAGATGGACACAATTTTTTGTAGTATTGTTCATAATAAGACGTCTTAATAGAAGCATACTTTATTTTTTTTTCAGTTACTAATTGCATGTGCAAAAAACTTGATTAAAGTTACATGACAAGTTTTTGTAGCCAATTTTTTAAAATGGACCACTCTCTATATTAGTTCATTTTTGAATTATTTATTTAATTTCACATCTAAAACATTTAAGACGTTAATACTTAAAAGTGACTATTACAGAGCTATTGCCGTTTTTTGATATAAATTTTGCCAACTTCATAATTTTTCTTTAAATATGATATAGTCAGCCATGATATTTGTTGCAATATTGATAATTGAATCAATGCCATTTAATAAGTTGTTACTCAGTTGACAAGTATGATTTTATAATGCATTTTCCTAAAAATTAGCTTAGAGGTATGATTTTTATACGTATTGGGGGAATGACAAAAAAAATGTTTATTAGCTTAAGATTTTGAGTTGTTAAAACTGCATTCCAAAAATATATAATACATCATTACTCTTCTTTTTTCTTTTACTTCTATAATCTTGGTAAGTGTCTCATTTCTATATCTACATATTTATACAAAAACTGAATATATTGTACTTATAATAATACACTCTATGCCAGCAATATATTTCATAAAATATATAGATTATGGTACAATAAACAAATTTTAAAACAAAACAAATTAATGGTACCCTAATTATAGCAAGTGCAGAAACAGCAATTATGAGATATCTGTAATTAGTGAAAAAGATGCAACAAAATAACATAAGCAACATTGTCAGTAGTATTGTGACTATTACTCTTCTAAAGGCATATGTTCCGGGATATCTTCTTCCAGGGTTACGCTGCAGGTAAACTCTCTGAGCTAATAAATAATTTCTTTGACTTTACCCCAGTTCAAAAATCATATCTGTATGCTCTTCTTTAGAAAACTCCATTATAAAATCACCCAATTATTTTAAGATTAATAGCGTCAACAAATTACACCTGTACTAAAAAGTAACTTAACGTCATCCATAAACATCAGAGCTAATTTCACGCAGACAAAATTTTATCAAAAAACGACAATAGCTCATTAAGAGTCACTTTTGAAGTATTAACGTCTTACATGTTTTTGATGTGAAATTTTATAAGAAATTCAAAAATGAAGTAATATACGGGGTGTTCTATTTGAAAAAATTGACTTTCATACAAAAACTAACAAACTTATATTAAAAAACGACAATACCTCGGTAATAGTCACTTTTAAAGTATCAAAGTCTTATTTTGAGCATTGGCCGGTTACAGCCAAACTTACGTTACTATAACTCGATATTTATATCATTTCGAACCATTTCGTTCCGAATAAAATCACCTGCTCGTATATTTGTTCCCAGAAGATTGAAAGTTGTAAAATTCTGATAAAGGAATTAACTTCAAATTAGAGATTTTCACAATAGATTTGGTGTAAATATGAGTTGTCGTGACTAACTTTGCTTGCGTATTGATTCTAAACAATTTTCCAAGTTCACGTCCAACACACTAAACAGACTCTCGTGCGTGCAGAGGAAACAGACACATGTACGCGTATAATTTATTTGCATGTATATCAGAATAAGAAATGTCATCAGTCAGAAAAAAAATATTTGAATACTCAAGCACACGGAAGGATAGAGCACAAAGGATGTCAACGTTGTAGAAAGTGAGTGACACTAAAGCAGGTGTTCTAGTAAGCATCTATGTTTCATCTTTACGGTGAGGGAATTTTTTCTGGAAAATAAAAAAAAATAAAAAAAGACGAAATTTTTAGACAGTGCGTTTCCTTTTTGAAGCTTTTCAAGTGCAAATGTTTTCGTGATAAATCATGTCGCCCCGGGATACGAAAATGTATAAAAGGGCGGAAGTTCCACAACTACACAGTTAAATTAATAACCTCAAATAAAATTAATGCACCCGCTGTGAATAATGGCATTCTGTGTATAATTTTTTCTCGCCGCTCTCGCGTTCGGGGGTCATTTTCTAAGTTACTTATTAGTTATGTCTGCTTGATTAATTCAGTCAGATAATGACGACGTTCGTACGGAAATTGTCTCCGAAAAAAGGAATTTCGCGACTCTTTCCCTCGTTTCTTTTTTGCTTCGTCAGTTTTGCGTGGGCTGTGGTTTTCAAAAAATAAACTTGGATAATATATTAAAGTCAAATATATTAAAGAAACATATTCATGAAACTGCTATTTGAGTCATTCATTTGCTGGGGGCTAAGTAAATTTATAAAAAAAATATTGCTTGAGAACTGTACCTGTATCAGAGATTCTTCTTCTTCTATCTTGTCTATATTGATTGGTTTTTGATTAAGTTGCAAAGTAAGATTTTGTGTTTACCTATTAGTTTTCATAAAAATATATAGATGACGCAAAATAAGTAAAATCCCAAGTGAATGGGTGTTTATTTGATTAATATAAGATTAATAAACGTCTAACATAATATAAATAAGTAAACGACAAATAAAACACTTGGTATTGTTTCACAAAAAATATATAATTACACACGCACTGTAGATTTCGCCTTGCGGCATTATTAGGAGTTAAACTAAAGATCAATAACTGCAACTACCCCCATACAAATTAAATACAATAAAATAGAAATTAAAATGAACTAAAGATGACCGATAAATATACGCACTGCGTTATTTAGTGACTATACAGGGTTAGTTTTAAATAGAGTCATTAAAAAAAAGGGGGTGAAAGAAAAATATGAGTAATGCCCGTACATATGCGCGCAGTGACGGGAAATTGATTTTTCTTTCCTCGGATCCGAGCCTGGCGCAGTTATTATACAAATATAATAATTTTCGCATAGAGAAATTTAAGTTTCAAAATAATATACTTCTATTTAACGAAAAATAAACATGGTAATGCACTGACGTTGTCGACCTTTTCCACATAAGGCCTGCTATTCACACAAAAAAAAACACATCGCCAGAGAAAATCTTTTCAATTGTGGTATTTACGTAAATGCGTATAGATACACAAAGTTATGGACCGACTTTAACTACATTTTGGCCCTAAAAATTTAGAATTTTTTGATGTGTACAAATAAATTTCTTCTTTGATTTCCAGTGAGACATCTATACGTATTCTTCAGATTCGCATACCCGGGTACTTATTTAGCGTAGATGATAATGCGGGATCGGAAGTCAGGTTTACATTCTAGGACTGTACTTAAATGAATAAAGTAAATAGAATTTGGGAGCTGTACATTATGTATAAAATGTTTTAATGTACATTGTTATAAGGGTCTTTTCAACTCGAGTTCGTCAACCAAGATGTTTACAACTTATGATATGTATATATAAAAGTAGTTTCAGCTATCGCGGCGAATGTAGGTGACGTGATAAAGCGGGCTCTTGCGTCGAAACTAATTTAGTTAAACCGTGTGTAGCTGGCCGATCCATTATTTACTTTCACTAGTTACATGTGTTCTAATGCGTAAATGTGTCCTGTTTAAGAAGGACAAGAGATAAATTTGCAGTGTAATACTGTCGTGGCAAGTGAAAAGCTGCGTTGTTGTAAAATGGGTGTCATCGGATACATATAAGCACTTATTTATGGCTCTGCAACTGGAGACCATTTAATTCTGATCTATTTAAAGTGTTAGTAGTGTGTTACATTGCACTGAATATGGTGAATCAGCCAGGGTTTACTCACTTTTTTACAAAATTGTGGTAATGTAGTGTGTAATATAGTGACTTGTGTGTACCCTAGGAATCCACCTTAAGAAAATATTATTTGTTGTCGATGTACGATGAAATTAAGAAATAAACGATAAAAATATGTGTCTGTTAGTAAATGAAATTACTAATGTTAAAGGACGCAATAATGCAAATGTATTAGGAGAGGTTATATACGGACAGCGACACGGCAAAGTCTACACATCTACTTGCATCTAAGAGATTCGTAAGAAGTAATGCAGAATCCATATCATATAACGTAATTTCGTGTTTGAAGTCGCTCTCGGATGAAAAACACGATAAAAATAAAAAAAAAGGCTTAATTTTTTATAACAGATAGAGCTGCATATATGAAAGAAGTTGGTCGGTTCTAACACAAACATGCAGTAGTATGACGTCATGAATATTATATATGATTTTCGTTAATTCCTTTTCTCAATTATCTGGAGATGCTGCTGATAACGTCAAACAAAAAGTTGAAGAAGTTTTACATAACAATCCAGGAATTCATCATGTATGCCGAATTGTTAACTTGTTTACTGGTAAAGAAGTAGATTTTTTCAAACCGAGGATAGATGTGTCGGCACACAAAACTGTATTTAACAGTAACAGACAATTATTAACACCTAAGCATATGGAAGAATTAATGGTGATTTGAACTCAGTATACAGACAAGATGTATGATATGTTTTATATACTGTTACTTGGTAAAAAACTTGTTTCTCTATACGTATTTTGATACGCGTATGAAACATATCAAATGAGGATTTTTGATATCCTCGATGCATCGCTGGAATTGAAGACATATAAACCTGACTTTCGATCTCTCATGATATTAATAATCGTTTATAGGATACATTATACATATTACAAAGCATTAACAAAATGGAACACCTCTAAATTATATGTTGAAAAACGACGTCTAGGATATTTTTAACCATATAATTAGGTTTGAATTCAATAAGTCCGGATAAAATTTCATAAACTGATTTTCAAAGATTATAAGATGGAGCTTGAACATAACTAACCTCCGAACGTATTTCTTCTTTGTGAATATTAGTAGTTATTTAATTTAATTATTTGTTTAACATAATAATAAGATCACAGAATATTAAACAACGCCAAAAGTCTATGATGTAATTTTATCATCTTTAATATTAATGACAAAATAAGAGTGTTAGTAAGAATGGTTAAATGTAAATGTTTAGGTTAGAAATTCCCTTGCCGTGTCCATAAAAGGTACATCAGGTACATCTTTTAGATAATGGGATAAGTAATTTAAGAATGTGTACGAATCTGTATAGTCGTAAATGTTCTTAATATATCAAGGAAAATGAATTCAGTAAAGAATTATAACACCTGACTAAACTGTAAATGAAATAAATGAGTTATGATAAAAAGGGAACACAACAATAATAATAAAACTAACTTGTGCAGACGGATCTACCTAATACAAGAATGATAAATTTATATTCAGTTGCCATACATAACCAAATACTAAAGAACATTATAAATAATATGGATTATCAACCTTAATATAAGCTGCCGGCGGATTCATGCTAATAGCGTGGGAAAATACGGCTTATCCGAATCACCATGGTTACCGCCCGAACCGTCAAAATCGACGAAAATTGGATGCACGGGGCGCAGTAATCGTCCCTGGATACGTGAAATTAAAAGTTGGCCCTTTGCCCGAACAAAGGGACAACTTTAAATTTCCGGTCGACGGAGAGATTTTCCTCCTAAGTGGAGCCCGTGCAGAGATATCCGCCGTCAAAGAGGAGCGTGCAAATATTTTGTAACATAAAAATGGCTTACGTACTTAAAAATGCAGTAGTGGTCATCAAAAAGAGACATTTCGCTAATCTGACAGCTCCAACGAAAAATTTTGCATGTTTGACTTTTAAGCCTTATATTCCGAATTTTGAAGGTTTTGACGGCCCAACAAGGTACATAATCGTTAAGTCAGACATTTCTGTACCGATCGCATGTCTATTCCAACTTCATCGACATACGATATCGATAGGACGAGTGATTTAAATTCCTCATGCAGACGGACATCGTAGAAAAATGGCCGAAATACGCCAGAAATACATGTACACAATAAATCAAGTGCAATGCTCATAACATGTAATGTACACACACATACATTCATGTGCACTATCCGTGAATATATTATATATCGGTAGCTTGACTTAACATTTTTACATACAGGCTGATATCTTTTAATTACTATAAATTTGAATTTTAAAATACGATAATTCCAGAACGCGTATGCCCAGTTTCCTTAATGTAATTATTAACGTCAGAATAGGTTCATGGCATATAAACACACATAATATATTTAGTTTTAGGACACGGACAAGGCACTAAATTAATTATCTGGACACAATTAAAACGTTTTTTATCACCTTTTAAAGATTACACGTCTATTTTCTCTGAGATTTAAAAAAAATTGCAGATTCCAACATAGAGTCAAGCCTACATATAAATATGGCAGTTGAACATACTATTTACATTAGGTCGATAGCCCAATGGCAAGATTGACGCCTTCTTAATACATTGACTTTGCCGGGTCGGGTTCGAACCCAGGCCGGGGCAAAACATTTTTTTTTCGAATGCGATATTGTGTATTTATTTCATGTATTTTACCGGCAATTTATAAGAGAAGACGCCGGACTTCTCGACATAATTTTCCCGGTCGATGAAATAATCATTCACATATACAGCATGATTTTTTCTTATAATTTTTATAAATTCCATTTAAAATACAATAATTCTAAAACGGATATGCCGTTTTCTTAAGGGAAAAAATAATGCTTTTAACATTTATGTGCCCCTACGAAATAATTATTTAAATAATTACGCACTGCGCAGTGGGTGGAGCCAAATCACCTTTTTCTTCTGATTAAGGTAAAACTCGGTACTCGGGGGCTCTTGGTGTCGGTGATCTCAAGCCCAATGTCAAAATTTCAACAACAAAAATGGTGCATCTAAGATGGCGGAAGAGTTTTTTGAAAACTGACGTATGAATGTGAAATTTTAGATACGGGGATGTCTTAGGTCGCCGATCACGAATCGAAAGTCAAAATGTCAAAAAAAAAACAAAATGGCCGAAGTTTTTTGAAAATTGACGTATGAATGTGAAATTTTAGATACGGGGGTGTCTTAGGTCGCCGATCACGAATCCAAAGTCAAAATGTCAAAAAAAAACAAAATGGCGGAAGTTTTTTGAAAATTGACGTATGAATATGAAATTTTAGGTACGGGGGTGTCTTAGATCGCCAATCACGAATCGAAAGTCAAAATGTCAAAAAAAAAACAAAATGGCGGAAGTTTTTTGAAAATTGACGTATGAATGTGAAATTTTAGATACAGGGGTGTCTTAGGTCGCCGATCACGAATCCAAAGTCAAAATGTCAAAAAAAAACAAAATGGCGGACGAGTTTTTTGAAAATTGACGTATGAATGTGAAATTTCAGATACGGGGGTTTTGGGGGTCGCCGATCATGATCCCAAAGTCAAAATGTCAAAAAAATCAAAATGGCGGACCAGTTTTTTGAAAACTGACGTATGAATGTGAAATTTTAGATGCGGGGGTGTCTTAGGTCGCCCATCACCAATCCATAGTCAAAATGTCAAAAAAAGAAAATGGCAGCCGGGTTTTTTGAAAATTGACGTATGAATGTGAAATTTTAAATACGGGGGTATGTGCGGACGCCGATCACAAATCCAAAGTCAAAATGTCAAAAAAACAAAACGGCGGAGGAATTTTTTGAAAATTGTCATATGAATGTGAAATTTTAGATACGAGGGTGTGTGCGGACGCCGATTACAAATCCAAAGTCAAAATGTCAAAAACAACAAAATGTCGGAAAAGTTTTTTGAAAATTGACGTATAAATGCGAAATTTTAGATGCGGGGGTGTCTGCGGACGCCGATCACCAATCCATAGTCAAAATGTCAAAAAATAGAAAATGGCGGAAAAGGTTTTTGAAAATTGACGTATAAATGCGAAATTTTAGATACGGGGGTGTCTGCGGACGCCGATCACCAATCCATAGTCAAAATGTCAAAAAAAAAATGGCGGCAGAATTTTTGAAAATTGACGTATGAATGTAAAATTTTAGATACGGGGGTGTGTGCGGACGCCGATTACAAATCCAAAGTCAAAATGTCAAAGAACAAAATGGCGGACAGGTTTTTTGAAAATTGACGTATGAATGTGAAATTTTAGATACGGGGGTGTGTGCGGACGCCGATTATAAATCCAAAGTCAAAATGTCAAATAAAACAAAATAGCGCAAGAGGTTTTTGAAAATTGATGAATGTGAAATTCTGGATACGGGGGTGCTTGTAGTCGTTTATTACGTCTTCAATTTGGCGATTCTTCGAAACGTGATTGAACAGGGCTTAAATTTAATACTTCATTTTTTCTTAACAACAGTAGATTCGAAAACATCAGAATGGTATTGTACTGTCTCAATGAAAATGTTGCGCTCTTTGAGCTCATTGTTTCTTTCGATACTTTAACATGACATGTTTAACAATAAATTACCTTTCTCGCTCTTGAGTGGGTACCAGTTTGTGTCAAAATAGTTTTTAATATACTATTGGCTTCACAAAATTTATGTATGTACAGGGGTGTTTCAAAAGTTTATAAAAGTGGACATTCTAAAAAGCGTTATGCCAGTGATCGCTTTTTACAGGAAAGGCGCTTCAATAGGGCTTCACTTTAAAACTTGGGCCTTTCCCTTTTATTATTATTTCGTGCTCCTTTATTAACGATAGTTGATTTTGAAAAGGTTAACAGGCTTTTACACTTTCACATCAAAGTAGTATTGTAAACTGTCTTAATCAACATGTTGGACTTTTTGATGTCATTGTGCTTTTGGATACCTTAACATGACATGTTAAACATTAATTTACCTTTCTCGCTCTTGAGTGTGTACCGCTTTGTGTAAAAAACCAATCAAGGAGAATTTTAAATAAAATATACTATTGGCTTCACGTAATATATGTATATACAGGGATGCGTCAAAAGTTAATAAAATCAGACATTCTAAAAGGCGTCATGACAGTGATTGCTTTTTACACGAAACTATGAAAAAGCTGTAAGCGGACGCGAAAAGGGCGCTTCAAACTAAAAGAAATTGACGAA
The DNA here is from genome assembly GCA_963170755.1 of Amphimallon solstitiale. Taxonomy (NCBI): domain Eukaryota; kingdom Metazoa; phylum Arthropoda; class Insecta; order Coleoptera; family Scarabaeidae; genus Amphimallon; species Amphimallon solstitiale. Next base: position 164,767,613 of record OY720676.1, on the reverse strand, counting down.
CCCGCTGTAAGCGGACGGACCCGCTGTAAGCGGACGATCAGCTGTAAGCGGACGGACCCGCTGTAAGCGGACGTTATAGCTAGTCAACCTTAATATAAGCTGCCGGCGGATTCATGCTAATAGCGTGGGAAAATACGGCTTATCCGAATCACCATGGTTACCGCCCGAACCGTCAAAATCGACGAAAATTGGATAAACGGGGCGCAGTAATCGTCCCTGAATACGTGAAATTAAAAGTTGTCCCTTTGCCCGAACAAAGGGACAACTTTAAATTTCCGGTCGACGGAGAGATTTTCCTCCTAAGTGGAGCGCGCGCAGAGATATCCGCCGTCAAAGAGGAGCCCGCAAATATTTTGTAACATAAAAATGGCTTACGTACTTAAAAATGCAGTAGTGGTCATCAAAAAGAGACATTTCGCTAATCTGACAGCTCCAACGAAAAATTTTGCATGTTTGACTTTTAAGCCTTATATTCCGAATTTTGAAGGTTTTGACGGCCCAACAAGGTACATAATCGTTAAGTCAGACATTTCTGTACCGATCGCATGTCTATTCCAACTTCATCGACATACGATATCGATAGGACGAGTGATTTAAATTCCTCATGCAGACGGACATCGTAGAAAAATGGCCGAAATACGCCAGAAATACATGTACACAATAAATCAAGTGCAATGCTCATAACATGTAATGTACACACACATACATTCATGTGCACTTTCCGTGAATATATTATATATCGGTAGCTTGACTTAACATTTTTACATACAGGCTGATATCTTTTAATTACTATAAATTTGAATTTTAAAATACGATAATTCCAGAACGCGTATGCCCAGTTTCCTTAATGTAATTATTAACGTCAGAATAGGTTCATGGCATATAGCACACATAATATATTTAGTTTTAGAACACGGACAAGGCACTAAATTAATTATCTGGACACAATTAAAACGTTTTTTATAACCTTTTAAAGATTACACGTCTATTTTCTCTAAATATGGCAGTTGAACAAACTATTTACATTAGGTCGATAGCCCAATGGCAAGATTGACGACTTCTTAATACAATGACTTTGCCGGGTCGGGTTCGAACCCAGGCCGGGGCAAAACATTTTTTTTTCGAATGCGATATTGTGTATTTATTTCGTGTATTTTACCGGCAATTTATAAGAGAAGACGCCGGACTTCTCGACATAATTTTCCCGGTCGATGAAATAATCATTCACATATACAGCATGATTTTTTCTTATAATTTTTATAAATTCCATTTAAAATACAATAATTCTAAAACGGGTATGCCGTTTTCTTAAGGGAAAAAATAATGCTTTTAACATTTATGTGCCCCTACGAAATAATTATTTAAATAATTACGCACTGCGCAGTGGGTGGAGCCAAATCACCTTTTTCTTCTGATTAAGGTAAAACTCGGTACTCGGGGGCTCTTGGTGTCGGTGATCTCAAGCCCAATGTCAAAATTTCAAAAAAAAAAATGGTGCATCTAATATGGCGGAAGAGTTTTTTGAAAACTGACGTATGAATGTGAAATTTTAGATACGGGGGTGTCTTAGGTCCCCGATCACGAATCGAAAGTCAAAATGTCAAAAAAAAAACAAAATGGCCGAAGTTTTTTGAAAATTGACGTATGAATGTGAAATTTTAGATACGGGGGTGTCTTAGGTCACCGATCACGAATCCAAAGTCAAAATGTCAAAAAAAAACAAAATGGCGGAAGTTTTTTGAAAATTGACGTATGAATGTGAAATTTTAGGTACGGGGGTGTCTTAGGTCGCCGATCACGAATCGAAAGTCAAAATGTCAAAAAAAACAAAATGGCGGAAGTTTTTTGAAAATTGACGTATGAATGTGAAATTTTAGATACAGGGGTGTCTTAGGTCGCCGATCACGAATCCAAAGTCAAAATGTCAAAAAAAAACAAAATGGCGGACGAGTTTTTTGAAAATTGACGTATGAATGTGAAATTTTAGATACGGGGGTTTTGGGGGTCGCCGATCATGATTCCAAAGTCAAAATGTCAAAAAAATCAAAATGGCGGACCAGTTTTTTGAAAACTGACGTATAAATGTGAAATTTTAGATGCGGGGGTGTCTTAGGTCGCCCATCACTAATCCATAGTCAAAATGTCAAAAAAAGAAAATGGCAGACGGGTTTTTTGAAAATGGACGTATGAATGTGAAATTTTAGATACGGGGGTATGTGCGGACGCCGATCACAAATCCAAAGTCAAAATGTCAAAAAAACAAAACGGCGGAGGAATTTTTTGAAAATTGTCGTATGAATGTGAAATTTTAGATACGAGGGTGTGTGCGGACGCCGATTACAAATCCAAAGTCAAAATGTCAAAAACAACAAAATGTCGGAAAAGTTTTTTGAAAATTGACGTATAAATGCGAAATTTTAGATGCGGGGGGGGTGTCTGCGGACGCCGATCACCAATCCATAGTCAAAATGTCAAAAAATAGAAAATGGCGGAAAAGTTTTTTGAAAATTGACGTATAAATGCGAAATTTTAGATACGGGGGTGTCTGCGGACGCCGATCACCATCCATAGTCAAAATGTCAAAAAAAAAACAAAATGGCGGCAGAATTTTTGAAAATTGACGTATGAATGTAAAATTTTAGATACGGGGGTGTGTGCGGACGCCGATTACAAATCCAAAGTCAAAATGTCAAAGAACAAAATGGCGGACAAGTTTTTTGAAAATTGACGTATGAATGTGAAATTTTAGATACGGGGGTGTGTGCGGACGCCGATTATAAATCCAAAGTCAAAATGTCAAATAAAACAAAATAGCGCAAGAGGTTTTTGAAAATTGATGAATGTGAAATTCTGGATACGGGGGTGCTTGTAGTCGTTTATTACGTCTTCAATTTGGCGATTCTTCGAAACGTGATTGAACAGGGCTTAAATTTAATACTTCATTTTTTCTTAACAACAGTAGATTCGAAAACATCAGAATGGTATTGTACACTGTCTCAATGAAAATGTTGCGCTCTTTGAGCTCATTGTTTCTTTCGATACTTTAACATGACATGTTTAACAATAAATTACCTTTCTCGCTCTTGAGTGGGTACCAGTTTGTGTCAAAATAGTTTTTAATATACTATTGGCTTCACAAAATTTATGTATGTACAGGGGTGTTTCAAAAGTTTATAAAAGTGGACATTCTAAAAAGCGTCATACCAGTGATCGCTTTTTACAGGAAAGGCGCTTCAATAGGGCTTCACTTTAAAACTTGGGCCTTTTCCTTTTATTATTATTTCGTGCTCCTTTATTAACGATAGTGGATTTTGAAAAGGTTGACGGGCTTTTACACTTTCACATCAAAATAGTATTGTAAACTGTCTTAATCAACATGTTGGACTTTTTGATGTCATTGTGCTTTTGGATACCTTAACATGACATGTTAAACATTAATTTACCTTTCTCGCTCTTGAGTGTGTACCGCTTTGTGTAAAAAACCAATCAAGGAGAATTTTAAATAAAATATACTATTGGCTTCACGTAATATATGTATATACAGGGATGCGTCAAAAGTTAATAAAATCAGACATTCTAAAAGGCGTCATGACAGTGATTGCTTTTTACACGAAACTATGAAAAAGCTGTAAGCGGACGCGAAAAAGGCGATTCAAACTAAAAGAAATTGACGAACCCGCTGTAAGCGGACGGACCCGCTGTAAGCGGACGATCAGCTGTAAGCGGACGGACCCGCTGTAAGCGGACGTTATAGCTAGTTATATATAATAAAAGCCGAGTAGTCAATGGCAACCAAACGACCCAAAAATCGTCTAAAAACGGCAAAACTGTGCAAAGAACTCCTCTCTGGATACGCGAAATTAAGGGCTGTCTTTTGGCATGTTGGTAGGGGCGACATTGAATTTCCGGTCGACGGAGAGTTTTTCTTCCCAAGTGGAGCGTGTGTAGAGATATCGCCCGTTGAAGAGGAGCGTGCACTCGGTGTTTTAACAGAAAAATGGCTTACGTCATCATGACGATTTACGTGACAATCAAAATAAATCTCGGGAAACGTCAAACTCAGTTGTAGCTACAGATTCACTTTTAAGACTGAAATACGAAATTTTGAAGGTTGCGAGCGCCCAACAAGACCCGAGGTATTAAAGAACGGCCTTCTGGGCATCTCTTACATGCTTATTTCGAGTCGACAGACGCACGCAAACAAGGGCACGAGCACTTTCAAATTCGTTTGCAGACAGATATCGTAAGAAAAATGGCCGAAATACGTCACAGATGCAATGTGCATATGATTCAATGTACTACGATCGGGCGAAAAATATCAGTCTATCCGGTCCGACAAGTCGGCATCTCAATCTCGACATAATACACCCGCTTGACTTGACATTTTTATAGATATACAGGTTGATTGTTCTTTTAATGATTATATATTATTAAAATACGTTAATTCCAGAACGCGTACGCACAGTTTCCTTAATGAGGAAAAGGAATGCTTTTAACATTTATGTGCCCTTATGAAAACGATTACGCATACATGCAGAGTGGGCGGAGCTACCTGAAATTAATTTCTCTCTTCTAATTGAAGTAAAATTCGGCATTTGGGAGTCTTTGTGCTATCATTGATCACGTATCCAAGTCGAAATGTCAAAAAAAAAAAAAATGGCCGAAGGATTTTTTGAAAATTGACGTATAAATGTGAAATTTTAGATACGAGTGTGTCTTAAGTCGCCGATCACAAATCCAAAATCAAAATGTCATAAAAAAACAAAATGGCGGGTGAATTTTTTGAAAATTGACGTATGAATGTAAAATTTTAGATACGGGGGTTTTGGGGGTCGCCGATCACGAATCCATAATCAAAATGTCAAAAAAAACAAAAGGGCGGAAGATATTTTCAAAATTGACGTATGAATGTAAAATTTTAGATACGGGGGTTTTGGGGGTCGCCGATCACGATTCCAAAGTCAAAATGTCAAAAAAAACAAAATGGCGGAAGATTTTTTGAAAATTGACTTATGAGTGTGAAATTTTAGATACGGGGGTTTTGGGGGTCGCCGATCACGATTCCAAAGTCAAAATGTCAAAAAAAAACAAAATGGCGGAAGATTTTTTGAAAATTGACGTGTGAATGTAAAATTTTAGATACGGGGGTTTTGGGGGCCGCCGATCACGATTCCAAAGTCAAAATGTCAAAAAAACAAAATGGCGGAAGATTTTTTGAAAATTGACGTATGAATGTAAAATTTTAGATACGGGGGTTTTGGGGGTCGCCGATCACGATTCCAAAGTCAAAATGTCAAAAAAAAACAAAATGGTGGAAGATTTTTTGAAAATTGACGTATCAATGTAAAATTTTAGATACGGGGGTTTTGGGGGTCGCCGATCACGACTCCAAAGTCAAAATGTCAAAAAAAACAAAATGGCGGAAGATCTTTTGAGAATTGACGTATGAATGTAAAATTTTAGATACGGGGGTTTTGGGGGTCGCCGATCACGATTCCAAAGTCAAAATGTCAAAAAAAAACAAAATGGCGGAAGGATTTTTTGAAAATTGACGTATGAATGTTAAATTTTAGATACGGGGGTTTTGGGGGTCGCCGATCACGATTCCAAAGTCAAAATGTCAAAAAAAAACAAAATGGCGGAAGGATTTTTTGAAAATTGACGTATGAATGTAAAATTTTAGATACGAGGGTGCCTTAAGTGGCCGATCACAAATCCAAAATAAAAATGTCATAAAAAACACAATGACGGGTGAATTTTTTGAAAATTGACGTATGAATGTAAAATTTTAGATACGGGGGTTTTGAGGGTGGCCGATCACGATTCCAAAGTCAAAATGTCAAAAAAAACAAAATGGCCGAAGGATTTTTTGAAAATTGACGTATAAATGTGAAATTTTAGATACGAGGGTGCCTTAAGTCGCCGATCACAAATGCAAAATCAAAATGTCATAAAAAAAACAATGGCGGGTGAATTTTTTGAAAATTAACGTATGAATGTAAAATTTTAGATACGGGGGTTTTGGGGGTGGCCGATCACGATTCCATAGTCAAAATGTCAAAAAAAACAAAATGGCCGAAAGATTTTTTGAAAATTGACGTATAAATGTGAAATTTTAGATACGAGGGTGCCTTAAGTCGCCGATCACAAATCCAAAATAAAAATGTCATAAAAAACACAATGGCGGGTGAATTTTTTGAAAATTAATGTATGAATGTAAAATTTTAGATACGGGAGTTTTAGGAGTCGCCGATCACGATTTCAAAGTCAAAATGTCAAAAAAAACAAAATGGCGGAAGATTTTTTGAAAATTGACGTATGAATGTGAAATTTTAGATACGAGGGTTTTGGGGGTCGCCGATCACGATTCCAAAGTCGAAATGTCAAAAAAAAAAATGGCGGAAGATTTTTTGAAAATTGACGTATCAATGTAAAATTTTAGATACGGGGGTTTTGGGGGTCGCCGATCACGACTCCAAAGTCAAAATGTCAAAAAAAAACAAAATGGCGGAAGGATTTTTTGAAAATTGACGTATGAATGTAAAATTTTAGATACGGGAGTTTTGAGGGTGGCCGATCACGATTCCAAAGTCAAAATGTCAAAAAAAACAAAATGGCCGAAGATTTTTTGAAAATTGACGTATGAATGTAAAATTTTAGATACGGGGGTTTTGGGGGTCGCCGATCACGATTCCAAAGTCATAATGTCAAAAAAAACAAAATGGTGGAAGATTTTTTGAAAATTGACGTATCAATGTAAAATTTTAGATACGGGGGTTTTGGGGGTCGCCGATCACGACTCCAAAGTCAAAATATCAAAAAAAACAAAATGGCGGAAGGATTTTTTGAAAATTGACGTATGAATGTAAAATTTTAGATACGGGGGTTTTGGGGATCGCCGATCACGATTCCAAAGTCGAAATGTCAAAAAAAATAATGGCGGAAGATTTTTTGAAAATTGACGTATGAATGTAAAATTTTAGTTACGGGGGTTTTGGAGGTCGCCGATCACGATTCCAAAGTTAAAATGTCAAAAAAAACAAAATGGCGGAAGATTTTTTGAAAATTGACGTATGAATGTGAAATTTTAGATACGGGGGTTTTGGGGGTCGCCGATCACGATTCCAAAGTCAAAATGTCAAAAAAACAAAATGGCGGAAGATTGTTTGAAAATTGATGAATGTTTGTGGATTTTTGGATACGGGGGTGTTTGTGGTCGCTTATTACGTCTTCAATTTGGCGATTCTTCGAAACGTGATTGAACAGGGCTTAAATTTAATACTTCATTTTTTCTTAACGATAGTAGATTCGCAAACATTAGAATCGTATTGTACACTGTCTCAATGAAAATGTTGCGCTCATTGAGCTCATTGTTTCTTTCGATACTTTAACATGACTTATGTTTAACATCAAGTTACCTTCCGGGCTCTTGAGTGTGTACCAGTTTGTGTGAAAAACAGTTCGAGGAAGAATTTTAAATAAAATACCCCATTGGCTCAACAAAATATATGAAGGGGTGCTTAAAAAGTGGACATTCTAAAAAGCGTCATGCCAGTGATCGCTTTTTACAGGAAAGGCGTTTCAATAGGGCTTCAATTTAAAACTCGATAACGGATTTTGAAAAGGTTGACGGACTTTTACACTTTCACATCAAAATAGTATTGTAAACTGTCTTAATGAACATGTTGGGCTTTTTGATCTCATTGTGTCTTTGAATACCTTAACATAACTTATGGTTAAAATTAAATTACCTTTCTCGCTCTTGAGTGTGTACCGGTTTGCTTTAAAAATAGTTCGAGAAGAATTTTAAATAAAACGTCCTATTGGCTTAACAAAATATATGTATATACAAGTGTACTTCAAAAGTTTATAAAAGTGGACATTCTAAAAAGCGTTTTTTACAAGAAAGGCGCTTCAATAGGGCTTAACGAGAGTAGACTTCGAAAAGGTTGACATGCTTTTCCACTATCACATCAAAATAGTATTGTAAACTGTCTCGGTGAAAATGTTGTGCTCTTTCAGCTCATTGTTTCTTTAAATACTTTAACATGAACTATGTTTAACATTAAATTACCTTTCTCGCTCTTGAGTGTGTACAGGTTTGTGTAAAAAAACAGTTCGAGAAGCATTTTAAATAAAACATACTATTGGCTTCACAAGATATATGTATATACAGGGGTGCTTCAAAAGTTAATAAAATCGGACACCCTAAAAACCATGACAGTGATTACTTTTTACATGAAACTGTGAAGAAACTGTAAGCGGACGCGAAAAAAGCGGTTCAAGCTAAGAGAGATTGACGGACAGCTGTAAGCGGACGCGAAAAGGCGATTCAAGCTCGAAGAGATTGATGGACAGCTAGTCATAAAATATATAACCTGAAACAAAAATTATTATTACTTGTATTTATATGTAAAATAATAGGCAATACTTAGCTGTAGCAAAGGTGACGGGGTTGTCGATCATGGATGTTGTAATTCAAGTAATAGTTAATTCGTCTTATTTCTGAGAGATAGTTGAGGAAAGTCAAACTTCTAGAAGAAAGAAAACAGTATTAAAATTTATTATTTGATAATTTTATTGTTAATAATGTATATTTTGACATTTGAAAGGGACCCAGTATGCTGCACTGAGGGACACCCATATCAATGTTTAATGCATTGGCGATAATTGTTTGAGTTAGATAGCTTAACTACGCACACTCTGCTTCCTATTTATTAGATAGGACCTATACCAAGAGATGGCAGTTCCCTTTTAGGACTAATATAGAAACCACATGGTATTTTTCAGTTTCCTATAATTTCCAATCTGGCCTGTAAAAGATCCAAAGGACGCACACATATCGATAGTTTTTCTCTTCAAGAAACTATAATGAGAGTGATTGATAATGTTGTGTTAATTAACCAAGTCATAAAAGCGAATGCATGAAACTTTTTCGAAGACTTCTGAAAATCCTGTTAAAAGATTTACAGATCGTTAGTTGTTCGGTTGTTATAACATTTGTCTTACTGAATTAGCGCTATCTCAGAAGCTTCAGGTATACCATACAGTATTACTGCCTTTTAAGCATATAAATAATAAATCTTATAATATAAACGAATAAGCTTTATACATGCAGTATTATATTTTTTTAAGGACGACGACATTATCCAGATCCATCGAAGACGAGAGCTTTCCTTTTACGTATTTACATTACGTTCGTTGATGGGCGGCCGGTGTTTCTTGCCCCCGGAATCGACAATTTATATTCTGCTCGTACGCGAACGGAGCACTCCCTAATAAAACTCTCACATTTTGACACAACGAAATTCTCTGTAAATAATCACGAAATAATGGAAATTTTTAATTCCCTTTCATTCCGATATTTCCGTGAATATTTTAAATAACTCCTCTACTATATAGCGTCGTGGAAAGAAATGATTTGAATAATAAACGGGATTTTTCCGATCCCACTTTTTCTGCTTTTCCTACTTCTTTTGCAAACGGTTTTATGTTAAAATATGAAATGAAAACGAAGATACGAATAATAACGAAAGGAAAAAATGTAATAAGTATGTCGTAATATTTCTTGACAGACGAAATAATCAAATAAAATATTTGTTTTCATTTGTAACGCTTAAAAATTCCAAAAATCCAAATTCGAGAGTATATAAATAGTAGTATATCAAGCACCGAGAACGAAAATAAGTGTCTTAGCCTACAGAAGACGATGTTTTTCTCCAATTTTGTCTGAGAACGGAAGAACCTTCAACGTTTCATGTTGGGTAAATGTTGGATGTATGCCCCCCTTAAGCTTAATTCACTGCAAAAACTTATCGTTAAAGGACAAACTTCCGGTAAATACAAAGCAGTACACAATAACTCATGTAACATTGAATTTTAGTGGTTAATAACGAATTGTTGTATTTTACTTGATAAAAATGAATATTTGTAAAATTGTCAAAAGTGGGATATGAGCGCTTCTGATGGGATTAATGCCCTAGATGCAGAGGATTTATGCCTCATAGGGGGATAAATACCTCTGCTCAAGTAATTAAACAATTAATGATAGCAAACTATATAAAAATATATACAAGAAAAGGAAAATTATCGGGTAAATTCCGCTGTAGAGCAACCGTAGACACGTGTTTCTGACTCATTGGTCGTCGTCAGTACGGTGTAGCCAAGGAATAAGGTGGGATAACCTTGGAGATGTAAGCTACACGGAAGACCATCAGGTGACAGACCGCCATTTGTAGCTTCGGTTAGAAGAGCCTCGGTTTTGAGGATTCACATCCAACCTCGCCACGAGGAAGACAATGCCAACCTGCGTGCCATCCGAGACCCAGGAAAGATAAATCACAAAAAAAGGAATTAATCGCGGATACATAAAATACAAGAAAAGGAAAATTATCGGGTAAATTCCGCTGTAGAGCAACCGTAGACACGTGTTTCTGACTCATTGGTCGTCGTCAGTACGGTGTAGCCAAGGAATAAGGTGGGATAACCTTGGAGATGTAAGCTACACGGTTGCTCTACAGCGGAATTTACCCGATAATTTTCCTTTTCTTGTATTTTATGTATCCGCGATTAATTCCTTTTTTTGTGATTTATCTTTCCTGGGTCTCGGATGGCACGCAGGTTGGCATTGTCTTCCTCGTGGCGAGGTTGGATGTGAATCCTCAAAACCGAGGCTCTTCTAACCGAAGCTACAAATGGCGGTCTGTCACCTGATGGTCTTCCGTGTAGCTTACATCTCCAAGGTTATCCCACCTTATTCCTTGGCTACACCGTACTGACGACGACCAATGAGTCAGAAACACGTGCCTACGGTTGCTTTACAGCGGAATTTACCCGATAATTTTCCTTTTCTTGTATTTTATGTATCCGCGATTAATTCCTTTTTTTGTGATTTAAAAATATATATTTAGAGACAATAATAAATTCGAAACCAAATTATCAGTAAACCTCTCAAAAATAAATACCTAAATTTTAATAAAAATATCAAATTTATGAATAAAAAAATACTTTGTCTCGAATATTTGTCATTTTACAGGTCAATAATCGCTTTGGTAACTTTTTTAGCTTTTTCCTGTCTTTTCTGTGTTCTGCCACAAATGTTGCATCTGTTACCATACATTGTGCATGATTCATGCAACCATCTTTGGCATTCTACACATCGAATCCAGTCGACTCGTTCCGTAGTTTCATAGTAATTTTCCAGGCATTCTACGCATTTTACATCATCTTCACTGCTTCTGTTTTTTTCAGATTAGTTTTTTGGTTAAAACTTGCAATATTTCTTTTTCTAGTATTCAAATTGGAGCTTTCATTTGATTTCTTAGATTTCAAACGTTTCGATGTCAGTAATTGTGCTGACTGTTTTCTTTTTGATTTCTGAGCTGATATTTCTGGCACAGGGGCCACTTGTTCTAAAAACTTTGATGGTGTACCTTCAATGTTTTTGGAGGTCCCAGGCTTTTCTTTATCTAATTGTACTATTTCATCAGGCTTTAGTTTTGTCATATTATTTTCGTTTACATCTGTGGCTACACTTTCAGTAATCTCTATGGCATTTTGTATGTATGTAATTTCAGTTTTATTCTTGGTATTTTCTTTGCCATTATTTATGTCTTCGTTGAAAAGAAAAAGGTAATTACCGTCATTTTCTAGAAAATTTTCTTCCTGTGTTCCTTCTAAATTTGTAATATTATTTCTGTTCTCTTCAATTCGCGGCTCGTGGGAGAAGGGCGTATTTTGAATATTGTCTGTGATCTGGTAAAAGTAATCTGGTATAATATGCTGGTTGTAAGGGTATATACCAGTTACAGCAAAGCCTGAACTAGCATTTGAATTGGTTGCAGCTTTTGTCCGAGCAGGTCCAATAAGTTTACCTATAACATTTCTGTTGATATTTTTGTCCTTACTAGTAAACATGTATGTTTCGGCTTCATTTTTGTAATAAGCCTTCAAAGCTTTAAAGAATGATCGGTCAAATGGTTGTAATTCCTGAGTGGTGTGGCTGGGGAGGCATAGCAAGATAATAGAATTTCTTTTCGCAAATTCTAACATTTCTATATTGCTATAATGAGAACTATGACCGTCAAGAATTAGAATTACATGACCTTCAGGCTTCCTGGGAGTAAATACATCTCTCAGCCATTTAAAAAATAAATCCGACTTAATGAAGGAAGACTGTTTATTCATGTATAGGTTAGAACCCGGAGGCATTCCCTCTAAAACGGCCATATTTTTGCGAACACCTTTTAGTATCAATACAGGTGGCAAGAATGTCCCTTCGGCGTTAGCATATGCTATCCCTGAAACATTCTCTCCTCTTTCTTTCGAGGTTAAAAGATGTACACATTTGCTCCCCTTTTGAGCAACAACTTTTCCTGGTTTGTTATTAATTTGTATAGGTACCACTTTCATCCATATTATAGATAGAACGTGGTTTATCAACTAAATCAAATTTTCCTAAGGTATTCTTAAGCAAAATATAAAACTCCCTTACCTCTTCCCTGTTCACTCCTTTTGCTCTTGCTAATGACAATCCTTCACTTTTTCTGATTGACAATTCGGGGTGTCTATCCATAAAAGAATAGAACCAATGCATTCCTGCTGTCTTGTTTGTCTTAACGTTCGTATAAAATTTGTATTCTAGGTTCAGTTTTGTTGCAAAATCGTATGCCATTCCTCTTACTACCAATGGTGTCGGTGCAAATCCTGATATCTGAAGTTTTTTTATATGTTTCACAAGACGAAATTCATTATCTTCTCCCAAAGCCGGTGGTTTTCCTAACGTTGTCTTTTTAAGGTTGTTCGATTCAAGTCGTCTTCGAAGTGTACGTGAAGGAATATTGTACCTCTTGCTAGCTGAGTTGATACTTAATTCCTTAGATTTTATTTTATTTATGGCTTCTCGTAAATCTTCCTCCCTCCAAGAAGCTCGTGGCTTTATATTTTGCTTTCGAACCTATTTTCTTGGCATTCTGTAATTATTAAACCATTGTTAACTAGATACCATCTGTTGGCAATAACTGAGGCCTATATCATCCACAACGACAGGGTATATATCCCTAGACTTCAAATTTAGTGGGATATATGCCCCACACAAAAATTTAAGTTTCCCACATATTTTTTAGCGTTAACCTAACATTTTTTAAAAGATTGCGATATAAAGAACGCATTCTAGTAGAAACTTCACAATTTAAGAGTTGTATGATTAGAAAATACGAAATGCAAGGTATGTCAGTTAACGCAAAATTAAGTAAGGACTCACCTGATTTTGTTTTTTCCCGATATTGTCGAAACAGCTCACACCCTTACTCTGCAAGTTTCACACTGCCATGACGAACATACAGACAACCTTTTGCGTGTATAACTATTGACATCTAGTGATTAGTTCGTAAAGTATAGAGGTGAGGCGTTTATCCTCCTGGGGCATATATTCCACATTTACCCTACAGTTTTTTTCTTTTTTTCATTGATGAAAATAAATCATATATCGTCACTCCAACGCTAAAACCGCGAATGTGCAAATTTTCTATATTTCGTTTATGTGCACAGGCAACATTGTTAACCTTAAAAGTTGTCAACGACAAAAGCGCGAATGTATTTGTGAAACTATACCCTCGCCAAAACCAAGTGATTGTTTCGCGAAAGTGGGAATTCAGTTTTGTTTCAATGCTTAAAGAGCGAATGTACCACATTCGTGGTTTTGTCATTGCAATTATGCGAGTGTAATTTCGCGAACGTGCCACATTCGTGGTTTTGCCAATAGAAACGAGTTCCCGAGCAAAGAGAATAATGCAGCTTGGTCGAAAATTAATTGGTAAAGTAAATATTATCTATATTTATATTTTTCTGTGTGTATTATAAGTTATAGTTATATACAGTTTTGTGCATGCAGCCGAGTGGAGTGGACGTATACTTCCTATACGTATGTATGTACGTGTACTTCGACAATACGTGTTGACAAGTGTGTAATTGAGCGGTCACACCGCGCTAAAAAAAGGAAAGAAAAATGGCAATGTTTTGCGGTAAATGTGAAATAGAAATTAAAGGTAGAGAGAAATACCTGATTTGTTATGGTTTTTGTGAACAAGCGTATCATCAAAATTGTACAGAACTAACCGACGTCGCCTATCGAGTTGTTACTGAAAAAAGTAATGTATTGTGATGTTGTGATAAATGTGGCATTACAAAAAACTGTTCATTGAGGAAAATGATGATGAATCTTGAGAATTCCCTAGCTGAAATATCATCTAAAATAATCACACAATCGGAGTTATTGCGTGAGAACAAGCAGGAAATAGGGAATGAACTACAGAAGTTGGCGAATATACAAGAAGAAAGAGTGACATTATACGCGGACAAAGTGAAGGCAAAGAAGCAGGAGCAGGTCCTTGTAATTAAACCAAGAAATGAAAACCAGAAGAGTCTCACAACAAAAGAAGAAATTAAGAAACTAATCGATCCAACGAATATTGAAATTACAGGTGTAAAGAATGTAAGTCGCGGTGGAGTTGTTATTGAATGTAAAAATAAGGATGCTATTTCGAAATTAAAAGAGGTAGCGAACTCGAAGCTTGGCAAAAAGTATGATATTAAGGAACCAGAAAAGCGAAAACCACGTGTGAAGATAGTAGGTATGAGTGGACAGCGGGACCCTGAAGAGATATGAGGCAAGATCATAGCTCAGAACCACTTCCTAAAAACAGATAACATAAAAATTGTTCACGTAGGTAGGATGATATCCAAAATAAAGCTGCCTGACAGGTTTTTTGCTTATGCGGAAGTAGATGCAGAGAGTTACAACAGACTATTGGAAACTCAGAAAATAAATATTGGTTGGGACGTGTGTAAAGTTTTGATGCAGTGACAGTGACTAGATGTTACAAATGTTGCGGATATAATCACAAAGGGAAAGACTGTACGAGAGAACTAACATGTGCTAAATGTGCGGGATCACACCATGTAAGCAGCTGTAGTGCAAATGATAGTCAAGTGCAGTGTATAAATTGTAAGTATGCTGTAGATAAACTTCACTTAAAAATTAGCATAAATCACGCTACGTGGGACTCAGATTGTCCGGTATTTAAACGGAAGTTACAAAACGCCAGCGATAAAGTTGATTTTTTAGAATAAATCGTAATGTTTCGACAAAGCAATATGGGGTAATTTATTTGAATGTACAGAGTTTACTTGCAAACTTTGAGCAAATAGAAAATTTGATAGAGACATATCGCCCGCCTATCCTTCTGCTTAGTGAGACGCGTGTTACATCTGATGTCCGGGAGTCAGAAATAAACTGTAGAGGTTACTCGGTTGCGAGATGTGATTCGCACAGCAGACACACGGGTGGTGTTATAATTTACGTAAGAAATGACATCAATTATAGTGAAACTTGCAACATAACAGTAAATAATGCTATATGGTTGCTGAGTATAAGTGTTTCGGTCGGGTTTGCTAGGGGTATTTATACAGTTTTATATCATAGTCCTAGTGCAAACAAGGTGGAGTTTTTGGATTTTTTTGAGGCCTGGTGTGAGGAAACTTTCGATGGAAGGGATATGTGTACTATTTTTGGTGACTTCAATATGGATATGTCCAGAGATTCAACCTATGCGACTAGATTGAAAAATATCATTACTGCAAGTGGAATGAAACAAGTGGTTGGTGATTATACTAGGGTAACAAGCAATTCGAAAACATTAATTGACCTAGTTATAACAAATGAATGGAATGCGACGGTAGAAATTTGCGATTGCAAAATTTCCGACCACGAAACATTATTATTAAAGTTTACAAACAGCGATTCGATAGATATGATTCAGCGCAAAAAAATATTAGACAAAAGTGCTTATACAGATTACGACTTGCGAAACATGCTGATACTACGTAATTGGAAACAGATCGATAAATATAATTTACAAAATCGGACAATGTCACTAGTAAATGAACTAAATGCAAGTTATTACAACATTGTCAACAATAAAACAATTGCTGTGGGTCAGGGTAACCCATGGTTTAATCATGAATTAAAGTCATTGCAGAAACAAAGGAACGCATTATACAGAGTAGCAAAGAATAGCAATAGTAAGGACGACTGGAGTAATTACACAAACATGAGGAACCACTACAATAGATATATAAAATTAAGTAAGAATATTTATTATGAGAGGCAAATTGATGAAACAAGGGGCGATGCAAAAAGAATGTGGAAAAAACTTAAATCATTAGTCACGGTTACTAGCGAGAGAAAGCCTGAATATATTGATTTTCTATCGAGCAGGGAATGTGAAGCAAAGAAAATTGCGGAGAAGTTTAATGCGTATTTCATCGAAAGTATCAGGGAAATACATGACAATATCGAAGTAATTGTAGAGAACGTAAATATGGATGACTATCGCGGTGGAGACACAAACATATTGAACACTTTTGAACCGCTTGAAATGGGGCAGCTACGAAAAATTGTAGAATCACTTAAGAGCAAGTCAACAACTGATGGTATTGATACAAAAGTTATTAGTTATTAGCAACGCATTTCCGATTATTGGACATACGCTGTTGGGAATAATTAATGAGTCGTTCAAGACAGGCGTGTTTCCGGATGTTTGGAAAACCACTACGATAATACCGATTCCAAAGATCAACGGCACCAAGAACTGCTCTGATTTTAGACCGACAAACATGTTGCCAACAGTAGAAAAAATCATAGAATATGCAGCAAAAGAACAATTAGAATACTTTCTGGAAAAAAATTGCGTGTTGGTGGATGTGCAGTCCGGCTTCAGGAGGAATCACTCATGTGAAACAGCATTAAATTTAGTAATAGGTAACTAGAAGGAAGAGATTGATCGCGATAACAAAGTTGTGGCAGTTTTCTTGGATCTGAAAAGGGCTTTTGAGACACTTGACCGAAAGAAGTTAATACAAAAGTTAAGTAAATATGGAATAACAGGTATGGCTTTGGAATGGATAAAGGATTATTTAACAGATAGGAAACAAAAAACTAGGTACGACGATGAAGAGTCAACAGCTGAGGAGGTCTCCCTAGGAGTCCCTCAAGGATCAATTCTAGGACCACTTCTCTTCATCCTTTACATAAACGACGTGATAAGTGCGACTAAGGACTGCAAGATTAACCTGTTTGCGGATGATACGCTAATAAGTGTTGCAGATAGGGATGTTGATTCAGCAATAAAAAAGATAAACTGTGAACTAGAAGGTGTTAGCAAGTGGTTAAAAATTAATAAACTAAAGTTGAATACGTCGAAAACACAAGCTATGCTTATCTACAGCAGTGTGATAAATGACACTAGTGAATCAGTGGTAATTGATAATGAAATTATTGAATGGGTAAATGAGATTAAATATCTCGGTGTGATAATTGACAATAAATTAACATTCTCTAGAAATATTGACTATATAGAAAAGAAAGTTGCAA
Organism: Amphimallon solstitiale; assembly: GCA_963170755.1. Classification (NCBI taxonomy): domain Eukaryota; kingdom Metazoa; phylum Arthropoda; class Insecta; order Coleoptera; family Scarabaeidae; genus Amphimallon; species Amphimallon solstitiale. Next base: position 164,750,182 of record OY720676.1, on the reverse strand, counting down.
AAAAAATAGGTTTTTTGGGTAGGATAAGTGCTAAATTAAGTTTATGGGCTAGAATCTATGTTTATAAGACAATCATTGCCCCACACTTTGATTATTGCTCCACAATTCTATTTCTAGCCAAAGATGGGGATATATATAGATTACAGAAACTGCAAAACAGGGCTATGAGGATTATACTGAGTTGCAATAGGTATACTCGAATTACATTAGTGTTAGATACATTGCAATGGCTTAGTGTTAAGCAAAGGATTCAGTTCAACACTCATATATTGATTTATAAAATAATACATAATAGGTTACCAAAGTATTTAAACAAATATGTTTCGTGTAGTAATTAGATTCATGACTACAATACTAGATACATAGATAACTTTAGGTTACCTTTTCACAAAAAATCGGCTTCGCAGAACAGTCTTTTTTATAAGGGTTTAAAATTATATAATGGTATGCCTGAAGCGACTAAACATAGTCCTTCTATAAGAGAGTTTAGACACTATTGTACGAGGTATGTTAGGAATGATTGTACAGTTTAAAATTATAGTGTAACATTGTAAACATCTAAAGATGAATAAAGTTTATTATTATATTATAGGCAACTATTTATAACATAACCTAAAAAAAAAATTTTATTTATATTATTGTTTTTTAACTCTTTTTAGCGGACTCAAATAATGACTTAACTTCTACGCATTCTGACCAACAGCAAGAATATTCTAAAAACCCTATGAATAGATTAGGTATTTTTTTTATTCTTGCATACCTACTAGTTTAGAGTACAAATTATTATTTGAAATTCTTCAATACCTGACTCGAATTTTCTTGGTCATATACGTTTACTAAGCTTATTTATTTTTGTGTACTATTTTCATTCTTGTTTTAGGGGATTTGCCCTCAACAAGCTCTTCTAACAATCCGGAATTTCAGCCAGAGTTTGTTTATAAATCAGGTTGGTACTAATTTGGATGTACATGAAAACCGGCACTTGAATCCTGAAACTCTTCCATCCATTTCTGGAGATGTAGAAGATCTAGATTACTCCCTGTCATCATCCGATAATTATGAACCCTCGTCAGGTGCTTCAGAAACAGACTCTGGGACTTTTTCGGGGACTGATGCAGATAGTTCCTCTGATCGAAATAAAAACAACAATAACAATCATGTGACCGAGGAGCTTACGCAAAATATTCTGAAAAAAAAAAGAAATTAGAAGCAATGGAAAAATAATATTCGAAAAGCTAAAAGGCTTAAGGGGGAATTATACTTTGAACATCGTGGGATTGCGAAACCACCACTTTTACCAGCTCCGTGTTTGGCAAAGGCAAAGCACAAATGTAAAGATGTGGTAAATGAGCAAGAGCGTTTATTTATTTGCATATTAATTTTATTGACAAATACACAAACTACAAGCTAAAATAAACGAAATAGCATTCGCTTCCATATTATAAACATTTTATTGGTTTATATAGACTTTACATTTACTAACAATTATCTCATCCGATATGCCCTATATCTTAGAAAATGATATTTTATTATAGCATACGGGTAAACGAGAGTAGGGTGGGCCAAGAGGAGCACTTAAATCAAGAACATGTATCGACCACGTGAATATTCTTCATTTTCTCAGTGAGCTTATACAATATGTCTCACTAAGTTGGAACCATATGGAAAACTTTCTTATTATTAATTTTAGGAAAAAAAGTTATTCTTCATAAAAACTTCTGCATGTTCTAAAATCTAAAATACATTTATCAGATATTAAATTTTTTTCAATTATATACTAGGTATGTCAAAAATATAAATTTTACTCAAGAGTAAAGTACCTTTATATTTGACAATATCGAATAATGTTATTAAAAAAGTTGATTAGAACTAGAAATTACGTTCAAATATGCAATTACATCCATTTATTTGGAAATAGTATATTACAGTACAAGTGAAGAAAGTACTCGTTTCGCTCACGCGTGCGCACAAGTGAGCGAATGTAGTTTCTTCACGAGTGCTGTATAGCGTTTTGTTAAATCCTGCTAAATTACCTATCTAAAGGTGTCAAAGATTAAAAATTTCAATTTGTCTGACAGTTATAATATCATTCATATTGCATTCATGTTGATTCATGTGATCAAATAATATAGCTTAGATAGCGGGTTTTACCGTTGGTATTGTTACCTGGTTACGATAAAATAAAAATTAGCTATGTTGTCAACAAAATTTTATTTTTGCTTTGTTTAAAGTAAATTTGTCATTAATTTCAATATTTAACAAAAATATGGCACAAGAAGCTGTACCAAGAGATGTTGTAAATGAAGCGAATGCTGTTGTATTCAATTTATTGCCGCCAAAATCTAAAGAAAGGTATATAAATGAGTTAAGAAAATTTCATGAGTGGATGAATATAAAAAGTGTTACTCTTATAACGGAGCAAGTACTCCTAGCGTATTTTAACGGATTATTAGAGAAGTATGCACCGTCTTCTTTGTGGTCCACATATTCTATGTTGAAATCTACTTTATTTGTTTTTGAGAAGATAGATATCAGTAAGTAAGTTTATAGTATTATATTTTTTGATTTATTTGATATAAATGTGTAATAATTTATAGGTATAAGACATTGTTTTCGATTTTGAAAAGTAAATCTAAAGGATATCAACCTAAGAAGGCCAAAGTGTTTGAGTATGAAGATGTACAGAAGTTCTTAAACGAAGCCCCCGATGAGAAGTCCTTGCTGATGAAAATTGTTGTTGTTATGGGAATTATGGGCGCTTGTAGGTGCGATGAGCTAGTTAATCTCAAAATGACGGATATAGTAAATAAACAATCTATAGTGGTGGTTAATATTTTGAAAACCAAAAATTATAAACCTCGCTCTTTTGTTATTACCGATGTTGAAGAAGGAGGTTTTAATGGTTTATAAATATATAGAAAATATGCTGTGTTAAGTTCTTCAATAATGCTTGGTGAGGGAATATTTTTCCTGAGTTATTATTATGGTAAATGTACAGTGCAACCTGTAGGTATAAACACGATATCAAAGATACCTAGACTAGTGGCAGAATATTTGGGGATGATTGTACTGTTAATTTCAATATTTCTTACTAGTTAATTGTATGTTTTGAATAAATTATACGAATTCTATTCTAATGTACCTTTCATTCAATACTACTCTTGCACTTCTTATCTAAAAATATTGAAAACTAAATTGTCAAATTTGACATATGAGTGAGCGAAAATCCATTACCTCACTCCGAGTGAGGTAAATAGACGCTTTCGGGCTTAGCAACCAGTGGAGAAACAACGTGTTTCAAAGGCAGGATTGAACAAAATACATTTTTTCTATTTTTGCCTACAATAACAATGCAAATTTAACTATAGTTACATGGTATCTAGGATGCATTGACATACAAATGATTTGTTGTTTGCTAGAAATATTTGACAGTGAATGTCAAAATGCGTTAGAATTTATATGACACAAAAACATGGTAGGGTTATTAACTTGTGAAGCGAAAATAGAAATTGTTTTGATTGTGGGAGAAAACTATAAAACAATTTCGCAATTTAAACACGTAATGAATGCATGTGCATTTATTTTGCAAATAAGAAAAAACAAAAAAATACTAAGTTGTGTAACTAATATAATATTAATAATAGAAGTAAATAGAAATTTAATTTTCACTCATTCCACTAATGCCTCGACATATCCACCCTCTCGTTCAATACATTTAATCGTTCTTTTGGAAAATTGACGTAATACATTCTTTATCATTTCTGGAGAAATTTCCTAGCATGTTACTATAATTATCCTCTCCAAATGGTTAACATCTTGAAGCGGCCCTTTGTGGTAAACTTTTTGTTTCAAGTAACCCCATAAGAAGTAATCAAGGGGGGTTAAGTCAGAACGGTCCTATTAATCTGTTCTTATAAATGCCACAACATACGTTCGTCTTAAATGAATATTGCTCATGAGACTTCATTATAAAATTGGAATTTTCTTTTGACCACCAGCGACAATGTTGTGACGAGACAGTTCCATTTGATGAAAATGTTGCTTCATCGGAGAAAATTATACGTCTCGTAAAAAAAGTGTCCTCTTCTAACTCTCCTTGGATGAGTGAGCAAAAATCAAAGCGCCTATCATAATCCCTATCTTTCAATGTGTGAACGATTTTTGATTGGAATGGTCTGTATTTATTTAGTTTTAAAATTCTTGCCACTGTATGTTTACTTACATTTTGTTGCATCAACGACTTCCTTTTGCGCAATGACATTTTTGGAATTTCTACAACAGACAGCATTACTTCAAACTGCGTATTCTCATCGGCAACCAGCTTTTGGCGTTTTCTATTATGATTATTTTTAATACTTCCGGTACTCTTAAATTTATTTATTATTTTCGTAACAGTTGAATGATTAATATTTATATTGGGATATCTATTATAAAAAATAATTGCTGGTTCTCTATGCGTTTTATACTTTTCTCCCACAATCAAAACAATTTCTATTTTCTCTTTACAAGTTAATAACGCTACCATGTTTATGTGCCATATAAATTCTAACGCGTTTTGACATTCACTGTCAAACCTTTCTAGTAAACAACAAATCATTTGTATGTCAGTGCATCCTAGATAATATGTAACTACAGTTAAATTTGCATAGTTATTGTAGGCAAAAATAGAAAAAATGAATTTTTCCATACAAATGGATGTAATGGCATATTTGAACGTAATTTTTAATTCTAATCAACATTTTTAATAACATTATTCGATATTCTCAAATATAAAGGTACTTTATTTACTCTTGAGTAAAATTAATATTTTTTGACTTACCTCGTATACAACTGAAAAAATTTAATATCTGATGATTGTATTTTAGATTTTAGAACATGCAGAAGTTTTTATAAAGAATAACTTTTTTTCCTAAAATTAATAATAAAAAAGTTTTACATATGGTTCCAACTTAGTGAGACATATTGTATATGTCACGTGGACAAATCGTAACATATATAATTTTAATATATCGTAGTATTTATTTCTGAGGTTGTATTCCAAAAGCTGATATATTATGTCTTCCGATTTTGAAATTTTAGTACTTTAATGTGTAATTTGATTCAAATACCGACATGGCGTAATACAGCATCTCAATAATAAAACGTAAAACTGTTACAATTGTTATAAGAACACATGTCTAATATAGCTACTCACACTTAGTAGTTTCCATTTTTATTTTTACTTTATATGAAACTAATTAATGTGTTCATATATACTCATAGATTTTAGATTTGTAGCAATCTTTTTCGTTTTGATTGAAATTGTAATTTTATGATTCTTTATTGAGTTAAAATAAATGGTATATCTAGTTACATTCTCTGATCACGCAGATCCTGAAATTTGTTTTCATATATCAAATCCATTTTTAATTATTTCTAATCTAAAAATAATTGCAGTATCATTTAATAACTACTAAGTTGATTTTCCCTTATTAATTTTCTAAACACATAATACTGCTATATATTTAAAACTAAAAAATTAGCTATTTAGAAACTACATTTTATAAATTGTTAAGTTCATAGCAATATGAGATATGTTTGATGGCATAGAAAAATATCATCTTCCAATTTTTAATGTGTTATTGAATCGAAATTTAAAAAATGTACGAAGTCTCCTAAATTGGAAAACTTTGGCAATTACGTTAACGATATGCGCAGAGACGTTTGCCCAAATAAAATTTTCCTCCCGTTCTCATAATATTCCACCTCCATCTGGAATATAATAGAACAGGTACGAGTTATTTAATGATAAAACTGGGTAGAGCATATATAGTTCAGCGGTATATACCCGCCTTGAAGTGTCTGACCTCCATTTCTCGCAACGAAATTGTGCATATCTTTGATGTGGGAATGTCACATTTAATAGCGATAGTGTAAGTAATTAGATTTAGGGGAATAACATCTGGAAATAACATTAACGTGGACATTTTATTAAGGTCGTCGGGTCTCCGGTAAAGTGAACAATAATTTTCACGCTTATTACGTCAATGTCAGACAGATGACAATGAACGACAATCACTATAGAAGTGGCATCTGCAAAGAACGTAATACGTATTTTTGTGTGTGTTTCTATCTGGAAAAGACTTAAATCAATACCACATAAAATAATGAGCACTTTATTGTATCTAAATAGAGACTCCGAAAACAAAAAAGTGAGTGCATTTCCATCCAGAATTAGATGCAGTATGATTTATTAAATTTATTATTCTTCTTAAATGCAAAAATTGAATTTGTGTTAATTGCATTTATGTTGACTTAAAAATCAATACAATTTATGGGTTCTTAATAATACATGCAAGAATTTGGGAGCTTTCTTTCCTTTTCTCAATAAAGCTTCCTATATATGTACTATCAAAAACAAAAAAAAATTATTGCGTTTAATATCCTCTTGGCATATATAGCTGCAAACTTCAAATGATATCAATATGTCCAATAATTACGGTATATAATTAAATATTTTTTACATACAAGGAGAGTTTTTTATCTCATGTACCTAGCTATAAAAGCGAATGCTATCGCGTAAATTTCCTTATATGACGTTTCAGTGACATATTATAATGTCATCTCAAAGTTTGGTTCGAATCGCTTAACTTTTGTTACTTTTACATTCGTTGAAGGGAGAGAAAATGAGTGAATTGAAATTTTAACACAGAAGTCTCTTGAAATTTTTATCGAAAAAAGTCGGTAGTCCGAAGAATCTTAATCGATTTTCAGAAATTTGCTGTATACATTTAGTCGCCGTGTTTTATCACGCGTAGAAGTTCATGTGTCCTGAAGAGGGTTGCTGTAATGTTATAAAGGCATATCCGCAGTCATCTTCGTCTGACTGCGGGTAACTCGTTTTTTGGCAGGTATTTGTACTAAAGCTTGTTCTGCCAGGCACTCATTGGTCCCTGGATTCTGTGCGGTTACCTGTGTCGCGCGTCTGTTGGCCCGTCGATTCGGTTTCGCTGAGGCGCCCTTGCTTATTAGCTGTAGTCCGTGGATAGGCAATTGAACTGAATACGTCGCTCCGTTAGAGCTGTTTTCCAAATGTACGGTAAGCTTCTTGCGCGGTATTTTTTCTATTGTTTCGAGTATTATCTGCTTATTTAAATATTTGTCTCTTGCTAACATCTTTCATCATGAATCCCTTGGCTACTTAATGTTGGTATAGCGAAGACATTTTTCTTTTCTTAGCAACTGAGTTTATATGCTCATTTCATAGTACATTTATTCATCTGTTTTTTAGTCCGAAATAGCTAGCACCGCTTATTTTGCAGAATATTTGTCTTCCAAATTTATTTTGTCTTTACTGTTTTGAACATATTTGCGATATTTCGTTCAGTGCCGAAAAAGCAGTTATACAAGCGCTTGATGATGGTATACGAGATTTTACCTAAACAGTGCGTCATATCCTTATCTAAATATGTTAGTTCAATATTAACTAAATTATCATATTTCCTGCCTAAGTATATTAATGTTAATAGCACTTGTTTTGCTAGAAAAACCAATTAATTACATTTTGACAGAATGTTGATGATCTATTAAATATACCAAAAATCTTAAGTCATATCAAAAGCTGATTACATTAATTTGATTCAAAAATCTTTAATATAGTTAACCAACTTCATTATTTCTAATTTTGGATTCAGGTCGCCTCAAATGTAACATGACATAATAGGTTCTGCCCCAAACTCATAATAATATAATTTATTCATTATGATATTATGATCTACTAGTAACTGAGAAGTGACCACTCGTCAGATTCATTACATTTTAAGAATGTAATTTTTTATGTGTAAAAGTAAAATACACCGACATTAGTATTTGAGAACGTTTCTTATTATATATTTTAATATAATATATTATGTGCATGTTATATATCTGTATATACATGGTGCATTTTTAATGTGCCAATAACGGTTTATGAAAAATTTGTGATAAAGGACGGTAGTATAATATCTCTGAGCAAGAAGAGGTGATCAACATAAATAATAATACCGGTGAAAAAAACACGAAAAAAGGTCGTTAAGCTTAATTAGTTCTGGAAACGTTAATTGACATAAATTAATTATAACAAAGACATTCATTAGCTTTGTAGATCGCGAGAATATCCTATCAATTTGGACATGAGCGATTCCGATGGTGTCGTGAATATTTAAACATTTCGACGAAATTCAATTAAAAGTATCATTGAAGGACTTTTTTTAAGGTTTAATTAAATCAAAGACCTCTTTCCATTTGGACGAACTGATATCTGTGTCAGGTCGCCTAATGAAAAGTTTAATCAATGTAATGAAAAGTAAACACAAATGAAGAGGGTAAAATATTCTTTAAATTAAAGATTAGACTGGATTAGTGGTAAAACCAGTCAAACACCTGTAAGAGACGATCGTAATTTCCTTGGTATAATAGTCCTGAATGTAAAGCTGGACATATCAAATCTATTCAAGTAGACATTGATGCCTCACCTGACTTACTTGGCCTTGGAGAAGTAATATCAACATGTATTTACTTGTTCTTATACAGCGGCTGTTAAATTACAAATCTATAGCTTTTTTACTTGTAATACACATTTTATCCGCGCCAGAGCTCCAATATCTGTAAGAGATTTCTGTCAATTAACAATAGAACTTCTATATCGTGAGTAGACAGCTCGGGAAGGGGGGAGGATATTGGGTACAAACTAAATTTTAATTGTCATATGTAGACATAAGGTGCCATGTCACATTTTAAAAATTCTGAGTAAACTAGCATAACCCATTATAAGCTGGAACTTTTTTAGTTAGTTTTAGATTGTGTTACCGGTGTAATAATTCACACTCCGGTTCACAATTAAAGAGACAAGATGGCGTTAATAATTTACTCTTTATTGAAATAAATTTGACACCATAGATAATGTGTGTCAATTTTGTCAAAATTGACACAACTCGACCAACCGTCTCTGTGTTTTTATGTGATGTCAAAAATGACAGAACTAGAAAAAAAAACATGACAGTAATTTTAGCACACAACTTCGAACACCTGCAAACGCGTCGTGGTGGTATGTATTGGTAACAAAGTAACGGTAACAAAGTAACGGTAACAAATGGCTGCATGTAAATGTATAACCACGAGCTGAGGCCTTCAATGTACCTTCATGATGAACTTGGAAGGTAATACCCTCTCGGATCCAGGTGAATGTTATTGGGCGAGCTTCTCTAGCTACTCTGGTCATATACTCAAATCACATGAGGTTCCTGGTAGCAGCTGTGTCGATCAATGCTACCACATCTTTTCCGTTCACCTGAAGCCGTATTGAAGGCAAAGCTACCTCGTCGTCGTTACTTATTAGGGCCGTTCCTGTTACGGCTTCGGGACGGCCCCTTGCTTTTCCCCCTGTCTTTGTTGAGGTTGTGAATGACGTTCCGTGAACTCTCGCGGTTGTTTTGGGCAATCTCTATTCAGGTGCCTTTCCGGACAAAACCAACATATTCGTAGAGAACGACCCTCGGTTAAAGATCGTGTCACTTGCCTGGTCTCTTGATTTGGCGTCGTTGTGGGTCTTCTTCTAGACCGTTTTTCCCATATTTTATCAGCATCATTGAGTCTTGACCAACGTGAGCACTGTTGTTCCATCTCCTTCATTGTCTTTGGTATTACTTGGAATAACTGTAAATTGGACTCTTTGTTCATACGATCAATGATGTGCAGAATCAGTTCCTCTTCAGGCCAATTTGGTTTTAACCGGAGACACAACTGCTTAAGGCGGTATACGAATTTGTCAGGTGACTCGCTTGTACTCTGCCTTGTGGCACACACTGCTACTTCTAATGCTGTCTTACGCTGATGGCTGAGAAATTCATCCTTAAATCTCCGTACAAAATCTTCAGTAGATAAAAAAAACTTCCAATATAATAGGAAAACCAGGCCGCAGCTTCTCCCTCTAAATGTGAAAGTACGGCTTCTTCTATATCCTCTGGTACCTCCAACTCCAAGTGCTGTAGGTAACCCTCCAGTCTTTCGATAAATAACACTGGGTCTTACGTTATTTGTCCATGGTAAGGACGTGGTGGTGGTCGGTTCAATGGCAGTTGCTAGGGTGCGGTTATTATCTGCTTCAGCGCCTCGGCTATTGCTCCTAAATCCTCCGAGCTAGATGTTGTCTTTGAACTAGATTGTACTGCCGGCAGATTATTTGTTTTTGCTGGAACAGGTACAGATTCCGGCGAGTAATTCTCCAGGACTCTCAGAACTACTCGCTCGGCAACTTGTTCCATGAGCTCCACGTTATTCCTCGTAGGAGACGATGAGTGTTCGGATCCATTCGTTTTGTTTCGGAGGGATTCTCTCTTCCGCAGAGACTTAGAAATTTTTGGAGCCATTGTCTCTCCTGAATTCGTCGATGCTACTGCAACGAAAGTTCCCGTTTACTAGGAAACCTTGCCCAGACGTTCGCGCGCTAAATTGCTACCGGTGTAATAATTCACACTCCGGTTCACAATTAAAGAGACGAGATGGCTTTAATAATTTACTCTTTATTGAAATAAAATGAATTCTTTTTAAACACCATAGATGATATGTGTCAATTTTGTCAAAAATGACAGAACTAGAAAAAGAACATGACAGTAATTTTAACACAAACTTCGAACACCTGCAAACGCGTCGTAGTGGTATGTATTGGTTACAAAGTAACGGTAACAATTGAAATGATTAGATAGTGCTTCAAAAAATAGATACAAGTTAATTATTTTTTTTGTGTATTTTCATATTAAATAAAATCATCAATTTGTAAAAAATTAAGTTATAGTGTACATAACACCTTTATCAACCAATTCTAAGCTTGACGTGTTATCAGATTTAGCATGAATAAAGGTGTCTTGTAACTTCCAATTCTTTTTATGGTTACGGTTACGGTATAGTTTGCGGTTATGGAATTTTAGTTGCTCTCTCATATTGAATGTTTTTTAACGGTTAAACTCCCACATTAATACGCTCAGAATAACATCCACAATTTTAACTTCTCTTGCATAAATCAACTTACAAAAACGGGGAATGTGGATCCAAATTTGTCTTATATAAATATAAACTAAAATTTTCTAGTCTACTCTCTTTGACAATATCTCGTAGATTAACCTTCTCGTTATAATATTGTTAATTTTTTATATAAATAAGATTTAGTTGAGTGTTTTCGAAATTATAAAAAAAAATCCATAATCAAGCATAAACTATGGCTAGTACTTGCAGATGTAAATCTACCAATAATAGCCTGGAGTAATAATGTTCTGCTGCTTTCTTAGCAGTCTTTCAATACGACCAAATTCTCGATCGGAATCGAGGTAGCTGCGACCAACTTCTGAAAATTTATGATCTATAACTCAAAAGTAATTGCTTCGTTTTAAATACTGGCAAAGACAAAAGATGAAATTCTTCTTTCGGTCTCCGCATGAATCAGACCAAATTATGAAGTGATCGCCATCAAGGTGATTTTTTATCAATAACTTGCAAAATTGTAATAAACAACTTCCGATTTCATTACTGCTTCTGGCAATGACTTTTGTCTATTTAAAAAATACGACTTGTGGGCAGAATTGATAATAGAGTAAATATTAAAATCCTAAATCTACATATGTCTTAAGTAGAAAGACTTGGATGTCAATAACTTGGGTATTGGCATAATTTGTTGTAAATCCATTGCAATGTGAAAATTTTCACTTTTAGGTATTTCCTTATCGCCTATCAGTTTGTGATACATATTCTTGACCCTCTTGCCCTAATAGAGCAACATTTTTCCGTTTACATTTTTCTAGATTGCAGGTTCTTTTTTTGGAAACTTTGGGCAGCAGTTCAGATACATCTTCCTTTTTTTTTAGATCTTTCACTTATGGGTCTTCAACACTAACTCAAGCAGCAATACTAGTTGCCTGTCTGTTAGGATATTCCACATTTCCCTTTTCTGTTTCATTAACATCTATTATACCTTTTAGTTCGTTTTCTGTGTGTATCAATTTTTTCTTAATATTCTGCTGCAAGTTACCATCCTCTTCAAGTGAAACCTGTACTCTTCACCCTCCCAAAATTTTGCAACTTTCCACTAAATTTATGTCAACATCCTGACCTTTCAGAATCCTCATCGTTGCTAAGTGGAAAGTAATCACTCTCTGATGTCATATCTTCTTCGTCGCTACTTTCTATAAAATCTGAAACGAAAGTTATTATGACATAGAGATCAATTCACGTGGTCGATTATTACCGACTTAAGACACTTTTATTACGGTAATACAAATAGTATTTGTCCGCGTAGAAATTCCAGTGGCACTAGGGTTGTGCATATCTTTTTAGATATTTTCTTGAGTTCATGATGCTGTGTTGTTATCTATAATCTGTCTCATTATGTGAAGAAGTCTAGACCAGAAGGAAGATCCGATATAATCCCTAAACTATCACATTGTTTACACAAATATTCACTACAATAATATCAAATAATTTAAATTACTGACAGTTATTTGAAAAATCAGAGCGTTGATTATTTAACAACTGTACTAATAACTCCAGCATTCATTTAGCTCTACTTCCTAAGTGCTGCGTATTCAATTTTACTTAACAAGTAGGCTGAGTACAAGGACTTGAGCAAGACGATATTCTTGAAATATTGGGAGACACCAAGTGATATAAAAGTTCCATAACAGATTTTCTCGGTATGTGATCCAAAGGTACAGTAGGAATCAAAAATTACACCAAAGTCCATATCATCGAATTTTTTACAAGGTAATAGTAGCAGAAAAGTGTAGAGGAACGTGTATTATTAAGATAAAAGAAGCCGCAAGTATGGCTACAACTCGCAGACCGAGAGCTGACCGGTGAGATGGCCCTCCCATAAGATGCAGTGGATCCTTATAATATTAGGATGAGCACGAGAAGTCTGGAAAAATTGTCAAGCGTGACACATATATACAGGGTGATTTTTTTAAAGCGGTCGTTAGACGTTTCTCGGAATCTACTAAAGTGAGACGAACGAAATTTGGTATGCGTCTATAACTCTGCACAATCTATCTTGCTAAAATATTTTCATCAAGATTCTACTTCCGGTTATACCGGAAGTTGCCATCAACTTTCTTATTTTAAATAGAACCATACATTTTTTTTATCATCATCGAATCGACCATTCAATTTGCTTAATTGCCAATCTAGGTTGTGCCGATCTAATAGCCATGGTTTTCAAGATATTCAATTATTTTGGTAAAAATAGCTGCTTGCAGAGTGTTTTTCAAAAAATCGTAGTTTCCGAACCGCTCTTTATAATAAAGAGGAAAAAATTGTGTTCTATAGAAAAAAGTACATTTTATCAGCTCAGTAAACCTCTGAGTTCAAATCGATGATTAGGAAGACCGTTAAAAATTTTTGAACTTTTAAAATTAGAAAAGCAAAAAAAATAATTTGTTCAAATGGAAGCACTATTTTTTTTTTACAGGAATCAACAGATATTCTAATTTGGAAGATTTTTTCTTTAATGGTCGATATGGCTTCGGCCAACCGTTTTCTAGTAATAGGCACTTTTCTGAAAAAAATGTTTCAAATTTGTTTTGAAAGAGCGTAGTAGCCTTTGGACTATGCGATTTTCGGTGTTGCTATGGTTACTATCATAAAAAAATAATGATTTAATAACAAATAATAATTTAATAACAATTTAATATTAAATGACAATTTAATATTTTAATTTTAACAATATTACAATAAATGCTCTATGTGTTCGCCGTTTTCCCGCAAACACATTTCCATTCGTGAATGGACTCCGTGCGTAGTCGCTATAGACAGCTCTGCCGGGTCAATCTCTTCGAACGCAACGTTGATACGGTTGATTAGGTCCTCAATAGAATCGACAACTCTGTCATAAACTTTGCTTTTTATGACACCCCATAAGTAGAAGTCCAGAGGCGTTAAATCTGGTGATCTCGGTGGCCACCGCCAGGGTCCTTTATTTCCTAACCATCTGTCCTCAAACATGGTTGTCAATTGCCGATCCACAGCTCTTGTGTTATGCGGAGGGGCGCCATCCATTTGATACCAACAGCTTCTCATCTGTTGTAAAGGTAAATTATCAATAAATGGCACCACGCTGTCCTGTAAAATTTCCACGTAACGTGCTCCGTTTAGGTTGTCGTTGTATAATACAAATCTAATTTGGTCATACAGGATTAAACAATAGACATTAACTTTAAATCTTTGTTGGTTGTCAACAGTTTCTACAATTCGGGGATTTTCATACGCCCAGAAGTGTCTATTTCGTCTGTTTGTAATTCCGTTTTGGTCGAATTTTGCTTCGTCCGTCCAAATAATATTCCTCAAAAAGTTTTGGTCCTCTTGAATTCGAAGCAACATTTCTTCACAAAATTGGACTCTTCTAGGATAATCTGTTCTCCGTAGCTTTAGCAGTCGAATAAACGAAAACGGATGCTTCTTATGCTTTCGCAATATTCTCTGAATTGTGGAATAATGCAGCCGAGAATCCAGAGATGCTGATCGAATAGAAGCCCGAGGATGGGCATCAAAATAAGCCAAAATATTTATTTCAGCCTCTTCTGTCTGGACCCACCGCGTGTTTCTTCTGTTAAATGTTGTTTTTCCAAAATTTATAAAATTGTTTTTTAATCTTCGAAATTTATTCGGGGTCATAGCCGGCAAATGGGGATATTTTTCATTGAAGAGTCGACATGTTCTAGCTACAATTCGGTTACATTCACCAAAACATAAAAACAAATCGAAAATTTGCTCGTTTGTGTAACGAAAACGACGATTAACAATTTCGTTCTGCATTATAGGAGTTATTTGCGTAATAAAGACAAAACTAATACAAAACTGACAAGTTTTGACGCGAATATTATGATGGTAACCATAGCAACACCGAAAATCGCATAGTCCAAAGGCTACTACGCTCTTTCAAAACAAATTTGAAACATTTTTTTCAGAAAAGTGCCTATTACTAGAAAACGGTTGGCCGAAGCCATATCGACCATTAAAGAAAAAATCTTCCAAATTAGAATATCTGTTGATTCCTGTAAAAAAAAAATAGTGCTTCCATTTGAACAAATTATTTTTTTTGCTTTTCTAATTTTAAAAGTTCAAAAATTTTTAACGGTCTTCCTAATCATCGATTTGAACTCAGAGGTTTACTGAGCTGATAAAATGTACTTTTTTCTATAGAACACAATTTTTTCCTCTTTATTATAAAGAGCGGTTCGGAAACTACGATTTTTTGAAAAACACTCTGCAAGCAGCTATTTTTACCAAAATAATTGAATATCTTGAAAACCATGGCTATTAGATTGGCACAACCTAGATTGGCAATTAAGCAAATTGAATGGTCGATTCGATGATGATAAAAAAAATGTATGGTTCTATTTAAAATAAGAAAGTTGATGGCAACTTCCGGTATAACCGGAAGTAGAATCTTGATGAAAATATTTTAGCAAGATAGATTGTGCAGAGTTATAGACGCATACCAAATTTCGTTCGTCTCACTTTAGTAGATTCCGAGAAACGTCTAACGACCGCTTTAAAAAAATCACCCTGTATATATCTCTTTTCAGTATATTACAATTTCTTATCTGCATTTACTCGTTCGTCCGGTTAATGTATGCGATGATGATATGTTGCGCGACCTATAGGTCGAGGCTCCTCCCATCGGTGAGGTCTCGGTCTGTGTACTGTACATTATCTGATCCTTATGTACACTAAGCCTGGAGATTAAAGAAGTCTCTATGTCAATTATTCGTGTAAGCATAAAGACGTTATCTTATACTACATTACACAGATCAGATTCAGATCAAGTATGATATACCTCGACACATTGACATTTATAACTGTCATAAGTGTGTTACAGAAATTTTCACCCTAAAAACACAATTTAATTTAGCTTTTGCCAAGAAACAGACTTTATAGGGCTATCCTGAAGACGACAAACGTAATGACCGCCGAAACGTCGGTTGTTCAAAATCCAAATGATAGAAATAGCACAAATAATAAATCGAATTATGTCTCGGCAGTTTGACAAATACGTATTTACATAACCACACGTATGAAAAATAATAAATATCAAAAGTAAACATTATATAATATAAATTTAGTGTTTTCCTTGAAACGCTAACTCTACATTTAAAAATGTGAGTCGATATTGATAACAATACCCCGGAAATAGAATAAGATCATGTCAATCTATTGAGATCTTATGTTACAATTTTTTAATTATTATTACGGAAAATAATCGTACTTTGTTAAACTCATTAATCTCTTTTATTTTATGTCGATATGTATAAATGTTGTTGAGTAACTTTTAATATGCTTGCTTCACTCCAAATACGAGTTTAATGATATCGTTAATTAATTTATTGTGACAGTGTTTGGGAGTAACTCTGTATATGTAATTAAATAGGTGTGGGTATATACCTATGGTATATACGAGCACGTGTGTAAACAAAGTTGCATAAACACTAATATGGTTAATTTAATTTACCATTTGTTTTAGCTTCTTATTCGACTTTATTATTGGACAAATTTCGAGATAAAATAGAAAAGTATGTCTATTTTAGATTTGTGTTTGTTACTTATTATAAGTTCTTAAGTTTAGATTCCAAACATGCTCTACAGTTATTTTAAAGTTTCTGGAGGAATTACTATTTATACTAGGAGAGTTAACGAACGCGGTAATGATAGAGACACTTGTTCGGCTCCAATCTTCCTCCATTAAATATACATTAATCATTAAGGAATGTAATCTATTCTACACAATTCTTAATTATTTGACAGTTATTCATAAAATTAAAATAAATGTTTAAAATGTATTATTTCCTAGATTCAACTTTGTAAAGTTGATTTTCACTTGATCCATTTTCAATGGCTATTCTACATCACTTGCCAAGTAAAAGGTGTTGGATTGAGCAGATGTTAACTGTGAATAACGACATATAATTTTTGAAATTTTTTATGGTTAGTCTTTGAGAACGTTATTTATTTACACAGTACAGCAACGTGTAAATGTTATTGGAAGCCGATTATGAAATTGGACGTTAAACCAAAATACTATATCTCACACTTCATGATCTTTTACTCAATATATTGGCAATTCGAGAAATTACAATAAACGTGGCCAATAGCAAAAAACTAACTGCGTACTCGTGTAGGCTCATTTTGCTGGAAAAATTACTGGCGTATGTGAGGATTTGGACGAGGACCCAGGTATTGCAGTTTGTCGTCGTGGGCTAAAATTGAACTTATGTACAACCACATTGCATTAAATTTTAACAAAATATTTGAATTTGCACGTTTACAAAGTTCAATTACCGCAACAACTAAAGCCAGTTGATATTTGAAGAAGCTTACGTTAGCTGAATGGATGCACGAGCAAACACAACCTGATATGATTTTTCAATGAGTATTATTTTCAGTGATTATGCTTATTTTAACCTCAGTGGATTCGTTAATAAGCAAAATTTTTGCTATTGGGGTGATAATACTTCTTACTCTGAGGCTTTTTCAAAAATAGGGTTTCGGCCAATAAGCCAATAAGCAGTCTAAAGCTAAACTGTCGAAATAATAATCATACATAGAAAGAGGTCGTGATGTCATCCAAAATTTAGACCAACGATTGGAGATACATATTGCAATGACCTTGAGTCTGGGATTGAATTGTAAATAAGTTTTATCATGATCACTTCTATATTTAATTTACTTAAATACTATTTTATTTCTTTTATAATGGTCATTGTATATAAATATTTATTAAGTTAAGATTTCAGAAAATCTCAATTAAATTAATTAAATAGTGTAAGAATAAGACGTATACCTATATCAAGTAAATATTCACAACAAGGTGTTTTCCGTAACCTCAGCGGGGAAAAGATATGATGTCGGGGATCGTTCGAGGGATTGGCCCGAGGTATACTTGATATATGCCATCAACAATTACGAACGTGTCACACATCAATAACAGTAAATACTTAGATTATACATTATATATAACGTAATAATTATTTGTAACATTTACATATTGATGTCTTTATAAAATTTTTGTACATTATAATTGATATAAACAAGTTAACATTAATGTTTATGATTTTAAGTAAGTACTAAATCACTTGACTGATAGGTGCGGCAGTGTCGCTATGGACTTTTGGGAAGTGGAAAGGATAACGATACAGAGCATGTCTAAAGTTTTTATTTAGAAAATGTTAATATAAGCGTGGACATGAAGATTTTAAAGGAGATTGCTGGTGCGAACTGCTCTCTAAAAATAAACTTCTGGAAGCACGTGTGAACCGCTTTCTAATAGAGACCCAGGGTGCCTATACTTATTAATATTTCTTGAATTAATTTTATTATGAACTTAGAAAATTTTTTGATACATCGGGACTTATATTTTCCGAGATATCTAATAGTGACTTAGAAAATTTTTGTACAAATTAGGACTTAAATATTTTATAGATTAATATTATTTTGAACTTAGAAAAACATTTATAAATCGATAATTAAAATATTTTCCAAAGATACTTAATATGAATTGGGTCTAAATATTTTTATAAATTCATTTTGTTTTGGACTTAGAATAATTTTCTTGTGAAACTAGGATGAGTTATTTTACACGCGATGGTTTCATATTAGGCGTTATGGTGAAACATTTTAGTAATTGTATTAGTTTAATTTGATATTTAATGATAGGATTTATTTCTTTTATATAAGTTTAGACACTTCATATTTTTGAGTTTTTTTTTTTTAGAAGGTCAAAAGTATTAAGTTTATTTTATGTTTTTCTCTATTTGTAGAATATTTTTGTTCTATTGAGAAATTATCTATATTTTATTTAAAAAAAATGGAAGAATTTGAAAATCTATATGAGGAATTTAGGTAGTTAAATTGTGTTTAATTTGTTAGTTGTATAACTGGTGTTAAACAAATTTTTGTGTCGTGATTTCTACTGGAGTTTTTGGACGAGTTTGGTAATTTTATTTTTATTAACGAATGTGATTTCGCAATTTATATATTTAGTTCTTTTTTTTTATTTTGTGTTTGTGTATTAAAATTTGACGTGTTAGGTAATCAGTCAGGGATGTGTACAATGAATTAAGTAGGTAATTAATTCATGGTATGGAGCGTTGATTAATCCTAAAAACACGAATTGGTTTTGATGGTACTGTTCGGGAGCGAGGAAAGGCGCTGAGCAGAACTAATAAGAACAGAGTCAACATTTTGAAACATTTTAAGCACATCGCAATAATTTAATAAATATATTGCATTAAGACTGGACACGTAATTGTATACATTACGGATGTGTGCAATGAGTCGAAGGATGTACTTACAGAACGGAGCCCTGGTTTATCAATTTGCGTGCATTCTGTTTTTTTTTTGGCGATATTATCTGGGAGTGAGCAAAGGCGCCGAGCAATATATACGTCAGGACAGAGTTCATGTGTTAATGTACTTATTATTTGGACCGTGTTAATTTCATTATAATTTTATTTATATATTATCCAGTATAGATCATGATTGTTTTTTTAAAAAAAAAAAGGACATAGACATTTATGAATTAGTATGTGATAAATGTATGTGTAGAGTAAATTTTGATTTATTTATCATCATCATTACTTTCATAATTACCTAATTAGATTTATATTTTTTTATCATTACATGCGAGAATTTAATTTAGTTCATAACTTATTTATATGTACATATATATAATTATTTTGTAATACAATTGTTTCATCTTAATATTTAAGGTATTTTTCATAAATTATATTATAAGGTTTTTCGTATGTTTATTTGTTTTATCTGACCTGGAGACAACTAGAAAGCATTAACTTTGGAGAAGGAGTGTTGTTGTATGTATTTTCTGCGCTGGAGAAGAAGATATCACGAGTGTTCCTCTAAAACTGAGCTAGTGAAATGTGAAATTGCTAAACCTACTGTTTTGCAGAAAATTATAAGATTTTAGCGTAGCATAAGGCCTAGTACTAAGACATATGCTTGATTTTGCTCTTGTTTATTATTTAAATAAATTAAATTATTTTTATACAATCATTAATTTGCAAGAGTCACAGCAATATGTCGCCGAAGCCGTGGCAAACATTTAGATAATATTATCCTTCACACGTAATTATCAAATTAAACACTCTTTATATTTTATAACATTCAAATACGCTCCAATACTATGAGAGACATTTCTTCACGAATATTTTTAAATAACATTACGCACAGGCGGGGTTGTTCTTATCAATGAAGCGGACGGATTACTTATTAGGTCGTTAATGGTGGCTAATTAAACAAGATTTACGCAAGTCGATTTGACAGCACTTTCGGCGGAAGACAATTAGCAGGTCACCTTTCACGACTAATTAAGCTGGATTTGCGGCAGGTCAATTCTCAAGCGCTTCTGCGGATGGGTCAATTGGTAAGTTATTGATAAAGGCTAATTAAACAGAATTCATGTAGGTTGGTTTGACAGCATTGAATCATAAAGCGTGCCAAAAGGCAGCATTTAAAGGTATCTTCATTCGGAATCCAAGCTCTTGATACACCCCTCAAATATGTCATGTTATAAATATGATTCCGCTGGGTGCAATTGACACGCATGCCATTTAAAAATGTTCATGTTATTAAATCAGCAATTTGGAAGCGTTTTCCTTATTTTCTTCTACTGCCAGTGATAGTTATAAATAATACACACAACAAGGACAATAATCAATATTGTCAACAAAAAGGACATGAGAATATATATTAAAAAGAGCAAGGAGTAATAGAAGAAGAAAAGTATGTAGGAGGAGAAGGTGTTACATTACGCTTTTCTGTTAGAGAAAGGGCCGCGGCGGAGCCTCGTAAGTAACAAATTAATAAATAAACTTCACTAAAAGCAATGTTTTAATGTTCTCATTAGATAAATGTCATTAGACAACTACTCACTGACTTATCTGACACATATCAAAAAAACATCCCATGACAACCGTTTTTTTTTAATTAAATCGCACTTGACCTGGAGAACATGTCGAACAGCGTCGTTGTATGATTGCGAGGAGGCAATGGTAACAGAGGGAAGGAGTGAGATGATACAAAGAAGAAAAGTGGAAGAAGCGGAAAAAAATGACGCATGAAGAAGAGGACAACAAAACAGAAAAATAAGCTGAGGAAAAACGGATGACGGAGGAAGAAGTAAAAGAGAAGAAAGTAGAAAAATCAGAAAAGAAAAAATACCACAAAAGATGACGAGGCCGAAGAAGAAGAATAAAGAGAAATCTATAAATAAATTAGGCAACACTAAATATGTTCCATTTAATTCAAATATGTAATGCTATATATAGGCATTTCAATAGATCAAAATGTAAAAATAAGAGAAACTATATTAAAATTGAGTTTATAACTTATTAAACTACCATAGTTAAATAAATCTATTTAAAACTTCTAAACATAAACATGTTCCTTGTTATTATTAGACTTATGTTATATTTACACATATATGGCTATTGATAATTGTTGTTTTGAATATTCAATACAATATATTGACTTTTCATCTTTCTTATAAGATTTATCATTGTTTGAAGTCGTTCCAGTATTTATATGTATTTCAAAACAGACAAGTATGTTTAACAGTTTAGACATGCCACTCAACCGAACCTAATAGATAACTTGTTATGCCGTAAAATTCACTTTTGTATATAGTTCTCGTAAGATTATGTGTCTTATGGTGGGATTCTGTAACTTTCTCGGAAGCTCCGATTATCGTAGGCCCTGGCAACGAAGTGACGTTGCGATGACGATTTCAGAATTTTTATAGTTAGTGACGTAGAAGTGTCAAAACGTTCGTGAGTAAAGATTTTGTTGGTTATATTGTGGATATATTATTATTATATAATTATTGTTAATATACTGTTCCTGTTTGTTTATTTGTTATAATTATTATTGTTCTTGTTTGTTTATTTGTTATATTTATTATTGTTCCTGTTTGTTTATTCGTTATATTTATTATTGTTTTATATTTGCAAATATGAATGGCTTTATAGCATTATTATTAGATGAAGATCACAACAGGTAGGTAATCGATAATATAAAATATATAGAGTATACATAATATTCTCTGTTTTCTTTATTTTAGAAATTATATGCGTATATTCCGAAAACGTTTAAGAGATCACGGAAATCCTTTTGAAATACCAAACAGGCATTTTACAAACACACTTTTTTTTGACACTTTTCAAAACCTTATCCAGTTATTGGATGGACATATTGAACAAACAAATATACCATTACATTTGAAGGTTATTATCATAAACATCACTTGAAATGCATATTAACTTCATAGTGCTAAAATTTTAGATTGAAATATTTTGGTATATGTTTACGAGATGATATGTCTGTTTACATGTTAAACATAAAGGTTATGTACAAAAAATCGTAAATTGACACTTCTACGTCACTAGCTGTAAAAATTCTGAAATCGTCATCGCAACGTCACTTCGTTGTCAGGGCCTACGATAATCGGAGCTTCCGAGAAAGTTACAGAATCCCACCATTAGTTTAAGTGCGTAGAATATGTGTGAGCGCGAGACTTTTCGAGCGCACCTTGTATATCTTTTGGTTCACCGTGTGAAAAAGATCGTTTGCTGTATATCTGTGCGTGTGCTAAACCTAATATTGTGCTCTCGGAGCCCTGAGTCATGAACCGTGTGACTGACAGATAACTGATGTGTAATATCGGGCAAATACACTCTTTATGTGTAAGAGCTCTGTATCTTATGTAACTACCTCTAACTATCTTATCTCTAGCTTATTTTAACCTACCTGCAGACGCGAATTTTCTGCATTCGCAGTTACTTTTTACGCCTTGTTTAAGCTTTATCAATATCTGCTTATTTATTATTTCCGAACTCTACGAAGTGCATATATTTGTGGCTTTAAATTCTCCGACACATCAGTCAGCCTCGTTGTATTTACTGTCGCCTGTATTTATGCGTATCCCTAGACACAGACTTTCTTGTACGTCTGATTGATATTTTTCCTTCGTGGTTATGTCACTAAAATGTAAGGAGGGTATTAAATAGAGAAATCTTGTGTATTAACGGGCATACTTTAAATTGTTGTCGTGAACTGATTTGTTCACAGCAATCATCCACCTTCCTTGGTTGCCTTGTCGAGCATCTGTCGATATCTTTCCTTAGGAGGTTATGGCCTCGCGGATTTAATCTGCAAAACATTGCGAGGTCGGTTCTTCTTTAACCGCCTGTTCGGAGCGCGATTAAGAGTTTGGAAATTTCAATAGTTACCTGCAGAATCCGGTTTCTTCTGTAATAAATTGTGTCTACATCTTACGTTGTTTTGTTTTGTTTTCTATCTGTCAAACGTTGGTTACTTCGTCGCGGTGTGACGAATGCTTCACGCATTGCCAACTGTTTAGCGAGTATTTTCCTTTCACATTGTCGGATTTATAATTTCTACGTACATTGAAGGTGTGTTTCGGTTATTTTCTTTTCGTCTAAGTTATGTGCAGGTTGTGTTTAAGTATATAAGTCACGGTGTTGACTCCCTTTATTGTCAAATTTAGTTTTGTGCCTGCTATTTTTTATTTTGAATTCTCCCGCCTTTCATACTGAGGTATTTCCGTGTTTTGATACTTTTGGAAGGATGCGTGTAGTTGACGCGCATTAGATAGGAGGAAGTTCTCGTTTTCGACTTCACTTACATAGTCTCTTCTCGTGTGAGGACATTGTTGCAATCTGCTTGTTTTCCTTTTTAGTAACTTTGTTACTTTATCTGTGTAGATATTACGCGTAAGCGGCTTTAATGGAATAAGCAGCGAATGCCGATACCTTAGTTTTGGTTATCTATCGTGAATTTTTATCGAAATACCGTTACCTAAAATTTGCGAATTACCACGTGTTTGGTTCTTTTGGATTTAAAATTTTGCACCTTTGAGTGACTTGTGTAGTCGTTATCGCGTTATCTCCAATACCATTTGGGGTAAGTGATTGAAACTTTGTGTTAATTTTCGGGATTTTATCTTTGTTTCTTTTCTCTTCTAATTTAATAGGATTTTTATTGACGGGCACAAAAAGCCCCCAGTAGCCATTTTCTGGTATTGTCACCGCACATTACGGTTGAAGAACGTAGTGGTTTCCATCGTTGCTACAGTAGTTGCACCTATACGTCTATCTTGTCTGTTGAAGTGGAATTTTCATCGTCCAACGAGGGGGCCTCCGCCATCTTGGCTACTGTTAGCGGCCTACCTGCGTCCGACTTGACAGATAAGTGCATCTGTAATTGTAGTAATCAACGTAACTTTCGACCGATTTTCAGTATCTTTGAGCCAGAGTTCTGGTCATTATCTTAAGTACCTTACTTTGACCTAAGAATATTTGAGTGGCTAAATACCTAATGCACCACTTAGTTATCTTCAAGGTCACGTATAATCTTAATTAAATTTACCGTTATTTTTCTTGTTGCATTTATGCAAATTGATATTACAGTAATACTGATTCTCATTGACGTGATGTATAATTAATTCAATAGTAATTCTAGTAATTTCATTACCGTAATATTATATCTCATTGATGTGTTGAATATCTGAGTTAATAAGAATTCTGTTAGATTCATTACCGTAATTTTTCCTCATTGTTGTGTTGAATGATTTTGATTTAATAATAATAATTCTAGTAATTTCATACCGTGCTAATATTTCTCTTTGATATGTAGGTTAATTAATCATATAACAAATCTAGTAAATTCTATACCGTAATAACGTTTCTCTTGATGTGTTGAAATTTTAATCTTTAATATGTTATTAATTCTAGCGTATTCATTACCGTAATTTAGAGATTTGACTTTCATGTATGTTTTATTAATTTCTGAGCTATTGAAATTATTCAAGTCATTGTAAAATTCAATATCGTAAGCCCAGTAGATTCTTTTGTGCTAATACTGGAATTTCCTTTGAAACTTTTAATAGCGTCATTTGTCAGAATAATAGATGTAAACAGTTTATTTAGTTATTACAAAATTTGGCTATGTAATTTCACGTTTTACCTTTCACTTAATTAATTAAATTATTTTAAGTCCTGTGCGCTAACTTAAATCAATTTTATTTTCTTGTAGCTATTTAATTTAGAACATCGCCGTTGGTGGCGCTTAATAACAACAAATGTATATTGGCCTGTAAGGCAAAGAAACGTTTCTACGCCGACCATCCTCCTGCCGAGGCGCAGAGGTTCTATTGTTTTTTTTTATTAACTACTAAACTTTCATTATTTTTTTTTCAGAAAAAAAACATACTGTCTAACTGTCAACATTTTAGTTTATTTATTCAAAAAAAAATAATATTATTAATATAGCACCTTTCTTCACATCATAATTTTTTTTATACCTCAACATATCTTACCTTCATCATTTATTATTGTGACGTGCAGTTGAATAAGGTTTGGCATAACACCTATACAGGGTGATCCGTAGGAGTCCCGCTGGAGGGACACAGCCAGTGGCAGGTCTTAGGATATGCAGGTAGGTTACCATAAGGTAGCATAGTGTCCTGGTGCCCGGACAACGTCGCTTGCGTCATCGCCGACCGACGCTTATATCTTAAGTTTAGTTTTTCTGAACCGACACGCCATCTGCGATTAGAGCTAGCTCGGCCCTGCGTTTTCCAATACATTCTACCTCACTATAGGATCTCCTGTTCTAACAACTTTCATATCTTATTAATAAGTTTCGACGTTGTTGCGGGTGTAACAAACTACCTACTCGAAATACTGTATTTCCACTCGTACACATAACACTATAATAAACATATCACCACTATGTTGACTCTATAAAGAGCAAAATATATTTTGCACATAATTCGTCCTGCAACTAATGGCGACAGTCTCCGGGATACTCCTCCCCTTTGCATTTGTATTTCTCTCACGGCGAAATCTGTTTGTTGAAAATGAAGATGACAATAACGCAAGTACCCGGTGCGAGACACAATTATATTCAAGTTTAAAATTATGTTTTGTCTGTTTAAGGCTGAAACGATAACATCACAAATATTTATATCATCCCTTTGAGGGCCGCATTAAAAGCACAGAAGTGCATACAAATAAAACGACAAGGGATATGGTTCTGCTAGATTGAAGTACATATATATAAAATATACCTTTTAAGTCAGGAATAATAATAATAATAATAATAATAATAATAATAGTAATCTCAAAGCGAAAATTACGCGACGGAACAGACGGCCAAGTGAAATGTGCAATATGAAATTAATTAGGATAGAATAATAAGGACGAAATTGCTTTTTCTTGTAATATTAAACCGACGTAGCAACAAGACCTGGTCGAAACAAGAGATTCATTATGTCGAAAAATCCATTTCGTTTCCCTCATCCGTTTTCCTTTTTTTCTCCCTTTTTCTTTTACTATAATTATTCCGTTTAATTATTGCTGCATCTCCTTCACCGTGTTCCTGTATCATTAATACCTGCGTTTCTCGTTTCTACTACGTTTCCTCGTCCCAGTTTTTTTTCTCACGTAATTCGACAGGCTGTTTTCCACAGAAATTAACCCTTCGTGCTACTCTGAGTTTACGGCTTCATCTAAGCGACTGTGTTAGACTTAACTGAATATTGATTTTTAGTTTTAGCAATGTTGATCACTAAATAAACTGATCTACCCTAATATTTGTAGATATAATAAGTATATTTAATTGATTTAACTTTCAGTCATTGGCATTTTAAATAACTTTAGGTTCTGCACTTTTTCATTCTACTTAACCCTGGGTAGGTTGCGTATGCATCAAAGTATAAGATCAAATAAAACATAAACATTAGATACGGCATTAAAAGAGAATAACATTGATATATTACTCCCAAGTGATCTCTGTTAATCCAGGCAACAAATCCGATCCTTTCAATTGCAGAATTTCAAACTGTTAGCTTTACACACTGGACAAAAGAAGTCGACCTGTTATTATCAGTGGAGACTTTAATATAATTTTGTCAGTATCATTGCTAATGCGTCAACGACTTAAAGATTTGTGTAGTGTTTATAACTTCTATTGGACTATGACACAGCTAACACGCGTTGTTAAGGATACTGTATTTCCTTTGGCCTACATTTTTGTCAATATTTCTAATAGATTTTTTCGATATCTGCTGTACATAATAACCTTTCGGACTATTATAGTCGAATATTAATTTATCAATACTGAATAGGGAGTCGTGGATTACTGTTTACGAATGCACCTGTTCTGATGAAGTTTCTCACAAGACCCCAGGTATACTTGAAATAAAAAATAATTTACAGATTTTAGAAGAATTTAACTAACAATATCCGATATTTATGAATGAATTAAAGAACTAGAAAAAATATTGTAAAAATTCGAACTTCATTTTTTCCTATCAATATTTTATAGTACATGAGAAATTATCCTCAAAATATTATTATAAATAGCTGTGATGGTATACAAAGTGAAACATTTCTCGTGCACATAGGGTTTGTATATAAACTTAATTATATTGTTTGAAAATATTAACATATACAGGAATGCTTTCCAAACGGCAGTTGTATTATATGAGGAGCAAAATTTCAAAAGGAATATTATCCTTTTGTCACGAATTGGAAAAAAGAGCTGTTTTGTGATTGCTGCAAATAAAATAAAAATTAAATTTGTAAAGTGATATAGATAATACAAACTTTTGTAAAGCCAAATGGCAAAAATTAGAAATTTAGTTCATTTACAAATTTGTTTAACTGATTAATTAATTAGGATAAAATTCCTTTCGAAAAAAACATGTAAATTAAACTTTTTGAAATAATCAATAATTATGTACAAAAGAGGTAGGTACATAAATTTTACTGAAAATAGTAATAGTACAAAATAAATTAATATTATCAAACATTTTTTATTATTATTAGAAAACAATATTAATTTTAAGTGTTACATACAAACACCACCATCATCCTCATTGCAATCACAAGGTTCATTCTCTTCTTGGCTGGTGGAGGAATCTAGGCGTGGTTCATCCAAGAATAATTCTTTAAAAAAATCAAGTTTTTCTTCTCGCTGCCAATTTTCGTCGCATAATACCAACAATGTTTTAAGACTTTTTAATTTTTCTTCCTTTATTGGGTTTTTTAATACCTTTTCTTTGACATTCAGCTCCTTTAAAACTATACCTTTTTTTGTTAAAATTTCAAAACGTTTCGATAAGTCGTCGTTTCTATAATATGGTTCCATTTTTATTTTAACAACTCCCTAAGAATCTTTTCTTAATATAACTCTTTTCATGTCTTTATACCTTTTAACTTTTTTAAACTTCCATCAAGAGCCTTAAAATCTTTGATTGTCCAATCGATTCCTAGTTTTTTGACCATTCCCACTTCTTTATAAATTTCTATGTACTCCTCGGCATTCAGTATCACTTCTATTTTTCTAAGGTTCTTTTCAAGATGTCCGAACACCCGATCCGCTGGCAGAAAGGAGTGCCCTCTAACCGGAAACGTAAGTGTAGTTTGTTGTAATGTCACAGGAGCACATTTTGACAGCCAAAGGGCCAGAGCATACATAACAAATGAGTTTTTATTTTGCCCTGCACACCCGTCTGCAAATGAACGTAACACTTTGCAATTATCAGAAAAATTATGCGAATTTAAGAAATTTGTAATGGCAGAACCAATTTCATTCGCTCCTCTACCGGCTTGGGTTTCCGTCCAGATGTAAAAAAAGGGAGATGAAGTTGCGACATCCGTAATACACAAATTATAAAAGGAAAGCTGCCTTAAGTAATATGCTACTCCGACTGGCAGTCTGGGCAGATTCTGCATCTGCTGTAGGTCGAAACAAAATACTTCACTATTTTCTTCATTTTGATTCACCAGTAAGTGAAATTGTTTGTCTCTTAATTTATGAAGTCCTAACTCTGTCATCAAATTAACTTTTTGCGTTTCAGTGCAATTCTTTAGTTCATTTTTCTTTTTAAAACAGAAACTACAAACATCCCACGCCGGTGACCCGAAGCCAATATTAAAATCAACAGAAAATACCTTATAAAAAAAACATATTTTACCCTGTGGTTTTCAGCAACAGTGGAATTATACAATTTCCACAATTTTCTTATATTCAAATGGGCAGGCATATACAATCTTTGCGATTGTAATGGCTTTCTGTGGCACGAAACTTTCCAAGAAACTTTTTCACCTCTTTTCTTTTTTCATTGTTCTTGTTTGAACGCCTGTCTCCTCCTCTTCTCTCCTTTATGTCATATCCAAATCTTATATTTCTTGTAATTGTATGCAACCGTTTTAACACGTTGAGCACGGGTGTGGAAATCAAAAAGTATTACCTTCAGGACGGGAATTGTTAGCATTTTTTATCAATTATTGCGCGCTTTATTTATACAATTAGTATATTTTTAGTAGTATTTTCCGTATTTTTGTGAATAAATGGTGAGTTGTAAGTTGAGGCATGGCGTTAATGCCTCGCCGGAGATGTTCCGTATGCGACAAAAATTATTGCATAACTTGCTTCTTTTTAGCTCATAAATCTTCTAAAATATAAATATTACGTTATAAATCACTTGTTTCTGTTATTTCAATATCTTAAGTTTATAGAAATGTGTAATCCTAAGTCACTATAATAAAAGCATTACACAACATAAACTGTATAAGTTTTTACGATGATCATTGTATACTATAAAGAATATTTGTATGAATATGTACGACCGGTGAGCATAAAATGTTAACATAGACGGCTACTAAATCGAATCTATGATTCTGTCGTTATAACGAGACATTTTACGATACCACACCGTCTAGAAATTAATTGTGCGCGAGGCATTTATATAAGACACGCCGTTTTTAAGTTACCAGACGGTGAGGCATCAGTAAGATGCCACGCCGTGCTCAACGTGTTAATGAAATTCCAAAACATTGTAAAATCATTTTTAGGCACACTCTGTGGGTTTCCCCATTTGCCCTAACCATTTGGTATTTTGCTGACAAAACATGTTGTTGATTTCGGCAATTGGCTTTATATTTTTCTCTGTGCCTCTTTGGATCAGAAATTTTACAGAAATATGATAACTTCCTGTCTTGAACATGCTTATCTGAAATTTGAAAATTTTTTTTTCTTGCTGCAATTATATCGCGTCTTCGTATTTTTAAACATTTATATGTAGGCCCATTATGTGTACAGGGACGTTGAAAGTTTTCCAAATTCGGAAAATGATCGAAATATTTCAAATAATTATAACATAAAAAAGTAGGGTTAAAAATTAAATTCTCGTCCTATTACCTTAATTGCTTTGCTTTCTCCTTTTTGGTTGTATTTTTCTTCCTTTTGCGACTTCCCCCATTTGCTTCGCTTACTAAAACACCATCTGCATCCATTTTTTTTTCGGTAAATAGACCTTAAAGAATAAACGAGCTGATTTTCGCGAGTGTTTATTTTCATGTAAATAAAAAAATAAAATTCCAGTTGAAAAAAAACTTTAGGATAATAATCTTTTTGAAAAAATTGCAATCTTTTGACATTTATTTTATATGGGATAAAATTTTTTTAGAACGCATTCAGTTTGATAGCATGTAGATGTAGTATTGAAGCACCCAACACCACCTATACGTCAGTAGCTGAATTAATTGAATAATATTCCTATGTTATATAAATTAAAATATGTTACTTGCAAACTGAATTAAATTTAAACATTGATATGTGGGAATGCGGGCGATGGTCGTTACATTAACACTTGTGTGGTGGTGAGGCAACCGCTATGCGTACTTCGCCTGAAGAACCTCCAGGGCATCTCTTGGCACTTACTGCTGTAAGATGTCCTAGATTAAGGAGGAAAGTGTGGAGGAATAACAATATAATATGATAAAGAAAAGTGAAGAAGATGAATTGTACTTGGTCCTCTTATTGAAAACAAGGAAACGCATTCAGAATAGGACTTTTGGAGTGCATCCCTTATTATTAGGAAGGCCCTCAAAAGGTGTTTTTTACATTCTGTACGATAATTTAAAAGAAGACGACAACATAAACGATCGTGTGATGAACTTTTGGAAAACATAGAAGAAAATATCAAAAAACTTTACACGAACTGCAAGAATGCTATTTCAGCAAAGAAAAGAAAGGCCCTTACTTTTTAGGTTTCGAAGAGTCCTAAATTACTGGCTCTAACTCAATGTAACAGATAAAATCTTCTACATTGAAATTATCAAGATGCGTGGTAATACACTAAGCAATATTACTAGTTTTTGACATTTTGAAAGCAGATTTATAACTTAAGTACAACCAACTCAAATAATGTCAAAGCGATGACTCACTCAAAAGTCAAATGAAGGGTAGTGACGAAAC
The DNA here is from genome assembly GCA_963170755.1 of Amphimallon solstitiale. NCBI lineage: Eukaryota > Metazoa > Arthropoda > Insecta > Coleoptera > Scarabaeidae > Amphimallon > Amphimallon solstitiale. The sequence goes on along the minus strand of OY720676.1, from coordinate 164,718,823 downwards.
GGTGTCACTGTGCAGTGGCTCAGTATAATAATTTTTATAACAAACAATGGTCCGCTACCAAAGCCATACAGTCGCGTGAGTGGGCGATAATAAGCGAGGGTAGTCGTGTAGAGTTCCCAGGTCACGCGACCTCTAGCCACAGCTATGGCCCAATATTGTAAGCTGCAAATATTTGCATGTATCGCTTAGACTTTAGAGTGACTTATCTGAAGCGGTTCGCCACTGATGCAGTTCTGTATAACTCTAATTCCGAGTGTATCCATTAGAATATCAAAAAAGTTGTCCATGTAAATATTTCAGACAACCTACAGCACATGGCATTTTAAATATCTATATTATTTGAAACACAATACTGGGAAATGTGATGTAAAAATACAAGTTATACCATGATATCCATCCTGTGAATCATCTGCAATAATATACAAAAATACAAATGGCAAGTTTTTTCAGTATTGTATCCCTAATATTTTAAAGTATTTTAATATTTTAGCAAGCGTAGAAAATAGCTTTAAAACCAGATGGTTTTGTATATCATGAAACACTCGTTTTGCCTCGCCTAACGATGATATCTGCGGAAAACCGTATTTAAATTGGAATAAAAGAGCCGTTTTCGTTGCTTCGTTTGGTGTAACGGTTTCGAGGTCGAATAATCTCGGCTAGCACGTTCTAATTTCGTACGATTAGAAGGTGCATAACAAGTGAGTTAATGCGCGCCGTAGGTACGTATATATATTCTCACTTTCCATTTCCTAGTTGCCTCTGTTGTCCGCTAACAGGGAGATTAATAGACTGGAATATCGTTTGTGAGGCTGTATGATGCCCGGAGTCATTTTTCATCGTGTAATTGAGCGGATTGTTTTCCCCGAATATATATGAAGATATTACATGATGCGAATTTGCAACGTGATATTTATGTAGTCGAAAGATCAATGTCAAAAAGGAATTTCTTCTAACGAAGCGTAAATTTTTACATTTTTAAAACGAATGATATTTAGATTTCCTTCGAGAATCAATATAGTTATAAACAAAGAGTTTTCTCGTAAATATGTAAACATTATGTACATACAAATGATTATACATTAGAAAGTTCCCCAATGATTAAAAAGACCAATTTTGCAGGATCTACCAATTAAAACTGCAGAATGAAAACAAGCAAAAAGTAATAGGCAAAAACGTGATGGATATACTAAATATTTTGAAGAGACCTTCCAACCATAAGAGAGCAAAAATAGTCAGGCCAAAAATGCTATCAGACCGGCTAATCCAAAGGAAATAACAAGAGAAATTTAAAAAAATATGACCCCCAATTGAAGTTTCGTCTTAACCCTTTCACAGACAGTGGGAAGTAATTTCCATTTATTTTCTGAACGAACGTCTGGCCATCTCTCAGACAAAGGGAAAAATAAGAAGGGTATAAAACAGATTCTTGTAGCGTAAAATTGAAATATCTCTCAGCTATACAGCTTGCAGTGGTAACCTCAAATCTTGGTGAAGAATTATTCTGCCACCAATAATAGTTGGTAATAACAAAGGTTTTTTTTTTTTAAATTTTCCTAGCGTCCAATTCAAAGCTTTATTTTATGCAAACAAAATTACTGATTTTTATATCTTTAGAGTATCTGCTTCTAAAGTAGGTGTTATATTTAAATAAACATGACAGATAGGTCGAATTTGCACAGTTCTACACAGATCTCTGGTGTATTTTCATTTACTTCCAAACAATGAGAGTCATTTTGAAGATGTAGCATACGAAGGAATGGCAGAAGAATTACAGGACTGGGGGTTACGTGACAGATTGGAATTCAACATTAGTACGTCTGATATTGGCGGAACATCTGCAAATACCCCTGAACCTATCATCCATAGAGTATTTCTGGATATCAAAACAGAGACGCGTTAGGTCCTTCATTACTGAGTATATAGTCTCCAATATGCTAGAATGATAATGTCCATGAGGTTTTGAAGAAGGTGCAGAAAATATTGCCGAAGAAGTATGGGTAAAACCAGCGACCTGTTTACAAATTTCAGTTCCTAAACCTGCACGCGGCTTTTCAAACCAAAACTCGATTATTCTGTAAAACATTCTTGACCAAACAAACTTATACGCCTCCTAAATTCTGACAGGAGGAAGATGTAAAGAGGTTGGAGCGTCAAAACAATGGGTTGGGAATTGGCATTTAAGAACTAAAACCGTTTATTATTTTCATGAATCATGGGAATTCATGTTCTACCACAACTTGTTAATTATTGGTCAAGTAATCCTTATCGCGGTGTACCAGGTGTATCCCAAATTTTGACCTCAAACAATTTAAAAAAATAAGAAAAATTGAGTATAATTAATAATTAAACTGCAATACCAAGAGAAGACGAAGGATATGACAGGCTGGATAAATTGAGGCTTCTAATTAATAAACTAAATAATACAATTCTAAATATTTTCACTTCTGGTCTCACAGTATTGTTGAATCAATAATTTCTTTCAAATGAAGGAGTACGCTAAAGCAATACAAGGTACAGTATTTGGCAAATTCACAAACAGAACATGTATACAATTCTGAAATATATACAAGGAAATTGGAAAATGTTGTCCTAAACCTCTCCGAGTCTCTAAAAAGTGAGGGTGTTAACATGTTCTTTGAAAATTCTTTCACTTCTATTCAGATCATGAAAGTAGAGTACTGGATGTAGAAATCTATAGTGTGGGAACTGTGAGGATATGCTACCTCATATTTACAAGTTGAGGACCAACTAACATGAGGTAAATTCATGTTTAGCAGTAAAAAGAGCGTGTCATATCTTATCTAACATCCTTTCTCCACGAGAATCATATTACGCAAAAAAAAAGGTCAAAGCAGTACGTTTCTTGTCTCAAAGGAGTTGATACATACAGTAGCATCATGGGACGGGTAGATAAATTGACCAACTGCGCGAAAGATATGCCATCGATCATTAATCAAAGATGGTGGCATAGAATCCTTTCCCAAGCAACACGCAAACATGCATTATTGTTTAATATACGTGTATTCAATCATATTTTGGTTTTATTTTGGATATGGTGTATTTATTTAACGTATATTTAAAACGTATATATTTTTACCGGTGAAGTAAATGTGTATGATATACCATTTCTAAACGAACACTGTAACATTTGTATTTTTTAAGTACAGTTGCCAAATCAGAGTTTTTTTTAAATTATGTGGCATTAGTTGACCATTAAATGGGTGCAAATGATTCTTAAATACATTCAATATAATTCATTTTAGTATACGATATACTTAATTTAGGCGAAACTCTTCAACGAGTAATACACGTGTATAGTACACAAAATTATCGCTATTATTCGGCTCTTTCCATTTGTCTCAACCAATAGTATTTCAACGGTTTCATCACGTGATCACTTACGCCGATGTACCTAATAATCGCTGCACGAGATAGTGAATGTGTGTGTACTCGCGTCGTCGCCATTGTTGTTGCTATCGTTGTTTATGTTTAAGTGTTTGCTGTTAAGGTAAGTACGTATTGCATATTCATGACAGATGTTTTCTTATGTGTATCTATGATTTTTTTGTGAAATTTGCGCCTACTTATTGCACAGATGACCGTTGCCAGTTACATTTAATGTAGGTGTGCTCTGATTAAACTGTTTGTGTAATTAATGCGATATAAAAGTATTTTGTAGCCAATTAACAGCGAACTGGTAATAAATAATTGATGCCTAAATTTATTTGAGGTTAGAGGTGGTTTTGTTTTGTACTAGTCGCAGTTTCATTCCGGCTTGATCAACTTTGTGTTAAATCGTATTTATGTATATATCATAAGTCTTGTCTCCTTGTTACGTCCTGAAACAAATCAATAAAAATTTGAAACGAAACATAACCTAACTATACTATAAAAATGGCATTGTCCTGTTTATACTTATATATTTTTTCTGGTAATATTGTATAGAACTTTGAACATTAATAACAATTTAAATAATTTTAGACTTGTAACAAATAAAAACACAAACTTGACTGAATTTAAAAATGATTATTACATTTATAAAAATACATTAGAGTATGATATAGATAAGTCAAAAGTAATTAAAATTTTTAATTAATATACCTTAATTTTTATATAAAAAAAAACAATTATATGTATTTTATGTTACAAATTTAAATAAAATTTTATTATGTAAATCCAAAAAATTTATATTTCAAATTATAAAAATATTATAAATTACTAACCAGGATCACTAATATTCCATACATATGTTGTTGAATATTTTAATACTGTTAACTAAAAAGAATATTTATTTTGGCCGCCTAAATCGACAAAGAAAAATAATTTTTTATAAAATTGAAACAAATATTAAAATACAATAAACAATAGCCTACTAATTCCTAAAGAAAGATTCTTTTAAATATTTGTTTTGTGATATGGTGCAAGAACATTTTGCGCGTGTTTAAATGGATTTCATAATCCGCTGAAAGAAAAACACAATCTTGCACTCGTAGATGAACTGACTACGTGTCTTTGTTAAATTTTGACAGACCGGTTTTGTAAATTTTAAATGGCAACGGGGTCGAGTAACCGCTTGTTTTAAAGGTATTTGGAGATCTAGAATTTTTATTATTTATATAAATTGCATTTTATAGTAGTTTTGTTATATTTTTTAAATTTTTGTTCCTTTTGGTTCAAAAGCTAACAGATGAAGATTTTTGTCACACACTGTATATAGTATTTGAAATTAAACTATATACCTAAACCCAAACTTTATAAACCTCTAATTTATGTATGTGTATACTTCAACAAAATTGTTACACGTTAGTACAATTTCTCAAATTTATAGAAAATATTGATATACTGTTTGTTGCTATTATTACAGTGGCCATTGTTCTGCAAGTCGAGCCGAAAACACGAAGGGTCAAGAAATTACTCATCTCCTTCATCATCAATCTCTGTAAACAGTGACGTAAGCCAGTTTCAATGGCAACAACTTGTACACGACTTGGAAAAAATGAAAGAGGTGCAGGATCAACAATCCGTGTTATTGTCACAGATCCGGCAAGCAAGTCAATTGAAAAATATTCATACTTTGCAACGACCTTCAGATGAACCAAATAGATCGACCCAAAGACTTTGGAAGTTTAGAAAAGTGGTTGGAAAATGAAGATAACTATGTTTACATGGTAACATATGATTGAGGAAGTTATTACTGGTCTTTCTTAACTATGAAATTCTTTTTTGCAAAGGGCTCGAACAGGCTCAACTGGAGGAAGCAACGTTAGATGTAATGCCATGAATTTGTTAAAATTCACCATAACCAATAGATTGGGATTGGCATTTAATTGGGCCGGACGCGCTCCCAAATCACCTTCCCAGAGACGAAAATACGCATTTAAGGACACAAACTGCTACAAAGTCATCAATGGTAAGTCATAACAAAGTAATCAATATTTTAATACCTTTTGCAAGATAAAAGATAAGTTCGATCGTTAAAAATGAATCACGCGGCAATGACACAATTGATATAGGTATATATTAAAAACTTTTTCTGTTAAATACCTTCTATTAATGTATATATTATTCCTTTTTACAGTAGGTACTAATTAATTTATTTGTATATACCTACAGAAGCAGTGAGGATGTGTTTCAAAGGCAAGAAGGAGACAAGTGCGATTGTCGGCGAACTAACTGACAAATCGATTCAACACGCATGTCAAGATTGGTTGAAGCAGTCTAAGCAACGATTCCACAACACCAAATTGAATTAACTGTATTTAATTTTTGTCTGTGCTCATACGTAACAATAAATTTTTTATAAATATTTGGTTTTTCCCTGTTTTCAATGTAGCGAAATTATAGTATACACTTATAAAACATATACGTCTATTTTAGATACCTGCACTCGCGTATAATACGCGTTTAATTGATACGAAAAGAAACGTATCGTATAAACAATTATTCAACATGTTTCGTAAACGTATATTGTACACTATACTTCAACGTTTATCAGGCGGACATTTTAGCGTTGATAAGACGGTGAACGTCAACCAAAATTATACTTCAGGTATAAACGACAATTAAACGTTTATTCAACTATTTCGTGTTGCTTGGGTTACTACCACCTTGATTTGGCATTATGGATGTATTCATTTTTATGAGTTGCAGCTTCCTTCTATATTCTTGAAGTTTGTTTGTATTTACCTGATCACAAAAGTGAATTAATTAAACGTAAATTTGACCGGCATTTTCCTTAGCTTGTGGGTGTTAGGTTATATCATAAATTATCTTTATATAAGAGGAATTTGCCAACTAAGAGATTGAATTGTGATATAGAAAAATATTGAGTTGTGATGTTTTTTTTATAATGTACGGAATTTTCTAAACCGTAACATCATCAACTTTTATTACTTTATTTAAAAGATATAGTCATTAAGTTCCAGTTTTTTTTTTTTTTTTACATTAATCAAATCAAAAACAAAATTTTATTTGCTTTTTATACACATTATAATAACGTTGGGAGGATGATAAAGGGCTTAATGTAAGACATCGTAAAACTGCCAACACATAATTTATCCATCTGATAAATGCAATAACCCGAAGCTTTTTTATTTTGCAACTTTTAATACGGTTCATACTTGAAAGCTCCATTATTTTCATGAAAATTCGCAACGTATAACAGACATTAAGTACGGCCAATCTTGCTCCTGTATACAGTACACCAGACTTAAACTACTTACATGCCAGTAAAACATCCGCATAATAAACCCTCCACAGCACCGTTGTGGACGATATTTCATCCTCCTTTGCGGCAAAAATTCAAATTTACACACCTGTGTCACGACCCAAATAACCTTGGTCAATACTTAATCTCCGTACAACAGCCCCGAGTGTGTCGGCTCAGTTCCGGCGAAACGGAGACAATCAGAAAAAAGAAGGAAAGAATATGAACCCTGTGACAATTTACCTGCTCGATAGACAGAAAGAGATAGACGGATCTTTCAAAGACGTAGAATTACCTATCCCACTCTGGGATAGCAATTACACGAAATCCATTAAATTAGTCATTAAACTCGGGCGGATATGCATTTGTATGAGTGTGTAAGTTGGAGAGGTCGTATATGTGCGAGTTCCGGTATATAGAGTATGGGCTCCGGTCAAAATGAACTATTCTAAACCAGGGCTCTCCAGCGTCCTTTATATTTAAAGCTCCTACACACAATGGACGTGACACTCCTGATTCGGTAATTAGAAGATGATGATCTAAAGGCTTTAGGAGTGACAAACTACAGCTAGTACCTACATGTTACGGGTACAGGATTTAATGTGTTCAGATTTATTGAGATACCGGTGAACAATATGTGTTATGTTGTTTATAACTCTGATGTACTGGCTGTGTCGTAGTTTCAGAAGATGGATGAAAATTGCAGTTAACGCTTCATTTTAGTACATGCACTGCAACAGACTTTATATACACATACACACGAAGAGACAGCTTCATTAATACGAACTGGAATGTAGTTGAAATGAGTTTGCATAGAGTGATATTAATTAATTTCATATAATAACTGTTCCTGAAATGAAATAGTTTGCAAAAGCTGGAATAGTACAGCAATAAATAGAGACAATACGGAAAAAAGTTTTATAATAGATATATTTATATAAATAATATATATAATGTGAAAGTTCCATTATAGACTATAATAATAGTATATTAAAACTTATTTCCTTGAAAATAAATTAAAGAATTGAAAAATTTAAAAGTGATGATATGGTATGATTTCATGCATTAGAAGTGGTAATTTATTGATAAGTCTAGTAATGATATTTATTGGGTATAGTCCGTTGATTATGTGATCGTCCTGTATATAATAATGTTGATCAGCTTCATTTTCCTTTGAAATTTACCATAATCTATAAAGAAGAGATGTAAATGTTAATTATTGGAAGATAATTTGTATTATTAGTTTGTAAAAACTCGTGACGTTTATGAGATGAAAAATAATGAGAAATGAATAGTAAAAATTGATTGAAAAGCACATTTTAAATTTCATAAAACCGGAAATGACAGTTCAATGTCATTTTGACAGTTAGTTAGAAAGTTGATACAGATTAGTTTTTAGAATAATAAAATCATATGAAATCTTAATTAAAATATGGAAAGAATTAAAATAATGGAATTTATTAAGTTTAGAAAGTATAAAAAGTAACCAAACAGGTTTAAATTGTATGTTGGTTAGATAAGGTATTCTGTAATATGTTGATTGGTTTAATTTAAAAATCATAAGATCGTCAAGGAGATTATAAATAAATAAAAAAGAAGAATAATTTTTCTTCTTGAAAGAAGCGGTTGTATTTGTGGAGAATTTGATATATTCTCAAATATTGATACTGATATTATTCTAAATTAAATTTACTTAGATAAATTAATAAATCAAGAATACTTACCATAGTGAAGTAAAAGAAATACTAATTGAAGATTTCGTTGAAAGGCCAGTTTTATATCTAAAAGTTCCTAAAGATGGTATATCCATCCAGAATCCGGAGAGCAGCAATTTTATTTCAGAAATTATAATAAAGATTCCAGATTACAGAAATTATAAACAAGGTCCAGAAGTTCCAGTTGCAGATCCAGTGTTCGTGAAGTAAAATACTAATCAAGAATCCAGCGTTCAGAAGTTCCAGTTGCTGATTTAGTGTCCTTGACGCAAAATACTAATCGAGATTCCATCGTCTAGAAGTCCTGAGAGTCCAGTAAGTGCAAGAAGTTTCAGAAGTTCCTGTTTACAGAACCATATTCCCTTGAGGAATAACAGTTACGATCCTGAGTTCATTTGTTGCTGATATTGCTCCGAGGAAGTTGTCAAGGTTCCATAAATATCATTTAGGAGGACTGCTAAGAACACGAAAACCAGCCAGTACGTGGAATTCCTAAGTACAAAAGGATTACTGTAATTAATTGGAAATATACGGATCATAAATCTATAATTTTTAATGTTGTATAAATAATTGCTATAATTTTGATATTACTAGATATCCAAGCAAATAGAAACTTATATTGATTATTAAAGTTTATTAAATTATAATTTAAACCAGATTTGATAATCTTATGAATACATAATTTACATCTCATATTGAAAGATATGTTAAATTTCATTTGACGTATAGAAGAAATATTACACATTACTTATAGATTATTAATAAATTAATATTGAGAACATATAATTAATTAATGGTCTATATGCAAGTGTATCATTACATTTTATTAAAATATTAAAATATTTACCTTAGAAATTCATCTAAAAAAGGTTATAAAATTCCATATCGTTCCATAACGTCATTTGAGCTTGTTTAGATAGTTGTAATTCAGACATTTATTATTGATGGAAATAAACTGTACCTCTATAATTTTATCTATCATTTTTATTAAATTTGATGATCAATAAATGGTAATTTTGATTTTCTTAGTATAATACCATATCATATGATTATAGGTAATTTGTCAATAGATTTGTTACACAGCAAAATAATTAATATCAAAAGTAAGTAATAGTTAATTGTTTACTAACCAGATTTATGTTTGTAAAATAAGATTTACAAACTTGTGTTAGTGCTATTCAAGTGGAGGCGAACCAGTACACGATCTGAAATGAGATTTGAATTTGAAATATACAGGGTAATCAGAAATATACTAAAGATTAGATTGATAAAGAGATTAATTGAAATAAAGAAATTGAAAGATTTTTAGTGGAAATTTATATATTATATAATAAAATAAATAGTTCTCATGGTTGTAATTATTGAAAGAAAAACATATAAGTGTAATTACATATTATTGAGCTAGTTCGAGGCAATTAAGTAAGTATTGAGATAGTATTATCTAAATTAGAGACTTTTTAACATTTATTGGCTTAGCAACTTAGGGCCTTGTATTATATACAAAAGCATCACCATTTTAACAATATATATATGCGAGACCAGACTTTTGACTACCTAGCAAGTAAGACTACGCATAAAACGCCGACAAACCCCGAACAAAATCCTTTGAATATTACTTTGCAATAAATACCTTTTAATATTACTTTGTGTATTATTCTTTGCAATGGCATCTTTTAATTCATTTACATATGAGGCTTGAATTGATTTCTTTATATCAATCTTATTATTTACAAATATTGCTTTCCCATAATAGCACTGTAATCTGTATTTCAGATATCGCACAATATCCATTTTAAAATCAAAACTACTTGTAGTTTTGATTTTAAAAGAAAAAGAAATTGTGACCGCTCATTTCTCGTTTGAGCTCATTTCCTGTGGTGAGTTACTCCACGTGTTTCCATTCTGCCGAGAGATACGTATATTAAAAGATAGATCCCAAAGACGCAAAAGCAAAGTAATGTATTGAAAACTTTTTGAAAAAGAATCTGTGGAAAACAAATAAAATAATAACTAAGGGATTCGGATAAATTTTTGTTGAAATTGTGAAGGCTTTTGATAAACTTACATTAAATGCAATACATAGGGGAAGGTTGCCGAATATCAGATAGGCACCTAATATCGGATACCGAACTTCTTGGTCTGCCGCGTGCTGTAATCTAGCGGCAATATTTCCAAATACTAGCCCCCACTTCCGCCATCCCACAGTGCAGTCGAGTGCTCGTTCTAACGAAATCTTTGCACGTGAAAATATTTGTAGTGTTTTGGTGATTTAGAAATATTTCGAAGACCTTGCTGTTCCGGCGACTAAACACCTCTTAAGGTAAAACATGAAAACTAATATTATAGGGTTATATAAAGGAAGGAGGTTAGTTTCATACTAGACTTGGTTATTTAGATTATGTTTAGTAGTTTTTTGGTTATGTCATGCCGATCTCAACAACATGGGTGCTCCTAATATGGGATGGCGCGGGACTCCTATTATCGGATATCCGATAATAGCCTCAGTAATTTTTTAATGCATACCTATAATTATTATTTTTAGATGCCTAACCAAGAGAGAAAGAGAAAAAAATGGGACACACAATCGATGAAACTTGCAGTAGCTGCAGTAAAAGAGAAAAGAATGGGATATTTGAAGGCATCTAAACCCTACGGGGTACCTAGGTCAACACTTGAGAATTACGATAATAACAAAGAAAAAGATGTTAATGAGCTAATAAACACAAGACTGGGTAGAAAGAGCGTGTTGGGAGAAGAGCTAGAAAGAGAATTACTGCAATATTGCATAAAGATGGAGGAACGGTTTTATGGAGTTACTCTTCGTAATATTAAGCAACTAGCTTTTCAGTTGGCTGTCAATAACAATATGGAACACCCTTTTGCCCAGAGCAAAGGGGCAGCTGGAAAAAAATGGCTTAGAATTTTTTTAAAGAGAAATACTACTCTTTCTTTGCGGAAACCACAATCAATGGCACTTGCAAGAGCGAAGGGCTTCACCAAATTAAATGTAAATATGTTTTACGATTTACTTGAACCTGAATTAAAGAAGATTAATATGAAACCGAACAAAGTGTTCAACGTAGATAAAACAGGCATCTCTGTTGTTCAGTCTCGGCGTTCCAAGGTCCTAGCTGTCAAAGGAAAAAATCAAATCGGAACCTTATCTTCTCAAGAAAGAGGTGCCCTCATGACAATTGTAACGTGTATGAGCCCATCGGGAATTTTTGTGCCTCCCCTTATTGTATTTCCCAGGAAGAATATGAAGCCCGAACTCTTAAACGATTGTCCCTCGGGAACAATTGCAAGGTGCCACCAATCTGGATGGATACAAGCTCATATTTTTACTGACTGGATCCAACATTTCATTGATTATGTCAAACCAACCCCAATGGATCCTGTAGTTTTAATATTAGATGGATATGGGACACATATTAGAAACATTGATGTTATTGTTAAAGCCAGGGAGAATGGTGTAATCATTGTTTGTTCGCCACCCCATACATCAAACAAACTTCAACCGATGGATGTTTCTTTCATGAGCCCATTCAAAGCTTATTATTTTCAAAAAGTTGAGACATGGCTATCTAACAATCCTTACAGGTCTGTAACCTGTTATCAAATCGGAGAATTGATGGGTTAAGCTTATGCTAAGTGTTCTACTCTTCAAATTGCTTCAA